>CM077672.1:511929218-513129218 GCA_039707655.1 Elymus sibiricus | reverse complement strand
TTGGGTGATCTCCAATAAGTTCATGAAAAGACCAGGGAGTACGACGTATATGCTCCAAACCGTGGGGTAGCCTACTGGTAGCCAGGTAGTGGTTAAGACTTTGAGTGAAACCTGTGCACATAAAACTTGGAATTCAAGGCATAGTCCATTGTTAACAGTCTTTGCCGAAATACTGGTATATTAAACTAGTGAGAAAAGATAAATTTTTAAATGGGTATTTGATATCTGGTAGGGGATTATTAGAAATAATGGCCTAGGCCAATGTACAATTTCTGAAATCTGAAAGAGGCTCATGAATAAAATGGCAAATGGTGGTTCTAAAGTTTACTCCCAACCCAGAAGTTGAGGTGGTTCTAAAGTGATGTGTTGAGAAGAGAAAGAGAAGACCACATGCGCGCGCTTGTCTGGCCGGGCACAGGCACGGGCCTGGCGGCGTGGGCGTACGACGCCCGTAAATGGTCCGCCGAAATTCGGTCCGTGACCTTGCAGGGGTGCGGCTTCCTTTTGTTGTTTTATGTTTTGATGTCTTGGCAGACAAGTTGATCGTTTACTTGTCCGGTAAGTTTTACGACTTGGAAACCAAGTCGGTTTGAGATCGTGATCGCGACACGATACCGCTGTATATATACTGCTTACCGGCTGGGGCCAAAGACACATGGAAACACCTAGAGTTTTCTCTTATCTCAGAACTTGCGCTGCCACCGTAGTCTACTCCACCCCGAACGCCGGCGTGCATCGGCACGCGGGAGAGAAGGTCTCCGGAACTGTTCGTCCTTGCAATGCTGCACTGGGAGAGGACGAATTAGGTTTTTGGGAAGCGCTCTGCGTGACTGCTCAAATTCGTCACAATGAGTCGTCTTCCATCCAAGTCAGGCGGCGCTACTCATTGTCGTGTTCAACGCCGTCTACATCAGGTCGTCATCAACAACGTCGCTCTAGCAGCAACTACGGCCATGTCTCAAAGTATGCTTGTTGTTACATGTGCGTATTTTCTTATTCTTCTAGCTTGCTTGTTGCATGCTACTTTGTGTTTTGGTCATGAATTATTTATTGGAATTAATCATGAATTTGCCTAATATTCCAACAATATCCACGTACGTACACAGATAATCCTCTGAATTCATCCCGGCTCTTTAATCCCTAATAACATACATTTTCTACTTGCTGCATGATGATATATTACATGCATGTGTGCTTGAGTACGGTTTGCCTGTTTGTGGTGAAAGATGGTCTTGCACCACGTCAAGTCTAGCTAGTTGAGTCGTATCATGTGGAGGAGCCGCAACAGACTCAAACGTGTTGACCATGAGACCTGTTCTGTGGAGTCCATGTGCGCAGCACCATGTCCATACGGGAGGTAGTCATCGTTTCTCTCTTGTGAGAGGAGAAGGTAGTGCAGCTTGGAGAGGTTGCCGAGCAGAGGAAGCGCCCTACCGGAAAACAGTATCATGGAGAGGTTACGATGATCTCTCAGGTTGTGGAAAGAGTGGAGAAACCCAGGGACGACATGAGCTCGTGGGATCGCCGGCGGTGTGTCGTGGCAATCATCAGCTCGCTTCCACAAGGCAAGACGCCCCGCCCCCATGGTGATGCGTGGCTTCAACTCCAGTAGAGGTCTGCTCACATGCGGCCGGCCATGGAAGGAGGCTATGGCAAGTATGAGAAGAAGCAGATTAATGGCTGTGGGACTCATGCTGTGGTTGGCCTCGTTCGTGTCATGCGTACGGGGTGCCCGGCCATGAACCCTTGATTTATAGTAGGAGTAGTTCAGATCCAAGTCGACGGTCGGAGTCGTTGTTGGTCTCGTCAACGGTCCGAGTGCTGCACATCAGGCGTGTCATGACTCTGGTCCGTGCTGCACGTCAGGCGTGTCACGACTCTGGTCCGTGCTGCACGTCAGGCGTGTCACGACTCTGGTCCGTGCTGCACGTCAGGCGTGTCATGACTTTGGTCCGAGTGTGTAGTTATGTTGGGCTTCACTGGTTAATTACACACGGCATGCGAAGCCCGCGTACGCTGCATGCACAATTCATTGTGCGCTGTAGTAGTTAGTGCGCGTGAACATTTTTTTTCCACACGCATGAAGCGTTATTACGACTTGAAGATGGTCAAGCATTCTTCACGCCCCCCCGCTCCAGCCGGCGATGGCGATGGCGATGGCGCTCCAAATGCCCGGGCAACATCTTCACAAATATACTTGAATTTATAAATAAAATAACATCTTATTCGAGTATTTAATCAAAATACTAATCCAAATTCCAGGTTGCGTCAAGTAACTCATGAATAGTTGCCTAGACAAGTTTTTCGCGCAAACTTTTTAATTCTTATTTTCAATAGAGAATGATATATTTGTCAGTATGCACATAAAATTAATTGATTGGAGTCGAGAAAAAGAAGGTTGCAATTGTGAGCAACTTCACTTCAGAACACTTTGGTGTCATAAGACAAACAAAGCAAATGTATGAGACCGAAAGCGACACATGCAACATAATGCAATAAAAGAAAACTAGATTCGATACACACTAGGGCCTTGTTTGTTTGAGCTTCAAGGACCAGATTCAGCTTTGCGAGTGAAGCTTTATCTGAAATGTAAAACAAACAGCTACTTCAAATCAGCTTTGCCAGTAAAATTCAACCTGAAATCTGAAACAAACAACTATTTTGAATTAGCTTTGTCAGTGAAATTGAATCTTGATTCAGACCATTTTCAGTGCAATTTGCTGAAGCACCTCAAAGTGTACTTTGGTGGTTTTTTTTTCGAAAAGGAAGATGACCCCCGGCCTCTGCATCGCATGATTCGAATGCAATCAAAGCTGAAATAAACAGGGTCTTATATCACTGCGAACCAGCTTTGCCATTGAAGTGAATCCACACATGATTCGAATCCAAAGAAAGCTTAAACAAACAGGGCCTAAAGTACCAACACACTACCATAGCTTCTTTTTCTTTTTTCTTTTTTTTTTTGCGGGAACACACTACCATAGCTTCTTTTTTTTTTTTTTTTTTTTTTTTTGCGGGAACACACTACCATAGCTTCGACTTATAGGTTCTAAGAGGAATACATGGAGAAGTAACAATGACATAACAGAGGCATGATTTCTCGTGTTATTTAGAATCAGGCACTACAGAGTAATGCATATGTTCGGGCTTCATAGAGTTCCAAGAATGAACCCATCCATTGTGTATGAAAAATTAGATATGTCTTGAAGAAAACAAAATTAAAAATTAAGAAAAAGAAAAAGGGAAGAAAATCGGTCAAAATCAAAGAAAATTTTAGAAAAAAGGAAAAAAACAAAGAAAACCATAGAAATCCTCAAGTAATCTATAAAAACACAAAGAAAAAAAATCGCTCGCAGCTACTTTCTTGGGCCGGCTCAATAGCGCCACGCTGTAGGCGAGATGTATTAGGAATCAGTACGGGCGATATATAGCCTTGACATTGTTTGGAGCAAAGGCTATTTCTCGCTTGTACCACCGATTAGTTAGCCCTCGCCTACAATTTTCACTTGTGTGGGCTGGCCCAAAAAGAACACGGTGGGCAATGAACGGTTTTATCTCAGTTTCAGCTGATGCAGTTCCAGCACGCACTTCTTCGCGCTAGTTTTTGCCTATGGTGTTTTCGCTGGTTTTCCTCTTCCTTCTTTACATGTAATCTTTCATGATATTATTTTTTGTTTTTATTTAGTTTTGCGCATTTGCTTTTCCAAATGATTTTTTAAGATATTTGAGGAACTTTATAAAGATATGATGAATATATTTAAAAAAATACATGTTAAATATTTTTAAATACATGATGAATATTTTAAAATGCAGGATGAATGTTTTGAAAATGAATAATGAATATTTTTAAATACATGATGCACATTTTCTATATTCACAATAAACAATGAACATTTTCGAGATACACGGTGAACACTTTTTAATATTGGATGAATACTTTTTAATTTCGGTATATATACTCCCTCCGTTCCTAAATATATGTCCTTTTAGAGATTTCAATATAGACTACATACGGATGTATATAGATGTATTTTAGAGTTTAGATTTACTCATTTTGCTCCGTATGTAGTCCATATTGGAATATCTAAAAAGACTTATATTTAGGAACGGATGGAGTATATGGGATGAATTTACCACGGCAAATATGCTACCATGTGAGTAGCGTTGTGCGTTCGGTTAATTTGGTTAAAATAGCTCGGTAAATACGGTTAATCAGTAAATATGTCTGTTTTGCAGGGCCAGTAAATATGTTTTTCATACATTGCCTAATACGGTTAGAAAGGAAAATATGGTTAGTTCGGTAAAAACCATAATATTTGGGTACGGTTTCGGTAAATACCATATTAACCACCGTTGACGCGATTTTAGAATGAGGCGTCGAACTAAAGCATGACACAATCGCACATGGACAATTGACAAGTGAAAAATAAAGTAATTGGCATGGATAGTTCAATACTAGCTAGGAGCAGCAACAAGCATAGCACAACTATACAACAATACAAGTCCTGAAGCACTAATAATTTGTCCAGAACTCTAACTCTTCAATACAAAGTGACTTTGCACAACACAGGGCCACTGGACGTGGGCAGAAGCACAAACCAAAATATATATATATATATATATATATATATATATATATATATATATATATATATATATATATATATATATACACACTAATTAAAGCGGCTAAGCTAGACGCCACGCCGTGCAATTGAAGTGCTTGGGCGTGAGCTTAATGCATTGCCACGTATTTTGATTCTTTTGTTGACACGTATTTGCGCTCATTTTTTACTGCCTATTGGGGTTTTAGGGCATCTTCAAGGCGGACTCTCAAACCTCCATTATATGTCCGGACCATTTTTGTCATACAACGGCAGTCCAGACGTACGGATTCCGGTATTTAAGAGACAAACGTGGGGGCTTTGCCAGAGTCCGGACATGCACTTGACCAATCACATGCATGGTCCTCTCTTCTCTCTCCTCCCAACCGCACATGCATAGTCCCCTCTGCTCTCTCTCCTCCCAATCAGACACTAAACCACAAATATTCCACCATATGCATGGTCCCCACTTACTTTTTCTCCTCTCAACCCGATACTTTGTGATTAACATTGGATGACTCCCTCTCGCATCATGTCCGCGGACCACGTTCAGACATAAAAACGGACATATACCGGAGATATTTGTGGGTCAGCGTTGGAGATGCCCTTACGGTCTATTAGGGATTTACACCATCACGTAACGCGACTCTTTGAGAAACTACCTCACGCACTTTCTCCTCCCTCATGTCTTGCGACTACACTTTTTCTCCTAGAAAATCCTCCTTCAATCTCCCACCTCTCTCTCGCTAGCAGCGCCGCCCTCTCCTCCGACCTTTCTCGGCTTACCGACGTCCTCTCCACACCACCTTCCCCCGCCACACACGAGCAAGCGGCCTACCGGCCCTGCATCCAACGTCACCCATGTCCCTCCCTGACGATGGGATGTCCTCGGTCTTAGGCGTCGTATCGTAGCAGCAGCAGTAGGTGACAACGCTGCATCCAACGTCATCCATGTCCCTTCCCTGACAATGGGATGTCCTCGGTCTTAGGCGTCGTATCGTAGCAGCAGCAGCAGGTGACAACACATTAGGAGCGGTGATGTTGTACCATGGTACCGCTCCACCGCCGGCCGCACCTCCCAGCCGCCTACAATCACGAGTGACTTTATATCCTTTACGTTTGCGTGCAACCATTGTCGTTGCCAACCTCTCCATGCCTGAGTCTGTGGGCCAATACTTCTATCTTCACCGTGGTCATCCCATGGCCGCATCCGTGCTGACCTCACCACTGTAACCGTCATCGTCAAGCGCCAAAGGTGGCCATCCCGCTGCCACCATTGTAAGTGTTTATATACTGTTGAAATACATGTGCAAAGAAAAAATGCAAAGAATTCATCATAGGTGTTACAACTTATAAGCAAGTTTGAATCTACAATTGCCATGAAATTTTGGGTTGCTATCAACTATTTTTAATACATGTCCTGTTAACCATGACTCCATACCATAGTTTTCAATTTCTCAACGCTATTTCTTCTCCTTTTTTCTCTTTGTCCCACTTGGTCCAACACGTGGGCTCACTTTTTATCTACAATTGTAGAGAATCAACAGGTGATTAAGGACATGCTCAAGAATATGTATATGGAACCACGAGTAGAAGCAAGTTGTGCATTGTCAATGAGTGGAGTGCCTTCTCTGTTTCTTCTTCTAGGAATGTTTGCAAGAAAGAGAAGATATCATCTTTGGTTTTCAAAAGGATTAATTTTAAGATATTTGTTAAATATAAAATATTCATTTCTTCATGTCTTTCACTTACATCAGCACATGTTGTCACTGATTTGATGTTTGTAGATCATGTCTTATCGTAGGTTATCAACACGTCACCGCCCATACTACGGAGATGATTGGATGTAAGAAAACTTGAGCAAGAGTTCAGTACCAAGTAAACCATTCACCATTTTATTAGTTTTTCTTATACTTTGAGAATTTGAACGTGTCTTTGTCGCCAGGGATTACCATCCATGCCAACACTGCCACGTATTTTGATTCATTTGTTGACACGTATTTGCACTCATTTATTTATTGCGCATTGGGGTTTTACAGTCTATTAGGGATTTACACCATCACGTAACACGACTCTTCGAGAAACTACCCCAGACACTTTCTCGTCCCTCTGTATCTTGCGACTACTCTTCTTCTCCTAGAAAATCCTCCTCCAATCTCCCACCTCTCTCTCGCTATAACAACGACGCCCTCTCCTCCGACCTTTCTCGGTAGACCGGCGTCCTCTCCACACCACCTTCCCCCGCCACGCCCGAAACAATGGCCTTCCGGGTGAATGGTTTCAAGCATCAGGGCGCACGGGTGAATGCGAGAAATGAAAGGGAACAATCACTGAAGATCCACGAGGACAAGTCTAACCAATGAAAAGGTTAGCAGAACACAACGAAAAAAGAAAAAAAAGTGTTTACTACTCAATGTTTTCTGCCTGGCGCGAATAAAATGTCTTAGTTTTCTAGCCACACACCGAAACAGTTGTTCGCTTCCAAAGAAACCTCAATTTGCCATGAAGAATGAAATGTGCATACCATCCTATCCATGAAATGGAAGACAAGTTATCATCTAAGTATGTGTATGAACTAAGCAGAGCAGTCCTACTTTTGGCCAAGTATTTCTTTAATTCAGTAATGACTACAAAAACCACTGTACAATTGTCATCTTAGCTAAGTTTCTATATAATCTAAAGTGGTTCCTTTGTTGCGACCCTTACTGACACAGGCCGGGTTGATCAATTTAGAATGTTGACTTTACATTTTTATCAAAATCTTCAAGCCCATCAATGCAATAACAATAATATTTCAGAAAATACGGCACATTTAAATTAGCATCCACACATGCTAAATGGAACACAAATTTAAGATAACTCCTTCTCTTCTTCCTCCTCTTGGTCCAGATCCACTCCTCCCTATGCATTAGAAGCGTCGACTCTTCCGTGGTCGTCGAACGACGCTCCGCCTCTCCCCATTGCAGCAGAGCACCGCATGCCCTAACCTCGCCCACTCCACCGCGCGTCCCCCGGCCGACTATGGGAGCCAACGGCCGCCGGCATGGATTTCTTGGGATGGGCTGCGTAGCAGGATGTCACCTTCGCACCCGTCCTCACCATCACGCTCTCTCTGCCATTGCCTCTACCCGTTGGCCGTGGGAGCCAGCGCCACGAACTCGGCAACCTCACCGTTCTCCAATACACAACACCCCTCCGTTGACCCCCGCCGAGCTCCCCTACCTCGCCAAGCTCACCTCGGACATCTCCCTAACTCCTTGGCTCCAACACCTTGCCTCGGCCGCCTCCACCTTGCCCACCGCCTCCACTACATCGCGACGGCCGCATCCCTGTCTTCGATTCCGGTAACCTCTTCTTCCTACTCGAACCCATGCGATTTTTTTCTCACTCCGACCTGCAGCCCTACTTCCTATGTGTTTTGGCGCAAGTAATGTTTACCTCTTTCAGAGGCTGCAAATTTCAGATTTTGTAGGATATAAATTTAAATACTATGATTTCCTAAGAAATAAGGCGTGGAACATGTTGAATGTGATGCTTATCCATTGTGCAATGAGTACTGATAGTTTATAATTAGCATGCAGAGGTTGCTTGGCGATAGTTTATAATTAGCATGCAGAGGTTGCTTGGCTAACGTAACGGTTTCATCTTTTCAAAAAGGTTGTCAAATATTGCGCCAATGGAAGTCCCTGAGCAAACTTTGGTAGTATTGCTTATGATATTGGCAAATTAGGTGGTGATTATATGTGATTAATGCTTCTACCTATTCAAAGGCTTTGAATTTGTACATTTGATTGGCAATAGCATGCTTTGTTGAAAGACATAAAGAACTCAAAAATAACTTCCATTTTTTGAGCACCTATTTTGGCATCTATGATACTTTCAGGCGGTCAGCAGCATGAGTGAAGTGGGGAAGTAGAAGGGAGCAATCACTAGAGGATAATATGCGTTGACGATTATCAAGCTAGATTCATATACTGAAATGAGATGCTTAGAAAACCAGCTTCAAAATCTGGTTATTTTCACTTTACGAAGTGTATAGCCTTTAGTCCAATGTTCGCTTCATTGTACTCATCCATTCATCTTTCTATGTATGGCAGTAATCTTCTCACATTACTTGATAAAACTGAATAACAAAAAGTAAACGTGAGCAACCAATAAATTAAGCTGCAATTTAGCCAACAATGACCTCATATTCAGGCGCGGCGTGCCGCCGCGCCTTCCGCCTGCTAGTAGTAGTTGAATCACGCATCAATCAAGTATCAGCGTTTCAGCGGCGAAGGAATGCCTGCCTCTAGGGTTACAGGGCTGGAGAAGGTGAGATGTGTGCCTCCGTGTCGGGAAAAGGAAGGCCGACGGCTGGACGAACGGCCGAAAAGAACAGCCCCGTGAGCCCGCTGGCCACCGGCCGCTGCTACATTCTGGGTCTCTGGGTAGCCTTTAAAGTACTCATCCCCTAAGTAAAGCCTAGGGTTTCTATGCCTCCATTTTGTTATATATATTGTCCGCGCACGGTCGGATATGAACACTACTAGGGAAAAGCCTATAGGTAGATGCTTAGCGGTAGCGCTGGTTGAGAAGGCGCGCTGCTAATAAGTAGCAGTAGCGCGCACTTGGCAGCCGCGCTGCAGGTAAAAAGTAGCAGCAGCGCGGGTTATACAGACAGACGCTACTGCTAATGGGGGCCCACAGTGCCCCCGGGGCTAGCCGTAGTAGCAGCGCGTTATGCTGGGCCCGCGCTACCACTAACGTGATAGCAGCAGCGCCTCATTAGCGGCCCGCGCTGTTACTATGGTTAGCCCCGGGGGCATTGGGCACGGCCGGGGTCCTGGCTTAGCAGTAGCGCCGTGTTCGAGGAGCGCGCTACAGCTAACGGGCTTAGCAGTAGCGCGGGCCGCGCTACTGCTAAGGTAGCCTTATCCTCTTCCTCCGCGGCCCGTCCACCTCTCCCTCACTCTCCCCTCACACTCTCTCGCTCGCTCTGCCGCAGCCGTCGCCCGTCGTTGCCCCGAGGTATCTCCCTCCCTCCTCTCGCCGCCCGCCGTTCTCCTCTCCTCCCTCCTCTCGCCGCCCGCCCTCCTCTCTCCCCCGGACGCCTCCCTCCTGCCTCCCTCCCTTCCTCCTCCCTCCCTCCTGCCTCCCTCCATCCCTCCTCTCTCTCCCTCCTCTCGCTGCCAACCGTCCTCCTCTCCTCCGGACGCCTCCCTCCTCCCTCCCTCTCCCTCCTCCCTCCCTCCTGCCTCCCTCCATCCCTCCTCCCTCTGTTCTTGTAGAATGTAGTTTTTTTTAATGTTTTTCAAATACAATAGAATGTAGATTATTTGAATGGAATAGAAAATTTTCAGTAAATGTAGATCTTTTGAATAGAATATAAAATTTTCAGTAAATGTAGGTGTTTTGAACCAAATACCTTTAAGTATTTTAGGTATCAAATAAAATATAAAAATGTTGTATACAAGAATGTTAATAGTGAATGGTGTTGCTCATACAATTTTTATGAATGGTGTATACAAGAATGAAAAATATAAAAACTAGTAATAGAATAGAATATAAAAACTAGTAACAGAATAGAAAATTTTAAGTAAAAAATAGTAATAGAATAGAAAATTTAGGTATCGAATAGAAAATATTTTTGTATCGAATAAAATATAAAAATGTTGTTGCCAATTATATTGATGATCTAAAATTTTCACTCGGTGGATTATGCAGGATTTCTCGTGTCGCGTCTCCCTCTCCTGCTCGGCCCCGTCCCGCCCACCGTGAGCACCTCCCTCTCCTCTCTGTTTAGTTTTAGGTTTAGTTTTTTTAATATATATGTAGATGGATGTATGTTTGCTAGATGGATGGTTAGATGGATGGATGCATGGATGCATTATTGATTGTTGCACTTTTGTTTCATTTTGAAAAAAAGCTGACAAAATGGATGCATGGATGCATTTTGCAGGGAACACCTCTGAGTGGCCTATGTTTTGACGGAATGTTGATTCATTTCCGTTCCGGCAAATTTCAGGCGCTCGATATGTCCTATTTTCGCAAAGGTCATGCTGAAATTCATCGTGAATTTTGGCACGACTTGTGCTAGAAAGTAGGAAATATCGAGTGCCCGTGATTTGCCAGAACGGGAATTAATCGACATTCCGGCAGAACATAGGCCATTTTTTATGCCATTGCTCTGTATATGTAACGGGTTGACTTTCACTCTGTTGGGCTCCTTGTGTTGGGGAACGTTGCATGGAAAACAAAAAAAATTCTACGCACCCACAAGATCTATCCATGGAGATGCATAGCTACGAGAGGGGGAGTGTGTCTACGTACCCTCGTAGACCGTAAGCGGAAGCGTTAGAACAACGCGGTTGATGTCGTCGAACAACTTCACGATCCAACCGACCGAGTACCGAACGTACGGCATCTCCGCGTTCAACACACGTTCAGCTCGGTGACGTCCTCGACTTCTTGATCCAGCAAGACGGCGAGGTAGTGGATGAGTTCCGGCAGCACGACGGCGTGGTGACGGTGATGGTGATGCTATCTCCGCAGGGCTTCGCCCAAGCACTGCGAAAATATGACCGAGGGACGAAACTGTGGAGGGCGGCGCCGCACACGGCTAAGACAATGTTGTGTCTTGTTTGGGGCGCCCCCTCTCCTCTATTTATATATGTGTAGGGGCTTGGAGTAGAAGGAATAGTGCCACGTGAACAGTACCACGTGAATAGTACACACGTGGACTTGGACTGCAAAGTCCAATCCTATTCCTACTAGGACTCTCCTTTTTTTCCTTCCCTGGCTGCGTGGGCTTTTGAGGACTTGGTGCGCCTAGCCCAATAAGGCCAGGGCGCCTCCCCTTAGCCCATGCCAGCCCTTGGGACGTGGTGCACCCACTTGTGGACTTCCGGACCCCTCCGGAATCCTCCGGAACCTTCTGGAAGCTTCCCGGTACAATACCGAAAAACTGCACCTTTTTCCGGAACCCAAAATATGACTTCCCATATATAAATCTTTACCTCTCGAACCTTCCGAGACTCCTCGTGACGTCCGGGATCTCATCCGGGACTCCGAACAATATTCGGTTACCAATTCACATAACTCAAATAACACCATATCGTCAACGAACGTTAAGCGTGCGGACCCTACGGGTTCGGGAATGATGTAGACATGACTGAGACGCCTCTCCGGTCAATAACCAATAGCGGAACCTGGATGCTCATAACGGTTCCTACATATTCCACGAAGATCTTATCGGTCAAACCGCAATGACAACATACGTAATTCCCTTTGTCCGTCGGTATGTTACTTGCCCGAGATTCGATCGTCGGTATCTCCATACCTAGTTCAATCTCGTTACCGGCAAGTCTCTTTACTCGTTCCGTAATACATCATCCCGTAACTAACTCCTTAGTCACTTTGCTTGCAAGCTTCTTATGATGTGCATTACCGAGAGGGCCCAGAGATACCTCTCCGAAACACGGAGTGACAAATCTCAGTCTCGATCCATGCCAACTCAACAGACACCTTCGGAGATACCTGTAGAGCATCTTTATGATCACCCAGTTACGTTGTGACGTTTGATAGCACACAAGGTATTCCTCCGGTATCCGGGAGTTACATGATCTCATGGTCGGAGGAACATGTATTTGACATTCAAGAAAGCAGTAGCAATAAACAGAACGATCATATGCTAAGCTAACAGATGGGTCTTGTCCATCACATCATTATCCTAATGATGTGATCCCGTTATCAAATGACAACTCATGTCTATGGTTTAGGAAACCTTAACCATCTTTGATCAACGAGCTAGTCTAGTAGAGGCTCACTAGGGACACGGTATTTGTTTATGTATTCACACATGTATTTAAGTTTCCGGTCAATACAATTCTAGCATGAATAATAAACCTTTATCATGAACAAGGAAATATAAAATAATAACAACTTTATTATTGCCTCTAGGGCATATTTCCATCAGTCTCCCACTTGCACTAGAGTCAATAATCTAGTTCACATCGCCATGTGATTAACACCCAAGAGTTCACTAGAGTCAATAATCTAGTTCACATCACCATGTGATTAACACTCAAAGAGTTCTAAGGTGTGATCATGTTTTGCTCGTGAGAGAGTATTTTAGTCAATGGGTCTGCAATATTCAGACCCATGTGTACTTTGCAAATCCTTATGTCATACTGTAGATGCTGCTATCACACTTTACTTGGAGCTATTCCAAATGACTGCTCCATTATACGTATCTGGTTTGCTACTCAGAGATATCCAGATTGGTGTCAAAGCTTGCATCGACGTAACCCTTTACGACGAACTCTTTATCACCTCCATAATCGAGAAACATTTCCTTAGTCCTTTAGTTACTAAGGATAATTTTGACCGCTGTCCATTGATCCACTCCTAGATCACTCTTGTACCCCCTTTGCCAGACATGTGGCAAGGCACACATTAGGTGTGGTACACAGCATGGCATACATTATAGAACCTATGGCTGAGGCATAGGGAATGACTTTCATTCTCTCTCTATCTTCTGCCGTGGTCGAGCTTTGAGTCTTACTCAACTTTACACCTTACAATACAGGCAAGAACTCCTTCTTTGACTGATCCATTTTGAACTCCATCAAAATCTTGTCAAGGTATGTACTCATTGAAAGTCTTATCAAGCGTCTTGATCTATCTCTATAGATCTTGATGCCCAATATATAAGCAGCTTCACCGAGGTCTTTCATTCAAGTATCCTTTTATGCCATCCAGAAATTCTATAGCATTTCCAATCAACAATATGTCATCCACATATAATATTAGAAATGCTACAGAGCTCCCACTCACTTTCTTGTAAATACAGGCTTCACCGTAAGTCTGTACAAAACCATATGCTTTGATCACCTCATCAAAGCGTATATTCCAACTCCGAGATGCTTGCACCAGTCCATAGATGGATCGCTGGAGCTTGCACACTTTGTTAGCACCCTTAGGAACGACAAAACCTTCTGGTTGCATCATATACAACTCTTCTTTGAGAAAACCATTAAGGAATGCAGTTTTGACATCCATTTGCCAGATCATAAAATGCGGCAATTGCTAACATGATTCGGACAGACTTAAGCATCGCTACGGGTGAGAAAGTCTCATCGTAGTCAACCCCTTGAACTTGTCGAAAACCTTTCGCGACAAGTCGAGCTTTGTAGACAGTGATATTATCATCAGCGTTTGTCTTCCTCTTAAAAATTAATTTATTCTCAATGGCTTACCGATCATCGGGCTAGTCCACCAAAGTCCATACTTTGTTCTCATACATGGATCCTATCTCAGATTTCATGGCCTCAAGCCATTTGTCGGAATCTGGGCTCATCATAGCTTCTTCATAGTTCGTAGGTTCGCCGTTGTCTAACAACATAACTTCCAGAACAGGATTACCATACCACTCTGGTGCGGAACGTACTCTGGTCGACCTACGAAGTTCAGTAGTAACTTGATCTGAAGTTTCATGATCTTTATCATTATCTTCCTCTCTTATTGGTGTAGGCATCACGGGAACGGTTTTCTCTGATGAGCTACTTTCCAATTCGAGAGAAGGTACAATTACCTCATCAAGTTCTACTTTCCTCCCACTCACTTCTTTCGAGAGAACCTCCTTCTCTAGAAAGGACCCATTCTTGGCAACAAAGACCTTGCCTTCGGATCTGTGGTAGAAGGTGTACCCAATTGTTTCTTTAGGGTATCCTATGAAGACGCACTTCTCCGCTTTGGGTTCGAGCTTATCAGGTTGAAGCTTTTTCACATAAGCATCGCATCTCCAAACTTTAAAAAAACGATAGCTTAGGTTTCTTGCCAAACCACAGTTCATACGGTGTCGTCTCAACGGATTTAGACTGTGCCCTATTTAACGTGAATGCAGCTGTCTCTAATGCATAACCCCAAAACGATAGTGGTAAATCGGTAAGAGACATCATAGAACGCACCATATCCAATAAAGTACGGTTACGACGTTCGGACACACCATTACACTGTGGTGCTCCAGGTGGTGTGAGTTGTGAAACAATTCCACATTTTCTTAAATGAAGGCCAAACTCGTGACTCAAATATTCGCCTCCGCGATCAGATCGTAGAAACTTTATTTTCTTGTTACGATGATTCTCTACTTCACTCTGAAATTCTTTGAACTTTTCAAATGTTTCAGACTTGTGTTTCATCAAGTAGATATACCCATATCTACTCAAATCATCTGTGAAGATTAGAAAATAACGATACCCACTGCGTGCTTCAACATTCATCGGACCGCATACATCGGTATGTATTATTTCCAACAAATCAGTAGCTCGCTCCATTGTTCCGGAGAACGGAGTTTTAGTCATCTTGCCCATGAGGCATGGTTCGTAAGTATCAAATGATTCATAATCAAGAGATTCCAAAAGTCCATCCGCATGGAGTTTCTTCATGCGCTTTACACCAATATGACCTAAACGGCAGTGCCACAAGTATGTTGCACTATCATTATCAACTTTGCATCTTTTGGCATCAATATTATGAATATGTGTATCACTACGATCGAGATTCAACAAGAATAAACCATTCACAAGGGTGCATGATCACGAGGGATATTATTCATATAAACAGAATAACCATTATTCTCTGACTTAAATGAATAACCGTCTTGCAATAAACAATATCCAGATATAATGTTTTATGCTCAACGCAAGCACCAAATAACCATTATTTAGGTTTAATACTAATCCCAAAGGTATTACGAGCGTGTCGATATTGATTATATCAATCTTGGAGACACTTCCAACATATATCGTCACCTCGCCCTCAGCTAGTCTCCGTTACTCTGCAGCTCTTGCTTCAAGTTACTAATATTAGCAACTGAATCGGTATCCAATACCCAGAAGCTGCTACGAGCACTAGTGAGGTACATATCAATAACATGTATATCAAATATACCTTTGTTCACTTTGCCATCTTTCTTATCCGCCAAATACTTGGGGCAGTTCCGCTTCCTGTGACCAGTTCCTTTGCAGTAGAAGCACTCAGTTTCAAGCTTGGGTCCAACTTTGGGTTTCTTCGTGGGAGCGGCAGCTTGCTTGCTGTTCTTCTTGAAGTTCCCCTTCTTTCCCTTGCCCTTTTTCTTGAAACTAGTGGTCTTGTTAACCATCAACACTTGATGCTCCTTCTTGATTTCTACCTCCGCCGATTTCAGCATCGCGAAGAGCTCAGGAATTGTCTTCTCCATCCCTTGCATATTATAGTTCATCACGAAGCCTTTATAGCTTGGTGGCAGTGACTGAAGAACTCTGTCAATAACACTGTCTACCGGAAGATCAATTCCTAGCTGAGTCAAGGGGTTGTGGTACCCAGACATTCTGAGTATGTGTTCACTGACAGAACTGTTCTCCTCCATCTTACAGCTAAAGAACTTGTTGGAGACTTCATATCTCTCAACCCGGGCATTAGCTTGAAATATCAATTTCAGCTCTTGGAATATCTCATATGCTCCGTGGCGTTCAAAACGCTTTTGCAGTCCCGGTTCTAAGCCGTAGAGCATGGCACACTGAACTATTGAGTAGTCATCAGATCGAGCCTGCCAGGTGTTCACAACGTCTGCAGCAGCTCCTGTAGCAGGTCCATCACCTAGCGGTGCATCAAGGACATAATTCTTCTGTGCAGCAATGAGGATAATCCTCAAGTTACGGACCCAGTCCGTGTAGTTGCTACCATCATCTTTCAACTTAGCTTTCTCTAGGAACGTATCAAAAACAGGGGAGCTACAACGCGAGCTATTGATCTACAACATAATTTGCAAAGACTATCAAGACTAAGTTCATGATAAATTAAGTTCAATTAATCAAATTACTAATGAACTCCCACTTAAATTAACATCCCTCAAGTTAACTAAGTGATACATGATCCAAATCAACTAGCCCATGTCCGATCATCACGTGAGATGGGATAGTCATCAATGGTGAACATCTCCATGTTGATCATATCTACTATATGACTCATGTTCGACCTTTCGGTCTCCAGTGTTCCGAGACCATGTCTGTACATGCTAGGCTCGTCAAGTTTAACCCAAGTATTCTGCTTGTGTAAAACTCGCTTACACCCGTTGTATGTGAACGTAGAATCTATCACACCCGATCATCACGAGGTGCTTCAAAACGACGAACTTTAGCAACGGTGCATACTCGGGGAGAACACTTTTATCTTGAAATTTAGTGAAGGGATCATCTTATAATGCTACCGTCGTTCTAAGCAAAATAAGATGCATAAAGGATAAACATCACATGCAATCAAAATATGTGACATGATATGGCCATCATCATCTTGTGCTTTTGATCTCCATCTCCAAAGCATCGTCATGATCTCCATCGTCACCGGATCGACACCTTGATCTCCATCGTTGCGTCGTGGTCATCTCGCCAACTATTGCTTCTACAACTATTGCTAACGCATAGCAATAAAGTAAAGCAATTACATGGCGCTTGCATTTCATACAATAAAGAGACAACCATAAGGCTCCTGCCGGTTGCCGATAAATTACAAAACATGATCATCTCATACAATCACATCATGTCTTGACCATATCACATCACAGCATACCCTGCAAAAACAAGTTAGACGTCCTCTACTTTGTTGTTGCAAGTTTTACGTGGCTGCTACGGGCTTCTAGCAAGAACTGTTCTTACCTACGATACAAAACCACAACGGTGATTTATCAAGTTTGCTGTTTTAACCTTCAACAAGGACCGGCCGCAGTCAAATTCGATTCAACTAAAGTAGGAGAAACAGACACCCGCCAGCCACCTTTATGCAAAACAAGTTGCATGTCTGTCGGTGGAACCGGTCTCATGTACGTGGACATGTAAGGTTGGTCCGGGCCGCTTCATCTTACAATACCGCCGAATCAAAATAAGATGTTGGTGGTAAGCAGTATGACGATCACCGCCCACAACTCTTTGTGTTCTACTCGTGCATATCATCTACACATAGACCTGGCTCATGATGCCACTGTTGGGGAACGTTGCATGGAAAACAAAAAAATTTCTACGCACACGCAAGATCTATCCATGGAGATGCATAGCTACGAGAGGGCGAGTGTGTCTACGTACCCTCGTAGACCGTAAGCGGAAGCGTTAGAACAACGCGGTTGATGTCGTCGAACAACTTCACTATCCAACCGACCGAGTACCGAACGTACAGCACCTTCGCGTTCAGCACACGTTCAGCTCGGTGACGTCCTCGACTTCTTGATCCAGCAAGACGGCGAGGTAGTGGATGAGTTCCGGCAGCACGACGGCGTGGTGACGGTGATGGTGATGCTATCTCTGCAGGGCTTCGCCCAAGCACTGCGAAAATATGACCGAGGGACGAAACTGTGGAGGGGGCGCCGCACACGGCTAAGACAATGTTGTGTCTTGTTTGGGGCGCCCCCTCTCCTGTATTTATATATGTGTAGGGGCTTGGAGTAGAAGGAATAGTGCCATGTGAACAGTACCATGTGAATAGTACACACGTGGAGTTGGACTGCAAAGTCCAATCCTATTCCTACTAGGACTCTCCTTTTTTTCCTTCCCTAGCTGCGTGGGCTTTTGAGGACTTGGTGCGCCTCGCCCAATAAGGCCAGGGCGCCTCCCCTTAGCCCATGCCAGCCCTTGGGACGTGGTGCACCCACTTGTGGACTTCCGGACCCCTCCGGAATCCTCCGGAACCTTCTGGAAGCTTCCCGGTACAATACCGAAAAACTGCACCTTTTTCCGGAACCCAAAATATTACTTCCCATATATAAATCTTTACCTCTCGACCATTCCGAGACTCCTCGTGATGTCCGGGATCTCATCCGGGACTCCGAACAATATTCAGTTACCAATTCACATAACTCATATAACACTATATCGTCAACGAACGTTAAGTGTGCGGACCCTACGGGTTCAGGAATGATGTAGACATGACTGAGACGCCTCTCCGGTCAATAACCAATAGCGGAACCTGGATGCTCATAATGGTTCCTACATATTCCACGAAGATCTTATCGGTCGAACCGCAATGACAACATACGTAATTCCCTTTGTCCGTCGGTATGTTACTTGCCCGAGATTCGATCGTCGGTATCTCCATACCTAGTTCAATCTCGTTACCGGCAAGTCTCTTTACTCGTTCCGTAATACATCATCCCGTAACTAACTCCTTAGTCACTTTGCTTGCAAGCTTCTTATGATGTGCATTACCGAGAGGGCCCAGAGATACCTCTCCGAAACACGGAGTGACAAATCCCAGTCTCGATCCATGCCAACTCAACAGACACCTTCGGAGATACCTGTAGAGCATCTTTATGATCACCCAGTTACGTTGTGACGTTTGATAGCACACAAGGTATTCCTCCGGTATCCGGGAGTTGCATGATCTCATGGTCGGAGGAACATGTATTTGACATTCAAGAAAGCAGTAGCAATAAACAGAACGATCATATGCTAAGCTAACAGATGGGTCTTGTCCATCACATCATTCTCCTAATGATGTGATTCCGTTATCAAATGACAACTCATGTCTATGGTTTAGGAAACGTTAACCATCTTTGATCAACGAGCTAGTCTAGTAGAGGCTCACTAGGGACACGGTATTTGTTTATGTATTCACACATGTATTTAAGTTTCCGGTCAATACAATTCTAGCATGAATAATAAACCTTTATCATGAACAAGGAAATATAAAATAATAAAAACTTTATTATTGCCTCTAGGGCATATTTCCATCACCTTGCTCCATATATGAGAGAGGAAGAATCCCGACTGTTGTCGTGGGGGTCGCTCTTCCTCTTCTTTCTCGTGATAGACCTTTTGGTAATGCACGGGAAGGGAGAGAAGAGCGATCATCACCGATGGTCGAAATATGAGTGAGGGAGTGCCCACCATATACACCACCTGAGATGAGAGGAAGAATCCCGACTGTTGTCGTGGGGGTCGCTTCTACTTCGTTCCCGTGTGCTAGACATTTTGGTGTAATGCACTCAAGAACGAAGGGAGGAGCGACCATCACCGACGGTCGCAATATCAGAGAGGGAGTGCCCGTCATATACACCACGTGAGATGAGAGTTTAGCATGGAAGACTCGACGGACCGAAAGTCAACCCGTGCTGAATAGTGATCTGTGTGTTGAGTTTCCTGGTAATTGCTGTCGATCGATTTTTAATCTTTGAATTATGAACATAGGAAATATCTGACGACGATAGGATCCCTGAGTGCGAGTACTGCTCCGACGACCGGGGTATGTGCGACAGGCCTCACCTGGAAGATGGTAGGCGCTTCACCATCAAGCTCAGCGAGACCTTTGATGTTTTTACGGTACGTCACAACGACAAGTCTTTTTTCGTAATTAAGCATGACTTCTGCTTCTTTGTTTCAAGGTGTAATTTCCATTTTTTACAATTCGACTAGTGCATCCCTGCCATGCAAGACCTTATGTCTTGGATAAGATCGGTTTCGAAGATCGTGAGAGTATAGAGATGAAGAAAACCCACCTGAGAACCCAACATGGTTACGCTTTTGCCGTTAAGATATACAATTCAGTGAACCACTTCCATTTTGGTTGCTCAAATTGGAGAGCACTAGGCAAGGCATATGGATTTCAGGAGGATATGCATGTCACCTTCGATATTCGTCCTGAAGATGACATTGAAGATAATATCGATATTTGGGTCGATGTGGATACACTTCCAGTTCTACCTCCATGTGAGTTTGTCAAACATATTTATTAAGTAATTTATATTGTTTATTTATAAATAGTTGACAGCTTATTTTCATTGACAGGTTATTTTCAATCTCCAAGAAATATAAGGAACGTAGTAGACAAAACCTACTACAGTTATGGCTCCGAACTAAATTCGGAGGAGAAAAACTATCTTATCTCATTTATTAATGATGTCGAGACTTTCAAAAAAAATCATCACATCAGCCCACATTATGGTCAATATGTGCCACTAGTGCATGTGTTGAACTATGTTAACATCAATGGAGATACCATGGTAACATTTTTTACTATTTTGTCACTAGTCCATCTTTTGCATACATTCTTTTTAAGCTAATTAACCGTTATTGCTAAGTATGTTACTATTATGTTCTTCAACAGAATCTTCCAAAGGAGTGTGTGCCTCAATTGATGTATATCAAAGGTGACTTGGATGTTTTTAGCTTATATCCAAATCCGACTAGGGCTTGGCGCTGTTCATACTTGATTTCTCGACGAGATGAAGACATCACAATCACAGGATTGAGAAAAGTAATGCACACGCGCAGGGTAGGACTTGAAGACAACACGGTGCGGTACCCACGAGTTGGAGACAGGTGGATCTCTATTCTTCATATTGGAGATGGGGGGAGGGGGGGGGGGGGCTCGCCTGTTTTATACTGTTTTTCCTAGCCGAGAGGAGTAGGTCCTAGCTAGCTAGTACTCATCATGTGCTAAGAACAATTAGCTAGTGTTGGTTATGACTATAATGATGATGAGGAGTTGTTATTATGATGATGATGATGAGTTGTTATTATGATGATGATGATGCATGAGTTCTTATATGACATGATGAGTTATTATATCGTTGGGTGAAAGAAATGCGGATTAGATTCAAGTGGATGGATCCAACGATTAGTCGACTTATCTTTGGATCCATCCACTTGAATCTAATCCGCGTTTCTTTCACCCAACGATATAATAACTCATCATGATCATAATGATATAACAATCTCTTAATTGCTACTGTATCAAAATTTGTATGACCGTATATAAATACAGTAAAAAAAAATTTACAAACGAATAGCACCGCGCTACTGATAGGCAAAATCCCCGCGCTACTGATAGGATTTTCCCTAGTAGTGGAATGGGCGGCTAGAATCAGCTCGAGAGGGGGTCGATCCATGAGAAGTCGAGATCAACCAATCAGCTACGAGCTATCCATGGCTGCACTGCATACCCAGCAGGGGACGAAATAATCCCCCGTGCCTGCGTCCAAATCTCCCCGCTTCTACAACCGAAATATTTTTCAGGCTTGCGCGCCTTTTCAATCCAAATATTTCGCGAGTGATTTTAAGTGGGGTTGGATTTCAGGCGCCTACGATAACTTCGTAAAATCTCAAGATGATATGCCAGCTCAATTTCTTGGAGGGGTAGGGTGTGTGCGTTTATAAGGGTGGGTGTATACGCGTATATATGAGCGCTTGCTTGCGTGTGTACTGTGTTAAAAAAAAATCCAACAGCCGCACCCAATCAAACCAACCCCCGTCCAATTCTTCCGTTTCCTCCTCTTCCCATTCCCAATCCGGCCGCCGCCGCTCCTTCCCACCTTCTCTCCCGACAAGGTCAGGCCGAGGCCAGATCCGAGCTGGGCTATGATAACCACGCGCCGGGAGAGGAGGAACCCTAGCCCCTCTCCTCCGGGCTGGCCACGGCTCCGGCATCGTCGCCCCCCACAGCCACACGCCGGCAGACGACGATTTGATTTGGTAGGCTGATGCTGTTCGTTCGTTTCGATTCGATTTGGCAGGTGCACGACGTGTGGTTCCTCTTCCACTCCGAAGCCCGTCCCCTCGTGGCGTTGCTCAGACTTGAATTGCTGCGGTGAGCAGGTACATCCAGTGAGGCCCTATTCATTATTTTTCTGTTCTGAGCTACTCCGTATGAGAAGACTACTTGCTTCCTATTTTTGAGCTATAACAGTTTCCAGTCTCCTATGCTGAATAGAGACACAGTTTTTTTTAGAGAAAAGGCATCAACCGAGCCCGAGTGGGGCTCGAGCCTAGCCCGACTTAGAATTAACAAAGCCATCAACCGGCCAGGATTACAAGCATGCCCACGGACAAAGAGAAAGAAGTACAATGCGGTAAGATACAAAGACATTGGACATCATCAAGCTAAGCCTCAGACGCTACGAACAACGAAGATATACAGTGGATATAGTAGCCGAAGACGTCGAGGTCCTTCCTCGTGAATGCTGCAACAGGAACAGGAACACACCGGCTCGAAGGGGAGAAGGTCAGACACCAGTGGGCCATGCCGTCGCCAATCAGCTACGGACCCGGCACGGCACATCCAGCACACCATCCTCGAAGAAGGCCACTACCTTCTCGCCTGGATCGAAGGCGCCACACCGTCGCAGGATGGAGTGGATGCCGCCGGAGAATTGTCACATAGAGAGGGTCAGCGCATCCCCGCCGAGCCGCTGAAGACTCTCCTTGAGCAGAACATCGCCGCTGCGCACATCCAGCCACCAGAGGAGGGAAGCTTCATGCTAGGACGAAGAGGGCCTCACCACCGTTGCCACCTATCACCCAAAAGCGCCCACCGCCCACAGGGCTCCCAAAGCGGCGTCTTCAAGAAGAGAACGACGCCGAGAGCGCCGCCACCGCCCTCCAAAGTTAAGGCTTTCGCCTGGGAGACCAAGGGGAGGGGGAAGTGGGGGAGCCAGACCAAACCGACGCCTCCAGGGAGGGAAACGGCGCCCTCGGGCGTCGCCGTCGCGGCCGGCCATGGCCGGCCAGGGATTTCTCCCAGCCAGAGCTCCCCACCACCACCAGCACCTCCTGTCCGAGGACCAGCGACCCAGGGAAGCACAGCCAGACCAGGAGGGGACGCACGCCAAGCAGGGGAGGGAGGGGAGGCGCCAGATCTAGCGCCGCCGGCAGCCGAAGCAGCCACGAGGCGCCCGCCCAGATCCACCAAGCTCCAGCCGCCCGCGCGGCCAGGGGCAACGGGACCAACGCCCGCACCACCGCTCGCCGCCGAGCCGGCAGTGCCTCACCAGGGGAGCCGCTTTCTAGATCCAGAGCTCCCCGCGGGAGAGCAGGGCAGCAGGAGGCCCCGCCGCCACCATCCTTGGCTTGCTCGACGGCTGCCTCTGGCGGCGGCGAGGGAGGCTGGGGGAGAAGGGGGGACGACGGTGCGGCTAGGGTTTTCGCCCCCCGAGTCGCCCGAGCGGGCGGCGCGGGGATGGGGGGGGTGGGGATGCGCCAAGTAGTAGTCTTTTTCTCAGACACACAGTTTTTAGTGTTCAATCATTTCTGTGATTTCTATTTTTATGCTGCCATCACTAATGAATACAAGTAAATTGATTTGTGCTGATCATTGAACAGTGAATCAGGACGTTGATTAATGTCGGGGATTTACTTGCTGCCCCCAACGGATGATGTAGCTGTAAGTGCCTTTCTGATTGATCTTTTACCTATTTCAGTCAGACATGCATGTACTGTTGTTGGTAGCTAGTCTCAGTTATGATGTTGCTTCATGTTGTAGATCAACAACTCAAGGACACCTATGGTTCGCCCAATATGCCTCCAAACCTACGCCTCCATGTGGTACCTGCGCATAATGTGGCTCTGTGTTGTGGCTCTCCACGGTGCTCGCATGGGCGTATTGTACTTTTTTGTTCACTGTTGAGAGGAATGTCATGAAGCAACTCAGGTTGCAGTCACTTGCCATACCAAGATACAATTTCCATGTACGAATCATGTTAACTTCACAACCTCTTTTAACAAGATATTAGAGTGTGCGTTGGGGAGATCACTTATCTCAGTTACAACCAAATAACTAACCTTTATATTTCTGCAGTATGGATTGAAAGGGAGAATGAGCAGTTAATAGCCTGAATATAAATGGCGTATGTGAAGCTGACAGGGAAGGGCCCAGACAGAGTTGTTAGTCTTGGACTCCTGAATAAATCAGGTATAAATATTCTCCGGCTGTTCGAACTTTACACTGTTCTTCATCCACTCTTTATTTTTCTATCCCTTCCTTCCAATGTTTAATTTTGTTGGCCTTTCTTGGGAATATTTAAATGTCCGAATCATAGAGATAAGAATGTACATGTCAGTCCTTGATGCAGATCTCTATAATTTTTACATGTGCTCACAAGGAAAGTGCTATTGCATCTGAATCGACAAGTTGTTAAAAGAATCTTGTCTCTTTGAGCTTGCCTAGAGTTCTATCATATCTAATATTTGTTGGGCAAACAAAAAGTACCGATGGTTGATTGTCCCAACCATTAGTTGAGAACATACAAATTTCCTATTTGCAAGATAGAGGTTTGGCTGGTCCATGTGCCTTCTTTATTCCTTTGATGCGCCTTCAGGTGAGAACATATCTAGTGACTGTTCATGGTTACTATTTGGCAAAAATATTTAATTCCCGATTGGATAGATGTTTGGACAACTATTTAAAGCTGTTGTGGTCTCAGTTTATTTCGTTTTCTTTATTGGTCCTTGATTAAGCTGTACTGATTTGCAAATGGAACTAAGCTCCTGTTCAAAGAAATAATAAAATGAAGTCAAGTGTCAAACTAAGACGAGTTTCCTGGAAGTATAAGATCACCTTAGTGCAAGAAAGCTATTTTTTTGTCTCTCTACTATAAGTGCTGCCCCTGTATAACCCTCCCCTCTCTCTAGATTCAGTTTAGTGACTAGACTAGTATTTTCCTAACCCCCTCCCTCTACTAATGTAATTGGGTTTCACCCTTCGGACAGGTTCTGATCCTTTAATTAAAAGTCAGGAGCCTCTCCTACTGTCAGCAAGTTTAAAAAAAAAAGCTATTTTTTTTCTAAGATCACTCACCATTGTTTTAGAATAGTAAAGCTTGCTGTTGTGAAGACCATAAGCATAACATTTGTGTTGTGAAGACCATAACCATAATCTTGCTGTTCAAATTTTGCTGTTTATTGAGTATTGTGAAGGAGAATGTTGTCTTAGACATGCTCACATCCTCTGATTTTGAATATTTTCTGTCACCCTCCTGCCTCTTTGCTCCTTAATTTATGTTGTGTTTTTAAAAAATGTCAATTGCTCTAAGATCTCCAGCGCAGCTCCTCTTCCTCTCCGGCGGCTCTGTTGCCCAGCATGGAGATGGGATAGTAGGCCGTCTTCCTTCTGTAGATAGTTGCTGTAGGAATAGGTGTGGGTTGGGATTTGGCCCTGTGAAGTTTGTGGGCTCAGTTGTTATTTCGTTTTCTTTAGAGGTCCTCGTTTAAGCCATACTGATTTTCAAATGGAACAAAGCTCCTGTTGAAATTGAAAGAAGTCAAGTGTCAACTATGATGAGTTTCCTGGAAGTATAAGATCACCTTATTGAAAGCAATCTAATTTTTTTTAAGAATAGAATTGCACAAGTTACTCATATTGTAGAAATAATAGAGACTTGGTGATGTGATATTATGTTTTCAAGGTACTGTCTTACTTTCATTCTATGTTACTCTTTGCAGGATTATGATGCTAAGCTTTCAGACTTTGGCCTAGCAAGAACTGGACCTATCCAAGAGGTAAAAAACTTGTAAATACACAAGGGTTATTATTAGGACATGCCCATCATGTATCTCTTCCTGTTTGCTGCTGTTTCTTTCCAAAGTCTTCAGTCTGTATGTATAGTAGATTGGTCATAAGAGTTGAGTTATGGGGGACAAAAGGAATTCTCTGTTAGTAGCATTTTTTTCCTGTGCATCTAGAGATGGTGGGTTTTGATTTGTGACACTTGTTAGACAGCAGTAGCACCTCATGCTTGTCAATGCTGTAAGTAATCAATCCCTTGCAATTTGTCCTTGGGGTTTGAATCGGAGCTCTTCTTATGATTGGTCGATGAGCCTGGGATGTCAGCAGCATTGGTCCGGGCCAACGGGTTCAGGCACTTCAGCTTGAAAGGGGTAGCAACATGCGTCTTCATGAACTTGTACATCTCCACGACCATCTGCCCCCCCCCCCCCCCCCCCCCCCCCCCCTCAAAATAAGGAGTGAAACATGTATATTTATATCAGCACTTACAGGCTCAAAGCTTTTCTTCCCAGCTGGGTAGAAGAGTCCATCAGGTTTTAAAATAATAGGTAGCAGGTGTCAATTCTGTATGTGTATTTATGACCCACCAGCTGGGTTACTTCTTCTAGCCCACATATAGAAGTGTACTGTGATACTGTAGCACGTGTACAAATATACTTAGCTAGCAAATGGAAGCCCCCTGATGAACCAAGAACCATTAGCAGATGGAAGGCCGTAGAAGAAACCATTAGCAGATGGAAGGCCGTAGAAGAAACCAATACCAGCAGCAAATGGAAGGCCCAAAAGGAACCAAAGCCCAGAAGCAAATGGAAAGGCGTTGATGAACCAAATACCAGCAACAAAAGTGCAATATTCTAGCCGCCAGTTTCCTACAGATTTCAGTTGCTAGATAGTTATATACAATGCTGTAGTATAGATCATCAAAGTGAAACTCGTCTTGATGGAACCAAAATTGAAGTGCAAAATGAATTTAAAAGTCTTAAAACCCTCAAGAGAAATGCTAGACATTCTTATAATCCTGGACACCTGTCTTTCTTTCATTGCAAAGCTAGTCAATTCCGGCTTTTCAAATCTTGAAATGTCAAATATTCTAATGCTTGTATAGTAGGTCGTTATCTCTCTTTTGACGGCAAGATTGGATTTTTGTCTCTACTTTCGGAAGATTATACCAATTAGGCTTGTTTGTCTGTGAACTGCAGCCTTCCTGCACCCTTGGTCTATCACAGGAAGGTGCAAGGTCTGAAGCCAAAGGTGGAACAGGGGATGGCAAATGCAGTAGGTGCAAACAAATTGACTGGTGCAGGCTGTAGCAGGATGGCGCTACCTAAATACCAGGAGTTGGCGATCCAGAAGGTGAATACACAAGTGCCAATTAAAAAGGTAATGACTCGTGTCACAACCCTTGCTCCTTTCTAGCCCGGATTGAATGGCGAGGCGATTTATGTGTTACCAGAAATGAGAATCACCTATTGCCACGCTGCTAGCTAGCTAATGGCTCAATGCGAACAACACTTAATTATTTGACCTGGAAGCACACCACCTATTGCATGTTGCTAGATAATGCCTCATCACTGCCAAGACCACTGAATTATATGTCCTGAATCTTGTACATTTTTTTGTGTCGCTGCTGCTTTATAAATGTTTTGTACGTAGTTTGTGCCTTGTTAGTTAAGGCAGTGAAATAGTAGGTTAAATTGTGAAGTTGTTCTTGCGGTTAATGAGTGCGCTGCAACCTTGCTCGTTTCTAGCTTTTATTGAATTGCGAGGCGATGTATGTTAGCAGAAATGCGACCACCTAATGCAATGTTGCTTGCTAATGGCTCAAGGCCAACACTAGTGGATTACTTGTCTTGAAAAAAGAACATCAACCACTGAAATTACTGTTGTGTGATGATAAGTTTGACGTTTTTTGGGGCATTTGTTTGCTTCTTCGAAAACAAAATGAATTGTAACTCTGTGCTGCTGTTACTTGCTTAATTTTTTTTATCAAAGGCTATACTGTTGTTACTGTAAGAAATACTTGTACATGTCAATAGCGTCACTCAACTATTTGAGTTTTTCAGGATGCCACCTTCTACCAGGACTAGCAACAAAGCATCTCAAAGGCATGTGCGGCCGCCGGCCGTGTAGGTTCGGCTCAGTCTCGTCGTCTTGGTCCAGCTCACAACCGTCACCGACAGCAACAAACATTAAAGGTGAGACCTCTCGCATTCTCCTCCTGTCCTTGCTCTGGGCACGTGGTCATCGAGCCAGGCAATTTAGGTTCTGTTGCATGGGGGCATATGCATAGATATGTACATTTCGGTTTTAATTTAAACACTGCTTGCCTGTCTGTTGTGCTTGTGGAATGGGGGTTACTTGAGGGAGTAAGACTGTGCAGGGCAGGTTTTCAAGTGGCACTAGTGCAGAAAAGCCTAGCTATGGTGTGGCAAAAACGGCCTTGCTGGCGTGGAAGCCCGACGCCACCAATATGGCGCCATTGTTAAAAAATAGTGGTGGCGTTGTGTCCCACGTCAGCAGTATTTTACGTGTTGATGGCGTGCCACCTGGCCAATGCCAGCAGTAAGTTTATCTTACCACTGTCGTGCCTTGTTGGCCAACGCCAGCAAATTGATTTTTTGCTAATAAAAAAATATTTTACTTCACAAACTAGATAATTCTACTTCACAAAAGTTACTAGCTAGTTAAAAGCTACATAATTCAATAGATACTCATCAACTTAACAAGTTAAACTTCACAAAAGTGTTACTCATTGATTAACTCAAGATGGACTAGCTAGTTAAAGAACTACTCTTCATCAAGAATTAGACTCAGTTGGCGAATCTTCTTTCTATTGCTCTCTCCATCTTTTCTGAAATGAGCTATGTCCACCTTGAGCTCATTCCTCTTTGCACTGAGGAGTTTTCTCTCCTCCTTCAGCTTATTCCTCTCCTCGATCAGCTTATCTCTCTCGCCCCTCAGCTTATTAGTCTTCCCTGCGAGATCAGCACTCACGTTGATCAGCTCAACCCTCTCCGCCTTCAGCGAGGCATTGGAGCGTTGCAGGCTGTTGATGATATACTGATGACTCTCTATAAGAGATCTTTGTTGACCCTCTCCGCCTTATTGCTTCCAGAATTGGCCATGACCTGATGCACTTTAATTTGTTAGACAAAGTAGTTCAACATATGCTACACATGGCATTTTTACAAATGTACACTAGAGCAAACACATGGCAGTTTCCATCTAATCAAACTCCTAATTATCTAACACATATGGCAGTTTCTACACAAGAAAATTATCCATCTATTCAAATTACCTAGCACTGCCATACAACATGGCAGTTTCTAGGTTACATGTGACTAAATTGCCTAAATTACCATTGAACTAGCATCCATTGAAAGAACGAACTAGCATGCCACAATTTTTCAGTCACATACCTTGTCCTAGACTCAACTGCTAGCCACACTTGTGGCACACAAGTGTGGCAAAGTGTGGATGGCAACCAAACATGCCCACAATTTCACTGATTTGGCAAAGTCAGAACTATGTAAGAAAAGCATAAATCACTCAAAATCATGGCAAGTGTGATCTTAACAATGGACTAAACGTTAAACTAGAGTGTGATTTGGCACTACTTACATCTAGCACGCATGGGCAACCATCTAGCAGAATGTACCCTAACCCATAGTGTGATTTGGCACTGCTTACAAATGTACACTAGAGCAAACACATGTCAG
Source organism: Elymus sibiricus (assembly GCA_039707655.1). Lineage (NCBI taxonomy): Eukaryota > Viridiplantae > Streptophyta > Magnoliopsida > Poales > Poaceae > Elymus > Elymus sibiricus. The sequence goes on along the minus strand of CM077672.1, from coordinate 513,099,610 downwards.
TTTCCATCTATACAAACTCCTAATTATCTAACACATATGGCAGTTTCCATCTAGAAGTGAAGTATTTCAGCAACTAAATTTTGTAGCATTAAAAATAATAAATCATGGACTAAACCTAAACCTAGAGTGTGAATCGGCGGTGGAGGATGGGGAGGTGGGTGCTCACCGGCAGAGGAAGCTCCGGCGACGCTGGAGGGCTTCGAGGGCGGCGGAGATCTGTGAGACGGCAGCGGGGGCGGCGACCTGCGAAACAGCTGCAGGGGCGGCGCCGGCGGAGACCTGCGAGGCGGCGGCGGGGCCGGCGGGGGCGCCAACGGAGACCTGCAAGATGGGGGGGGGGGGGGGGGCAGCGGCGGTGGCGCGTTGGGAGGTCGGGGGGCGGTTGTGCGAGGCGAAAGAGAGAGAGAATGAGAGTGAGTTTAGGCTTCGGCCCACTTAGTCCCAGCGGAGCGGGCCAGTTCCACTTAGTTCATTTTTTTTATTTTTTTTCTTTGATAAAATATTTCAAAATACAAAATAAATTCTCAAAAATAAATTCAAACTCATAATAATAACTTAGTGATGGCGTTTCAATTATATGTACGACATCACTAGACAAATTACTTATGGCGTCCTAACAAATCCAACGCCACTACTATACATACCAACTAGACAGTACAGCTGGGCCCACATATTTGTGGCTTATAATAAAAATCCCACGCCAGCAATATTCTTACAAAGCTGTCGTATCAAATATGCCAACGCCACCACTATTTGGAAAATATAGTGCTGGCGTTGATTGAAAATGGGGCGCCACCAACGAAAGTTGTGGCTAGCCGTTTTTCCACTAGTGTGGTTGGTAGCTTAGTAGCTTTGTTCCATGTGATATGTTCATGTTCTGCCATGTTTTTTTATGGCATGAGGGAAGAGCTATTATCATGTCCAAGGAATGTTTTCAAGTGACTAGTTGCTAGTTTGGTTCCTGCTTACTTAGCATAGTCATCAGTGGGTTCGTTTTCTTTTTTCTAAGATGTAGTTTGCTCAAGCCAGCAATTACCCTCTCGAGAAGTTGTATTGTTGCTTCTTTCCTAAGATACTCATCAATGAAATCTGGTGTACAGTTTTCATCAAGAATCTTCACCTGTTTTGGTGTCAAAGGAAAAATCAGCTAGTCTTTGTTGGCACAACAAATTATTATAAAAGAAAGTGTGCATACCATAGTCGGCGGACCGATGATCAAGCTGGTGTACTTCTGCTCAGTTTTCCAGTCTAGGATCAGGGCCCTAACGCTCACATTCGCAAATTCCTCAATTACTTCTCCTCCTTCCTTCAATGAATTTACAAATTGTTCTGTAGTTATAGAAGCATCACGAATTGAAACCTTTGGATTGCCACTAATTTCTCCTCTGAGCACATGCTTATTATACGATTCTTCAAATTTAAGACGATCTTTTTTAGTGTATGTCCGTCCAATATAGGTACAGTCATGGCCACATCTGAGACGGGCAGTAGACTTAATAGCTTCAAATTTTGAACCCCCTTTTAGAGGTAAAGTCTTGTTTGGTGCCTCTAGAGTTTCTGCTCCTGTACATGGCAGGAGTATCATGTTAGCCGCTGGACATTCACATATAAACGAGTCTTCACAATTTAAGCTTGTTGAACTGAAAATTGATAGTTGCTTACCATCCTCTAGATGGAGTGTACCATCTGGGTTTGAAGGGGGAGGCAAAATCAGCATGGTGAGAAATATTACCTTCATCTGATACACGTGGTGTTGCAGCGCTTTGGTCAACTTCTTCCTCTTGTTCCTCCATATTGGATGCATGACCCAAAGGGAGAGACAACACATCGCTTTGGTCATCCTCTGCATGCATATATGAGTCTGCTGGGATGCATTTTAGATATTCAGAGTATGAGATGCAATATTACAATTACACTACATGGCAAGGCATAATTATAATGTATGTGTAGGGTTAGTTATTTTTAACCAATTGCTGCTAAGCTAGTCCTAGAATCATATAAGCAAGATCAGTGTGATGGGAAATATTACCTTTACCCGTTGTACGAAGAGAACCATTTCCATCTGAGGTCTGCACTGCACCTGAAATCTTTGTTCCAGTAAATGTAAGTGGATCAACAATAAATTGATCAACAACATGTGCATATGGGTGCAGTGCAGACCTCAGGTGGAAATGATTCTCTTCGTACAACGGGTGAAGGTAATATTTCTCACCACGCTGATCTTATTTATATGATTCTAGGACTAGCTTAGCAACAATTGGTTAAAAATAACAAAGCCTACACATACATTATAATTCTGGCTCACCATGTAGTGTAATTGTAATAGTGCATCTCATACTCTGAACATCTAAAGTGCATCCCAGCAGACTTATATATGCATCCAGAGGATGACCAAAGTGATGCGGTGTCTCCCCCTTTGGGTCATGCATCCAATATGGAGGAACAAGAGGAAGAAGTTGACCAAAGCACTGCAACACCGCATGTATCAGATGAAGATAATATTTCTCACCATGTTGATCTTGCCTCCCCCCTCAAACCCAAATGGTACACTCCATCTAGAGGATGGTAAGCAACTGTCAATTTTTAGTTCAGTAAGCTTCTAATTGTGAAGACTCGTTTATATGTGAATGTCCAGCGGCTAACATGATACTCCTGCCATGTACAGGAGCAGAAACTCTAGAGGCACCAAACAAGAATTTACCTCTAAAAGGGGGTTCAAAATTTGAAGCTATTAAGTCTACTGCCCGTCTGAGATGTGGCCATGACTGTACCTATATTGGACGGACATACACTAAAAAAGATCGTCTTAAATATGAAGAATCATATAATAAGCATGTGCTCAGAGGAGAAATTAATGGCAATCCAAAGGTTTTAATTCGTGATGTTTCAATAATTGCAGAACAGTTTGTAAATTCATTGAATGAAGAAGTAACCGAGGAATTTGTGAATGTGAGCGTTAGGGCCATGATCTTAGACTGGAAAACCGAGCGCAAGTACACCAGCTTGATCATCGATCTGCCGACTATGGTATGCACACTTTGTTTTATAATAATTTGCTGTGCCAACAAACACTAGCTGATTTTTCCTTTTGACACCAAACCAGGTGAAGATTCTTGATGAAAATTGTACACCAGAGTTCATTGATGAGTATCTTTGGAAAGAAGCAACAATACAACTTCTCGACAGGGTAATTGCTGGCTTGAGCAAATGATTTCATTTCCAGTGAAAAGGATCCACTCAGTTAACTGAAATATTGTTTTGCAGATTTATATTTTGCTGAATAATAGAATTCACTGGGTTTTATGCATCATGTCTCTGCATGATCCGAAATTATATCTCTTCTGCCCAACACTCAATGCCTTGGTCCAGGCACTTCAGCTTGAAAGGGATAGCAACATGCTTCTTCATGACCTTCTGGCCCCCCTCAAAAGCTATCTGGAAAATATGAGCAAATAAATTGAATTAGTAGATGCACATGTGTCGGTCGCAAAATAAGGAGTGGAACATGTATATTTATATGAGCACTTACAGGATCAAAGCTTTTCTTCCCATCGGGGTAGAAGAGTCCATCAGGTTTTAACATAACAAGCAGCAGGTGTCAATTCTGTATGTATTTATGACCCACCAGCTGGGCTACTTCTTTTAGCCCACGGATAGAAATGTCCTGTGATACTGTAGCACGTGAACAAATATAATTAGCTAGCGAATGGAAGCCCCTTGATCAACCAAGGACCATTAGCAGATGGAAGGTCGTAGAAGAAACCAACACCTGCAGCAAATGGAAGGCCCAAAAGGAACCAAAGCCCAGAAGCAAATGGAAAGCCTTGATGAACCAAATACCAGTAAAAAAAATTGCAATATTCTAGCCGCCAGTTTCCTACAGAGTCAGTCGTTAGATAATTATACAATGCTGTAGTATAGATCATCAAAGTGAAACTCGTCTTGATGGAACCAAAATCGAAGTGCAAAATGAATTTAGAAGTCTTAAAACCCTCAAGAGAAATGCTAGACATTCTTATAATCCTGGACACCTGTCTTTCTTTCATTGGAAAGCTAGTCAATTCCAGCCATTCAAATCTTGAAATGTCAAATATTCTAATGCTTGCACGGTAGGTCGTTATCTCTCTTTTGACAGCAAGATTGGATTGATGTCTTTTCAGTTATATCACTAATTAAAATGCCTCCACTTTCTGAAGATTATACCAATTAGGCTTGTTTGTTATTTAAATGCAGCGTCCTGCACCCTTGTCTATCACAGGAAGGCGCAAGGTCTGAAGTCAAAGGTGGAACAGGGGATGGCAAATGCAGTAGGTGCAAACAAATTGATTGGCGCAGGCTGTAGCAGGATTGCACCACCTATATACAAGGAGTTGACGATCCAGAAGGTGAATACACAAGTGCCAATTAAAAAGGCAATAACTCGTGTCACAATCCTTGCTCCTTTCTAGCTCTGATTGAACGGCGAGGCGATATATGTGTTACCGGAAATGAGAATCACCTATTGCCATGCGCTGCTAGCTAGCTAATGGCTCAGTGTGAACAGCACTTAATTATTTGACATAGAAGGACACCACCTATTGCATTGTTGCCAGATAATGGCTCACTGCCAACACCACTGAATTATATGTCCTGAATCTTGTACATTTTTTTATGTTGCTGCTGCTTTATAAATGTTCTGTACGTAGTTTGCGCCTTGTTAGTTAAGGCAGTGAAATAGTACTCCCTCTGATCCAAATTAATTGATGCAGCTCTAGTATAACTTTGTACTAAAGTTGTAATAGAGTTGCGTCAATTAATTTGGATCGGAGGGAGTAGGTTAAACTGCGAAGTTGTTCTTGTGGTTACTGATTGCGATGCATCCTTTCTCCTTTCTAGTTTTTATTGAATGTCGAGGCGATGCATGTCAGCAGAAATACGACCACCTAATTCAATGTTGCTAGCTAATGGCTCAAGGCCAACACTATTGGATTACTTGTCTTGAAAAAAGAACATTGACCACTGAAACTGCAGTTGTGTGATGATAAGTTAACTTTGACGTTTTTTGGCTTTCCACTGAAACATTTTTGAGGATTTGTTTGCTTCTTAGAAAACGAAATGAATTGTAACTCTTCGCTGCTGTTACCTGCTTAGTTTATTTATTTATCGAAGGCTATACTGTTATTACTGTAAGCAATACTTGTACATGTCAGGATGTCAACTATTTTGGTTTTTCAGGATGTCAACTATTTGGGTTTTTCAGGATGTCACCGTCTACCAGGACTAGCGACCAAGCATCTCAAAGGCACGTGCGGTCGCCAGTCGTGTAGGTTTGGCTCAGTCTCGTCATCTTCGTCCAGCACACCACCGTCACCGACGGCTACAAACATTAAAGGTGAGACCTCCTGCCTTCTCTTCCTCTCCTTGCTCTGGGCACGTGGTTATCGAGCCAGGCTATTTAGGTTTTGTTGCACGGAGGTATATGCATAGATGTGTACGTTTGGGTTTTAAGCATGCTTCTGAGAAAAAAATTCTATCCAATTCAAACACTGCCTGCGTGTCTGCCATGCTTGTGGAATGGGAGTTACTCAAGGGAATGAGACTGTGCAGGGCAGGTTTTCAAGTGGTTGGTTGCTAGTTTGCTTAGTAGCTTTGTTCCATGATATGTTCATGTTCTACTAATGTAAGTCTATTCATAGTAGAACATTTTAAACCACCATACCATTTAGTGAATCCGCCCATGGTAAATAGTAGAACTTGTTTAAACAGGAACTAGAGAGCCAAGTGGTACACATATATCATTAATTAAGACTCGTCATAGTAAAAACATTTTACACCTCTGTACAGTTTACTGAAATCCTAGGGGTATCCCTAGTTCCATATGTGGAACCAGATCTGGAATCTTCAGTATTGCTGACCAGAAATATGTGGAATATAACATTACTGTTGACTGAATGTGAACTTGACACACCATTTTAAACACTGTTGAGTTCTATTACTTATTCTACTGGGAGCTACAAGCCATAGGATCATGTGTTATGTTGCGGCTCTTTAGCCTCAGTTTTAAATCCCAACATGGTGGCTTGTAGTGAGGTGTTTCCTCTTTGAAGTCTATACAATCACTTTCATACCGCAGAGTGCAGAGTTTGCATTACTAGTTAGGATTTGTCTGCTTTTAATTTGCAATCCAGAAGAAACTCTCTCATCCACCGAACCAGAGCAGCGCACGGGCGGCTGCGGGGATCCGGCGACGAAAAAAACACTCTCTTTCCAGCGAGACCGATCAATGCGTCCTGAGTGAACATAAGCCCTCATGTTGCCACTTCTTCAAACATGATGAATAATATATGTTTGATGAGTTTAGGCCTGTAGCATTGCCTATATGAATGATGATTTCAATGTTTGTTGCTGCTTATGGATATGGTGCTAGATCAGTGAATGCCATCTGGTCGAAGCAATATCAACAGCTATACTTGATATGTTCTCATGTAGAATGCTGGTATGCATGATGGGAAAATTTATCTCTTTGTCACTTCATTTCTATGGTCTATAAGCAGAGAAATTGTGTTGTCTTATGTATGTTTAAGCAATACAATATGCTCATGTTATCCTTATGTTGGTGATCTTGCAGGAAGTATGACAGGCTGTGAAAAGAGGAGGAAAAGGAAGACAAGTGTTCAACTTTGTTTAGAGGCGCGCACTAGTAGAAAACCTACCTTTGATCCGGAGCATTAGTCCCGGCCGGGTTTGGGCCCGGGACTAATGTGAGCATTAGTCCCGGTTCCAACGGCTAGGAGCGGATGCGGGCACGGCCAGGATTAGTCCCGGTTCAAATGGGACCTCTAGTCCCGGTTGGTGATACCAACCGGGACTAAAGGGGTTGTGGCAGGCTGGGCCCCTGCGAGCTTCTCCTTTCTTTCCTATATAAAGCTGCTTCGTCCAGCCCGAGTCCAAGCTTTTCCTTTCTCTCCTCTCTGTTTCCTTCCCCTAGCTTGAGCTCATCCTCCATTCACTAGTAGAAAACAGGCCTTTCGTCCGGAGCATTAGTCCCGGTCGGGTTTTGGACCGGGACTAATGTGACCACTAGTCCCGGTTCCAACGGCTAGGCTTTAGTCCTGGTTCATTTGTGACCTCTAGTCCCGGTTGGTGTTACCAACCGGGACTAAAGGGGTGGTGGCAGGCTGGCGTCAGGCTGGGGCCCCTGCGAGCCCCTTTAGTCCCGGTTGGTATCACCAACCGGGACTAAAGATATCACTATATATAGTGCTTCGTCCAGCCCGAGCCCAAGCTTTCCTTTCTCTGTTTTCTCCTTTCTCTCCTCTGTTCTCTTCCCCTTGCTCGAGCTCATCCTCCATTTTTGCCAAGATTTGTCAAGATTTGAGGCACCCCATCTATCCAAGTGTTCACAAAGGTTAGCAACTTTGTCCTTTCATCTCTCATTGCTAGATTAGCTCGTGCAATGCTCTATAAGTATAGTGATTTGTGGGTTTTAGTTTGGGAGTAATTATGTGGGAGTTTATTTGATTTATATGCAATTTGAGCTCAAATTAACTTCTTAGTTTGCATATGTGTAGGTGTGGTTTACTTAGTGCCTTCCCGTCCCCGTCCTAACCACCGTCGATTGCCCGCACCGTCCCGTCGCCGGCACCACCTTGGTGAGCCTCTTGTTCTTATCCTTTTTATAAAAAAAAAATCTTATTTGTATGATTTCGATAGTTACTTGTATAATTTTCTTACTTGTATGATTGTTTGTTATACATAGTGCCATGGTTTTGATATCCGTCCCCGTCGGCCCTCGTCCGGTTTATGATTCGGATGTGGTATATTCTCTTTTATAACTATTTATTGCATTTCGTGTTTATGACAATTATGCCCATCAAGTTGACATAGATATTTTTATCTAGGAGGTATGTGAACCGGAAATTGCAACCGACCCTCTTGTCGAGAAGTTAAATTTAGTTGAAAAAGAAAACGAGTATTTGAAAGAAAAATTGAAAAGAATTGAAGAAGAGAAGATGAAATTGGAGTTGTATGTTGCCGATGTCGTCGATGATCACAAGATCAAGATGAATGCAATGCGCTTGAAGATTAGAAAGATTAGAAAATATGCCGTTAATAAAGAGGCTTGGTATCATTATGCTGTTGGATCAATTATTACCTTAGTTGCGATTTTGATCGTATTTGTTGTTGCATTTAAAGCTAGATAGTTTTATGTTGTTTTATGAGAATAAGTGTGTATGAACTTTATGTATGAACTTGTATTAATTTGGTCTTTTCGGTGTTGTGTAATGAAGATGAGTCGGCAATGGATGTACGATGACCGACGCTCTCCCCAGTTCATTAATGGCGTGCATACTTTTCTGCGTGCGGCTGAGGCAAACAAGCGGAATGGTTTTATGTGTTGTCCATGTGATGTCTGTAAGAATGATAGGAATTACTCTAGCTCAAAAGTCATTCACGTCCACCTGTTTACGTCTGGTTTCATGTCCGGCTATCACTGTTGGACCAAGCATGGAGAAAGAGGGGTTCTAATGGAAGAGAATGAAGAAGAAGAGGATGATGACAACTATCCTGGGTTCCCTGAATACGATGGTACTACAATGGGGGAAGAGAATGAAGAAGAAGAAGCTGAAGAAGAGGCATCAAATGAGCCCGCTGATGATCTTGGTCGGGCCATTGCTGATGCAAAGAGAAACTGCGAAAGTGAAAAGGAGAAGTTGAAGTTGCAGCGCATGTTAGAGGATCACAAAAAATTGTTGTACCCAAAGGCAGAGAATGGTGTATCTGACAAGGGATTTGAAAAGTTGTTGAAAATGATAAAGAAGACGCTTCCAAAGGATAACGAATTGCCCGACAGTACGTACGAATCAAAGAAGGTTAGCTGCCCTCTAGGATTAGAGGTGCAGAAGATACATGCATGCCCTAATGACTGCATCCTCTACCGCGGCGAGGAGTACGAGAATTTGAATGCATTCTCGGTATGCGGTGCATTGCGCTATAAGATCAGCCGCGATGACCCTGGTGATGATGTTGAGGGCGAGCGCCCCAGGAAGAGGATTCCTGCCAAGGTGATGTGGTATGCTCCTATAATACCACGGTTGAAACGTTTGTTCCAAAACAAAGAGCATGCCAAGTTGTTGCAATGGCACAAAGAAGACCGTAAGAAAGACAGGAAGTTGAGAGTACCCGCTGATGGGTTGCAGTGGAGAAAAATTGAGAGAAAGTGGCCGAAGTTTGCAGGTGACGCAAGGAACTTATGGTTTGGTATAAGTGCAGATGGCATTAATCCTTTTGGGGAGCAGAGCAGCAATCATAGCACCTGGCCTGTGACTCTATGTATCTATAACCTTCCTCCTTGGTTGTGCATGAAGCGGAAGTTCATTATGATGCCAGTGCTCATCCAAGGCCCTAAGCAACCCGGCAACGACATTGATGTGTACCTAAGCCCATTAGTTGAAGAACTTTTACAGCTGTGGGACATAAAAGGTGTACGTGTGTGGGATGAGCACAAACAGCAGGAATTTGACCTACGAGCGTTGCTGTTTGTAACCATCAATGATTGGCCTGCTCTTAGTAACCTTTCAGGACAGACAAACAAGGGATACCACACATGCACGCACTGTTTAGATGAGACCGAATGTATATATTTGGATAAATGTAAGAAGAATGTGTACCTGGGACATCGTCGATTTTTTCCGATCAAGCATCTCTTAAGAAAGAAAGGCAAGCATTTCAAAGGTGAGGCGGATCACCGGAAGAAGCCTGACCACCGTACTGGTGATGATATATTTGATATGGTCAAGTATTTAAAAGTAATCTTTGGAAAGGGTCCTGGTGGACAATCTGTTTCGAATGACGCTGACGGACACGCACCCATGTGGAAGAAGAAATCTATATTTTGGGACCTACCCTATTGGAAAGTCCTAGAGGTCCGCTCTGCAATCGACGTGATGCACGTGACGAAGAATCTTTGCGTGAACCTGCTAGGCTTCTTGGGCATTTATGGGAAGACAAAAGATACACCGGAGGCACGGGAGGACCAGCAACGTATGCATGAAAAAGACGGCATGCATCCAAAGCAGTATCAAGGTCCTGCCAGCTACGCTCTTACCAAAGAAGAGAAGGAAATCTTCTTTGAATGCCTGCTCAGTATGAAGGTCCCGTCTGGCTTCTCGTCGAATATAAAGGGAATAATAAATATGGCAGAGAAAAAATTCCAAAACCTAAAGTCTCATGACTGCCACGTGATTATGACGCAATTACTTCCGGTTGCATTGAGGGGGCTTCTACCGGAAAATGTTCGATTAGCCATTGTGAAGCTATGTGCATTCCTCAATGCAATTTCCTAGAAGGTAATCGATCCAGAAATCCTACCAAGGTTACAGAATGATTTGGTGCAATGTCTTGTCAGTTTCGAGTTGGTGTTCCCACCATCCTTCTTCAATATCATGACGCACGTCCTAGTTCACCTAGTCGAAGAGATTGCCTTTCTGGGTCCTGTATTTCTACACAATATGTTCCCCTTTGAGAGGTTCATGGGAGTCTTAAAGAAATATGTTCATAACCGTGCTAGGCCAGAAGGAAGCATCTCCAAGGGCCATGAAACAGAGGAGGTTATTGAGTTTTGTGTTGACTTTATTCTAGACCTTAAGCCGATTGGTGTTCCTGAATCGCGGCATGAGGGGAGACTGAGTGAAAAAGGCATGCTAGGAAAGGATTCAGCAATATGTAGGGACGGGCATTCTTGGGCCCAAGCACACTACACAGTTCTACAATATTCCACCTTGGTGGCTCCGTATATCGAGGAACACATGGATATTGTACGCTCCAAGAACCCGGAGCAGTCTGACCCCTGGATTAAACGTACGCACATGGCGAATTTCGGCGGTTGGTTGCAAACACATCTCATGAATAACACCACCGTTGGAGATGAGCTGTACTTGTTGGCCAAGTCACCATCTTCGACTATATTGACTTTCAAACACTAGTGGAAAACGGGGCTTTAGTCCCGGTTGGAAACGGCCTTTAGTCCCGGGTCGCCAACCGGGACAACTAATCGGGACTAAAGGCCCCCACCCTTTAGTCCCGGTTGGCCACGACCCGGGACTAAAGTCCCTCCACGTGGCCGCGAGCGCGCACTGGGGGCTGGAGGACCTTTAGTCCCGGTTGGTGACACCAACTGGGACTAAGGCCCCTCCACATGGCCGCGAGCTAGCGCCGGGGGCTGGAGGACCTTTAGTCCCTGTTGGTGAAACCAACCGGGACTAAGGATTTTGTGTTGGGGTTTAGGGTTTATGGTTTATTTTTTCCTTTTCATTTTGTGTTTTCCATTCAATTCTTTTCCATTTCAAACATAGTTTACGCTACTACATACTGTACATGTTATGCATATATAATATAATTTCTCGTACGACCATACATATATCATATAATTTCTCGTACGACCATACATATATATATATATATATATATATATATATATATATATATATATATATATATATATATATATATACAATTTGGTATATACAATTTCTCCTACAATTTGGAGATCATTACATGCAGGCATTAGCGGTAATGGTATTCTCCGCTTTCAGATATGACCTCCGTAAGCAAAAATCTCGCAATTTCCTCTTGAATTGCTCGTATGCGGTTCTCTGGTAGGAGCTTCTCCCGCATCTGTTGCATCTTTAAAGAAGCAGATCAATATGAATATATTAGTTGTGTGTATATATATTAGATCATCATAAAAAAATTGTGAATAGTGTTTACGTACCTGAAATTGTCTTGCATCTCTGCGACATTCGGTCATCATGCGAATGTTCTCGCAAACGTAGTATGCACATAAATTAGTCCCCTGTTTCTGCCTCATGCACTTTGCGAGAATAGAATTCAATCAAATAATAATCAAGCATGATAATGATATTCAAACTAGAATTAAAGAGATGCACGGATCTAGCTAGTACTACTTAATTACCTTGGGCCGTCGCCAACGCAGCTCCGGTTTCCATTCACCGACAACATCTTTGATGAACCGTTTCCAAACCCTGCCCGGCAAAGAAAATGAATAAAGGAGTTATTAATTACTTGATATCAGGAAATGATCGAACGAAAGAGGCCGATATAGTGCGATAATGATTGAAATTACCTGTCGAGCATCCAAAACACACTGGTGTATTCTCGAGGGTCTTTACCTAGTGAGTCCAGGGCTTCAACAGTTCCAGCGTCAACTTTAATGATTAGCAGGATCCAGTGGAACCTGCGCACGTTTATATAAGTAGGCATGCATAACTCATCAACTACACTTAACATCGAGTAAGCAAAATAGAATTTGTAGTACAAGACAGTAACACTCACTTGAAGTTGTAAGGAAATAGTATGTATGTTCTGTTATTTTGTGTCTTCATAAACCTTAGCAAGTTTTCCTCTGAGTCTCGGGGGTGGTCTTGTATCATTTTTTCATAAATGATATATGGGTCAACGAACCCAATGCCATAGATTCGACCTCTTTTGCATTCGAGAATCTTCATTCTGCATAATAGCGTACAAAAGAATATAGTGAGGATAATTACAGGCAATGAACGAGCTGAGCTAGAGACTTAAATTACAGAAAGAAATCACTTACAGACAATAGCAACTGACGATAGATTTGTCGAGTGCGTCTTGATTGTATAACTGAAAAATTTCTGGAAACTCAATCATTATCTCGTTTTCATAGAAGTAATGCTCTTCCTTGACTTTCACAATGAGCATCTCTCGCCCGTTCTTTACTTCTTTCATGTACCACTCATGCAATCTTCGCATTTGTGTTGATAGATGCGGGACCTGCTCAGGTCTGACCAGAGGGTTCCCAGGGACATATTTCCATGCTAATTCAGCCACGGGGAATTCCTCGGTGCCTAGGAGTTGATCAACACTGATACCCATGTCTCTAGCAGCGTCGGTTACCTTATCGGTAATCACCTTGAGTGGGGGGATCGATTGCATTGCCTGTTCTCCGAGCTGGGGAACTGTTTTCCCGCTTTTATTACTACTTGTACGTCTCGACTGCTGCATTTGTTCCTGATATGACTTCCTAATAGAGCGTTCATAGTCTGATGGCCTATTCTCCACATGTGCCGGAGGTCGCTCAAGAAATCCCACAAAGTGCTCTACGGTTTTCGTAGGTATTATCTCCTTTGGCGGCGGGGGCGGTTTCGGTGCAAAATGGGACTTCACTTCGGAAAGCACGACCGCTCTGGTTTCCTCATCAGTCATATCGTAAGCTAACTTATTTTTGGCAGGAGGCTCGTCGTTGGCTTTCTTCTTTGCAGCTGTCTTCCGCTTTTGGCCCTGCTGGAAAATAGGGGGTGGAGTCGGCTGACGCGGCGGAGATCGATATGGACTCGCGCTGGGCTCCCTCTCGAGGCGGGGTGGACTTAGAGGTGTATTGCTACTCGGAGGAGTCGGTGGCCTTGGCCCCGAGTTTGGAAACACGATGCATTCCTTTCTCCATACAATGACACCATGTATGACTTCTCCCAGTGTCTGCTCCCCTTCACCTCCAGGAATGTCAAGCTCTAGTGAGTCACATCCCGACAGAACTTCATCCACCCCAACACAAGCGTAGCCAGCTGGAATCGGATTGCCATGGATGGTTGCTTCAGGTGCATTCGGTAAAGCAAAGTCGACCGCCACCTTCATGGATATGTTCTTCATTTTCTGGTGTAGCTCACAATTTGTCCTCTCTTTGATATCATCCACGGGGTAGCGAGCCAGCAGTGCATCATCGGCCCGGACCCCCGTGGAACCCACGCTGCTTTTCCGCATAGATGGGACGGTACTAGGATCTGCTTGCTCCTGCCGCGGAGACGCCCTTTGCTGGCTAGTTGTGTCGATCTGCTCCTGCTGCCGCATTAACATGCGTTCCAACTCCGCGTTCTTTGTTTCTACCTTCTGAAGCCGGTCTGCATCCTGCTTCTTTTTTCTCTGACGACTTCTATAAGTGTCGTTCCACTCCGAAAACCCCTGAACCCACGGAACAACGCCTTTGCCTCATGTTCGTCCTCCGTGTTCAGGATTCCCGAGGGCGCGTGTAAGCTCGTCGTTCTCTCTCTCGGGCTGGAACAACCCCTTTCGAGCTTCTTCTATTGCTTCAAGTAAAGCGTCCAGGGCTGTTTTAAGATCTGCCTTTTCAATAATCTCCCCTGTCGCTGGGTCCAACTTTCCCCCATGCGCATAAAACCAATTCTTGGACCTCTGGGGCCAATCCGCTGTAGCTGGAATGACCCCTTCAGCAAGCATCTTGGCCTCAGCTGCTTCCCACTTAGGCACGGCTCTCTTGTAGCCACCTGTCCCCAGAACATGGTGATACTCTTTTTTCTCAGCATTTATCTTATTTTTTCTCGACCTTTACAGAGCTTCATCCGATTCCTTGTACTCCACAAATGCGTCCCAGTGATCTTTTATCTTCTCTAGTGCTCCAGTGAATTCTGGAGTCTTCTTTTTTTCCTTGATGTAGTCGCTCCATAATCTTTTCTTCCAGCTCTGGAATTGTGTGGCCATCTTCTTAAGAGCCCGCTTCTTGACTTTCAACCGTTGGCCATCTGTGAGACCCTCTGGTAGGTTGAAATGTGACATGAGCGTATCCCAAAGCAAATTTTTTGATCTTTCGTCGACATAACTAAATCCTCGATCTTCCTTTGGCTTATTCCATTCTCGAACGGTGATCGGGATGTTGTCCCTAACAATAACTCCGCATTGATTTATAAATGTACGGGCATTCTGTTCAGGAGTAATTGGTTCGCCATCTTCTGCGACTTCATCGATGTTGAACTTTATGCCATCGCCCAACTTTTTGGCCCGGCCTCGTACCCTTCTAGAAGATTTGCTCGATCCGGAGGGATAAAAGAAGAAAGATTCGTTAATATATATAAACAAATCAATTAATACATCTAATGATCACCAGAGGCCTAATATATATATACCTCGCCGGACTTTGTTAATTGTCTAGCATTTTCTTCGCCATCATTGTTTGTTTGCCCTTCGTCTCTTGGTTCTTCCTCAAGTCCCTCACCAGAGTCGTTCAGAAATTGTGAGCCATCATCTGGTTCATTCTCTTGGTTTTGGGAGGAGCGTATCATGTCGAAGATGATATCCTCTTCATGGTCTCTGCCGCTATCGTCCATAGCTTAACTAATCCAGAAGAAAGATAAAACAATTTAGTATTTTACCTAAAGTTTTCTACACAAAAAGAATCACTTTAAAATCTATTATCAAACTCTAAATATGAAGAAAATAATAAAATTATTTTTCTTAACAGCAATTAAAACTCCTCATGTTGACTAACAGAAACATAATATAATTTGGCAAAAGAATAACAAGAAAACAGAAACTAAAATAATTAAAACAAAGGAAAAAGGTATAAAACTAAAAGAGCTAAACAGAATCTGTTTTTGATTAAAACACCTATTTAAAATATCCAATAGGGCGTAGCAAACTAAAGTTTTATCGCAATCCCGGGCATTGGTGTCAAGTGGGTGTGTGGGGTTTTCCTACCTCATGATACTACTTGCAAGATCAACATTAACAATGTAACCTACTAGCATGCATGGTGGAAAGGTGGTAACTAATGCAAATAAAACATAGGTAAAACAATGATCAAAGTGACTTGCCTTCCTGTGGTGGAGCTTGAAACTCCAAAGACTCGTAATAACAAGCTTCGCACTCCGGATGGTCTAACGAATCAAACAATTTACACACAATGAGGAATTCATCCTAATAATCATAACAGCAAGTAAAACTAATAATAAAACAATCAATAAAACAATCAAAGAAAACCAAGACAAAAACCAAAGAAAACACCAAATCACACAAAGGAAAACTATAGTGCTAAACTACACCATACAATTAACTTTCTGTCCTAATTAAAGTCTTAACAGAAAAGAAATTTTAAAACAACTAACTTAACAGAATGTAATTAACTAAATTATTTACTAGCAAAAATAAATAATTAAAAAGCTATTCTAATGCTAAAGTTAATAAGAAACTAAGTCATATCACTAATATATCTAAATAAATTTTAATTACTTAGAAAAATATTAGTTTTACAACTTAACAGAAAGTCTTACTAAAATAATTTAGTGGCAAAAAGAAAAACTTTCAAATAAAAATAAAACAATTATTTTTATCACTAGTCATGCAAATTCTAGTTCTGTTTTCAAACTACTGTTAACAGAAATAAAATTATTCTAAAAATTATTTTCCTAAGTTTTCTAGTTAAACAAAACTTTAACAAAACAGGAGCAAAAAGAAAAACTTTAAAACCTATTTTTATTTAAGAGGTATTGGCTATTTAGTGATTTAAGCAAATTTATTCAAACTCAAATAAAACAATTCAAACATGTTCAAACTTTGTATCTACAGAAACTAGACAAAATTTTGAATCTAATGCAAAAAAAATCAATCAAAAACACTAAAAACTCTAAAAGATATTCCATTTCTAAAAACAGAATCAAATCTGAAAAAAAAACGGAACTGAAAAAAATAAAATCTACCTATCGGCTAATGGGCTACGCGGCGCTCTGTGGTTGGCTGCATGTGTGCATGATAGTTCTAATTGGGCAGACGACCGCACTCTAAAAGAAAATGATTCGGTGATAATAAAAAAAAACTCGATCTAATCTAGACCGTTCACCTAAGATCTAACGGAGGAGGGGAAGGTCCGGTGAGGTCTCCGGCGAGGGTGGCGTTCGGGCTCGATGCGGGCGGCGGCTCCGGTGGGTCTCCGGCATCGGAGAGGGATCCAGATGA
Source organism: Elymus sibiricus (assembly GCA_039707655.1). Taxonomy (NCBI): domain Eukaryota; kingdom Viridiplantae; phylum Streptophyta; class Magnoliopsida; order Poales; family Poaceae; genus Elymus; species Elymus sibiricus. The sequence goes on along the minus strand of CM077672.1, from coordinate 513,082,843 downwards.
TGCGGACGACTGAGGCGGCGATGTTGGTGGTTGTGGCGTGGCTCGGGGATGGGTGTAGGCGGCGGATTGAGCTCGGTGGCGGCGGCGGGGCGAGCGGCGGGGCACGACGGAGACAAGGGGAGAGGAGGCCGGGCCTCACCGGCGTTGGAGGGAAGAGGGGCGGCAAGGCTTGAGGGAGCCGTTGGGGGAGGAGGCCGGATCAAGACGACGGAGCGGCGACGGCGGGGCGGTCCGACAACGGGGGGGTCCGGCAGCCTGGCGGCGGAGGCGATCTCGGCGGTCGGAGGTTGAAGACGAGCGGCCTGGCGGCGTGGTTCTGTTTCCTTCTCCCGGGCGGTGGCTGGCATCGGGACAGTAGTTATATAGCTGCGACCTTTAGTCCCGGCTCCAGCCACGAACCGGGACTAAAGGTCCTTTAGTCCCAGCTCCAGCCACGAACCGGGACTAAAGGCCAACCTTTAGTCCAGGCTCCAGCCACAAACCGGGACTAAAGGTCCTTTTCGGCGGCCCAAATTCCGCGTGGGAGAAGGAACCTTTAGTCCCGGCTGGTGGTTGCCTTCTGTAACCTTGGTAGGATTTCTGGATCGATTACCTTCTGAGAAATTGCATTGAGGAATGCACATAGCTTCACAATGGCTAATCGAACATTTTCCGGTAGAAGCCCCCTCAATGCAACCGGAAGTAATTGCGTCATAATCACGTGGCAGTCATGAGACTTTAGGTTTTGGAATTTTTTCTCTGCCATATTTATTATTCCCTTTATATTCAACGAGAAGCCAGACGGGACCTTCATACTGCTCAGGCATTCAAAAAAGATTTCCTTCTCTTCTTTGGTAAGAGCGTAGCTGGCAGGACCTTGATACTGCTTTGGTTGCATGCCGTCTTTTCGTTCATACGTTGCTAGTCCTCCCGTGTCTCCGGTGTATCTTTTGTCTTCCCATACACGCCCAAGAAGCCTAGCAGGTTCACGCAAAGATTCTTCGTCACGTGCATCACGTCGATTGCAGAGCGGACCTCTAGGACTTTCCAATAGGGTAGCTCCCAAAATATAGATTTCTTCTTCCACATGGGTGCGTGTCCGTTAGCGTCATTCGGAACAGATTGTCCGCCAGGACCCTTTCCAAAGATTACTTTTAAATCCTTGACCATATCAAATATATCATCACCAGTACGGTGGGCAGGCTTCTTCCGGTGATCTGCCTCACCTTTGAAATGCTTGCCGTTCTTTCTTAAGAGATGCCTGATCGGAAGAAATCAACGATGTCCCAGGTACACATTCTTCTTACATTTATCCAAATATATACTTTCAGTGTCCTCTAAACAGTGCGTGCATGCATTGTATCCCTTGTTTGTCTGTCCTGAAAGGTTACTAAGAGCAGGCCAATCATTGATGGTTACAAACAGCAACGCTTGTAGGTCAAATTCCTGCTGTTTGTGCTCATCCCACACACGTACACCTTTTATATCCCACAACTGTAAAAGTTCTTCAACTAATGGCCTTAGGTACACATCAATGTCGTTGCCGGGTTGCTTAGGGCCTTGGATGAGCACTGGCATCATAATGAACTTCCGCTTCATGCACAACCAAGGGGGAAGGTTATAGATACATAGAGTCACAAGCCAGGTGCTATGACTGCTGCTCTCCTCCCCAAAAGGATTCATACCATCTGTACTTATACCAAACCATAAGTTCCTTGTGCCATCTGCAAACTCCGGCCACTTTCTCTCGATTTTTCTCCACTGCGACCCATCAACGGGTACTCTCAACATCCCGTCTTTCTTACGGTCTTCTTTGTGTCATTACAACAACTTGGCATGCTGTTTGTTTTGGAACAAACGTTTCAACCGTGGTATTATATGTGCATACCACATCACCTTGGCAGGAACCCTCTTCCTGGGGTGCTCGCCCTCAACATCACCAGGGTCATCGCGGCTGATCTTATAGCGCAATGCACCGCATACCGGGCATGCATTCAAATTCTCGTACTCCTCACCGCCATAGAGGATGCAGTCGTTAGGGCATGCATGTATCTTCTGCACCTCTAATCCTAGAGGGCAGACAGCCTTCTTTGCTTCGTACGTACTGTCGGGCAATTCATTATCCTTTGGAAGCGTCTTCTTTATCAGTTTCAGCAACTTTTCAAATCCCTTGTCAGATACACCATTCTCTGCCTTCCATTGCAGCAATTCCAGTGTGGTACCTAGCTTTTTCTTGTCATCTTCGCAATTTGGGTACAACAATTTTTTGTGATCCTCTAACATGCGCTCTAACTTCAACCTCTCCTTTTCACTTTCGTAGTTTCTCTTTGCATCAGCAATGGCCCGACCAAGATCATCAGCGGGCTCATCTGATGCCTCTTCTTCAGCTTCCCCCATTGTAGTACCATCGTATTCAGGGAACCTAGGATAGTTGTCATCATCCTCTTCTTCTTCATTGTCTTCCATTATAACCCCTCTGTCTCCGTGCTTGGTCCAACAGTTATAGCCGGACATGAAACCGGACTGAAGCAGGTGGCTGTGAAGGATTTTTGAGGTAGAGTAATCCCTATCATTCTTACAGACACCACATGGACAACACATAAAAGCATTCCGCTTGTTTGCCTCAGCTAGACATAGAAAACTATGCACGCCATTAATGAACTCGGGAGAGCGTCGGTCATCGTACATCCATTGCCGGCTCATCTTCAATACACAACATCGAAGTGACTAAATTAATACAAGTTCATACATAAAGTTCATACATACTTCTCATAAAACAACATACAACTATCTAGCTAAAGCATTTGAATGCAACAACAAATGCGATCCAAATCGCAACTAAGGTAATAATTGATCCAACAGCATAATGATACCAAGCCTCTTTATTAATGGCATATTTTCTAATCTTCAAGCGCATTGCATCCATCTTGATCTTGTGATCATCGACGACATCGGCAACATACAACTCCAATTTCATCTTCTCTTCTTCAATTCTTTTCAATTTTTCTTTCAAATAATCGTTTTCTTTTTCAACTAAATTTAACTTCTCGACAAGAGGGTCGGTTGCAATTTCTGGTTCACACACCTCCTAGATAAAAATATCTATGTCAACTTGATGGGCATAATTTTCATAAACACGAAATGAAACAAATAGTTATAAAAGATAATATACCACATCCGAATCATAAACCGGACGACGGCCGACGGGGACGGATATCAAAACCATGGCACTATATATAACAGACAATCATACAAGTAAGAAAATTATACAAGTAACTATCTAAATCATACAAATAATTTTTTTTTTACAAAAATGATAAGAACAAGAGGCTCACCAAGGTGGTGCCGGCGACGGGACGGCGCGGGCGATCGACGGCGGTTAGGACGGGGACGGGAAGGCACTAAGTAGACCACACCTACACATATGCAAACTAAGAAGTTAGTTTGAGCTCAAATTGCATATAAATCAAATAAACTCCCACATAATTACTCCCAAACTAAAACCCACAAATCACTATACTTATAGAGCATGAAACGAGCTAAACTAGCAAAGAGAGATGAAAGGATGAAGTTGCTAACCTTTTAGAACCGTTGGATAGATGGGGTGCCTCCAATCTTGGCAAAAATGGAGGATGAGCTCGAGCTAGGGGAAGGAAACAGAGACGAGAGAAAGGAGAAGCTTGGACTCGGGCTGGACGAAGCAGCTTTATATAGGTATATCTTTAGTCCCGTTGGTGATACCAACCGGGACTAAAGGTCTATCTTTAATCCCGGTGGGTGCTACCAACCGGGACTAAAGAGGCTCGCTGGGGACCCAGCCTGCCGCAACCCCTTTAGTCCCGGTTGGTATCACCAACCGGGACTAGAGGTCCCATTTGAACCGGGACTAAAGAGGGCCGTGCCCCCGTCCGCTCCTAGCCGTTGGAACCGGGACTAATGCTCACATTATTCCCGGGCCCAAACCCGGCCGGGACTAATGCTCCGGATCAAAGGTAGGTTTTCTACTAGTGAAAGGGTACGAGATAAATGGGAATACATTTTACACAATCGCCCAAGATAAAAAGAGCACCAACCAAAACAGTGGTGTCCGCTTTGATGCAACAAACAACAATAGGAAAAAGGACACATATTATGGTTACATAGAGAAGATGTGGGAACTTGACTATGGACGTTCTTTTAAGGTCCCTTTGTTTCGGTGCAAATGGGTTAATCTGACAGGAGGCGGGGTAAAGGTAGACCCGCAGTACGGAATGACAACGGTGGATCTCAACAATCTTGGGTACATAGACGAACCATTCGTCCTAGCCAATGATATGGCGCAGGTTTTCTATGTGAAGGACATGTCTACCAAACCAAGAAAAAGAAAAGATAAGGAAGCGAATACATCATACGATGAGCCAAAGCGCCACATAGTTCTTTCAGGGAAAAGAAACATCGTGGGAGTGGAGGACAAGACAGACATGTCAGAAGATTATGAAAAGTTTGATGAAATTCCTCCCTTCACAGTGAAGACTGACCCAAGCATCCTGTTAAATGATGAAGATTCTCCATGGTTACGGCGCAATCATAAGCAAGGGACACATGCGAAGAAAAAGTTTTATACCCCAAGATCCCACTCTGGGATGTGACCGACTTCACCGTCATCACTTTCTCTCTAGTGAGTTTCCGGACTTATAGCTGGAAAGTCCCACTTCGGACAAACTGGAGGGAACCTTTGTAAGAGTTAGGGTATATATGTGTTTTGGGTGTTCCTAGGTGGACTCCGGAGCGTCGGAATCCAACCAAAAAGCTAGGGCATTTTGGCATTTGAAACATGATTTTTGAATAATAATTTATTAAGTTATGAATTTTCAATTATTCCTATCCTTTTAGTATTTTTATTATAGTGGCTGCCAGAGAGGTAAAGTGAGGGTTTTCACCCCTCAATTATTGAGCTATGGAAGAGAGAGAGTTACTGGAGGTAGAATATGACTAGGGTGAGCTCTAGTAAAAATTTGAGCTAAACGAGAATCCATTTGGTACCCCAATCATTGACCACAAGATTTTGGCAGAAGGTGTTTGATGATGAATAGAGGTACTTAGAGGAATCCAATGGCTTTGGAATTTAACAGGAATGAGCTTGGTATCAATTTGATCTAGGGTGCAAATTTGTAGCTCATTTGAAGAACTTGGCAATGTAAATATTTCAAACCCTAGAAATGGGCAGAAATGGTTTTGACAAGCTTTGATCAAGTTAACTTGTTCTCCAAGTTGTGCCACTTGATGGGGGTGATGCTCATGACCATCTGGCAATGTGGTAAAAATTTGAGATCAATGGGAGAAAGATGCCAATGTAACTTTGTCAAACCCTGGAAATGGGCAGAATTGGTTTTGGCTTACTTTGACCAATCTAATTCGTTCTCCTTGATGCACCACTTGGCCTAGATGAATATATAGACCATTTTAGCAGGTGTACCAAGTTTGAGCTCATTTGGACATGTTTAGCAATGTAAAGTTGCTCAAACTAGAAAATGGACAGAGATGACAAGCTAGAATTTTCTTGGAATATATGGTGAATATTTCCTTTGTAAATATTTCAAAAGCCTGAAATATCCAGAAAGGGTAATTGAGGGTTTTGACCAATATTTTGAACATGACCATGTGTTGAAACTCTTATATATGAACAAATTGAATCTGTCAAATAATTTCTTCAAAATGAAAATTAAAACTCCTCATGTTGACTAACAGAAACATAATATAATTTGGCAAAAGAATAACAAGAAAACATAAACTATAATAATTAAAACAAAGGAAAAAGGTATAAAACTAAAAGAGCTAAACATAATCTGTTTTTGATTAAAATACCTATCTAAAATATCCTAAAAATTCCCAAATTGAACATACTGATAAAACACGCTAATATTAAACAGCCGGAAAAAGAATCACTCAAAAATCTATTTTTAAACTAAAGTTATTCACAAACTAGTGATTCACACAAATTTCATAGAATTCAAATTTAAACTATTCAAATTTGAAAACTACTGGCACTGTCAGAAAGTTTATAATTTTTGTGACCTAAAGCAAAAAGATTCACTCAAAAACTCTAAATATTCTAAGAGTTTTACCTAAAGTTTTCTACACAAAGAGAATCACTTTAAAAAGACAACTTTAGTCCCGGTTGCAACCACCAGCTGGGACTAAAGGTTCCTTCTCTCGCGCGGAATTTGGGCCGCCGAAAAGGATCTTTAGTCCCGGTTCGTGGCTGGAGCCGGGACTAAAGGTTGGCCTTTAGTCCCGGTTCGTGGATGGAGCCGGGACTAAAGGACCTTTAGTCCCGGTTCGTGGCTGGAGCCGGGACTAAAGGTCGCAGCTACATAACTGGTGTCCCGGTGCCAGCCACCGTCCGAGAGAAGGAAACAGAACCACGCCGCCAGGCCGCTCGTCTTCAACCTCCGACCGCCGAGATCGCCTCCGCCGCCCCGTTCGCTCCGGTCCTCCTCCGAGCTCGCCGTCCGCACCGTTGGAATCGCCGTGAGCCTCTCCCTCGAACCCCCCTCCCTATTTCCTCTGTCGTACGCCGTAGCCGTCGCACCACCTGCGCCCGAACCCGCCGCCGCCTGCGCTCGCCGCCGCCGACGCCCCGGTGACCATTTGGTCCCGGGTGCACGTCCAACGCGCTCGCCGCTCCGCGTAGATGCCCTAGGTGCCGCGCACGCAACTCCACGGCCACCGTAGCCTCGACCCCGAGCTCACCCGAGCTCTGGCAGCCACCTGGGTCGACGCCGGTGATGTTTCCGGCCACCCCAGCTAGCCCCGCTCGTCCCATTGGATGCGCACGGGCCTGGGCTTCACGTAGATGGCCTCTGCCGTCCATTTGGACGCCGGGGGGTGATTCCCGCAGCTCGCCGCCGCGTCTGCCCCTGCAGGCGTCAAGTCGCCGATGGGTTTGACCCCTTTTGACAGGGGGTTTGACCACCCCGGGTCGCTGACATGTGGGCCCTGTCCCGGCTAATCTTTAGTTTAGGTTTAGTTTAACCCTAATTAACTTAGTTAGTGACTGAGTCACTGACCAGTGGGCCCCACTGGTCAGATTTGACCAGGGGCAGTCCAGTTGACCTGCTGACGCAGTGATGACCTCATGCTGACGTCATAATCCTATTCTGGTGAAATTATATTTCAGAAATGATTTATAAATTCCAGAAAATTGTTTAAACTTCAAAAATTCATAGAAAATTAACCGTAGCTCAGAATAAAATAATTTATATATGAAAAATTATCAGAAAAATTCAAGGAATCCATCTGTAAAATTTTCATGCATGAAAACCAACTTATACTTGCTGTATAAGTGAAAACATCTAAATGGCATTTAAAATGCTTAAATTGGAGTTTGCATTTGAACCCTTGGTTCAAATGGACTTCATTGCACTTGTTGTTAGTTGCATTAGCACAATCCACAGCATCATATTATATGGAGTTTGAAATTTGAATAAGACAATTTGAATAAATGGCATTTGAAATGCCTTATGTGGAGTTTGAATAAGACAATATCATACCTCGCACCCAGCCGCCTACCTCCCTGGATTGCTGTGTATTGATTGCATCTCCGGTACTGTTCTTCTCGATACTATGATTCAGTTTTTGCTTATTGAATGCATTCTAATTGTTTTATCTTTCTTCTGTATTAGTTAAGCTATGGACGATAGCGGCAGAGACCATGAAGAGGATATCATCTTCGACATTATACGCTCCTCCCAAAAATAAGAGAATGAACCAAATGACGGCTCACAATTTCTGAACGACTCCGGTGAGGGACTTGAGGAAGAACCAAGAGACGAAGGGCAAACAAACAATGATGGCGAAGAAAATGTTAGACAATTAATTGATTTGGATATATATATATATATTAGGCCTCTGGTGATAATTAGATATATTAATTGATTTGGATATATATATATATATTAACGAATCTTTCTTCTTTTAGCCCTCCGGATCGAGCAAATCTTGTAGAAGGGTACGAGGCCGGGCCAAAAAGTTGGGCGATGGCATAAAGTACAACATCGATGAAGTCGCAGAAGATGGCGAACCGATTGCTCCTGTACAGAATGCCCGTACATTTATAAATCAATGCGGAGTTATTGTTAGGGACAACATCCCGATCACCATTCGAGAATGGAATAAGCCAAAGGAAGATCGAGGAGTTAGTTATGTCGACGAAAGATCGAAAAATTTGCTTTGAGATACGCTCATGTCACATTTCAACCTACCAGAGGATTTCACAGATGGCCAACGGTTGAAAGTCCAGCAGTTTGCTCTTAAGAAGATGGCCACACAATTCCAGACCTGGAAAAAAAGATTATACAACGACTACCTCAAGGCAGAAAGGAAGACTCCAGAATTCACTAGAGCACTAGAGAAGATAAAAGATCACTGGGACGTATTTGTGAAGTACAAGGATTCGGATGAAGCTAAGGAAAGGTCGAGAAAAAATAAGATAAATGCTGCGAAAAAAGAGTATCACCATGTTCTGGGGAGAGGTGGCTACAAGAGAGGCATGCCTAAGTGGGAAGCAGCTGAGGCCAAGATGCTTGCTGAAGGGGTCATTCCAAAAACAGCGGATTGGCCCGAGAGGTCCAGGAATTTGTTTTATGCGCATGGGGGAAAGTTGGACCCAGCGACAGGGGAGATTATTGAAAAGGCAGATCTTAAAAAAGCCTTTGTTCCGTGGGTTCAGGGGTTTTCAGAGTGGAACGAAAGAAGATGCTCGAAAGGGGTTGTTTCAGCCCGAGAGAGAGAACGACGAGCTTACACGCGCCCTCGGGAATCCTGAACACGGAGGACGAACACGAGGCAAAGGCATTGTTCCGTGGGTTCAGGGGTTTTCGGAGTGGAACGACACTTATAGAAGCCGTCAGAGAAAAAAGAAGCAGGATGCAAACCGGCTTCAGAAGGTAGAAACAAAGAACACGGAGTTGGAACGCATGTTAATGCGGCAGCAGGAGCAGATCGACACAATTAGCTAGCCAAGGGCGTCTCCACGGCAGGAGCAAGCAGATCCAACATTGGATAGTACCGTCCCTTCTATGCGGAAAAGCAGCGTGGGTTCCACGGGGGTCCGGGCCAATGATATTAAAGAGAGGACAAGTTGTGAGCTACACCAGAAAATGAAGAACATATCCATGAAGGTGGCGGTCGGCTTTGCTTTACTGAATGCACCTGAAGCAACCATCCATGGCAATCCGATTCCAGCTGGCTATGCTCGTGTCGGGGTGGATGATGTTCTGTCGGGATATGACTCACTAGAGCTTGACATTCCTGGAGGTGAAGGGGAGCAGACACTGGGAGAAGTCATACGTGGTGTCATTGTATGGAGAAAGGAATGCATCGTGTTTCCAAACTCGGCGCCAAGGCCACCGACTCCTCCGAGTAGCAATACACCTCTAAGTCCGCCGCGTCAGCCGACTCCACCCCACCTCGAGACGGAGCCCAGCGCGAGTCCGCCATATCGATCTCCGCCGCGTCAGCCAACTCCACCCCCTATGTCCCAGCAGCAGGGCCAAAAACGGAAGAGAGCACCAAAGAAGAAAGCCAACGACGAGCCTGCTGCCAAAAAGAAGTTAGCTTACGAGATGACTGATGAGGAAACCAGAGCGGTCGTGGCTTCCGAAGTGAAGTCCCATTTTGCACCGAAACTGCCCCCGCCGCCAAAGGAGATAATACCTGCGAAAACCGTAGAGCACTTTGTGGAACTTCTAGAGCGAGCCCCGGCACATGTGCAGAATAGGCCATCAGACTATGAATGCTCTATTATGAAGTCATATCAGGAACAAATGCAGCAGTCAACACGTACAAGTAGTAATAAAAGCGGGAAAACAGTTCCCCAGCTCGGGGAACAGGCAATGCAATCGATCCCCCTGCTCAAGGTGATTACCGATAAGGTAACCGACGCTGCTAAAGACTTTGGTATCAGTGTTGATCAACTCCTAGGCACCGAGGAAGTCCCCATGGCTGAATTAGCATGGAAATATGTCCCCGGAAACCCTCTGGTCAGACCTGAGCAGGTCCCGCATCTATCAACACAAATGCGAAGATTGCATGAGTGGTACATGAAAAAAGTAAAGAACGGGCGAGAGATGCTCATTGGGAAAGTCAAGGAAGAGCATTACTTCTATGAAAACGAGATAATGATTGAGTCTCCAGAAATTTTTCAGTTATACAATCAAGACGCACTCGATAAATCTATCGTCAGTTGCTATTGTCTGTAAGTGATTTTCTTTCTGTAATTTAAGTCTCTAGCTCAGCTCGTTCATTGCCTGTAATTATCCTCGCTATATTCTTTTGTACGCTATTATGCAGAATGAAGATTTTCGAATGCAAAAGAGATGGAATCTATGACATTGGGTTCGTTGACCCATATATCATTAATGAAATTATGATACAAAACCACGCCAAAGACTCAGAGGAGAACTTGCTAAGGTTTATGAAGGAACTAAATACCAGAACATAAATACTTTTTTCTTACAACTTCAAGTGAGTGTTACTGTCTTGTACTACAAATTATATTTTGCTTACTCGATGTTAAGTGTAGTTGATGAGTTATGCATGCTTGCTTATATAAACGTGTGCGCAGGTTCCACTAGATCCTGCTAATCATTAGAGTTGACGCTGGAACTGTTGAAACCCTACACTCACTAGGTAAAGACCCTCGAGAATACACTAGCGTGGTTTTGATGCTCGACAGGTAATTTCAATCATTATCGCACTATATCGGCCTCTTTCGTTCATTTCCTGATATCAAGTAATTAATAACTACTTTATTCATTTTCTTTGCCGGGCAGGGTTTGGAAACGGTTCATCAAAGAGGTTGTCGGTGAATGGAAACCGAAGCTGAAATGGCGACAGACCAAGGTAATTAAGTAGTACTAGCTAGGTCCGCGCATCTCTTTAATTCTAGTTTCAATACCATTATCATGCTTGATTATTATCTGATTGAATTCTATTCTCGCAAAGTGCATGAGGCAGCAACAGGGGACTAATTTATTTGCATACTACGTTTGCGAGAACATTCGCATTACGACCGAATGACGCAGAGATGTAAGACAACTTCGGGTACGTACACACTATTCACAATTTTTTTATGATGATCTAGTATATATACACACAACTAATATATTCATATTGATCTCCTTCTTTAAAGATTGATGAGATGCGGGATAAGCTCCTACCAGAGAACCGCATACGAGCAATTCAAGCGGAAATTGCGGGATTTTTGCTTACGGAGGTCATATCTGAAAGCGGAGAATACCATTACCGCTAATGCCTGCATGTAATGATCTCCAAATTGTAGGAGAAAATGTATATACCAAATTGTATATATATATATATATATGTATGGTCGTACGAGAAATTATATGATATATGTATGGTCGTACGAGAAATTATATTATATATGCATAACATGTACAGTATGTAGTAGCGTAAAATATGTTTGAAATGAAAAAGAATTGAATGAAAAACACAAAATGAAAAGGAAAAATAAACCATAAACCCTAAACCCCAACACAAAATCATTAGTTCCGGTTGGTGACACCAACCAGGACCACAGGTCCTTCAGCCCCCGGCGCTAGCTCGCGGCCACGTGGAGGGGCCTTAGTCCCGGTTGGTGTCACCAATCGGGACTAAAGGTCCTCCTGCCCCCGGCGCGCGCTCGCGGCCACGTGGAGGGACTTTAGTCCCGGGTCGTGGCCAACCAGGACTAAAGGGTGGGGGCCTTTAGTCCCGATTTAGTTGTCCCGGTTGGTGACCCGGGACTAAAGGTTGTTTCCAACCGGGACTAAATCCCGTTTTTCCACTAGTGAGGACTGGGCTTTCTTCTTCCTTGAAAGAAAGGCTGGTAAACATAGATAGGCACTGGAGATGTTTTTGTCTTTCTCTAGTCCACCCAAACTCAACAAAATTCTGTTTACCGAATTGGGTGGTGCTTTATTTCATCGGGGAGTAGAACATGTGCTGAAACTGGATGTAGATGCATGGTCCTTTCTTCCTTTTTCCTATACATACATGATTTTGAAGGAGGATGAGCAAATTTAGATGGTCTCGAGCATGTATGCATGCATGTATCCTGGGACTGGGCTGGCTTATGATGATTGCCTTTAGAGGGAGGGTGTATTTTTTGGATGAAAAGAGTGATGTGATAGATACCCCTGGTACATTGCCTTCCTTTTGGAACTATATATAGTAGCTCTGCGCTCCTTTGATATTGTCTGTTTTGCTTGCAACCGCGACACTTGGAAGTTTGTCAAAGCTGGGATGCTTGCGCAAAGTATGTTGTTGTTCTCGTCGTCTCCTGCTAGTAGCAGCCAACACTTGCTTGGTTTTGTTCATGAGCACCATCATCATCTCCTTTAATTCAGTTGGTAAGGAGAATGACCGGTGATTACCGGGATGGATGGATGGATGAATTCATCGGCATAGTTAATTAGGTTCTTTTTTCTTTTTCAGAAGAGAAGATATATAGTTCCACCATGTTTTTTTTTTGTGTGGAACAAACAAACATATTGATTGCGTTGGTATAATACAATTTCAGAATTCCCAAGAGCTTGGTTCTTTATTGTTTTGGAGGTGCATGGATGAATGAACGATGACCTCTTGTAATTCTTCTTGTGAAATAAAAAGATTTGCTTGCTCGTAAACGCTAGCTAGCATATACGTACTTGTTATTCGGATGGTGAAATGAGAGAAAAGAAGTTGCCCATGAACCATCAGAGATGGCTTGAGCATAAGAAAGAAAGATGAGATGTTCCTAGAACAACTAATACGGAGTTGTTACTATAAGAACGGATTGCAAACAAATTATCACCGGAATGAGAAGCAAACAAATTGTCACTAGAAGCTGAGAATAAAAGAAAAGAAAAGGTTCCCTCGTAAAAAAAAGTTAAAACGTTGACAAGGAATCTTAAAATGTAGCTCCCGAGTGATCATCATGTCATCAAACGACATACCGGTGAGGAACTGCCTCAGTTAATTACCATGAGAAACCACCCATCAGGCAGATCCACAGCGCCTCAGTTAATTCCAGTGGGAAACCACCCATGAGCCAGCCATCCAAGGCGCCTCAGTTAATTCCAGTGGGAAACCACCCATGACCCAGCCATCCAAGGCGCCTCAGTTAATTCCAGTGCGAAACCACCCATGAGCCAGCTAGCCATCCAAGGCGCCTCAGTTAATCCAGTGGGAAACCACTCATGAGCCAGCCATCCAAGGCGCCTCAGTTAATTCCAGAGCGAAACCACCCACGAGCCAGCCATCCAAGGCGCCTCAGTTAATTCCAGTGGAAAACCACCCATAAGCCAGCCATCCAAGGCGCCTCAACCATCAACAACCATCCATCTGGGTGCCACGTCACTGATCCGTCGCACGGCCACGCAACTGCACCGTTCTTTTCACCGTGCCACCGAGCTTTAACTCCTACTGAATCCAAACCAAGCTTCTAGGACCATCTCTACATATAAAAAAACAGTGGCCCATCCGCGTGCGGGGTGCGCGTGCGACTTAGAACTTTTAAAAGCAGTTGTTTTGCACTGAATTTGTTTATACAGGTGTTGGTATAATTTTAAATTTCTATCTAAAGATGCACCAACATCTAATATAATACATACAATGATACACAAGAAAATTACCTGCGCAAACTCGCAAGTTAAAAATAAAATCAAAGCATACTGACAGGCATAATTAGAATTATGACGGTACAACGGTAATCAGTGTTAGAGTATTTATTTTTATTAAATATCCACAACTTGGTCTTTATTTGGTGAATAGAGTATTTATGTTGCATTAGACGAATAGGGTGATCGGCGCGGAGGAAATGAATGCAATGTGTAAGTATGAACTACGAAACTTTAATACAGTTGCAAAGAAGCATCACACTTGGTCTTTATTTGGTGTCTAATTTCCTACTGGGAATATTGTATACAAGACAAAGGCATTAGGAGGGGGAAAACACAATTAGTTTCTGGTGGACGATGAAAATCAAAAGACGGAACTTTGAAGAGGAGAATAGATCACAAGATTAATGAACATACATTTTTTAGCAATGCCATTAACTATAGGGTATATGTGTGTAACATTCTTATAAAAATTACTACACAGATAAAATAAGCAAGCACTATGAATAGGCGGGTGCATGAAGATAAACTATGTTTGTGTACGAGTAATCCATGTTCACATTTAATTCTTTCTGAAAAAATCCTCAAAATGTTAAATGATGTATAGACACGACGAGGAAAAATAGTGGAAAAGAAAAGTTGAAGATGAAAATGAAAGTTGTGAAGGGGATCGTTGCATGGAAAACAATTTTTTTTTCTACGAAACCACCCATGATCTAATCTAGGAGATGCTAGCAACGAAAGGGGAAGGCTGCATACCCTTGTAGACCGAAAGCGTTAACGTTGTAATGAACGTGGTTGGCGTAGTCATACTCGCTTCACGATCCAATCCGATCCAGCGCCGTACGGACGGCATCTCCGAGATGTACACATGTACGGCTCGGTGACGCCTCCTCCTTCTTGATCCAGCAAGCGAGGAGGGAGAGGTAGATGGGATCTAGGCCAGCACGACGGCGTGGTGGTGGTGGCGGCAGTGAAACTCCGGCAGGGCTTCGCCAAGTGTGTATTGAAGGAGGAGATGGAGGGAGAGGGAGGGGGTGGTGGCCAACAATGGGATGGGTTGCCCCCTGCGCCTCCCCTCTTTATATAGGGGTGTGGGTGTGGGGAAGGTGCGCCAGCCCTAGCCCCCCCTCCAAGGCTAGGGGGGCGGCGGCCAAGGGGGGCGGCTTGCCCCCCAAGGCTAGGGGCACCCCCCTTAGGGTTCCCCCCCTTGGCCTCATGGGCCTAGTGTGGTGCGGCGCCCCTGGCCTATGAAGGCCTAGGGCGCCCCCTAAGGGTCCATGTGGCCCCTCCGTGGCAGGTGGGCCCCTCCGGTGGACCCCCGGTACAATGCCGCTAAACCCCCGAAATTTTTGGAAGTCCGAAAAACACTTCCCATATATAAATCTTTATCTCCGGACCATTCCAAAGCTCCTCGTGATGTCCCGGATCCCATCCCGTAGTCCGAACTACCTTCGGACTCACCACTATGAATATCCCAATACTACCCTAGCGTTATCGAATGCTAAGTGTGTAGTGTGTGACCCTACGGGTTCGAGAACATGCAAACATGACAGATACACCTCTCCGATCAATAATCAGTAGCGGGAGCTGGATGCCCATACCGACTCCCACATATTCAACGAAGATTTTTATTGGTTTGAACCACGATGTCAAGGATTCAGATAATCCTGTATACAATTCCCTTTGTCTCGCGATATTTTACTTGCCCGAGATTTGATCGTCGGTATCGCCATACCTAGTTCAATCTCGTTACCGGCAAGTCTCTTTACTCGTTCTGTAATACAATATCTCCATGACTAAACACATTAGTCACGTGCTTGCAAGCTACTTAGGATGTTCTATTACCGAAAGCCTAGAGATATCTCTCCGTCACACGGAGTGACAAATCCCAGTCTCGATCCATGCAACCCAACAAATACTTTCGGAGATACCTGAAGAGAACCTTTATGATCACCCAGTTACAAAGTGATGTTTGATACCCACAAAGTATTCTTCCGGTATTAGGGAGTGGCACGATCTCATGGTCCAAGGAATAGATACTGGACATTATGAAAGATGTAGCAATTAAACTAAGTGACATGATCATATGCTAAGCTTATGATTGGGTCTGTCCATCACATCATTCTCCTAATGATGTGATCCCATTATTAAATGACAACGCATATCTATGGTTAGGAAACCTTAACCATCTTTAATCAACGAGCTAGTCTACTAGAAGTTCACTAAGGACACGGTGTTTGTTTATGTATCCACACATGTATTTGAGTTTCCGGTCAATACAATTATAGCAAGGAGAATACACATTTATCAAGAACAAGGAAATATGATAATAACAACTTTATTATTGCCTCTAGGGCATATTTCCAACTGTCTCCCACTTGCACTAGAGACAATAATCTAGTTTACATTGTAATGATTCTAACACCCATCGAGTTCTAGTGCTGATCATGTTTTGCTCGTGAAAGAGATTTAGTCAACGGGTCTGCCACATTCAGATCTGTATGAACTTTGCAAATCTCTATATCTCCTTCCTTGACGTACTCACGGATGGAGTTGAAGCGGCGTTTGATATGCTTAGTTTTCTTGTGAAACCTTGGCTCCTTGGCAATGACAATGACACCAGTGTTGTCACAATAGATAGTCATGGGATCCGATGCACTAGGAACCACACCTAGATCAGACATGAACTCCTTCATCCAGACTCCTTCCCGCGCCGCTTCCGAAGCAGCTATATATTCCGCTTCACATGTAGATGCTGCTACCATGCTCTGCTTGGACCTACTCCAGCTGACTGCTCCACCATTCAAAATAAATACGTATCCGGTTTTAGACTTTGAGTCATCTGGATCAGTGTCGAAGCTAGCATCGACGTAACCCTTTACGACAAGCTCTTCATCACCTCCATAAACAAGAAACATTTCCTTAGTCCTCTTTAGGTACTTAAGGATATTTTTGACTGTTGTCCAGTGTTCCACTCCTGGATCACTCTGGTACCTACCAGCCATACTAATGACAAGGCACACATCAGGTCTGGTACACATCATGGCATACATGATAGAGCCTATGGCTGAGGCATAGGGGACGACTTTCATCTTTTCTCTTTCTTCTGCCGTAGCTGGACATTGAGTCTTACTCAACTTCATACCTTGCAACATGGGCAAGAATCCCTTCTTTGACTGGTCCATTTTGAACTTCTTCAAAATCTTGTCAAGGTATGTACACAGTGAAAGTCCTATCAGACGTCTTGATCTATCTCTACAGATCTTGATGCCAAATATGTAAGCTGCTTCACCGAGGTCCTTCATTGAAAAACTCTTGTTCAAATAACCCTTTATGATTTCCAGAAGTTCTATATTATTTCCAATCAATAATATGTCATCTACATACAGTATTAAAAATTCTACAGAGCTCCCACTCACTTTCTTGTGAATACAAGCTTCTCCATAAGCTTGGATAAATCCAAAAGCTTTGATCACCTCATCAAAGCGAAGATTCCAACTCCGAGATGCTTGCACCAGTCCATAAATGGATCGCTAGAGCTTGCATACCTTATTAGCATCCTTAGGATCGACAAAACCTTCGGGTTGAATCATATACAACTATTCATTAAGGTAACCATTAAGGAATGCAATTTTGACATCCATCTGCCAGATTTCATAATCGAAAAATGCAGCAATTGCTAACATAATCCTAACAGACATTAGAATCGCTACGGGTGAGAAAGTCTCATCGTAATCAACCCCTTGAACTTGTCGAAAACCTTTTACGAAAAGTCAAGCTTTATAGACGGTGACATTACCATCAGCGTCCGTCTTCTTCTTAAAGATCCATTTGTTCTCAATGGTCTTTCGGTCATTGGGTAAGTCCACCAAAGTCCATACTTGGTTTTCGTACATGAATCGTATCTTAGATTTCATGGCCTCTAGCTATTTGTTGGAATCTGGGCTCATCATCGCTTCCTCATAGTCCGTAGGTTCATCGTTGTCCAACAACATGACGTCCAAGACAGGATTACCGTACCATTCAGGGGCAGTACATGTCCTGGTCGACCTACGAAGTTTAGTAGTAGTTTGATTCGAAGTTTCATGATCATGTTCATTAGCTTCCTCTCTAGTTGGTGTAGGCATCACAGGAACATTGTTCTATGCTGAGCTACTCTCCAATTTGACAAAAGGTTTGGTAACCTCATCAAACTCTACCTTCCTCCCACTCGCTTCTTTCGAAAAAAACTCCTTCTCTAGAAAGGATCCTTCTTAGCAACAAAGGTCTTGCCCTCGGATCTGTGATAAAATGTATACCAAATTGTCTCTTTAGGTTATCCTATGAAGACACACTTCTCCGCATTGGGTTCGAGCTTATCGGGCTGAAGCCTCTTGACATAAGCGTCGCATCTCCAAACTTTAAGAAACGATAGCTTAGGTATCTTGCCAAACCATAATTTATACGGTGTCGTTTCAACAGATTTAGATGGTGCCCTATTTAAAGTGAATGCGATTGTCTGTAATGCATAACCCCAAAACGATAGTGGCAAATCAGTAAGAGACATCATAGAACACACCATATCTAATAGAGTACGATTACAATGTTCGGACACACCTTTACGCTGTGGTGTTTTAGGTGGCGTGAGTTGTGAAACAATTGCACATTGTCTTAAATTCATGCCAAACTCGTAACTCAGATATTCACTTCCACGATCAGATCGTAGAAATTTTATCTTCTTGTTACGATGATTCTCTACTTCACTCTGAAACTCCTTGAACTTTTCAACTGTTTCAGAATTGTGTTTCAATAAATAAATATACCCATATCTACTCAAATCATCTGTGAAGGTCAGGAAACAACGATATCGACAGCATGCTTCAACACTCATTGGAACGTACACATTGGTATGTATTATTTCCAGTAAGTTACTTGCCCGCTCCATTATGCCGGAAAACGGGGTTTTAGTCATCTTGTCCATGAGGCATGGTTCACATGTTTCAAATGATTCAAAGTCAAGTGATTCCAGAAGTCCATCAGTATGGAGTTTCTTCATGCGCTTTACTCCAATATGACCTAAGCGGCAGTGCCACAAGTATGTGATACTATCATCATTCACTTTGCATCTTTTGGCATGAATATTATAAACATGTGTATCACTACTATCGAGATTCAACAAGAATAAACCATTCACATTGGGTGCATGACCATAAAAGACATTACTCATATAAATAGAACAACCATTATTCTCGGATTTAAATGAATAACCGTCTCGCAATAAACAAGATCCAGACATAATGTTCATGTTTAAAGCAGGCACCAAATAAAAATTATTGAGTTTTAAAACTAATACCGAAGATAGCTGGAGAGGGAGTGTGCCGACGGCGATCACATCAACCTTGGAGCCATTTCCAACGCGCATCGTCACCTCGTCCTTAGCTAGTCTTCGTTTATTCCGCAGCTCCTGTTTCGAATTACAAATATTAGCAACCGAACCAGTATCAAATACCCAGGCACTATTACGAGCACTAGTAATGTACACATAAATAACATGTATATCAAATATACCTTTGCTGACGTTGCTGGCCTTTTTATCTGCCAAATACTTGGGGCAGTTACGCTTTCAGTGGCCATTCCCCTTGCGATAGAAACACTCAGTGTCAGGTTCAGGTCCAGCCTTGGGTTTCTACACGGGAGCGGCAACTTGCTTGCCATTTTTCTTGAAGTTCTCTTTCTTTCCCTTACCCTTCTTGCAACTGGTGGTCTTTTTGACCATCAACACTTGATGCTCTTTCTTGATTTGTACTTTCGCTATTTTAAGCATCGCGAAAAGCTCAGGGAGTGTCTTCTCCATCCATTGCATGTTATAGTTCATCACAAAGCCCTTGTAGCTTGGTGGCAGTGACTGGAGAACCCTGTCAATCGCTACTTCATCGGGAATAGCAACTCCCAACTGATTGAGGCGGTTGGCGTACCCAGACATTTTGAGTACGTGCTCAGTCACGGAGTTGTTCTCTTCCATCTTACAGCTAAAGAACTTGTCTGAGGCGTCATACCTCTCCACACGGGCGTGAGCCTGGAACACCATTTTCAGCGCCTCAAGCATCTCATATGCCCCGTGGTGCTCAAATTTTTTTTGGAGCCTTGTTTCTAAGCCGTACAACATGGCGCACTGAACTATCGAGTAGTCATTAGCCCTTGTCTGCCAAATGTTCATAGCATCTACAGTCGAGGGAGGGGTTGGCATACCGAGCGGTGCATCAAGACATAAGCCTTCTGTGTAGCAGTGAGGATAATCCTCAGATATGGAGCCAGTCCGCAAATTTGCTTACATCATTTTTCAGTTTTCCTTTCTCTAGGAACGCATTGAAATTGAGCGAAGATATATCGCGAGCCATTGATCAACAACATATTTGCAAAGACATTTAGACTATATTCATGATAATTAGTTCAACTAATCAAATTACTAATGAACTCCCACTTAAATCAACATCCCTCAAGTTGTTAAGTGATACATGATCCAAATTCACTAAACCAGGTCCGATCATCACGTGAGATGGAGTAGTTTCATGGTGAACGTCTACATGTTGATCATATCATCCATATGACTCATGTTTAACCTTTCGGTTCTTCGTGTTCCGAGGCCATGTCCGTACATGCTAGGATCGTCAAGTTAACCAAAGTATTTATGCATGTGTAAAAATGTCTTACACCCGTTGTATGTGAGTGTTGAATTTATCACATCCGATCATCACGAGGTGCTTTAAAACGACGCACTTTCGCAACGGTGCATACTAAGGGAGAACACTTTTATCTTAATATTAAGTGAAGGGATCATCTTATAATGCTACCGTTGCGATCTAAGCAGAATAAGCTGCATAAAAGACAAACATCACATGCAATTAATATGTGACATGATATGACCTTTGTCTTCTTATGCTTTTGATTTTCATCTCCAAAGCACCAGCATGATCTCCATCACCTCCGGCATGACACCGTGATCTCCATCATCTCCAAGGTCCCGTCATGTAGTTGTCTCCACCAACTATTGCTTCTACAACTATTGCTAACTCATAGCGATAAAGTAGAGCAATTACATGGCGTTTAATGATTGACACACATGTCATACAATAATATTAAGACAACCCTATGCCTCCTGCCGGTTGCCGTACTCATCGACATGCAAGTCGTGAACTATTATAAAAAATTTAACATCTCATACACCACATATATCATATCACGTCATGGCCATACCACATCACATCACATGCTCTACAAAAACAAGTTAGACGTCCTCTACTTTGTTGTTGCAATTTTTTACGTGCCTTCTAAGGGCAACATATATGAACCGTTCTTACCTACGCAAAGCCACAACGGTGATATTCAAGTTGCCTTTTAACCTTCTACAAGGACAGCTATTGTCAAATTAGATTTAACTAAAGTGGGAGAGACAGACACCCGCCAGTCGCTTTATGCAATACAAGTTGCATGTCAGTCATGGAGAATGGAGTAGCATGACACAATAAAAAAATTATACATATGTTTGAGACATATCAGCATCCCCAAGCCTAATCCCTGCCCGTCCTCGAGTAGGTAGATGAAAAACAAAGATAAATTTTGATGCTGAATGCTGCCTAGCATAATCTTGAGCAAATGATGTAAGATGTTTGTGAACTCAGGATAAAAGTGATTCATAGTAATAATCCATCAATTTGACATTAAAACAATGATACATGAGCATATGGATAAATAATCATTGCCTTTCAAGAATAAAGATGCTAACAAAAGCGGCTCCACACTTAAGATTTAAAAGGTGTATCATGGAGAGCATAGCACGCTCAGTCATCCTCGTATAAAGACAATCAAATCATGAGCTGACACATGCGCATGACCGAGCACAGAGGCTACGCTCACCTCGAACCAACTACAAAACCCCAATGCAATACTTTAGTGCAAGCTAGGACCCTGCAATACTTTGGATGGCAAATATAATGATGATAGAAGAAGAAATTTTTTAAGAAAATCTCACACTAAAGCAGCTGACCGTTAGGCAATCGAGAAGCATGTTAGTCGATATTAATGTGAGGAGTAGGGATTGCCATGCAATGGATGCACTAGAGCTATGAATGTACAAAATCTCTCCAAATGAATTGAAATGGGGTGTGCATTCAACTTGCTTGCTCATGAAAACCTAAATCATTTTGAAAAAGCTCGTCATCTGAATATACAAGTCAAGTTCTATAATGTAAAGAATCCCCACTAGTATTACAATGATATTTATCAAAACTCTCTATATGAAAAACATGATACTACTTTGAAGCACATGTGCGTATATGAAGAACATGGTGCTACATAGAAGCACATGAACTCTAGTTAAGTGTCTACAATAAATCAATTTTGAATATATCCCCATATCATAAATGAGCATATATTTTCACGAAATTGCACATCTAAGCGGATCTACCTTTCTCCTACATTTGTTTGAAACGTATAACTGTATTTCTAGCGAAATTATCACGCACGTGAAACATGCAATTCTGCCTTATGTCATGTGTGATAACAAGTATGTTAGTTCAAATAAGTTATTAAATTATGCATTATAAATTTATATTAGATATGAAAACTCCAAAAGTAACACTCGCATCATATTACAACAAAGAACATGCATGTTGATCCATCCAAGCAAAGGACTTTTCTCATCAACTATAGACCCGCTAGCTCTTGCATGGCATCGGCAAAACACCGCTGAAAACTCTCCATGCTTGTTGTCGGCAATGAGATCCCCACCTCGATGCCACCACCATGGTTGCGCGCCTCCTCCACCGATATCGCGCTGGTTTTTGCCACGGACACCACGTCCACCTTCACCGGCTTCCCGAACCCGAAATCGAGGTTGTACACACGAAACCTCGGTGAATCAGCAACGGAGAGAACACCAGATTTCACCGCCTCCTTCACCCTCTCAACACACCCATCCCACCTATCCTGTGACCCCTCGCCCACCTCTTCCTGGAGGGCGTCGGAGAGTGCCATGAATGCCACCAAGAGGCCTCCCTTGCCGGTAGCCGCAATCTCGTCATGACGCGCGGCAGCGATGGCCGGACCTAGGCAGTTCCCTAGGTACCCGTCAGGGACGGGCGGCTTCAACCGTGCCCGGTGATCCACAGAAAAGAGGAAGAACGTAGTTTTTGTTTGGTTTTGTTCCTCTTTGGCTCGGCAGTAGCACGACCACATTAAACTGAAGGCGGCGAGCAGCGACGAGCATCTGGGAGATGCCGTGCCCTGCATGGCAGCCTCATCAGCAAGCATATGCTTGATGCCGTGTAGGAGCTCCTGAGGCAGTGTGAATGTGGCGAGGAGCTGGTCGTCTGGGATAGAGGACACACTGCTGCTCACGAACTCGATCTCTTCGTCGCTCGGCAGTCCTTTGCAGTAGATGTCGTATAGACCTTTAGGGTCGGCGATGAGCGTGCGGTCAATGACGGGCGGCAGTGGCATGTCCGCACCAGCACAGGCCGCAGCCCAGGTGTCCATGAAGTGCGTGGAGCTGGCACCGTCGCAGGCGGTGTGATGCACGGTGACACCCAGAGCGAGGCCCTGCCCTCCAGATAGCACCGTGGCCTGCACGGCGAGCACGGCCCGGCCTTTCGGCAGCGGCGGCACCAGAGGCGCGAGCTTGGCCACCTTGACGGGATCGTCCTGGGCAAGGTCTTCGATGTCGGCGTCGTACTCGGCGACGGTGAAGGAGACGCCGTCGTCGGGCTGGTAGAAGAGCTCGTAGCGGTTGCTGTTGGGAGTGCCCGGGGTGAGGCGGACATGGCCGGCGAGCGGGTAGAAGAGGGTGAGGGCCTTGGAGAGTGAGACCTTGAGGTCGGAGATGAGGTGGGCGGTGTCTTGGTGGCGGTGAAGGCGGTAGAGGTAGAGGCGCTGGACGGGCGGCGGGCGGAGCCATTTGACGTCAAAGAATGTGAGTGGGAGTGAGCGCGGCGGGAGGTGGAGGTTGGACGGCCTGACCACGCCGGCGTCTAGGACCCGGAGATTGCTATCAGCACCCATCTCCTGCACGTGGATGGATAGACGTGCATACTGTACATGTTATACTGTCGGTGTATGCATGAGGTAGGTAGGTAGCATGCAGCGTGGCAGAGTGAGTAGGTTATGGAGCGAAGCACGTGACGGTTGGTTGGGTTCTCATCTGGCCCTCGAATCGATCCAACGTCTCCTACGTTTGTTGTGTAGTATGTGTGCTCTCTGGTCCGCCCGTTTCAACGGCCATGTGCCCACTCGTTTTGGTTGGAGGGACCTAGCAATGCAAAGTGGTCCGCTCATACATTTGTAATTTCAAAATTGTCTATTTAGTTTATTTGATTTAAATTCTTATATATGTATTTGCGTATTACAAAATAGATTGTGATTTCTTGCTCTACTGGGAATAACTAGCTGTCAACCCGTGCATTTGCATGGGCTAGCATTATTCATAGTTATACTTGCATATTTCGGAACAGGAAATATGTACAAAAAATTGAAGTGTACTCAAAATTCTTAATGTCGTCTAATAGTTTTCATCATATATAGCAAACACAGTTAATATTCCATCAATAGTTCAAAAGTTGGCAATAAAATGAATGCAATTTTTCGACTCTCTGTTGTATTCTTTTAGGCTCAGTTTATGGTTGATAAATTGTGATATTATGTGGTTACTTTATAGGAAAACTAACAATGAAAGTACAAAAGAGTGGGTCAAATAAACACTAAAATAGACATAAACGGCCAGACAAATGGGAGGATGAAAATCCACCACAATGCCAAACCTAGGCTTAATTGTGTTGGGTTTACCAATAGCTCAGAAGTTTGTTGACATAAGCCTGTTCTTGAGGAATCAAACTTGTATGTATAGAAAACTATAAGCGTAGCAATGTGATAAAACTAACCAACATGTAGATTTTTTTAGTCAAGCAGTTCACGCATCTCTCGCCCGCGTCGCCCCCACCCCGGGCGACTTGGTTGCCCCCAAACCCTAGCCGCCGGGCTCCTCCCTCCGTCCTCCTCTCCCTCCGTCGCCGCAGGGGATCTCCTCCCTAGTCGCGAAGGAGGTGGGGCGGACCTCATCCCGCGAGGAGGCGCGGCCAATCTGGATCTTGACAGCGAGGCGGCTTGCTCCGGGCGGTGGCCATCTAGTGGCAGGCCGGTTGCGGCGGCGTGGTGAGGACGCCGTGGAGGACTGGGCAGATCGGGCCGGGTGCATGCGTTGGTGGCCTCCGGTCATGGCCTGGCCGGGGTGGTCGCCTCGCTGCGCCGCGACGGATGCTGGGGCGGCGGCCCCGGGCGGTGGCGGATGGTGAGGCCCTGATCGTCCTCGGCTGCATAGCGTGGACGTACCCATGTCCAAGGCGGAGCTGCTCCAGCGGTCCGGCGGATTCGACCCGGGATCCCGTTTGGTACAGAGACGGTGAAGAGCGTGCTTGGGATTCATCCTAACGGCTCTTCCGGCATGGCGCGGTGGGGTGGCAGCCCTCTCTCCATGTTCCAGTGGTGGTGCCCTTCGGCAGTGGCCGGAGCGTCAGCATACAATGCGGTGGCAGTGCGGTTGTGGATGATCACCGGATCTGGGCGGCCAACTCCGGGGCTTTGAAGGTGGTCTTGCAGATGCACAGGTTGTCGGTTGGATGCTCTTGGGACGGATCCGGGTGAAAGCCTGGTCTTCGGCCAGTGGCCGGAGCCGGTGATGGCAACACCCTTGGCGTCGTTTCCTGCATGAAGGCATCATCGAGGTGAAGCTCCCAACTCCTCCCGCTACCTCCGGGGGAAACCTGGATCAGTTGATCGGATGATGGCGGCGCTCTTGTGTCGTTCCCTCCTTGGGGGCGTCATTCTTGGAGGTGTGCATTGGCTCGAGGGACCAGTGGTCAGTGGACGGTTTTAGCGGTGGAGCGGCGTCTCATGTCACGCATCGACGATGTGGAGTCTCGGCAGTGTGGCGCAGCGGGGTCTCGGCGACGGATGTATGATGATGGATGCGCGTAGGGAGGTGGCGTTGTCTGGCGCCGTGGTGGCGTCGACAGCAGACTGGCCAAGATCGATGCGTCAGTACCTGCTCTGAAGATGGATCGGTGGAAGACGGCGGCGGCGGCCTCTCAGAGTGCACCGGACCGGTGTGTGCCCCAGACCCGGCAAGAGGCTTGGTTAGGGCCTCCGGCTTTAGATGTTAGGCTTTGATGCGAGGTCTGTTTGGTATTCGGTTCGTACATTCGGCACCCCTTCATCAACTGGTTAGAAGTAGCAACAGTTGTTGCCAAGATGGTGGGTTCAGACTTACTGATGTATTACTTTGTAAGGTCTTCGTGAATAATTAATAAAATGACTGCATGCATCGTCCAGATGCAGAGGCCGGCGGTCATCCTCCTTTTCTAAAAAACACATGTAGATTTATCTGATATATTTGATTATCAAAGTGACCTAAACTCGAATGATATGAATAAAAAAATAGATGCGAGCTAGGATGCTAATATTATACTGGTATGATAATACGGGCATCATGGAAATGCCAGATCAGCGAGCTCGACCACCATTAGCCAATTAAATTATGTGTTAAAAGTTTTAACCATCAACAAATGTAAACAATGTCCTCTCGGTTTTATAAACATAAAAAATATTTAGAAATAAGCATGTCGGTATGAATAATCAACCAGAGATAGATTTTTAGAAGAACGCAACTTACACAAGAGAACGACTACATTTACCGAAAAAGATTTTCACCCCGCTTTATATATAAAGCACCAACAATTAACCACTCGATACAAACTCACACCACACCAACACACGCACACACCCAAGGCGGATACAACGGCGCTGAGCGCAGCAACACTACCCCTACCACTACAAGAGCTATCGGGGACCTCAACCGTGAACACGCCACCGCAAAAGAGACGAAGCTGCATACAACGACCCATGAGCTCCAAAATGGTGCCTTCAGGAAGGGCACGACACCAGAGTGCCGCCACCGCTCGAACCGAGGATCAGGGTTTCCCCTGGAGCAACACGGCGGGCAATGAGGACCGCGGCGGCGCCTTCAAGAAGGGAACGAACATCGCCACGGCCAGCTTGCCCAAAGAAAGAACAGATTTTCACCCCGGCCCACACTCATCGCCCTCGGCATAGGTACAAACGCCGCACCACCGCTACCAATCATCAAACCCCGGCCCCCACGCCGCCCACACGGCCAAGGCCACCGGGCAGCACCTGAGCACAAGCTCCGCCCATGAGCCCCGCGCTCCAACCTCCAAAGCCGCCGCCCCGGCATCCAAGACCATCCCACCCCCATCAACATCGAGCACTGACGCTGAGGCCGGAAAAGCAGGCCCTTTTGGTAAGTCCGGGGCCCCGCCGGTCGGAGCAGGGCAGGGGGAGGCCACAGGCAGCTGCCGGCCACGCCGCAGCCGCTGCACCATTTGTCGAACCGGGGCCAGATCACCGTAGCCACGCCTGGCAACAGCAAGACCCGGAGGCACCCCTGCCAATCCCCCGGAGTGCCCCTGCCACCGAGGCCAGCTAAAGGCGAGAAGCGCTGAGCCGCCGAGCTCCACCAGTCGGACGCGTCGCAAACCACAGAGCTGAACTCCCCATGAATCAGGAGGAGGGGGGTAGAACCACCGCCACAATGCCGCCACCCCGACCAGCCGAGAGGACACCGGTCAGGACAGCCGCCCGCAGCCCAAGCCGTCGGCGGCCCACGGCGCCGCAAGGCCAGATCTGGACGAGCCGCCACGGCTGCGATCCCCAACCTCGGCCCGCACCACCACCACCAGTAGCCTGCACCAGCCGCAGAGCATACATCGCCGCCCACGCCGGCGACGCGGGTGCAGCCGCCCGCCAGAACCGCGCAGGGCCAGGACGCCGCCACGGCCACAGCTCGCCAGCCTCGCTCGAGGTAGCCAGCCGCACCAATGGAGCCACCATGCCGCCGCCTGACGCCGCTGCCGGGAGGAGCACGGCCGCGCCGCCGCGATCCACCTGACCGCGACGCCCAGGCCCATCGAGGACGCCCCGCACCGACCCCCACGCGTGCAGGGGCGAGAAGCCCTGCCGCCGCCTGCGCCGGCCGGGTCGCGCCCTATGGCGGCGGCGGGGGAGGAGAGGATGCGGGAGGGGAGGAAGTCCGGCGGCGGCTAGGGTTGCCTCCCTGACGCCTGCGGGGGCATCGCAGGAGGGGAGGG
Organism: Elymus sibiricus; assembly: GCA_039707655.1. Classification (NCBI taxonomy): domain Eukaryota; kingdom Viridiplantae; phylum Streptophyta; class Magnoliopsida; order Poales; family Poaceae; genus Elymus; species Elymus sibiricus. Next base: position 513,055,029 of record CM077672.1, on the reverse strand, counting down.
GAGGGGTATTTTTTCGTAGATGGAGGAGATTTCAACGACTACATTTACACTAAGTCAAAATCTCGAGCACCAGCCTACAACATTGTCGTATTGATATACATCGAAGGAAGCTGATTAAATTTAGTTCACTACATATGCTATATATAGAAGGTTGTATAACATAATTGCATTGTTGGATTCACTAATTATAAGATATCCATAATTCTATCGATCAACATTAGACTTTGACATGTAGTGCCTTTCCCCTTTTCGAAGGTACAGATGACATGACGTGAAAACCTCAGCCACGCCTTACATCAAGGGAATCTATTATACCTATAAATAAAATAGTAAAAATCATGAATAAGGGTTTTTTTTTTTGCGGGTGGAATAAGGGTTACAATAGAATTAATTACTACAGGGCTAGAATTGATGTGTCTTTAGATATGTACATAATTTAGGGATTCTTATGGCTCATGCACTTCAAGCATCTCACTTGTCCCCAAGCAATAAAGGATAACCTAAAAATGAAAAAAAAAAAAGGTACAACATGGAGATTGTAAAACATACACTACTGCTTGTAATACCAAAAATTAGACATATTGGCCATGTTGCATATAAACCTGCACTTCCAAGTGCTGCTGCAATTTCCAGTGCTGCTGCACAATTTTTGCTGGTTTTTCCTTGAAAAAAAAGAACAATCAAGAATAACAATGGACTCAAATTGTTTCGTGATACAAAAGATTAAACATTGGATTAACTATTGATGCTTCAGATCAAACCTAAGAAATTTCAACGCAAGACATAAATGTGTGACTTAGCTGGGTGAAGTTTATGTTGTGGTTAGTAATTTTTCTTCTTCTAGCTGAACAAAAGGCTTCCAAGGAACTAATATACAAAAAAAAAAAAAAAACTACAGATCAAGTACACGGTCACGAAAAACGTTATTGTGTAATTTTGTTTATATTAGGCGAGTCCTCTACCATCTGCAATGTAAACAAGATATGGCATTGTCTTGTAAGTTCTACTTGTTACGTCATGTAATCTCATTGCATGATTATTTTTATTTTTTGAACATATAATCAACCACTAGAAAAGATTAAAATATTTTAGCTTACATATCACATACGTCAATGCATAAACCCGACTTTAACACTTCACTATTGCAGATAGGTTAGCAGTGGCGGGCGCAAAAAAGCCATCAGTGGTTGGCACGACGGTGAAGGGCGCCCACCACTGACCTCCCACCACTACCAACAGGTCATCATTGGCAGCGCGCTCCGCATGCCACTTCTAATGTTTGTACCAGTGGCAGGCTGTTTTAAACACCTGCCACTGAAAGCGTCGCCCTAGTAAACTAAAAAATAACATTGCGGCGACAACATTTTCCTGCAATGGCAGTATTTTTCACAGAATGCATTGATACCCATAAGAAATTGCAATATAGTTATCAGCGGGTGTATGATCCGACTGTAAGGTCTTAGCTCGATCATGAGACACCCCTCTGGCTCTTGACATCTTTGGCTCTAACTCCAATGAGCTGGAGGTGATACCCCTTGGCCCATTACCTTATGGACCGTATCCTTGATGGGCTATGCCCTTAGCTAGGACATTCGAATACTCAGGCCTACGCCGTAGTTGTAACCGCGACAGATCCAATGGTTGATCTGATGCAAATTATGGACGAAGGCTTGACGCTGAGGGATGGTTGTGCAGCGGTGGTGGTCACATCACATGTATCTGCTGGGATTGCGGAAAAGTGGTGGCGACAACACTTTCGTGACCTCGATGGAGGTGCTACCCCAGCACCCGGTCTCGAGCACTAGGGTGAAAGCCTAGGTCTGACCCGAGCTAGTTATAACTAGCAATGGTGATGTTCATTTATGGCATTACCTTGTTGAAGGCATTGCTCTGATGTGCTTGGATTGATTCTTTAGGGTAAAAAACTGTAGATTTTGGCCTTGGTGGTTGAAACCGGTGATGGCTATGCTTGAGTGTCGCTCCCTTCCTGAAGGCATTGTTGTTCAGGAACCTCGTCGTTCTTGTGGTGTCATGAGAGGTTGGTGCGGATATGGTCATTGCTGCAGTTTGTCGATCGCGTATCTGATCACTTTGGGGCCTTTTTTTTCTCACCCATGCATAGCTTTGGTCTTATATGACTTTGCTAGTTGTCGGTGTGTTTTTGTGTGCGTTGGTGTTGACTGTATGCATCCTATCTATGCAGAGGTCGGCTGTGTGCTCATTGTTATGTATCCTCTTGATGCTCCAGTTTGAGTCAATAAAATCCATCCTTTGTCGAAAAATGTCCAGTTCAACTGTTGTTACTAGAAACTTGAACACAACATTTGAGTTACGGAGTTCTGCACCCAGTAGAAATATTCCTGGATGTACTATTTGTCATGCCTACTGCATCTTTTTATGGTGTTTAGTGCACATGGCAAATACAGCAAGAGGCAGAGTGCTATAGGTGTGGGACGTGTCAGAGACTATCCGGAAAAAAAGGTGAGACACTTGCGAATTTGACTCAGAGTGATACAAGGCGATAGTAAAATTCTTTCAAGTTTCAGACATCAGCCAAGAAAGAGCTAGGATGTCGAGTTCAGGTAACTCTTATATCTGGCGTCAGATATGTGAGTTGTTCACTTTCATGCAAACAGTGATCGTTGTGTGATGACGTTGAACATAAACTTTGAAAGTTGGGAGCGCAAACTAGAGTAAAAAGAAACTTAATTTTGCTCGAGTGTTGATTGTGATCATGGAAAGAAGGGACTACAATTGAAGGTGGAATCAGATGGAGTCTGAGAGTAGTAGCGCTACTCATGGGATAAACTCGAGTCTAAAGTACATGAAAGTTTGACACATCATGGGTTCAAGGTGGTGGAAAAAATCCGTCAAGATGGAGTTTGTTGGAGTTGTGTCGAATATTTTGTACCAGGTAGGTTACAATTGGACTCTGAGTCGTATATAGACAGGGTATAGAGTAATGTCCTAGTAGGATTCTTGTATCCTAAGAGCATCTTCAATAGAAAATGTAGATGCAAAAATAACAAACGTTTGCATCTCCGAGGCCCAAAAACGCTGCTCCAACAGATGATGTAGATGCAAAAAAAATTACATCTCCGCCTCCCGGAGATGTAAAATACAACACCTCGCAATGCAAATATACATCTCCATCTACAGGAGATGTAAAAACGACAGCCACGCGCCGACCGCCAACCGTCGTTTCCCTTTCCTTCCCCAACCCCATCTCCTTCCTCCAGCCGCACTGCCGCCGCCCGCCCGCCGCACCCCGCCGCCGTCGCCCCGCGCCAGATCCGCCCTCTCCAGCACCCCCGCCGCCGGTTCCGCCGCATTTCGACCGCCGGCCTCCGCCGCATGCTGCGAAGCGCCCGTTTTTCCGCCGTGCGGTCGCCATGTCCGCAGCTCAATTCGTCCCCCGCCGCCGCCCTGCCCGCAGCCCTCCCGCCCCGCACCACCGGACCGACCGCCGCCGGCAGCCCCTCTCGCAGCCCCGCACCACCGCACCGCCGCCCCACACCGCCGCATCGACCGCCGCCCGCAGCCCCGCACCGCCGCCTCGCCTGCAGCCCCGCCGCCTCGCCCGCAGCCCGGTTCCACCGCCGCCGCCCTTCCCGATTCATCCGCCACCACTCCGCAGCCGCCATGCCGCCGAAGAAGCTCCCGAAGAGCAAGACGACAAGGAGGATTACTGGATGCCCTCGGACGACGAGTAGTTCGGATTAGTGATAGTAGTCGTTTAGTTTATGTTTTTAAATTAGAACTATGTTTGAATTATGTTTGAAGTATGTTTGAAATGAAGTAGTAGTTGTGAAGTTTCTAGTTTTTACATCTCCATTTGCATCATCTAGTGGAGTTGCTCTTTTACATCTCTAATATACATCATCTGTTGGAATTGCCTCTTTTTTGGAGATGTAAGATGCACTTTTTGAAGATGTAAAATTTTACATCTCCTGTTTTACATCTCCAAATTTACAACTTCTATTGGAGATGCTCTAAGCCTCTTATATAATATGAGGCTAGACACACGATATAACCAATGCCAACATAACAGTACAGACACGTAGAGGAGCCGACGGCGTGCGCCGGCGTCCGGGTGGCCGGTGTGCGGTATTATAGCGGTGTTATGGGAGGAGCGTCCATAGTCAGACACAGGGATGCAGTTGATGTTCGGTGAATCTCGTTAACAAATCTTGGTGTCTTGCCTCGTGTCCCCCATAATGATATCTATACTACCTAATATCATCATGATATCAGCCAATATCATTTTTTTAACTAGCTGAGGAAGAATTTGCAAATTAATAACACCGGGTGGACCGGCAACCGAAACCCGGTGAACGGCGGTCGTAACTATAACGGTCCTAAGGTAGCGAAATTCCTTGTCAGGTAAGTTCCGACCCGGATCTTCAAAACGGGACTGAACCTCTAACACGTATTAGGTTGAAGAAAATCATAAGAGAATTACATGAAGAGGGCGACAGCGGCAGGGAGCGCCGCCCTAGCGAGCTCAACCTCCATGATTAGGACATCAAGGAATGTCTCGTGAGAGAGATATTTCGACCCCGGCCAAAGCCAGGTTTGGACCGAGTCCGTGACAAAGCTGTTGTGTGCTGGCTGTGGCGGTAAAACCGTTGTGTTTGTGTTGAGTGGCTGCGAGCCTGAGGAAATGTCTGAACTACCCTAGCTAATGCTTGAAAGATTGTAATTTGTTTTCTACTCTGTATACTTTGGAGGAAGTACATCGTTAATGCGTATTTTAATGTTGGTTTGTATTGTGTTAATTTATAAGTAACTAATTTAATTATCGGTAATTAAGCAGAGCAAACTAGAGTTGGGGTGTCGAAACGAGAGACCACACGCTGCTACCTACCTACCTACCCATCACGTGCTTGGCTACATGACCTACTCAATCTGCCATGTGCTCCTACCTAACCACCTCACCTACAGTGTATAACATGGGATATCCTGTTCACTGTATATATGAATAGTGAATACGATGCGCATCCCCATCCATCCATAAACGCCGAACGATCGATCAACATGGGTGCCGATAGTCATCTCCGCGTCCTCGACGCGGGCGTCGTCACGCCGTCCGACATCGACCTCCCGCCGTGCTCCCTCCCGCTCACCTTCTTCGACGTCAAATGGGTCCGCGGGCCGCCCGTGCAGCGCCTCTTCCTCTACCGTCTCCCGGACCACCACGGCGGCAACCTCCAGCAGCTCATCTCCGACCTCAGGGCCTCCCTCTCCAAGGCCCTCACCCTCTTCTACCCGCTCGCCGGCCACGTCCGCCTCGCCCCCGACACCAACCGCTACGAGCTCTTCTACCAGCCGGGCGACGGCGTCACCTTCACCGTCGCCGAGTACGACGCTGATGTCGACCACCTCGCCAGCGACGGCCCCGTGCAGGTCGCCATGCTCGCGCCTCTCGTCCCGCTGCTTCCAAAGGGCCGCGCCGTGCTCGCCCTGCAGGCCACCGTGTTGCTCGGTGGGCGGGGCCTTGCGCTCGGCGTAACTATGCACCACACCGCCGGTGACGACGCCAGCTCTACCCACCTCCTGCACACCTGGGCCGCTCTCTGCAACGGTGCTGTCGAAATGCCGCCGCCACCCGTCTTGGACCACACGCTCGTCGCTGACCCCAGCGGCCTCTACGACATCTACTGCCAAGGAATGCCCAGCGACGGCAACGAGATCGAGTTCGTGACCAGCAGCGTCTCCTCTGTCCCTGACGACCAGCTCGTCGCCACCTTCACGCTGACTCCGGAACTCCTAAGTGCCATCAAGGAAGCACTTTCCTACGAGGCGACGAGGCACGGTGCGCCGCCGCGCAGATGCTCGTCGACGCTCGCCGCCTACAGCTTCACCTGGTCCTTCTACTACCGAGCAAAACAGGAACAAGAACAAAGCCAAGCAAAAACAACCCACTTCCTCTTCTCTGTGGATCACCGGGCGCGGTTGAAGCCGCCCCTCCCTGCCACATACTTTGGCAACTGCAGCATCCCGGCAATTGCCAACTCGCGCCACGACGAGCTCACGGCGGCCGGCACCGGAGGCCTCTTCGCGGCATTCACGGCCATCGCGAGCGCGCTTGAGGAAGTGGTGGGCGAGGGGTCGCAGGAGAGATGGGACGGATGCGGCAAGAGGGTGAAGGAGGCCGCAAAGGCCGGCATGATGTTTGTGGTGGGGTCGCCGAGGTTCCGCGTGTATGACATCGACTTCGGGTTCGGGAGGCCGGCAAAGGTGGTGGCGGTGTCTGGTGCGATGCCTGGCGCGATGCCGGTGGCAGATGCACGCAACGGCGGTGGTGGTGTCGAGGTGGGGCTCACAATTTCCGCGGGCGGCATGGAGCATTTCCAGCGGTGCTTTGCTGATGCCATGCATGCCGTCGGCATGTAAGAGCTTTTCTATGTTTATTAATGAGAAGAGTCCTTTAGATGGGCCGATACCGTAAAAGAGCTCTCTTGTATTGCAGTACCCTCTCCATTCTAAAACACAGTGCATAATAGTTTTTTCAAAAACACGACACGGTAGAACACACAGATACCCTAGCGTTTAGGGTTTTACTACTCCGGCGACTCAGCCGCCGTTGAGTTTCAAATTCCGATCAACGCTGATCCGATCCCTCCCTCCCTCCGCCTCCCTCACCTGTCCTGCGCACGCTTGGGCTGAATAAGGGGTTGGCTCATCCTTCCGCCCGGCCTCGGCGCTGCTGCAAGTGGCGGGGAGTTCGGAGGTTTTTGGATCTGATGGCGGGTTCGTCGTCAATGGGATCTGGCGGGGCATCAGCAGGGATGAAAGGGAAGGGTGCGGCTGGTCTTGATGCTGCAATGAAGAACATGAAGTTGAAGGACTCAGAATTGGACGATGTCTTTGTCGGGGAGGAAGAGATCTCAAAGCTTTCGAAGGCTGTGAGATGGATGGCTGTGGCAAGGGTAAACACCAGGAAACCCTTTAGTGCTGATGCGTTCAAAGATACAATGAAATATGCATGGCGGCTAGCTAACGATCCGGAGATCCGGGAAGCAGATGATAACTTGTTTGTGAATTGTGATACAACTTTTCTGTCTTGGTGATTGGAACCGGGTCATGCATCAGGGACCCTGGATATTCAGAGGTCTAATGGTAATAGTGGAAGAGTATGACGGGAGAGGCCGTCCGGGTGTTGTTCAGCTAGATCGTACTTATGTCTGGGCGCAAATTCATGACTTGCTGGATCTGTACAGGTCAGCAGATATAGCTGACCAACTCGCTCGGAGAATTGGGCAGGTCAAAAGTGTTGAGATGAACCCCACAAGATTATACGAGGGGAACTATGTGCGAGTAAGAGCGAAAATCAAAGTGGATGAACCACTGACCTGGTTTGCGCCTTTGAATCTAAATGGGAAAGAGAGAATTTTCATGCCCATTAAATATGAGAAAATTGGTTTCTTCTGTGAAGTGTGCAGTATCTTGGGGCACATAAAAGAGGAATGTCGTGATGGAGTTCACTCAGATGAGGAGATTGAATATGGTTCTTGGATGATTGCAACAAGAAGAAATTTTCCTAGCAGTCAGTGTTTTGGTCAGGGAGGTTCATCACCACAAGGGGGGAGCGCTACAGCTGGAGGTACACGTGGCCGAGGCCGTAACACAGGTCGAGGAGGAGCGACATATGTTCCTAGGAAACGTACGTCAAGTGATGCTGGTTTGCAGGATGATGACGGTCGGGACGACACGGCACAGAGCCCTCTCAAACCCCATGAAGAAGTAAAGGAGGATAAGGACCCGACTGTGTCAGATGTGAGAAGAAAGATAAACCTCTCTGGAGGGGATGGCAAAGCAGATGTTAACACTATGGCCTCGGGAGAGAAGAGCGATGATCCAACAAAAAATGCAGCTGAAGTGCCTCGGGGGGGGGGGGGGGGGGGGGGGACTGGCGGAATTCCACCACCTCCACTGGAGTATGTCAAACCAAGAGATAGGAAGAAAGACAAGGACGGGTCTAGTCCTGTCAAGGCTAAAGGGAAGAATGCAACAGCTCAGGAGAAATCCACTAAATACTTGGCAACATCGGCGGCCTCCCTCGAGGAGGACCGCCGAGCCTAATGTCGATCCTCTGTTGGAACTGTCGCGGGCTGGGCGACCCAGCGACAGTTCATGAATTGCGCGATCTCGCGTGGGAAAGTGCGCCGGCGATACTTTATGTAGTGGAGACGCAAATTGTGAAGTATTGTTTTGAAGGTTTGGCGGCAACACTTGGTTATGATGGTGCGTATGCAGTGGACAGTGGTGGTAGGAGTGGTGGCCTTGGGGTGTTCTGGAAGAGCCACATGAATTTAAGTCTGAGAAATTTTTCTAAGTATCATATCGATATGGAAGTGAAAGAAGCAGGGAAGGTACCATGGAGGATGACATGCTGGTATGGTGAATCTAACAGAAGTCTTAGGCACAAAACCTGGGAAATGATGAGATATCTTAAAGCAGATTGTGACCTTCCATGGTTGTGTATAGGAGACTTTAATGAAGTCTTAAGGAGAGAGGAGCAGTTTGGGCCAAATCAAAGGGACATGTCCCAGATCAACCAGTTCAGAGAAGCAGTGGATGTCTGTCAATTGCAGGATTTGGGTTATTTCGGGTTGGACTGGACTTTTGAGAGGCGTATTGGCAAGGAAGACATGTGGCTGCTGCAGGTCGAACGGTTCTTGTCAAGGCTGTCCTAACGGCCATCGCAATATATCATCTCACTCCTCTTGACATCCCGGTGGAGGTCCTTCAGAAAATTGATATAGCATCCGCCGTGTATATCTTTGGGCGGGCACGGACAAGGTTTCCGGAGGGAAATGCAAGGTAAACTGGGACCTTGCTTGCAAACCGAAGAACAAGGGCGGCTTGGGGGTGCTAAATCTGAACAAATTTGGTAAGGCCCTGAGACTTCGATGGTTATGGTTTGAGTGGAAAGATAAGAGCAAGCCATGGATTGGCATTGGAGTGCCGTGCATGGAAGACGACCGCCATTTCTTTGCGGCAGCCACCACGGTCACCGTGGTAAATGGAAGGACAGCAAGGTTCTGGAATTCATCTTGGCTAGGAGGATTGTGCCCTCGTGACATCGCTCCCTGTATCTACGACCTCTCTCACAAGAAAAACTCCTCGGTTCAACAAGCTATGACCAACAACCAGTGGATTGCGAATATTGACAGCTCAAATGGCCTCTCCCTGGAACACATCCAATAGTTTGCTAACCTTTGGGACAAACTAACAACGGTGGCCCTCGATGACGACGTTGAAGACTCGATTATATGGAAGTTCACCAAAGATGGGGTATATTCTACATCCTCGGCTTACAAGGCTCAATTTGAAGGCCTCACCAACTCGGACCTTGTCCATTCAGTGTGGACGGTGTGGGCGCCCCCTCGGTGCAAGTTTTTTGCTTGGCTTGTTCTTCAAGATAGGATTTGGACTTCGGACTGCTTGAGCCGCCGTGGTTGGCCTAATTGCGGTCTATTCCCTCTTTGCAAGCAAACCCAAGAAACCGCGGCTCATCTGCTCTTCCAGTGTCGCTACAGCGCATTTGGAATGACATCCTCCCATGGCTCGGCATGCATCACATCACCACGTCGACTTGGGTGACATGGGCTTCGGTCAGAGAATGGTGGAATGGAAACCTTCAGATCCGTCTCGGCTCGCCCAAGGCGCTTGCCTCTCTTACGATGCTCATATCTTGGGAGGTTTGGTCGGAGCGCAATGCTAGAGTCTTCCGCAACTCGGCGGCCCCTTTCATGGTCATCGTCAACAAAATCAAACAGGAGGTGTTACTTTGGGCTATGGCTGGAGCGAAACATTTGGGTGTTGTAATGCCGCGAGAGTAGTCCTCTTATTCGCCGCTTTGCGGTTTCTGTCTAAAACTTTCTCCCTTAATCAATGAAATGGCAAGTCTTTTGCCTTGTTTCAAAAAAAAATGGTGAATTTTGTAGGGTGCGCCTAGATAAAGCCCTTGCTTCTGGGGAGTGGAGTGCAATGTTCCCATTTGCTTCAGTGAGACATCTATGTGCAGCAAAATCTGACGATTCACCAATTCTCTTGATGAATGAAATGGAAGCTCACAATATTAGAAATGCTAATGAGAAACCTTTCCGTTATGAGATCATGTGGGAAAGACATGAAGGTTTTCAACAAATGTTAGAAACAATGTGGTCGGTGTCGGAGGCTCAAATGGTTGAGGACATGCATATCAAGCTGAAAAATGCAGTGGGTTGCATGGTGAAGTGGGGCACTGAAACTTTTGGTGCAGTTTTGCAGTGAGTTAAGGAGGTTGAGGAAGAAATTGTTGGAACTACGGAGTGTTCCTGATCGGGTAGGGCCTACATATGAGGAGATAAAAACTGAACAACGTATCATTGAGTTATGCTACAGAGAAGAGATTATGTGGAAGTAAAGGACGCGGGTTCAATGGCTCGCAGAAGGTGATCAGAACACCAGGTTTTTCCAACAAAAAGCTACTGTTCGGCTGAAGCGTAATCGCATAACCAAACTCCAGAGAGCCGATGGTACTTTTTGTGAGGATCAGCAAGAGTTGCAAAATATTGCCGTGGACTTTTATGAGGAGCTGTATAAATCAGAAGGGGTCATAGGAATTGAAGAGGTACTTTCTCATGTGCCTTGTAAAGTAACGGTGGAGATGAATGAAAAGTTGAGTGCTTCTTATACAGAAAAGGAGGTGAAAGAGGCTCTCTTCCAAATGTTCCCTACAAAAGCACATGGCCCGGATGGATTTCCGGCACACTTTTTCCAGAAGTATTGGCATCTATGTGGGAAGGAGATAACCAAGATTGTTATTCGGCTGCTGAAAGGAGAAGACTCCCATGGGGAGCTTAATAGAACGTTCATCATCACCATTCCAAAGGTACAAAATCCTGCATCATTATCACAGTTTCGTCCAATTAGCTTGTGCACTATGATTTTTAAAATCGCATCCAAAGTACTCGCTAATCGATAGAAACAGATTCTCCCTGAAGTAGTGTCGGAAGAGCAATCGACCTTCGTGCCAGGACGTCTCATTACCGATTATGTGATTGTTGCTTATGAGTGCTTACATTTTATGAAGAGCAACAGAAGCAAGAGGAATGTTCATTGTGCGGTGAAATTAGATATGATGAAAGCTTATGACATGCTAGAGTGGGATTATCTGGAGGCCATCATGAAGAAACTTGGTATTTGCACAAGCTTCGTTGACACGGTTATGCGTGGAGTTTGCTCAGTTTCATTTTCTGTCCTATTTAATGGGGGGAAGAACAAAAGAGTTCATGCCCAGCAGGGGAATCAGGCAAGGGGACCCCATTTCCCCCTACCTGTTTTTGCTGGCAGGGGAGGGGCTCTCATGCTTATTGAAGAGTGACAGTATGGGAGAAGAAGCTGGCATAAAGGTGGCAGCCACTGCCCGGCGCATAAGCCACCTTTTGTTTGCCGATGACTGTATATTGTTCTGTAAGGCATCATCCATGGAAGCAGGCAAACTAATTGATGTGATCAATACTTATTGCAAAGCATCTGGCCAAAAGGTGAATTCAAGTAAATCTTCCAGTTTCTTTGGGAAGAAGTGCTCTCAAGGTATGCGAGATTCAGTGAAGCAAGTGCTACAGATTCAAAATGAATCCTTGAATGAGAAATACCTTGGTCTTCCATCATCTGTGGGTAGGTCAAATAATGGAACTTTTGCTTATTTGAAAGATAGAGTTTGGAAGAAACTAAGAGGCTGGATGGAACGAGCACTATCAGCAGGTGGGAAGGAGATCTTGATCAAATCCGTAGTGCAAACTATTCCAACTTATTCGATGGCACTTTTCAAACTGCCGCGTGGTTTGTGCCAACACATAACCTCTTTGGTGAGGAAGTTTTGGTGGGGCAGTAACAAGGGCGAATGAAAAATAGCCTGGGCTTCTTGGGATTCAATGACTATGCCTAAATACAGAGGAGGCTTGGGTTTTAGGGACATAGAAATCTTTAATCTGGTTCTCTTGGCTCGTCACGTATGGAGGGTGCTGCAAGTACCGAGTTCCATCAGTGCCAGAATGCTCAAGGCCATTTATTTCCCTTCGTGTGATATTCTTGATGCAAGTGTTGGAAGCAATCCCTCACAGATTTGGAGGGGATTATGTGAAGGCCGAGATGTCTTGAGACAAGGACTGATAAAGCGCACAGGAGATGGCAGTACCACGAACATTTGGAACGATAACTGGTTGCTGAGGAGTTTTAATTTAAGACCACTCTGTGCACTAACTATTGATCCTCCTATTTTGGTTGCTGAACTCATCTGCACGGCGACTAGGGAGTGATACCGGAAAAACTACAGGAGACATTTCTACCAATGGATTCGTATGTGGTAAGGCAAATTCCTATTAGCCATGTGGTGCAAGATGACTTCTGGGCTTGGCATTACGACAAGTCAGGAAGTTTCTCTGTTCGCTCAGCATATAGTGTAACATGATTATTGAAACTAAGTACAGGCGAGAGAGCTGGCTTGAGGGAAAAACAGGACAGTCGGATACTGAAAAAACTGAGAAGCATTGGAAGAACTTGTGGAAGGTGAAGGTTCCTTCCAAACTGGGGATTTTTGCGTGGCGATTGGCAAGATCATCACTACCCACGGAAGAAGAGAGCGCTAGGAGGAGCATGGCTTCAGAGGCGGTCTGCACCATTTGCGGGGCGGCCTCGGACTCATGGTGCCACACTCTACTTGACTACAACATGGCAAAGGCAGTGTGGTCTCTAAGGGAGGATGATCTAGTGACTGCTTTGGTGGGTGATGAAACAACTGATGCGAGGCTGTGGTTGATATGAATCTTTGTGACACTCTGAAGCAAGATCAATTTATCCATGTCCTAGTCACATTGTGGGCGATTTGGTGGGCGAGACGGAAAGTTATACATGAGTCAGAGTTTCAGAGGCCACTGTCCACTCACATGTTTATCAGCAGATACTTGCAAGACCTGTCTCTGTGCGCTCCTGTAAGTAGAGAAAGTGGCAGGGAGGGAAAAATTAGAGCGGTATGGAGCCGCCCACCAGCTGGAGTGCTGAAAGCAAATTCAGATGCAGCGGTTGGTAAGAATGAAAATAAAGGTGCGGTGGGGGTAATGTGCAGGAACGAGCAGGTAGATTTCATGGGGGCATCTGCTATGGTTTTCGAGGGGATCACAGACCCAGCTGTGCTGGAAGCGTTGGCTGCCAGAGAGTCAACGGCGATTGCTGAATATCTTGCAGCCACAAAAATGTTATTCGTATCTGATTGTCTTGGGGTGGTAAATGACATCAAGTAGGCACATTGCAAAGGGAAGTATGGGACGATCATCAAAGAAATTATCACTAGAAGCAACTGTTTTCAGGAGACCGTGTTCTCTCACGAACGACGCGAGGCAAATGGAGAGGCGCACAGGATGGCGAGGACGGCTCTATCTCTTGCACCTGGTCTCAATGCATGGCTGTGTAATCCTCCATTAGACTTTTGTATTCCCATGAACGTTGAATAAAGCCTCTGTTGTTTTCCTAAAAAAATAGTAGTTTTTTCCAAAGTTAAACTTTCTTTGTTTAACCAACTTTATGGAAGAAACATATGCAATACCAAATAAATAAAATATAAAAATGCATTCATGATGGACCTAATGATACTAATTTGACATATGTTTTTTATTTGTTTCTATAAAAGAGTCTTGCTCAAACATAGAGAAAAGTTTTATCTTTTGAAAAACTAATATGCACTATATTTTGGTACAGAGAGTATCGTTTATCTAAGCACTCATGGATGCAGGCTGACATCCATAACTTCCCTAATTTGATTGTTCATGAACCAATCAATTGTTAAGCTATGAATTTGTTGTAAATTCAAGGACCTATGATTCATCCCACTTGACTAGTCTTGCGGAGGTTGGATATATGAAGCTAATGCTATGTGCCATTCAAGCTTAACTAGAAAAGTGGCCCGCTCGATGCGCGGGCTAGAACTTTGAAAAGTTTAATAATTAATTAATTATAACATAATATTAGATTTGCGTAAAGAAAAATTGGACCAAATGTAATGACATTTACAATATAAGACTTTTGCGAACATAGTTTCTTCTTACGTATGTTTAGTTGATGCAAATATAATAAAATGTATAGTTCTATGAACCTCTTCCACTAAAAATAATCCATCAGAAAGCAATGGATAAACAATTCTGTTTAGGGCAGCCGACAAACAGGGACTTCGAAGACTTTTGGCAACTTGTATTATCTAGCAATCGCTTGCTTTCCAAATCATCATCTTACTTGTGCGTGCATAATCTTTAAAGGATGCATTATTTCTAAATGTTCGTAAATCTATGATGACAATACTTATACTGTAAAATCCATGTGGATAGCCAATTACCATAAACTATTGAATAATATACTTGTATCTTCTAGGTAAAAGGAATATGCACAACAAATAGTTGACTTATTTCATAGAGATCTTTTGTACTTTGGCTAATTGCCTTGTTTGTAAAGAGAAGATAGTTTCATTAGGAAACATTTTTGTAGTTAAAATGCACATTTTTCTATGTACATTTCCCTTATATTGATATCGAGTCCTCCTCCAAGAATTATTATTTTGTACATTTAAATTATTAATATAAGAACCTAAGTTCAACAGAACCTCATTCCGTTGCCCTTTCATTAAGTAGTATCAAAACAGAACAACAGTTCCTTGTACAGTACTGCAATAGTTCTCCATGTCACTGAAGGTTCTTTCACTAAGAAATATCTAAAAGAGTACAAAATTTGCTTATGCACTACTACAATAATTCTGCATGTCACATAAGGTGTTCCCTAACTTGGATCAGCAATTATCACAATACAAAACTTGCTTTAAGTTAAAAACAGGATAAATCCCTAGCCAGAAAGCCACAACAACTATAAGAACATTACATTGTAAGAAATGGGTATAAATACTTTTTTATGCTCGACATAGATTAATTTTTTTATACTAGTAAATATGCCCGTGCGTTGCTACGGGCCATTGTCCGAACAATGCATCCTATAGGTCAAAGAAGTTGCACTCATGTCCTCTGGCGGAGCCTCCTTCAGCTGCGCACTCCCTCGAGTGGAAGGTTGTGGTTGCATGGGGTGAGGCGTGTGGAGGAGTTTGACTGGATGCTTTTTTTCTTCTCAACTTCGAATCTTGTTCTTTAAGACTTCAATTACTGCTACTCATGAATGATTTATCATTGTAACCTTTATATACATAAATATTACTAATAAACTTATTGCATGCTCTCAAAAAGCATGATTATTTTTTTGTATCGATTTAGGAGCCGCAAGTATAGATATCTTAATAAATAAACAAAAAAGAATACACTATTGCTCCTACCCATTCTCGTCCTATACAAGCAGAAATTATAAACAATATCTTCTTTCACACTGCATATTTGACCAAACAAAGCGCGGACAAAATTCTGTTTATTCTATGCCTTGGTTACCCTTCTAGTAAATATACCGTGAGTTGCTACGAGCTAGGCAAACTTGATTAGCGCATGCATGCCATCAAATATGTAACAGGGCAGAGGATGCATTTAGGAAAAGGAAGGAAAAAATACGTGTAGTTTAAAAAAAACATCTGTGAAACACTGTAATTAAATATGTGCCTGGGTATTTACATGGTAGAATGCAGGAAGTTACATGGTATTTATATTGTATTTATACATTCGGAAACGATATTCAACCAAATAATATGCCTCATTCATCTATAGGTATATCAAAGTGAGAAAATGGCAAAAGAAGGCCTCCAAAACGTTATTCAGCAGGATCAAGTACTTGGAGCTTTTGCTTTCTTTTGTCATTCCTGAAAGTGCCAAATATATTGATTTCTCGCATCTTCGTTTCACTTTTACAGGGCAATTCTTTTTCAACAGAGGATCTGCGTGATCTTTTTAACTCTTTATTATGAACAGGTCAGGTGAACTCTGCTTCTCCGTGGAGCTTGCATCCCTTCTATAATACATCAAATATATTTATTAAAAAATTAGAAACAGTTATACTTTTAGATGCTATCCGCCTTTTCAAGTGAACAGAGCATTCCATCAGAGTAAGAAAAACTGACATGTTTACTGATTACTTGAAGACCATTTTAGGTGATAACCACCTTTACAAGCTTGGATTTCACGAGATTTAAAAATTCAAGTAATTAATAGCCAGTAATATCAAATTGACCCTAATGGTTTACAGCCAACAAATTATGAGGAACACTTTCATGTGCTACATGTCTAAAACTACCATCAGGGCTACCACCAACATAGAAGCTCCTTTTTCAGAACAGCACACATGTCCTGTACAGAGCAAATCACCAAGTAAATCAATCTTTAAAAAAGAATAAAGTTTGCAAAGATAATATTGGGTAGGGAGAAGAGTGTACGGAAGTAATCTTACAGGTCAATAGTTTGGGGGGTATCTCCCACCCGTTAATTGGAAAAACTGTCCAAACATCCATTTGTAGCTCTCTATTTTCCATCTCTCATCATCACCCTGCCGAGCAATACGGTCTCGGAGTTGTTGTTGACTCCAACAAATAGGCCGAACGGCGTTTCATACATGTTTGATCTGTACAAATTCATGAGCAGATCAAGGCATTGATTACTTGCTACCATCAAGTCAAGCTGGTCCTTGCTCCAGCTAGCTGCACCAAGAGTTGCTCTATTACAGAGACTGACTGATACAGTAGAAGGATTTAGATTCTCTACTGTTATTGTCTAAAACCAAGAAGTAATAATAAAAATAATATTTGATCAAGGCTATTGCAACTCCTCTAGCAAATTTCCATGAAGTTGTGCTAGCTGGTATAACATGCAATCTTACTATATGAATTATCACAGCCAACCAATAATGCACACCTTCGGCCAAATAACTATAGAGACGTAGAGTGGAACCATATAGTACCTGTGACCGCGACGGCGGTCTTTTTTTTTTTTGCTTGAACTGTTCTTTTTTTGCTGGGCCGGCCATGTATACTCTGTGCAATACTAATCAGTTGCAAATAAGAAGTAATTTCGACAACATGACTTATCTGCAAAATAAAATAAAATGCAGTAGTCATAATAGTCCTACGGTGAAGGATAAATGAGGAAACTGACTTTGATTTCCTGCCATAATCTACTTACAGTGGCTCCAGATCGTTGAATGCATCCGTTGCAACCGGCCCAACACAGCTATCACTACAAAAGGATGGCACAACTTAGGATTGGGCAATATAAAGCAGGACTTTATCGTTGGTACAAGCCAAGCCACATGTTAGTATGAAATCTTGAGAAGATTGTTTCAGAAAAGTAAAAATAATACTGTAGGATTTAAGCAAGGTGCACTATCAATTCATAAACAGTACCCAGATGCCTACTAAAATTAAACCGGATCAACAAATCATCTAGCAAAAATCCTTGAACATTACACCTTTTCATCATTCGCCAATTCAATTATGAAAAAACAAATCATCAATAGATGATATGAAATAGTAACAGTATGCTGCTTTTGGGCTATAGTTTCTGCAGCTGATGGAGCAAGTGCAAAAGATACCCAACACTCCACACGGCAAGGCACATCTTGTTCCATATTTCAGCTTTTGGACTAAGACCACAGTGAGAGACCCGTCGTTCATGGAAAGAATTGTCCTGGCAAGGATTGAAAAGATTCAAGGCCCTACAATGGCGATGGATCCCAGTGCTAGATAAATCTGTCTTCTAATCTACTGAATGCCTGAATGCAATGCCCTAATCACGGAGAGGCGACTTTTGAATGTGATGCACGAATCTCACGACTCCTCGTGTGGAGGCGGCAGATTAGCCTGCCATGCCGCCACCGACGTCCGAGCTCTACGCGAACTTGTGGGATCCTGAGGGAGTGAGCGCCCAGGATAGTACAGCACCTATGCATACGCAAACCAGTACAATAAGTTCTCCCTCCAAAACGTCGCAGAACAGCTGGTCGAGCCACCGTCGACCGCCGAGCTCCCCTTCCACGCTGCCGCAGATCAGTCGGTCGTCCCGCCATCGTTGACCGAGCTCTCCATTCGTGCCGCTGCAGAGCAGCCTGCCACACCGCCGCGCCAAGCTCTCCAGCCGACCAACCACATAACTTTGCCTTGTACTCTAAGAATAGAATAGTTAGCAAATCAATTGGTTGTCAAGAAATAAACAAGAGATTGTCTTGTGTATATTACTTTCAGTTGTTCAATGAAGATGGCTGTGCATTGTAGAATTACTCCACTCAATATACTGGAATGCCCAAACTGAAGACCTAGACACCTAATAATTATTGTTCTTCACAAGTTTCAGGTCAAGACAACTTGACGTGGAAGCTGTTGAGGTTTGCTTGCTTCGCCCCCCCCCCCCCCCCCCCCCCCCCCCCCGCGTCGCCCTCCTCTGGCGACACGGGGGGAACCCTAGCCGCCGCCGCTAGCAGGCACCCCCGCCGCCCTCCCCCCGCGTCGCCGCCGCCGGAGGGCCGGCCGGCGAAGCCGCGCCGGACCCCAGGAAGGCGGCGGCGGGGCGGATCTGACCCCCCCCCCTCGCGCTCCCCCCCGCGTCATGACGCCCCCCACCCCCCGTGGCGGCCGCTTCCTGCCGGTCCGGCGGGGCTGCGGGCGTGCCCTGGCCGAGCTGCGGCTGGATCCGGCCTTCCTCGTCGGCCTGCCCCCCAGCGCGGCTCCGGGCGTGCCGCGCCTCCCCCCGTCCCCGTGCTCTTCTCTGGGCCGACGAGGGCGCCACCCCCCTCCCAGCTGCTGCCCGACTCCTACCGGTCCGACGGCGCAGCCCTCCCCTCCCCCCGGCGGCGCGGCCCAGTCTTCCGCTGGTGCTGCTGTCGGCCGTGCTTGGGTGTGGGACATGCGCTGGTTTGCGGGGTGCGCGCGGCCTGCCTCGCGCTGGCACCCCCTCCTGCGGCGGCCCCTCCTCCCACTCGAGTCATGGTGACGGCTCTCACGCGGCGGCGGTGAGGCTTCAGTGGTAGTGGCTGGCGCGGTGCACCTCGCGACGGGTGTTTGTTGGAGTTGCTCCGGCCCCGGTGGCCTCGAACCCGCGTTCTCCGGTGTCCAAGGCTTGCCGGCGTTCTATGCCGGGTGGCTCCGGCTTGTGCAACCAGTGGCTGCATTCCTTCCAGCTCGCTTGGTTTGCTGTTGACCCGACGGCTCCGGCCACGATAGCTTGGATCTGCGTCCCTCCAGTCCTAGCTTGTCGGCGTTGCCGGTCGCCGTCGCCTCCCCTCGCGGTGGTCCTTGCTTCGCTGCTGACCCTACCCTGTATGCCTTAAAGCTTCCCCCTTTTGCCAGAACCGTTGCTCGCAGGTCCAGAGGAGGTGCCACCCATCGACGGCAGGTGCAGCCCCACCACCCCCTTCGGCTTGGTTCCGGCCAGCGTTGGCTCCCTCGTCTTCAATTCCATATCCGGCGGCTATGGGATTGCTCAGCCTCAGGTCAGGGAGAAATCCCTGCTCGGCTTGCCGGTGCTGGCAGCGCCGGCGCCCGCGGGTGTCGTTTTTCCTTCTTGGAGGCGCTGCCATGGCCTTTAGCTGTGCCCCTCTTCGAGCTCTCGGGAAACCCTAGGTCCGGCTACTCCGGACCGGATGGCGAAGACGTCTCGGCGTCGTGTTCCTTCTTGAAGGCACTATCTTGCTTGCTCGCGGTGTCCCCGGTGTTGGCTTTGGTGATGTTGGGACTCATTGCTGGTTCGGCTTGGTCGATTCGGGCTTGGTTGGTTTTTAGCTGTGTTGTCCCCCTTTTCGGGCCGAGCATCCCTTGTCTATCTGCTCCGGGCACCATATTCACGAATGCCTGCGTTCGTGTAATGTGTTGTACCCCGCTGTACTCATTCCGCTTCTTCTATGAATGAAATGATACGCAAGCTTTGCGTATTCGTGAAAAAAAGACAACTTGACGTTCTTGTAGCTTTGACATTGTTGTTCACGGAATCTTTTTGTAATGAGTGTGCATTTCCAGTTTCATATATTATGAAACCAAAACCAAAATGTCCAAGGATACAAAAAACCAAGCAGTCACGCTGCCGATACAGAAACATCACCGCTTCTCAACGACCATAAACTGGACCAACGAACTTGACCAACTATTGACTCTACTAAAGCACGAATTCACCAACTAACAGACTCTTGAATCCGGGTAAGTTAGTTAGTCCAACAGGTGATTAAGAAACATATGTACAAAAGCATAAGGCCATCAATTATTGTTGTCAATAAACTAAGAAGAAACAATCTGATAAAATATGTATCCAACCAAAGAAGTACTGTAATTGTAATAAAAGAATCGGAAATAAGACAGCGACCTGAGTTTTGCTTCTCTATCATATCAGCTCCACCATGGGCGAGGTTCTTGCACGGGTACTTCTGCTCAGGCCCTCTGCAGCTTTCCATCACTGAAAATTTTGAAGGACTTCAGAAAATGAAGAGTTCGGTTTTGAACTGCGGGAAAGGCTCCAGCACAGATCATGCTGGGCGTTAATGATTCAGCGACCCATGACGGCAAGGAGAACACGTTGACGATGAGGTGAACGCCGACGGTAAGAAGAGAATCTTGTAGGCGTGGAGCCGGTAACGGACACGCGCGAGGGGCGCGCGCGGCGGGCGATGAGGGCGCGGAGGTGGTCGATCTCGGCGGCGAAGCGGCGGAATGATACGTCAACAACGTATGTATAATTTATGAAGTTTCCATGCCATGTTTATTATAGTTTTGTATGATTTTGATGCACTTTTATTTGGCTTTTATATGATTTTTATGGACTAACATATTGACCTAGTGCCCAGTGCCAGTTGCTATTTTCTACTTGTTTTTGGTTTTCCAGAAAATTCATATCAAATGAAGTCCAAATGCAGCAAAACTTTTTGACATTTTCTTCTGCAAGGAAACAGACCCAGTAAGCTTCGGGGGAGCAGCAGAAGACCCACAGGGGCCCCACAAGCTACCTGTGCGCGCCACCCCCTCCCCCAGGCACTCCCTGGTGCCTCGCGGGCCCCCTGTGGCACCTCTTTGCGTGCTTCCAACGCTGAAAAATCATATATATTCAGAAACCCCTGAAAGTTAACCTAGATGAGTTTTTACGCCGCCGCAAGCCTCTGTACCTCCACGATCTCATCTACAGCCTTTTTCCGGCACCCTGCCGGAGGGGAGGAAGCATCACCGGAGGCTCTCTTCATCATCCCGGCGGTCTTCATGATGAGGAGGGAGTAGTTCACCCTCGGGGCTGAGGGTATGTACTAGTAGCTATGTGTTTGATCTCTCTCTCTCGTGTTCTTGATATGGCACGATCTTGATGTATCGCGAGCTTTGTTAATATAGTTGGATCATATGGTGTTTCTTCCCTCTCTATCCTTGTTGTGATGAATCGAATATTTTCTCTTTGTGGTTTCGTTATTGTCGGATTGAATATTTCAGATTTAAAAACACTTGATGTATGTCTTGCATATGAATACCCGTGGTGACAATGGGGTATTATATTGATTCACTTGATATATGTTTTGGCACTCAACTCGCGGATTCCCGAGGTGACATTGGGGTAATCTATGCATAGCGGTTGATGCACGTTTTCATTATCTTTTCTCCGATAGAAACTTTGGGGTGCTCCTTGGAGTTCTTTGTGTGGATTGAATATTATGATTATGAAGTTGTTTGATGCATATCGTATAATCAACTCACGGATACTTGTGGTGACATTGGATTATCTAGGTGACATTAGAATTGGTTGATGTGGATCATATGGTGTTATTTTAGTACGAACTCTAGGGCTATTTGTGACACTTATAGAAATAGCTCGATGGATCGATCGGAAAGGATAACTTTGAGGTGGTTTCATACCCTATAAATAATTTCTATCTTATGTTCTTCGCTAATAGGAACTTGGGAGTGATTCTTTATCGCACGTTGAGGGATGGTTATATGATCTAATTATATTAGCATTGTTGAGAGATTGCACTAGCGGAAGTATAAAGTCTAGGCCTTGTTTCTAAGCATTGCAATACCGTTTATGCTCACTTTTGTTACTAGTTACCTTGCTGTTTTTATATTTTCAGATTACAAAAACCTATATCTACTATCCATACTACACTTGTATCACCATCTCTTCGCCGAACTAGTGCACCTATACAATTTACCATTGTATTGGGTGTGTTGGGGACACAAGAAACTCTTTGTTATTTGGTTGCAGGGTTGTTTGAGAGAGACCATCTTCATCCTACGCCTCCCACGAATTGATAAACCTTAGGTCGTCCACTTGAGGGAAAATTGCTACTGTCCTACAAAACTCTGTGCTTGGAGGCCCAACACGAGTCTACAAGAATAAGTTGTGTAGTAGACATCAAGCTCTTTTTTGGCGCCGTTGCCGGGGAGGTGAGTGTTTGAAGGTATATCTTTAGATCTTGCAATTGAATCTTTTAGTTTCTTGTTTTATCACTAGTTTGGTTTATAAAAGGAAAGTACAAAAAAAATGGAATTGAGGTTGCCTCATATTATTCGTCTTTATAATGTTTTTCTTGAAAATGATGGAGCGGAAAGTTGCGCTCAATTGATAGAAGAAGAATTCAATAAAATGTTAGGCATAAAATTCATGAATGATGAGCATGATTGTAATGTTGCTAGTATGAATTCTTTGAATATTCATGATGCTAATGATATGCAAAGCCATAAGCTTGGGGATGCTATGTTTGATGAAGATGATATTTTTAGTCCCCCGAGTTTTGAGGTGCAAATTTATTATGATGATTGCATGCCTCCTATTTATGATGATTATATTGATGAAAGTGGATTTGGAGAGGTCATGAATTTATTTAGTGATGATTCCACTATTTTGGAACAAGTTTCAATTGATTATGACAACAAAGTTGCTATCTATGATGATTATTGTGATGACATGTATGCTATAAAGAATAATGATAACCATGAAACTTGTCATCATGATTTTAATTTTCAATTGGATTATGCCAATCAAGTATCTCATGATAGTTATTTTGTTAAGTTTTCTCCCACTATTATGAATGAGAAGAAAATTGCTTATGTGGAGAGTAACAAAATTTATATGCTTGTGGATCATGAAAAGAATGCTTTATGTGATAGTTATATTGTTGAATTCATTCATGATGCTACTGAAAATTATTATGAAAGAGGAACATATGCTTTTAAGAGTTGCAATAATATCAAGTTTCCTCTCTTTGTATTGAAAGTTTTGAAGTTGCACTTGTTTTGCCTTCCTATGCTATTGATTTTTGCTCCCATAAATTGTTTGCCCACAAAATCCCTAAGCATAGGAAGTGGGTTAGGATTAAATGTGCTAGTCATATGCTTCATGATGCTCTCTTTATGTTTCAATTCTTATCTTCTATGTGAGCATCATTGAAATCATCATGCCTAGCTAAAAAGGCATTAATGAAAATCACTTGTTGGGAGACAACTCAATATTTACCCTTACTGTTTTTGTGTGTTAACATGATTAAGATACTATAGTAATCATGTTTTATAGCTTTTTTTTCAATAAAGTTCCAAGTAAAGCCTTTGGAATAGTGTGGATGCTTGTTGATTTGATTCTGTGCAAAAACAGAAACTTTTGCGTCCAGTGCTGGAATTTCTATTCTGTACTGGAGCGTGAGAAAATTATAATTTTTTTACACAGTATTGGGTTACAAATTCTTGACATTTTCCTAATTTTTCAGAATTTTTGGATGTACAGAAGTATGGTGTTTAAACCGCTTACTACACGCTGTTCTGTTTTTAACAGATTCTGTTTTCGGTGCAGAGTTTGCTTGTTTTAGTGTTTCCATAGCTTATATTGAGTAATATAAATTGTAGAAATGATAGAATACAGTAGGAATTATGTTATAACAATTATGAATCGTGTCTTGATAGTACCTAAGTGGATGATTTATTTTTATCATACTAACCTATCTCACAAGTTCCGTTAAGTTTTGTGTGATTGAAGTTTTCAAGTTTTGGGTGAGATATCGATATGAGGAGAATAAGGAGTGGCAATACCCTAAGCTTGGGGATTCCCAAGGCACCCCAAGGTAATATTAAAGGAAGACTCAAGCGTCTAAGCTTGGGGATGCCCCGGAAGGCATCCCCTCTTTCGTCTTCAACATTATCGGTAACCTCACTTGGAGCTATATTTTTATTCGTCACATAATATGAGTTTTTCTTGGAGCATCATTTTATTTTATTGAGATTTGCTTGCTGCTATCAATAATCATGTTTTGTACCTTTTAGTTCAATAAAATGCCAATTATAGCCTTTACCATGCCCAGTTTGCAAGTTTATGTGTTGCTGTTTGAAAACAGAAAATTTTCTGTTATGTTCAGAATATTCCTGAATAGTCAGAACATGATAAAAATCTGAAATTTTTACACAGCAAGAATGCATGAGTTCGCTATCACGTGGTAATTTTTCAGAACTTTTGGAGTTAGGGAAGTGTGAATTCTTATCCCCCCTTTACATACTGTTCTGTTTTGGCAGATTTTGGTTATAGTTGCATTGTTTGCATATGTTGCTTGTTTAATGTTTCTATTTGTGGATAGGAGTATTAAATATGCAGAGGCATTTAGTATGCAATGTTTAATTATAATTTTAGTAATTTTCTACAGTAGAGAATGTTAAGGTTTTGAGTTGATTTATACTAACTTATCTCAGGAGTTCTTGTTGAGTTTTGTGTGGATGAAGTATTTAAGATTTAGGGAAACCGTGATATGAGAGGAATTAAGGAGACACAAAAGCTCAAGCTTGGGGATGCCCAAGGAATCCCAATATAATATTTCAAGAAGTCTCAAGCATCTAAGCTTGGGGATGCCCCGGTAGGCATCCCACCTTTCTTCATCAACAATTATCCGTTAGTCTTGGTTGAGCCTAAGTTTTTTCTTCTTCACAAGTGATGTGCTATTCTTGGAATATCATTTTATTTTGTTTTCTTTGCTATTTGAATAAAATACTTAAGATCTGAAATTTTTAAATGAGAGAGAGTCCTCACATAGCTACCAATTTACTAAACTACTCATTTGGTCTTCACTTATATCTTTTTGGAGTAGTTTGTCTTTTACTCTTATTCTTCACTTATATCCTATGAGTAAATTGTTGAAATGAATTGAATATCATAAAGTTGAAATTTATATGCTTCATATGCTTGTCCTATGGGGATTAGTGACTTCACATACAAGAAGTATAAGTGGTAAAATTTATTGAAAGTTAACAAACATAGCATTGGTCATTTGAACAATTCATGAAAGAATTTTGAAGGAAGAGAAATTTCACATATAAATATACTATCTTGGACATCTTCTATGATTGTGAGCCCCCATTAATTATGTCGGTGTACTAAAGTATGGGCCCCTTTAGTACCCCTTACTTGTGTACGGGCAGTTGTAGCCGAACCGCGGCAGGCCTTGCCAGGGAATAGCTAGGAGCAATCTCAAGACGAAGATAGTGCTTGCCGGCGAGGAGCGAGCCGGCAAGCCAGGAGCCCCGGCAAGCCTTGCCGGAAAAAGATGTTCGAGTCGACGACCGGACCAGAAGGCAGAAGGCCAAAGGGGTGAGAAGGCCCGGCAAGACCCTTACCGGCAAGGCCTCGCGGCCGGCGAGGCGAAGGCCCGGCAATACCCTTGCCGGCAAGGCCTCGCGGCCGGCGAGGCGAAGGCCCGGCAAGACCCTTGCCGGCAAGGCCTCGCGGCCGGCGAGACGAAGGCCCGGCAAGACCCTTGCCGGCCAGGCCTCGTGGCCGGCGAAACCCGGGCCCGGCAAGCCCCTGTCCCGGCAAGCGTCGGACCCGGCAAGCCCCGGGCCCGGCAAGGATTCAGCCCCGGCA
Organism: Elymus sibiricus; assembly: GCA_039707655.1. Taxonomy (NCBI): domain Eukaryota; kingdom Viridiplantae; phylum Streptophyta; class Magnoliopsida; order Poales; family Poaceae; genus Elymus; species Elymus sibiricus. The sequence continues at coordinate 513,029,218 of CM077672.1, read as the reverse complement.
AGGCTCTGCACAGTGTAGCGCTATCGCTCCTGCACAGCGGCCAACCTTGTCGTTTAGGGTTTGTCCTAATGATGACGTGGCGCGATGCTGGCCACGGGATGCTTAAGCGGTGCTGATGGGATGGCTGCTTTTGCCCATCCCCTGTAAAGCTTTTCCAAGCCCAAGACGCTGAGGGACACCTCGACGGACACCTGACGGTGCATTTAATGAGCTTGTCCTAAGCCGTCAGGGTTAGGTATGATAACACTGTAGCGACCCTGTAGCTACTTCCCACCTCATACCTTATCCCTTACGCCACTGTGGTAGCCCCTTGGACTGATAGACAAAGGAGGCCCAAGGCATAGCTATGGAGGGGGGGGGCACTTCGGAAGCTCATTCTGCATGCGTAGCTGCTACTGTAGCTCCCAGAACTTGGCCAAGAATATCCACAATAATACCATCAAAGCAGGAGTAGGGTTTTACGCATCCGTGCGGCCCGAACCTGGGTAAAATCCCCGTGTGCTGTTCGCTAGTTCTGCTCTTCGTGCAATCCTCTCCCCTTGCCGAACCGTAAAGGGATCCGCTCGATAGCGATCCCATAGGTGTTCGTTTCTCACGACATCTTTGGCGCGCCAGGTAGGGGACTGCGGTTGTGCGAACCTGATCTAGCGATCAGCGCGTCAGATCTTCGATCATTTTCATCACCATGGCTCCCAAGAAGAAGGGTTTCATGGCGGTTGGTCCATCTGCGTCCGTCGTACCTGATGCTGCGCGCACAGGCGACGGCGTAGGCGCGGGTGTAGGAGGTGGAGGCTCCGAGCTTCCACGGCGTTCCGGCAATCCGAGCCGGACGAGCAACAGGTCCAGGGATGGAGCTGCGCAACCTGCGGGTGGTGCAGCGACATCCAAGGATGGAGCGGCGCCTTCCAGGACGAATACACCGGCGCATGCACCGCGACCTTCTCAGGACGCGCGTGACGTGCGGCCTCAAGATGTTGGTGGTTCTGGGCGTCCGCATGGGAAGTCCCCTGTACATCATTCCCAGGGTGCGCAGGGCCAAGATCCACGCCAGCGCGCTGGTGGAGGCCGCGCGCGGGTGCAGAATCGTGATGATGCTCCTTCTAACCCGGTTAGGAGTTTGAGCACCTCACGTTCTTCGCACCTATCGCCGCCGCCTACGCCTGCAGAGGCGTTGGCGCGGGCTCAGCTGCTCCTAGACTTCCCTCCCGCCGCGGAGAAGCTAGACGAGTGGCGAGCTGCTATCCATAGCCTCATCGGCCTAGCCAACAACGACGTGCCGCAGCAGGGTGAACCCTCGCGGCTGCCGTCGTCTAGGCTGGTGCGAGCCGATGGAGAGAAGACCGGAGCTGGAACGACCACGTTGCGTTCCCCTCCGTTGCGTCAAGAGCGGTCGACAACTCGGCGGACCAGCGCCCGTGAGGATGATTCCACGGCGTCGTCTGATCCGCGGGTTCGCCGCGATCAGCGTCACGTTCTTCGGGAACGGAAGAAGGAGGACGCTCGGACCACCATCGAGCGCCGAAGGGAAGCGCGTCGCCAGTCCGACAAGCGCGCTGGGATCACTGTTGACGAGCCCGCGCCAGGGTATCCTGGCTACCTACCTTACGAGGTGGGTTGTCCAGCGTTTGCTCGTGAGCTGCGGCAAGTCCAGTGGCCCAGCTCCCGCTCCTTCAAGCCGGAAGTACCGGAGAAGTACGACGGCAAGACTCATCCGTCCGAGTTCTTGAGCATCTACACCATCGCGGTGCAGGCTGCCGGGGCTCGTGACGATAAGGTGCTGGCTAACTATTTTCCGTTGGTGCTGAAGCCCAACGTGAGATCGTGGTTGATGCACCTGCCCAAGAATTCCATCTCTTCTTGGGCTGACCTGTGCCATCAGTTTGTTGGCGCCTTCACCGGCGGCCATCAAGCTCCTGGCCAGGAGAGTGATCTGCACATCATTCCTCAGAAAGAAGGCGAAACTTTGCGCAAGTATATCCAGAGGTTCACCCGCGTCCAACACAATATCCCTGACGTTCATCCTGCCGCCGTTATCAGCGCCTTTCATCAGAACGTGCGCAACCGAAAGATGCGGGAGGAGCTGGCGATGAACAAGGTCAAGGATGTCGCCGAGCTTTACGCTTTGGCCGACAAGTGCGCCCGGGCGGAGGAAGGGAGGAGACTCCCCGGCGAGAACGCCGGCGCTGGAGTCAACTCCGAGAGCGATGACACTCCTGCCCCGGCAAAGAAAGGGAAGCGGAAGAACAGGAAGCGCAAGGGCAAGGCCGTGCTTGCCATTGAAAGTTCCGGCAACGTCAGCACCGCCAAAAAGTCCAAGACCGACAACCCCGGCAAGGAGGTTGCCGGGTGTGCGGCGTGTCAGGCCTTGGCGGCTGCCGATAAGCCAGGAGGATCCGGCAAGCAGTACTGCAAGATCCACCGAACCAAGGGCCACGACCTCCAGGACTGCCGGCAAGTAGAGGAGCTTGCCGCGAAGCAGCACGCCGAATACGAACGACGCGACAAGGAGCGAGCCCAAGATGGTGCCGGAGGGTCCGGCAGGAAGCGCGGTCGAGGAGGACGACGCGGCAAGCCTGGACAGCGGCAAGAGAAACCTGCTCGGGGCCGCGGCAGGAAAGAAGGAGATGGAGATGCAGATGAGGGCGATGACGAGTCTAGCGAGCGGGAGTTTCAGAAGGCCACAGAGGTTATGTGCATCGACGGAGGCGCCTCCCTGCATCTTTCTCACCGCCAGCTCAAGCGGTGGGCGCGTGAGATTCTTGCGGCCGAGCCCTCTATTGACGCGCAGAAGCCGCTGAGGTGGTCCCACACGCCCATCATTTTCGATGCCGAGGATCACCCTGACCGCACTACCACTGTCGGATGCTTGCCGTTGTTGGTCTCACCAACAATTCGCAACCTCCAGGTAACGAAGAGGTTGGTTGACGGTGGTGCCGGCCTGAATCTCATCTCGCCGGACGTCCTCAAGAGGCTGCAAATTCCTGATGAAGACCTCGAAGAGACAGGCTCCTTCCAAGGGGTCAATCCAGGAAGATACCAGCCCAAGGGCAAGATCACGCTGCCGGTAACATTCGGCAGCGAGCTGAACTTTCGGACGGAGAAGGTTGTTTTCGACGTCGCCAAGATTCCGTTGCCGTACAATGGGATCCTTGGCCGCCCCGCGCTGGCCAGGTTCATGGCGGCATCGCATTACGCCTACAACGTCCTAAAGATGCCCGGTCCGATGAGCGTCATCACTGTCCACTCCGACAAGAAAGACGCGCTCGTCTGCACCGACAAGCTCTACCGGGAAGCAGTTGCAGCGTCCGCTGCCAAGGCGCATGCTCCTGCCGTTCAAGATCCCGGCAAGAAGAAGCCCGGCAAGACCCCTGGTACAAACTCCGGCAAGCGCGCCTCTCCGCAGTGCTGCGCTACCGAGGAGGATGCACCGGGGAGCTCTGCCGGCCAGACCAAGAAATCCAAGGCTGCTCCGCCTGAGACCAAGAAGGTGCCTGCCAAGGAGGACGGGACGGGAGGAACTTTCACCATAAGTTCCACCCTTGATGACAAATAGGAAAGCGCGCTCGTTGCCTTCCTGCGGGCGAATGTCGATGTGTTTGCATGGCAACCATCTGACATCCCCGGTGTTCCCAGGGAGGTGATTGAGCACCGCCTAGCCGTCTGTCCTCACGCGCGGCCCGTCAAGCAGAAGGTGCGGAAGCAAGCTATGGAGCGGCAAGAGTTTATTGCGCAAGAGATCAAGAAACTTGAGGCGGCAGGCCTGGTTAGAGGAGTCCTCCATCCTACGTGGTTGGCCAATCCAGTTGTTGTGCGCAAGGCGAATGGTAAATGGAGGCTATGTATTGACTTTACAGATATCAATAAAGCCTGCCCAAAAGATCCTTTTCCCTTGCCGCGCATCGACCAGATTGTGGATTCTACTGCCGGCTGCGACCTGCTGTCATTCCTTGACGCATACTCAGGCTATCACCAGATCTTCATGGCGAAAGAAGACGAAGAGAAGACCGCATTTATCACCCCATGTGGCACATACTGCTTCTTGCGTATGCCTTTCGGGCTGAAAAGTGCTGGGTCGACCTTCGCTAGAGCTGTCCAGATCGGTTTCGAGACCCAGCTCCATAGAAATATGGAAGCTTACATGGATGACATAGTGGTCAAAACCAAGGACAAAGCAACGCTCATTCAAGATCTGGAGGAGACATTTGCAAATTTGCGTAGGATCAACCTGAAGCTCAACCCAGAGAAGTGCGTGTTTGGCGTTCCATCCGGCAAGCTTCTCGGGTTCTTTGTATCTCAGCATGGAATTGAAGCTAATCCCGACAAGATCAAAGCAATCGAGCAGATTGAAGCACCAAGACGAGTCAAGGATGTGCGCCGCCTCGCCGGCTGCGTCGCTGCTTTGAGCAGGTTCATCTCAAAGTCTGCTGAACGCGCCCTGCCCTTTTTCAAAATCTTGAAGAAGGCAGGTCCCATGAAGTGGACTCCAGAAGCGGAGGCAGTGCTGCAGGATTTGAAGAAATACCTCTCCTCTTCGCCAGTACTAGTCGCGCCTAGGCCACAAGAGCCGTTGCTGCTATATCTAGCGGCAACGAATCAAGTGGTTAGTGCTGCGCTAGTAGCGGAGAGAGAAGCAGAGGAGGATGTAGCGGCAACGGCAGGCCCGCCAAGCGGTTTGCCGGGGCCAGCCCCGGCAGAGTCTGGTGCCGGCAAGGAAGGATTTGCGCAGTCAAGTTTGGCAGTGCAGAAGAAGAAAATGGTGCAGCGCCCAGTCTATTTCGTCAGCTCCCTGCTGCAGGGGGCTAGGTCGAGATACTCTGGGGTGCAGAAGCTGCTCTTCGGCCTTCTCATGGCCTCGAGGAAGCTGCGCCATTACTTCCAAGCACTATCTCCGTCATCACTCGCTTTCCGCTACAACGGATTCTCCGGAACCCGGAAGCGACCGGCAGGATTGTAGAGTGGGCGTTGGAGCTGTCAAGCTTTGGCCTCAAGTTTGAAAGTACTTCAACTATACAGAGCAGAGCCTTGGCAGAGTTCATTGCAGAATGGACGCCAACGCCAGACGACGAAGTTCAAGAATCAGTGACCCCCGGGAAGGAATCAGGGCAAACATGGGTCATGTACTTTGACGGAGCCTTTTCGCTGCAAGGCACCGGTGCCGGCGTGCTGCTTGTCGCACCCACCGGAGAGCACCTCAAGTACGTCATCCAGATGCATTTTCCCCGGGAGAGATCAACCAATAACACGGCAGAGTATGAAGGGTTGCTTGCCGGTCTCAGGATCGCGGCAGACCTTGGGATCAGGAAGCTCATCGTCAGAGGTGACTCCCAACTCGTCGTGAGGCAAGTCAACGAAGATTACCAAAGCCCGTTGATGGAAGCTTACGTTGATGAAGTAAGGAAGCTGGAAGAGCGCTTTGACGGTCTTCAGACAGAGCATGTTCCTCGATCAGAGAACAGCATTGCTGAGGACCTGTCGAAGCGTGCCGCACTCAAGTTACCTGTGGAACCAGGGACTTTTGTGCTCCGCTTGACTCAACCATCCGTGTCGCCATCGGCAAGGCCTGATAAGAGAAGAAAGTTAAGTACCGGCGAGTACTTCCCGGCAGGGCTTCCCGAAGCCCCCGGCAAGAATCTTGCTGGGAACGACCCGGTTGCCGGTGAGCAGCGGCTTCGTGCAGAGCCTCAGGTTCTTGCCGCCGAAGCAGGCGCCCCTGCGACCGAAGAAATACCAGTTGCCGGTGAGCAGCTGCTCCGCCAAGAACCTCAGGTTCTTGCCGTAGAAGCAAAGGCTCCCGCAGCTGAAGAGTTGCCTTTAGTCCTTGTCGTCGAGCCGCAAGCTCCGGCATGGGCACAGCAAATAGTCCATTTCCTTCAGACAGGAGAACTCCCTGAAGAGCAGGAAGAAGCTGAAAAAGTAGCCCGTCGGTCAAGTATGTACCAGTTCGTCGACGACGTCCTGTACAGAAAGAGACCCAACGGTGTGAAATTGAAGTGCATTCCTCGGGAGGATGGACTAGAGCTGTTGGCAGAGATTCATGGGGGCATATGTGGATCCCACATAGGCTCAAGAGCCCTTGCCGGCAAGGCATTCCGGCAAGGATTCTTCTGGCCTACTGTTCTCCAGGATGCAACTGCACTAGTAACCAAGTGTGAAGCGTGCCAGTTTCATTCGAAGCAACTTCATCAGCCAGCTCAAGCTCTCCAGACGATTCCTCTCTCCTGGCCCTTCTCGGTCTGGGGGCTCGACATACTGGGTCCCTTCCCCCGCGCTGCCGGGGGCTTCGAGTACTTGTACGTTGCCGTCGACAAGTTCACGAAGTGGCCAGAAGTGGAAGCAGTGAGGAAGGTGACGGCACAGTCAGCGGTTAAGTTCTTCAAGGGGATTGTGTGCCGTTTTGGTGTGCCGAACAGAATCATCACCGACAACGGTACGCAGTTCACTAGTCGCACCTTCAAGCAGTACGTCCAAGACCTTGGCGGCAAGATTTGTTTTGCCTCTGTTGCTCACCCGAGAAGTAACGGCCAAGCGGAGAGGGCGAACGCTGAAGTGCTGCGCGGTCTCCGGACCAGAACTTTCGACAAGCTGCGCAAGCATGGAAGACGCTGGATTGATGAGTTGCCGGCGGTTCTTTGGTCGATCAGGTCGACGCCAAATCGAGCCACCGGCCAGACACCCTTCGCTCTGGTCTACGGAGCGGAGGCAGTTCTCCCCACGGAACTCATATACGGGTCACCTCGAGTGCTCGCTTATGATGAGCTTGAGCAAGAACAGCTGCAGCAAGATGACGCGCTGCTCCTTGAGGAGAACCGCCTTCGGGCTGCTATGCGAGCCGCTCGCTATCAGCAAGCTTTGCGCCGCTATCATAGCCGCAAGGTTCATGCCCGGAGTCTTGAGGAAGGCGACCTTGTTCTTCGGCGCGTTCAGTCGGCCAAGAATTCCAACAAGTTGACGCCGAAGTGGGAAGGCCCTTACCGGGTAGTGCGAGTCACCAGGCCTGGCGCTGTCCGCCTGGAGACCGAAGACGGCTTGCCGGTGAGCAACTCCTGGAATATCGAGCACCTTCGCAAGTTCTACCCGTGAAGGGCAGTTGTTGGGTTTCTTGCTGTGATAGCGATACGGCCAGCAGGCTGCTGACGACCCGAATCCAGCGCTCGCGGCAGCGTAACGCTCCGGCAGGATCCCGGCAACGCCATTCTGTACTAATCTTGCCGGATGGCATGTGATCCTTTGTACAGAGCAGGCACATCTTTTGTGCTTAGTTAATAAGTTTGCAGTGCTTTACATTTCTTGCCGATTTCATGCTTTATGTATGCATGTGTTTATCCGAAGTGTATATTGCACTTGCCCCGATTTCCTGCCGTAGTAGCGATACGCCACGCTGAACACTGTCGAACTCCGGTCCAGTGCTCGCGGCAACGTAACGCTCCGGCAAGCTCCTGGCAATGCCCCTCTGTGAGATCTAACGAACCGTCCAGGTTCCATAACATTTATTTTCTCTTCTTTCTTTTTCTTAAAGAGATAGAAGATTCCCTCGCGCGCAAATTTGCCGGGGGGGAGAAGGAGAATGATGGAATGGATACCAGGGGACGTTCAAGGTTGATGCTTTGCCGGGAGAAGAAAAGAATAACGGCGAAAGCCAGAGCTAAGTTGCTGACCCCTTTAGCAGATTTCAATTTTTTGTAAGGCTTTATCGCTTGAACGATTTCGGCTTTGTATGAAAAACCTGCACGCGATGGAATCTTGTCACGATTAGGCTGCGCCCTTATTCCGTTTCGAGTCCGCTCAACGGTTTAGGTGGCCGCGCTGAAAGCGTCAAGGTTTCTTGCCGTGAGCAGCACCGCCTGCTGAACGCTGTCGGGCTCCGGTCCAGCGCTCGCGGCAAGGCCATGCTCCGGCGAGTGCCCAGTAAAGCGTAGGGTATATGCTATACAAAGAGAGATTGATCAAGGGGGAATAGCATGCATAGATTCAGATAGAGCAGATTATATATAAGATAGTCGCCACGTTACTAACATAAGACCAAATGCTTGTCTTTTACATGTAACGCGGCGGCAAGACAAGGAGAAAAATAAAGAGGGCTACAGTTAATCTCGGCGGTCGCCTTCGACCCTCTTCACTTGGCCTATCCGTTCGACGATGGGCGCGACAAGCTCCTGCAGAGCCTTGGCGTCCGCATCCTTCGGCAGGCGGCTGAAGACCTTGGTGAAGTCGACGCCGGGATTCCTGTACGCCACTTTCATCAGCAGCATCTGGACCACGTCCTGGCAGAGCTTCCTGGACTCGCTGGCGAGCTTGCCGGAGTGGGTTGCTTGGAGTTGCTTGAGCGCATCGACGAGACTTTCGAAGAACATGGTGATCCTGGCGCTCTCGCTTATCCTGTCGTTGGCAGAATACCCGAAGCCCTGAAGATTCATGTCCTCCAGCTCCGCGGCAAGCCTCTTGGCGACGTCCACTAGCTTGGCGGTCCAGACCCCTGTGCCGGTGACGTAATCTTGATGCGTGGCATAGGCGTTCTTGAGCAGCTCCTGCTCGTCGTGGAGGTCCTTGGCCAAGGTCTTTCCGCGAGCTCGGGCAGCTTCCAGGGACTCCTCCAACGTGGATAGTTTCAGCTTCAGATTTGCAATGGAGTCGTTGGCGGAGGCGAGCTGTTTGATCTTCTCGGACACGGCGAGCTGCATCTCCACCAGGCTGTGGAGGGTTTTCTCCTTCTCGGCCTCGAGGGCAGCGATCTTCTTGCCGTGTTCCTCGAGAATGGCTTCCAGCTTCTTCGCCTTCCCCTCCAGCGAGTTCTTGACGGTCTCCGCAGCCTCGGCAGCGTGGAGTGCCTCCTTGAGCTTGCCGGCGTGGTCTGCAGTCAGAGCGGCGAGCGCTACCGTTTGGCTTTGCTCAAGCTCCTGGACCCGCCGCGCGACAAGACTTTCGAGCTCTTCATCCTTGTTGCGAAGCTTGGCGGCAAGCGCCGCCTCGCGGGCGGCAAGGTCCTCTTCTTGGGCGTCAAGGCTGATGCGGCGCTGCGTCAAGAGGGCTTCTGCCGCGGCGGCTTGCTGGGCGGCCTCCTCCTGCGCTTTCTCGATGTCTGATTGCTTCAGCAGGAGGACGTTCCGCTCTTCCGCCAGCTGCTCCCGATAAATATTCAGCTCTTGGAGGGCCTCGCCATACCAAGCCTGTGTCTCCGTGACGCGTTGTTGGAAGTCTCCTTCTGCGGCCTCGACGAGCGCTGCCCGGGAGTCCAGTTTCTCCTTCCGGGCGCGGTAGAGCGTCTGGAGCTTCTGATAATTGTCATTCATGGCTTGAAGTAGCTGCTCTTCCTTGAGCTCACTGATGGCGGCGACGGTGATTTCCCCGTCAAGATGCTCTCCTTCAACCAGCTCTTTGATGCTTGCCGACCCCGGCATGCTGACGACGTTCTTGCCGGCCCTGATGTATTGGCTTGAGGGAGGGGCCTGGAACGACGAGGATTGGTCTTCGGCAGTCGAGGGCCCCGCGGCAGTAGAAGCGCCTGGCGCTCCTGCGGCGGAAGCGCCGTCAGTATTGCCGCGGGTCTCCTCGCCGGCCCCCTCGGCGGCCTTGGCGGCCTCGGCGGCGGCATGCTTGGCGGCCTCTTCGGCAGCAACCTTGCCGGCTTCAGTGGCGGCATCCTTGGCGGTCTCTTCAATGACGGCGTCAGTATCCATGAGCTCTGTCAGAAGAAGATTGAAGATCAAGGAGTTAATTAAGATGAAGCTGGGGAGGAAGTTCAAGAAGACAAAAAAAAAGAAAAGAAAAAGGGAGAGAGATAAAAGATTTCTAAGGGCGAGTGGTTCACCTGCGTCAAGGTCGTCGCGGTAGAACCCGCCCGAAGATTCCTTTGTGGGCTGCGTGGTCGACGGGTGCGGCATGTCGAGGGTGGTCCTTGCCGGCGACCTCTGTTGCTGCTCTGTTCCTGCGCGCCCCAAGATGTTAGCTGTGAAGATTACCGCCCCGGCACTCGCCAGCGGGAAGAGAGTAATTGGCTCACGCTGGGGGCTGTGCCGGGGGCTGCGGCGAGGATTGTGCCTTGGGCTTGGCTCCGGGCTGGACTCGATAGTCACCGGCTCTTCAGAAGTGCTTGCCGACGGCTCGACGCTCGTGGAGGTCTTGGCCTTCTTGGCCACCCTCTCCGCCAAGGTCTCCTCATCCCTGGAGAGGCAAGATCATCAAGACTAGTCAAGGAAATCGGAAGGCAAGAACGGAGGCTGTGGCAGAACACTTACTCCTCTTCTTCCTCCTCGTTCTCGAGGATGGATAGGTCGAAGGCGGCCCCCGTCACGGTGCTTGGCAGAGGAGGAGAGGTCGTTCTGGGGCGCTTGCCGGCGGCGGCTTGCCGCGCTGCCTCGTCGGCAACGGCTTGCCGCGCCGCTTCGTCAGCAGCCTCCTTGCCGGAAGCTTCATCGTTCAGCGCTGACTGGTGAGCAGGAGCGCCGGTGCTGGCCTTCTGAAGGACGCGCCTCCGTGCCTGTCGAAGAGCTGGGGGCTGCTCTTCCTCCTCTTCCTCCTCGGCGGCTGCTCCAGCAGAAGGGCCCCCGGCAGCGGCTCCGCTCGGCTCCCCGGCAGCCTGACCTCGCCCGGCAAAATCTTCCCGCAGCAAGTCCTCGCCTTCGCTGGACTCGGCGCTGCTGGCTTCTTCGGCAAGGTTCGCCTCTTCCGCCCTGTTGGCGATGTGGACGAGCTCCTCCTCCGTGGTGGCGCGGACAAGGTCCTCCTCGCGGATGGCCTTCTCCGTCAAGTTGTCGAAGAATGCCAGCGCCTGCTCCGCGGACGGCTCGATCCACCTCTTGTCGATGCCGTGGGCATTGAACACTGGCATCATGGTGATGATGGAGGTGAGCGATGAGTTGTTGCACAGTGGAACGACGCCAGCCGGCAAGTTCCCCACTGCTCCAGAATTAAAGAGCTGTTGGCAGAGGGCTGCGTGCCCCATGGCTGTTAGATTATTATCCAGCCCAGGGCGCACCCTCATGACGTCGGCGGCATTCGTGTACTCCCAGGCAGGACGCCCTTTGTTCTGCAGTGGGGCGATGCGCCGGCGAAGGAAATCTGAAGCAATCATCTCCACCTTCAGCCCGGCAGCCTTGAGGCGGAGTATCCTGGTGGTGGCAATGGTCAGCTTGCTGTCGTCAGGGTCCATAGCACCCCAATCCTTGCCGCGGACCACCTTCTGCTTCCGCACCTCGCAGAACGGTAGGGGCTCCTTTTCTCGGACCCAGCACCACTTGCTGCGCCACTCATCCCATCTCTCGCGATAGAGCCCCTCTGGGTATGTCTCCTTGGTCGCCGTCCTCGGAATCCAAGCGATGCTACCGGAGAGGGCGTCGCCCTTTTGGGTGCGGGGGTAGAAGTAGTGCCGGAAAAGTGCTGTGCTCGGGATGACCCCAACAAAATTTTCGCAAAGGTGCGCGAAGACGGACATGCAAGTCACGGCATTCGGCGTGAAGTCTAGCAGCTGGAAGCCGTAAGTGATCATGATATCTACGAAGAAATCCGAGTACGGAGGGCAGAGGCCGCACCAGAAGTAATCGGCAAAGAAGGGATAATCCCCTGGCTCTGCCCTACGAGAAGCTACACTCACTTTGGCGGCTGGATGCGCCGTGGTCTCCTTCGCCCATGCGAACTGGTACCTCTTCTTCAAGGCCTTCGCATCAAGCGTCGGGGGGGGGGGCACTTCGGAAGCTCATTCTGCATGCGTAGCTGCTACTGTAGCTCCCAGAACTTGGCCAAGAATATCCACAATAATACCATCAAAGCAGGAGTAGGGTTTTACGCATCCGTGCGGCCCGAACCTGGGTAAAATCCCCGTGTGCTGTTCGCTAGTTCTGCTCTTCGTGCAATCCTCTCCCCTTGCCGAACCGTAAAGGGATCCGCTCGATAGCGATCCCATAGGTGTTCGTTTCTCACGACAAATTATTTTCAAACTTGATCAAGTAGTTGACGTTGGACAAGGAAGACAACGTAATGAGTTATGTTTGTTTATATTCACATAGAAGTTATATTGTCATGGATCCTCTAACATGTGGTGCTTGCTTAGGAACTTTTGCTAGCAAAAAATTCGTACTAAGTAGAGATACTACTTTGAATCCAAAAACCCTTAAACCCAGTTTCTTGCCATGAGTGTCCACCATATCTACCTATGGATTGAATAAGATCCTTCAAGTAAGTTGTCATCGGTGCAAAAAGCAATAAAAATTGCTCCTAAAATATGTATGATCTTTTATTGCAAGGGAAAATAAGCGTTGTACGAACATGTGATGGTAAGGAAATAAAAGCGACGGACTGCATAATAAAGGTTGCTATCACAAGGTTCAATATAACGTGACGTTCCTTTGCATTAAGGGCTTGACATCCAAAAATAAAAAGCGCATGACAACCTCTGCTTCCCTCTGCGAAGGGCCTATCTTTTACTTTTATGCATTTACTTTTATGTATTTACTTTTATGCAAGAGTCAATATTATTTCTTCTCATTTCAACCTCAATTATTCTCTTGTGGGCAAGCATCATGTGGTAGGGAATGATCCAGGCACATATATCCAGTTGAATATAGGTGATCATGAGTTATTATTGTTAACATTATCCATGAGATAAATAAGTTGGGAGGCAAAACATTAAGCCCCTATCTTCCTATGTGTTTGACTGAAACAGTTTGTTCTAAAAATATGCTTTGAGTGTCAGCAATCATGGAAGACTAAATGATAGTTGAGTATGTGGAATTTGCTAGATCAAAGCTCTTACATAGACCCTTCTTGAAAATAAGATGAATTGCAATTGTTTGATGACTGAAAACATAGTTTGTTAGTTTTCAAGAAAGTTTATGGTCTATACTTTAACATGTGAATAGCTTGCTACTTGATCATGAGAAGTTTTATGAGATGAGCTACTGTTTATGATATATAATGATGCTAGAAAAAAGTGATTAGAATTATCATTGATCAAACTTATGCACTATGCTAGCATTCACACTTCATAAATTCTTTCTTTTATCATTTACCTACTCGAGGACGAGCAGGAATTAAGCTTGGGGATGCTGATACGTCTCCAACGTATCTATAATTTATAAAGTTTTCATGCCATGTTTATTATAGTTTTGTATGATTTTGGTGCACTTTTATATGGCTTTTATATGATTTTTATGGACTAACATATTGACCTAGTGCCCAGTGCCAGTTGCTGTTTTCTGCTTGTTTTTGGTTTTCCATAAAATCCATATCAAATGAAGTCCAAATGCAGCGAAACTTTTTGATGATTTTTTCTGGAAGGAAACAGACCCAGAAAGCTTCGGGGGAGCAGCAGAAGACCCACAGGGGCCCCACCAGCCACCAGGGCGCGCCACCCCCCCCAGGCGCGCCCTGGTGCCTCGTGGGCCCCCTGTGGCACCTCTTTGCGTGATTCCAATGCTGAAAAATCATATATATTCAGAAACCCCCGAAAGTTAACCTAGATGAGTTTTTACGCCGCCGCAAGCCTCTATACCTCCACGATCTCATCTATAGCCCTTTTGCGGCACCCTGCCGGAGGGGGGGGGGAAGCATCACCGGAGGCCCTCTTCATCATCCCGGCGGTCTCCATGATGAGGAGGGAGTAGTTCACCCTCGGGGCTGAGGGTATGTACTAGTAGCTATGTGTTTGATCTCTCTCCCTCGTGTTCTTGATATGGCACGATCTTGATGTATCGCGAGCTTTGTTAATATAGTTGGATCATATGGTGTTTCTTCCCTCTCTATCCTTGTTGTGATGAATCAAATCTTTTCCCTTTGAGGTTTCGTTATTGTCGGATTGAATATTTCAGATTTGAGAACACTTGATGTATGTCTTACATATGAATACCCGTGGTGACAATGTGGTATTATATTGATTCACTTGATATATGTTTTGGCACTCAACTCGCGGATTCCCGAGGTGACATTGGGGTAATCTATGCATAGGGGTTGATGCACGTTTTCATTATCTTTTCTCCGATAGAAACTTTGGGGTGCTCCTTGGAGTTCTTTGTGTGGATTGAATATTATGATTATGAAGTTGTTTGATGCATATCGTATAATCAACTCACGGATACTTGTGGTGACATTGGAGTATCTAGGTGACATTAGAGTTGGTTGATGAGTATCATATGGTGTTATTTTAGTACGAACTCTAGGGCTGTTTGTGACACTTATAGGAATAGCTCGATGGATCGATCGGAAAGGATAACTTTGGGGTGGTTTCATACCCTACAAACAATTTCTATCTTATGTTCTCCGATAATAGGAACTTGGGAGTGATTCTTTATCGCACGTTGAGGGATAGTTATATGATCCAATTATATTAGCATTGTTGAGAGATTGCACTAGCGAAAGTATGAACCCTAGGCCTTGTTTCTAAGCATTGCAATACCGTTTATGCTCACTTTTGTTACTAGTTACCTTGCTGTTTTTATATTTTCAGATTACAAAAACCTATATCCACTATCCATACTACACTTGTATCACCATCTCTTCGCCGAACTAGTGCACCTATACAATTTACCATTGTATTGGGTATGCTGGGGACACAAGAGACTCTTTGTTATTTGGTTGCAGGGTTGTTTGAAAGAGACCATCTTCATCCTACGCCTCCCACAGATAGATAAACCTTAGGTCATCCACTTGAGGGAAAATTGCTACTATCCTTCAAAACTCTGCGCTTGGAGGCCCAACACGAGTCTACAAGAATAAGTTGTGTAGTAGACATCACGGAACTGGCGGAGCTCCATCTGGACCTCAGCCTTCTCCTTCTGCAGGCGCCGCATCATGGCCATGGCCTTGCTGGCGGCGCTGGCCGCGGCGAGGCGCTCCTCCTCCATCTTGCCCCACAGCGCCCGCGGTCTCCTCCTCCGCCTCCACCCTCGCCGCCCCTCTTCCTCCCCGTCTCCACCCCGTCCCTCTTCCTCCCCGCGGACTCCTCTGCCTCCACCCTCGCCGCCCCTCTCCCTCACCACGGACTCCTCCTCCGCCTCCACCCTCGCCGCCCCTCTCCCTCCCCGCGGACTCCTCCTCCGCCACCACCCTCGCCGCCCCTCTCCCTCCCCGTTCCTGCCCCCGCCCCTCTCCCTCCCCGTTTCTGACCCCGCCCCTCTTCTCCCCGCCAAGCATCCGCCGGACTGCCGCCGACAGCGAGGAGCAACACGGGCATGGGGGCGAGTCGGGGACGCAGTCGTGGTCGTCATCCACTTAAAAGAAAGACTGCGGGTTGAATACCCAAAACCTCAGGGTCTTTTCTGCAAAAATGCCGATGACGTACGATCAGAAGCAATAGACGCTTTATTATTAGGTAAAGATAAAGATAAAGAGAAAGAATAAAAGGAGGTAATATTCTTGGTTTGGTTTTGTAACACCCCTGTGAAATGATCTACAGTAATCCATCATGTTAATGCTAAGCCAAGTTGATTTGCAATGCATGATCACAGTGGATTCATATCTCATTTCAAATTCCATCACAGAATTCAATTCAAATTGCAAGTGAAATTTGAAGTTGCTCAAAACTTGCTGGAAAATAGTTCATGTTTTAGCAAATATTCCAAAACAAATAATTGTTCAGGAAAACAACATCACCTATTTGCTAAAATGACCCATGGCATTTAAAACAGTGCAAAAGGAGCATTTTAAATGCTAATCCATGTATGAAAAATTCAAATGGATTCAAAAATTGCCCAAACTTTTTGTGGCAGTGCAGTAAATTGCATTGTATTTATGTGGCTAATTCTCACATTTTACAAAAAGCATTTGGCAGCTCATTTAAATTGCAAACCCTCTCTGAAAAACAAAAACAGAAAAGAAAAAGGGGAAAAGAAGAAAAGCTACTGTGAGCTGGGCTTAACTGCACAGTGGCACGGCCCAGCCCACCTCCCTCTGTCTCTTCCACATCCCGCCTCTCTCCTCCCCGTGTCGCCATGGCCATGGCCGTGCGCGTGCTCGCGGGCCAGGGCACGACACGGCGACGCTACAGCGTCGGGGAGAGGATAAGGGCGACCTCCTAGGCCACCTCGTCCTCCCCTATCCACTACTCCCCCTCTCCGTCGCCGCTCACCGTCGTTCTCGTGGCCACCGTCGTCCCCGCGCCCAGCCACCGTGTCCAGGAGCTGCGCCGTGCTCCGCTACGTCGACTACGCTGACGAGCGCAAGCAGGGAGGCAACACAGCGCCGGATCCATGCCGTCTTCTTCCTCGGGATCCGCCGGCGATCTTCTTCCTCTCCGGCCGCCCTGCTGCTCCTAACCTTTTGCCGGGCCTTCTTGCGCCTCCCCGGTGAGCTCTAGCTCCTCCCTGAACTCCTCCCGCTCCCTCTCGAGCCTCGCCGCTGCTGCTGCCGGAGTAGCCGTAGTTCGCCACCGCCATCGTGATCGTTACCGTCGCTGTCGTCGCCGTCGTGCTCAGCACGCCCGTGCGCACCCAACGTCGCCTCTAGCGCGCTTTGCCATGCTTCGTAGCGCCGAGGCCGACCACGCCCGAACGCCGGCGTCCGCCGCGCTGGTCGCCGCCGTCGTTTTAGGCCGTCTCCGGCCGTGCCACCACCGCAGATCGACACGGCTCGCTCCGCTCGATCGAATGGACCAAGCCGCCCGCGAAACGGCCCGCCGTAGCCGATTTCCGCCGAGGCCAGTGGCCTCCGCCACGTTTGCGGGTCGCCGGCGGCTAAACGCCGGCCGCCGCCGACGTGGCGTGGCCTGGGGTCCACCTGGGTCACTGACCAGTGGGCCCACGGGCCCCAGTTGACTGGGTTGACCAGTCAACTGTGCTGAGTGGGCAGCCCAGTCCACTGACAAGTGTGCCCCACGCGTTTAATTAATGTTTTATAATTAATTTAATCTGTTAAACCTAATTAAGTTAATTAGTCTCTGACAGTGGGGCCCCACCTCTTTAATTAATCTCTGTTTAGTTAATTTAATCCCTAATTAGTCCTGTGTCACTGACATGTGGGACCCAGCTGTCAGGTTTGACCTGGACCAGCTGGAGTTGACTGCTGACATCATCCTGACGCAATAAAACCTTTTTCTGTCATTTTCAAATTTAAATTAATTCCAGGATTTTCAGAAATTGTTTAAAACTTTGAAAAATCGTACAAAATAAACTGTAGCTCGGATCGAAAAGTTTTCTACATGAAAGTTGTTCAGAAAAACGAGACGAATCCGAATATGCCCTCCATGTAGCTGACACATGCCCACAACACTGCAGACATGGAACCTTCCCCTCCGGTTCATCTGTCTGACAGATGCCTAAAAGCCGGGAAAATATTCCCAGATATTTTCCTGCTCCGTCTGTAACGTGTAGTGCTGCATTAGGTCACCACCAGCACAGCATATTGCCATGACATGCATCTGTGTTGCTTTGTTTGCCTTATATTTATCTGTTTCTTCCCCCTCTTCTCTCCGGTAGACCCAGAGAACGACGCTGCTGCGGAGTACGACTACGCCCCTGACGATCAGACCTTTTCAGCAGAGCTTCCAGGCAAGCAAACCCTGTTGAACATGCCTATATCACCCATTCTTTCTCTCTCATGCTTGCATTAGAATTGCTACAGTTGTTGTTCCGAAAATACCTATTCTAATGCATAGCCTGTTTTTGTAAACTGTTGTTGATACCACTCCTGCTATCCTAAATGCTTAGTATAGGTTGGTTAGTGAACCATCTGTGGCCCCTCATCCTTGTCCCTATTGCCCCCATTTTATTACCGGTGCCCCGATCTATGTGATCGATGGGCTGAGACCAGCACATCACCGCACACCCCCTAAGTTGTACGACTCTGCAGGGTTACCATCGAGTGCCGAGGGTGATACCTCTTATCTCACTCCTGATGTTGCCTCTGTAGAATAGCTAGTCAGTTGTGGGTTACCGAGGGTGATTCCTCTTTCACCACCTCTGATGAAGCCTCTGTCGTGCAACCCCTGAAGTGTGAACCCATCGAGGGTGATTCCTCCGAGTTCACCTTGACGGACACATCGAGTGGGAATCCAACGAGTGTGATTCCTCGGATTTCTCCTTGATGTTTTGGACACACGGTTACTTGGACTTTACTTCAAAAACTTGTGGAAGTCGGGTTGACCCCGAAGGGTACCCGCAAGATATGTGGAGTCGGGTTGACCGTGAGGGTACCCGCGAGATAATTACGTGGCACGGCCGAGCATTCCTGGCCCTTGCTGTAAGTCCACGAGACGGGGCGACGGGGTCACATGATCGTGAGTCTCTACTCGTTTCCGCGAGCTCCCAACACACTAATGGGTTAGGATATGTGATCTGAGTAGGCCTCTGGCCTTTTCGCACTAACCACCATGCGGGAATAGTATGGGCACTCGGCGTCGTATGTATCAGCCAAAGATCTCCAGATGTCAGGAGTTGAGCGGCGCGCGCCGGGTTGGACTGGGAAAGCCTGCGCTTGTATTAAGGGGGCTAGGTCTGCTCCCCGGCCGCGTTCGTAATGCGCAGGAGTGCAAAGGGCGATGGGCCCAAAACCTCTGAGTGCTTAGAGCATCTCCAGCCGTTGTGCCCCCCAGGACACATTTTGAGGCGTTTTTTCGGCCTCCTGGGGTTGCCCCGGCAGAATTTTTGCACTGGGGAGGATAATTTTTCTAGCCATCTCCCCACCCAGCCGGACATGTGGCAGCAGCTCAGTGCGCAGAGACGTCCTTGGCGGAGCCGGCACCATCGCGACCTGGTCGGCGTTGGAGGCCGCCGCCGACGAACCCACTGCGCATGCGCGTGTGTATCATCGGGAGCAGGTCAGCGGCGCACATGGCGGCCGTCTACAAGGCGCACGACGGCTGCGCACGGCAGGGTGCCGTGTGAGGAGACGCGCGGCAAGGAGGCTCGGGTGAGGGCGCACGGCGAGCGCGGCCGGCGAGGAGGCGTGGCGAGGGCGCGCGGCGGCCAGGGCGAGGGCTTGGTGGGCAGCAACGAGACGGCGCGGGTCACACCACAGGGAGTCATGGACATGAGCCCCGCCATGTCCGCGTCCGGCACGCTCCTCGCGATCGCGTCCTCGCTGCGAGGGGCGGGTGGCCGACATGGCACGGGAAGGGATCCCGCTGGTCTCCAAGGTCGAGGCCACCACCGCAGCTCGCGCTGCTCTGGCCGGGCGGCAAGGAGGAAGCAGGGCGCGCGCGGTCGGCCGGGCGGCGAGGAGGCAGGGAGGAAGCAGGGCGCGGCCGGAGCGAGGAAGCAGGGCGCCGCTGGGATGTGGCGAGCAGGCGGGGATGCGGCGAGCAGGTGGGGAGGCGGCAAGCAAGCAGGGAGGCGGCGAGCAAGACGGCGAGCGGGGAGGCAGGCGCGCGGCGAGGATGAGAGGAGCGGCTGGGCGGCGCACGGCGAGGGCGGCAGCCTGCTGGGCAAGGCTTTCCTGCGCGGGCGTGGGACTTGGTGGGGAGAGAAGGAAAAGAGAGAGCGTGCACGTGGGTGGGGACCGGAGAAAAAGGGTGGAGAGAGGGAGTGGGAGGCTGACTGTGGGCCAAACGACATGCAAAACCTTCTCTCGCCTCCCCCAAGTGCCCCCCTGTGGGCTGGGTTTGGCCTGGGAGCGCTGGCTCTAATTTTGGCCAAATCCGGCGAAAACTGAGCCTTTGGGGTGACGAGTGGGAAAAAATTTAGTCGCCGGCGCCCAAAAAGTGGTCCTGGTGGGCGTCCTGGGGGCCGGCTGGAGATGCTCTTAGGATGTAGACCGGCGTGCTGGCCTCTCTGTTGAGCCTTGGTAGTTCTACGACGTGTCGATCTGCCGAGGCCGGGCATGGACCGAGCAAGTGTGTCCGGCCAGAGTTAATCGAGCGCGTTGGGTAAGTTGGTGCACCCCTACAGGGAAGTATATCTATTCGAATAGCCGTGTCCACGGTAACAGGACGGTCGGAAAGTATCCCGATCTACTACAACTGGATACTTATGAACTTAATAATATGTTAGCTCCGGGATCTCTTTCTCGCAGGGAGTCGAGGAAGGATCTCTGGGCATAGCTATTGTTATACTTGTTACTACTGCTATATTTATGTACTAATGTACACTCTTCTAATGCTGCAAGACGCTGAAGATGCTAGTCTTCGATAGGCTAGGCTTATCTCTCTATTCTGGCATTTCTGCAGTCTAGTCCACAGATACAGCCTTCCCATTGATACCAATGCATAAGTAGAATAGATCTGATGTTAGTCTTCCGAGTACTTTGGATTAATACTCACGGTTGCTTTGCTCCCCTTTTTCCCCATACCCGATTGCTGCGACCAGATGACGGAGCCCCGGAGCCAGCTGCCCCGGTCGACCACTACTACTACCCCTCCGGTGGAGCCTACTACTACGTGGAGACCTACGACCAGGAGTAGATAGCAGGCACCCAGGCAGGAGGCCTGCGCCTTTTCGATCAGTGTCGTTGTTTTGCTCAGCCTTCCTAAGGCAGACTTGTTTAACTTTATGTCTGTACTCAGATAATGTGTTGCTTCCGCTAACTCTTGTTCGCGAGCTTATGTATTCGAGCCCTCGAGGCCCCTGGCTTGTAATATAAAGCTTGTATGATTTTTATTTGTGTTTAGAGTTGTGTTGTGATATCTTCCCGTGAGTCCTTAGGCTTGATCGTGTGCATTTGCGTGTATGATTAGTGCACGATTAAGTCGGGGGTGTCACAAGTTGGTATCAGAGTCGGCTGCCTGTAGGAACCCCCTTTCCAACTCCTTGGCCGAAGTTGAGTCTAGTCTTTGAAAAACTGTTTTACTAACATTGTTGAGTGGCTTACGGGCCCACATCGCCAATGGATGGGTTATGGATCTTTTATTCCTCTTCTTTACTCTGGGATTCTGATTTCTCTTCTATTCGGGTTAAAGATTTTCCTAACTCTAACATTAGGTTCTCGTGTTCACATTCACCCGAAGAGCTGGATTAACGGCAACCTTTCCTTTCAATGCTATCAAATGCTTCTCACACTGTCATTTGACATCTTGCACCCTCTTGTTTCAGATGCGTCCCGCAAGACAGCTCGTACGCCAGACTATGGTTGTTGATGTGACTGGATTCCCTGCTATTCTGGTCGATCTCTTGACCAAGCTGGGATATCGCTGGTACCCCGAGTACACTGTTTACGAGGATTACCGCGAGTTCAACCAGGAGCAGTACCAGGCTGTGGTCCGTATCTTTGATCGGCAGATCATGTCCATCATTGAGTTGCACACCATTTACGGTGTTGGAGTGACTGTTGATATGGCAGTCCATGATGCTGCCTATGCTGCTATCATCCGTCTCCGTGGAGAGCACACCCTCTTGGAGGAGGACTGGGTTCAGATATATCCCGTATACCACTGCTACAGAAGAGAGTGGTTACTACACTGCTGTTTGTACACCTTACGTGCGACGTTATGACCCTCAGGTTTTGGTCCAGTACACTGAGGCTCTGGATCGCACTACCCGAGCTCTTGCTGTCGAGTTTGTCATCGACTTAAAACCAGGCACCACTCCTATTGCGAAGCGTCCTTACAAGATGCCACCGCAGTTCTCTCACGTCCATGATGTCTTTCATGTGTCGCAACTTCGTCGTTGCTTCAAGGATCCGCATCGTGCAGTGGATCATGAGATGCTCGAATAGCAAGCTGATCTCTCTTATAAGGAGCATCCTATCCGCATTCTTGATCAAGCTGAACGACGGACCCGTCAAAAGACAACCAAGTTCCTTAAAGTGCAGTGGTCGAATCATACTGAAGATGAAGCCAAATGGGAACGCGAGGATTGTCTTCGCGAAGAATATCCCGATCTTTTCCCTTCTACCTCCTGAATTCTCGGGACGAGAATTTCTTTTAGAGGAGGAGAATTGTAACACCCCTGTGAAATGAGCTACAGTAATCCATCATGTTAATGCTAAGCCAAGTTGATTTGCAATGCATGATCACAATGGATTCATATCTCATTTCAAATTCCATCACTGAATTCAATTCAAATTGCAAGTGAAATTTGAAGTTGCTCGAAACTTGCTGGAAAATAGTTCATGTTTCAGCAAATATTCCAAAACAAATAATTGTTCAGGAAAACAACATCACCTATTTGCTAAAATGAGCTATGGCATTTAAAACAGTGCAAAAGGAGCATTTTAAATGCTAATCCATTTATGAAAAATTCAAATGAATTCAAAAATTGCCCAAACTTTTTGTGGCAGTGCAGTAAATTGCATTGTATTTATATGGCTAATTCTCACATTTTACAAAAAGCATTTGGCAGCTCATTTAAATTGCAAACCCTCTCTGAAAAAGAAAAACAGAAAAGAAAAAGGGGAAAAGAAGAAAAGCTACTGTGAGCTGGGCCTAAGTGCACATTGGCACGGCCCAGCCCACCTCCCGCTCTCTCTTCCACCTCCGGCCTCTCTGCTCCCCGTGTCACCATGGCCGTGGCCGCGCGCGTGCTCGCCGGCCAGGGCATGACACAGCGACGCTACAACGTCGGGGAGAGGATAAGGACGCCCTCCTCGGCCACCTCGTCCTCCCCTATCCACTTCTCCCCCTCTCCGCCGCCTCTCTCGCTCGCAAACGAGCTCGCCCGAGCGCATCTGTCGCCGCTCGCCGTCGTTCTCCTGGCCACTGTCGTCCCGGCGCCCAGCCACCGTGTCCAGGAGCTGCGCCGTGCTCCGCTACGTCGACTACGCTGACGAGCGCAAGCAGGGAGGCAACACAGCGGCGGATCCACGTTGTCTTCTTCCTCGGGATCCGCCGGCGATCTTCTTCCTCTCCGGCCGCCCTGCTGCTCCTAACCTTTCGCCGGGCCTTCTTGCGCCTCCCCGGTGAGCTCTAGCTCCTCCCTGAACTCCTCCCGCTCCCTCTCGAGCCTCGCCACTGCTGCTGCTGGAGTAGCCGTAGTTCACCGCGGCCATCATGATCGTTACGATCGCTGCCATCGTCGTCGAGCTCAACCGAGCACGGCGTCGTGCTCAGCACGCCCGCGCGCACCCAACGCCGCCTTTAGCGCGCTTTGCCATGCTCCGTAGCGCCGAGGCCGACCATGCCCGAACGCCGGCGTCCGCCGCGCTGGTCGCCGCCATCGTTTTAGGCCGTCTCCAGCCGTGCCACCACCGCATATCGACGCGGCTCGCTCCACTCGATCGAATGGACCAAGCCGCGCGCGAAACGGCCCGCCGTAGCCGATTTCCGCCGAGGCCAGTGGCCTCCGCCACGTTTGCGGGTCACCGGCGGCTAAACGCCGGCCGCCGCCGACATGGCGTGGCCTAGGGTCCACCTGGGTCACTGACCAATGGGCCCAGGGGCCCCAGTTGACTGGATTGACCAGTCAACTGTGCTGACTGGGCAGCCCAGTGCCACTAACAAGTGGGCCCCACGTGTTTAATTAACGTTTTATAATTAATTTAATCTGTTAAACCTAATTAAGTTAATTAGTCACTGACAGTGGGGCCCCACCCCTTTAATTAATCTCTGTTTAGTTAATTTAATCCCTAATTAGTCCTGTGTCACTGACATGTGGGACCCAGCTGGAGTTGACTGCTGACGTCATCCTGACATCATGCTGAAGCAATAAAACCTTTTTCTGTTATTTTCGAATTTAAATTAATTCCAGAATTTTCAGAAATCATAGAAAATAAACCGTAGCTCGGATCGAAAAGTTTTCTACATGAAAGTTAATCAGAAAAACGAGACGAATCCGAATATGCCCTCCATGTAGCAGACACATGCCCACAACACTGTAGACATGGAACCTTCCCCTCCGGTTCATTTGTCTGACAGATGCCTAAAAGCCGGGAAAATATTGCCAGATATTTTTCCGCTCCGTCTGTAACGTGTAGTGCTGCATTAGGTCACCACCAGCACAACATATCGCCATGCCATGCATCTGTGTTGCTTTGTTTGCCTTGTATTTATCTGTTTCTTCCCCCTCTTCTCTCCGGTAGACCCAGAGACCGACGCTGCTGCGGAGTACGACTACGCCCCTGACGATCAGACCTTTTTCAGCAGAGCTTCCAGGCAAGCAAACCCCCTTGAACATGCCTATATCACCCATTCTTTCTCTCTTATGCTTGCATTAGAATTGCTATAGTTGTTGTTCCAAAAATACCTATTCTGATGCATAGCCTGTTTTGTAAACTGTTGTTGATACCACTCCTGCTATCCTAAATGCTTAGTATAGGTTGGTTAGTGAACCATCTGTGGCCCCTCATCCTTGTCCCTGTTGCCCCCCTTTATTACCGGTGCCCCGATCTATGTGATCGATGGGTTGAGACCAGCACATCACCGCACACCCCCTAAGTTGTACGACTCTGCAGGGTTACCATCGAGTGCCGAGGGTGATACCTCTTATCTCACTCCTGATGTTGCCTCTGTAGAATAGCTAGTCGGTTTTGGGTTACCGAGGGTGATTCCTCTTTCATCACCCCCGATGAAGCCTCTGTCATGCAACCCCTCAAGTGTGAACCCATCGAGGGTGATTCCTCCGAGTTCACCTTGACGGACACATCGAGTGGGAATCCAACGAGGGTGATTCCTCGTATTTCTCCTTGATGTTTTGGACACACGGTTACTTTGACTTTACTTCAGAAACTTGTGGAAGTCGGGTTGACCACGAGGGGTACCCACGAGAGATGTGGAGTCGGGTTGACCGTGAGGGTACCCGCGAGATAATTACGTGCACGGCCGGGTATTCCTGGCCCTTGCCGTAAGTCCACGAGACGGGGCGACGGGGTCACATGATCGTGAGTCTCTGCTTGTTTCCGCGAGCTCCCAACACACTAGTGGGTTAGGATATGTGATCTGAGTAGGCCTCTGGCTTTTTCGCACTAACCACCATGTGGAAATAGTATAGGCACTCGGCGTCGTATGTATCAGCCAAAGCTCTCCAGATATCAGCAGTTGAGCGGCGCGCGCCGGGTTGGACTGGGAAAGCCCGCGCTTGTATTAAGGGCGCTAGGTCTGCTCACCGGCCGCGTTCGCAATGCGCAGGAGTGCAAAGGGCGATGGGCCCAAGACCCCTGAGTGCTTAGGATGTAGACCGGTGTGCTGGCCTCTCTATTGAGCCTAGGTAGGGCTACGACATGTCGATCAGCCGAGGCCGGAGAAAAAGGGTGGAGAGAGGGAGTGGGAGGCTGACTGTGGGCCAAACGACAAGCAAAACCTTCTCTCTCCTCCCCCAAGTGCGCCCCGGTGGGCTGGGTTTGGCCTAGGAGCGCCGGCTCTAATTTTGGCCAAATCCGGTGAAAACTGAGCCTTTGGGGTGACGAGTGCGAAAAAAATTAGTCGCCGACGCCCAAAAAGTGGTCCTGGGAGGCGTCCTGGGGGGCCGGCTGGAGATGCTCTTAGGATGTAGACCGGCGTGTTGGCCTCTCTGTTGAGCCTAGGTAGTTCTACGACGTGTCGATCAGCCGAGGCCGGGCATGGACCGAGCAAGTGTGTCCGGCCAGAGTTAATCGAGCGTGTTGGGTAAGTTGGTGCACCCCTGCAGGGAAGTATATCTATTCGAATAGCCGTGTCCACGGTAACAAGACGCTCGGAAAGTATCCCGATCTACTACAACTAGAACTGGATACTTATGAACTTAATAATATGTTAGCTCCGAGATCGCTTTCTCGCAGGGAGTCGAGGAAGGATCTCTGGGCATAGCTATTGTTATACTTGTTACTACTGCTATATTTATGTACTAATCTACACTCTTCTAATGCTGCAAGACGCTGAAGATGCTAGTCTTCGATAGGCTAGGCTTATCTCTCAATTCTGGCATTTCTGCAGTCTAGTTCACAGATATAGCCTTCCCATTGATACAGATGCATAAGTAGAATTGATCTGATATAAGTCTTCACTAGTACAAAACAGGGCATTGGTCCACCCCTGAGAAGCCCATTAGTCCCGGTTCACTCACGAACCGGGACCCATGGGGGCATCGGTCCCGGTTCGTGAGGCCAGGGCGCCGGCCGGGCCTCGTGGGCCATTGGTCCCGGTTCGTCAGACCCCTTTTGTCCCAGTTCTAGACACGAACCGAGACCAATGCGCCTCGCTCCTAGCCCACAACCATTGGTCCCGGTTTGTGGCTGGAACCGGGACAAAAGGTGACCCCTTTTGTCCCGGTTCCAGCCACGAACCGGCACCAATGCGCCTCGGTCCTGGCCCACAACCATTGGTCCCGGTTTGTGGCTGGAACCGAGACCAATGGTTGGCCTATATATAGCCCCCACCCGCGAGCAGAGCAATGCATTGCTCTGTTTTTTTGCCCGGCCGTGGGAGAGCTTTTGTGGTGCTCTAGCTCACCTCCTATGCACATGAGGTGTTCGATGAAATGCCCGAGCCACACTTAAGCTTTCTCCTCTCGAAGCTCCTTGTCCAAGCTCCATTTTCCTCAAGATTTGTCTAGGTTTGGCGGTCCATCCTGTCCCGTCCCCGTCCTCACCGCCGTCGATCGCCCGCGCCCATCTCGGCGCCAGCAACACCGTGGTTAGCCTCTTCTTCTTATCTTCTTTCTAAAAGAAAAAAGTTCTTACTTGTGTGTTTTAATTAGATGCTCTAGAGAGTTATATGTTGTTCAATAATAAGAACTATATAACGCACGCAGATGAACCGGCAATGGATGTACGGTGACCGATGCACCTCCGAGTATATTAAGGGCCTGCATAATTTTCTCGAAGCGGCTGAGGCAAACAAGCAGAATGGTTTTATGCATTGTCCATGTACTGTCTGTGAGAATACGAAGGCTTTCTCCAACTCTAAAACCCTTCACTTCCACCTGCTTGAGAACGGTTTTATGCCACACTATAATGTTTGGACCAAGCACGGAGAAAGAGGGGTTATGATGGAAGACAACGAAGAAGAAGAGGATGATGACAACTACCCGCCCCCTGAATACGGTGATGCTGCAATGGGGGAAGCTGAAGATCAAGAGGAACCAGACGATGTGCCCGATGATGATCTTCGCCGGGTCATTGTTGATGCACAGAGAGAATGCGAAAGTGAAAGGGAGAAGTTGAAGTTCGATCGCATGTTAGAGGATCACAAAAAAGGGTTGTACCCAAATTGCGAAGATGACAACAGAAAGCTCGGTACCACACTGGAATTGCTGCAATGGAAGGCAGACAATGGTGTATCTGACAAGGGATTTAGTTCGCTGCTAAAAATAATGAAGCAGAAGCTTCCAAAGGATAACGAATTGCCCGGCAGTACGTACGAAGCAAAGAAGGTTCTATGCCCTCTAGGATTGGAGGTGCAGAAGATACATGCATGCCCTAATGACTGCATCCTCTACCGCGGTGAGTACGAGGATTTGAACGCATGCCCGGTATGCGGTGCATTGCGGTATAAGATCAGACGAGATGACCTTGGTGATGTTGAGGGCGAGCGCCCCAGGAAGAGGGTTCCTACCAAGGTGATGTGGTATGCTCCTATAATACCACGGCTGAAACGTCTGTTCAGAAACAAAGAGCATGCCAAGTTGATGCGATGGCACAAAGAAGACCGTAAGAAAGACAGGAAGTTGAGAGCACCCGCTGATGGGTCGCAGTGGAGAAAAATCGAGAGAAGGTGGGGGGACTTTGCAGGTGACGCAAGGAACGTATGGTTTGGTTTAAGTGCAGATGGCATTAATCCTTTTGGGGAGCAGAGCAGCAATCATAGCACCTGGCCCGTGACTCTATGTATCTATAATCTTCCTCCTTGGTTGTGCATGAAGCGGAAGTTCATTATGATGCCAGTGCTCATCCAAGGCCCTAAGCAACCCGGCAATGACATTGATGTGTACCTAAGGCCATTAGTTGAAGAACTTTTACAGCTGTGGAATGGAGAAGGTGTACGTGTGTGGGATGAGCACAAACAGGAGGAATTTGACCTACATGCGTTGCTGTTTGTAACCATCAATGATTGGCCTGTCTCAGTAACCTTTCAGGACAGACAAACAAGGGATACCACGCATGCACACACTATTTAGATGACACCGACAATATATATTTGGACAAATGCAGGAAGAATATGTACCTGGGGCATCGTCGATTTCTTCCGACCAACCATCAATGTCGAAAGAAAGGAAAGCATTTCAAAGGTGAGGCAGATCACCGGAAGAAGCCCGCCCTCCGTACTGGTGATCACATACTTGATATGGTCAATGATTTACAAGTAATCTTTGGAAAGGGTCCTGGCGGACTATCTGTTCCGACTGACGATGCGGGACGCGCACCCATGTGGAAGAAGAAATCTATATTTTGGGACCTACCCTATTGGAAAGACCTAGAGGTCCGCTCTGCAATCGACGTGATGCATGTGACGAAGAATCTTTGCGTGAACCTGCTAGGCTTCTTGGGAGTGTATGGGAAGACAAAAGATACATCGGAGGCACGGGAGGAACAGCAACGTGTGCATGAAAAAGACGGCATGCATCCAAAGCAGTATGAAGGTCCTGCCAGCTACGCTCTTACCAAAGAAGAGAAGGAAATCTTCTTTGAATGCCTGCTCAGTATGAAGGTCCCGTCTGGCTTCTCGTCGAATATAAAGGGAATAATAAATATGGCAGAGAAAAAGTTCCAGAACCTAAAGTCTCATGACTGCCACGTGATTATGACGCAACTGCTTCCGGTTGCATTGAGGGGGCTTCTACCGGAAAACGTTCGATTAGCCATTGTGAAGCTATGTGCATTCCTCAATGCAATCTCTCAGAAGGTGATCGATCCAGAAATCCTGTCAAGGTTAAGGAGTGATTTGGTGCAATGTCTTGTTAGTTTCGAGCTGGTGTTCCCACCATCTTTCTTCAATATCATGACGCACGTCCTAGTTCATCTAGTCGACGAGATTGTCGTTCTGGGCCCTGTATTTCTACACAATATGTTCCCCTTTGAGAGGTTCATGGGAGTCTTAAAGAAATATGTTCGTAACCGCGCTAGGCCAGAAGCAAGCATCTCCATGGGCCATCAAACAGAGGATGTCATTGGGTTTTGTGTTGACTTCATTCCTGACCTTAAGAAGATTGGTCTCCCTCAATCGCGGTATGAGGGGAGACTGAATGGAAAAGGCATGCTAGGAGCGGACTCAATAATATGTAGGGACGGGCATTCTTGGTCTCAAGCACACTACACAGTTCTACAGAATTCTACCTTGGTGACCCCGTATGTCGATGAACACAAGAATATTCTGCGCTCCAAACACCCGGAGCAGTGTGACGACTGGATTACATATGAACACATCAGGACTTTCGGCAGTTGGTTGCAAACACGTCTCATGGGTGACAACACTGTTTCTGATGAGCTGTACTCGTTGGCCAGGGGACCATCTTCGACTGTATTGACTTACAAAGGGTACGAGATAAATGGGAATACATTTTACACGATCAACCAAGATCAAAAGAGCACCAACCAAAACAGCGGTGTCCGCTTTGATGCAGCAACTAAGAGGGGAAAGGAAACATATTATGGTTACATAGTGGACATATGGGAACTTGACTATGGACATGATTTCAAGGTCCCTTTGTTTCAGTGCAAATGGGTCAATCTGTCAGGAGGCGGGGTACAGGTAGACCCACAGTACGGAATGACAACAGTGGATCTCAACAATCTTGGGTACACAGACGAACCATTCGTCCTAGCCAATGATGTGGCGCAGGTTTTCTATGTGAAGGACATGTCTACCAAACAGAGAAAAAGAAAAGATAAGGAAGCGAATACATCATACGATGAGCCAAAGCGCCACATAGTTCTTTCAGGAAAAAGAGACATCGTGGGATTGGAGGGCAAGACAGACATGTCTGAAGATTATGAAAAGTTTCATGAAATTCCTCCCTTCAAAGTCAAGGCTGACCCAAGCACCCTGTTAAACGATGAAGATTATCCATGGTTACGGCGCAATAAGCAAAGGACACAAGCGAAGAAAAAGTGAAGACTTTCTCTCCACAACTATATCATTGCAGTTACATGTGAAGAAATTAAATGAAATCCCTTTGTAACAGATGAGTTTTCGTCCGAAACCCTGATACTTCGAAAGAGATTGTCCATTTTGTACACGAAGTGCATCCAGTTTTTGCCGTAACCCTCTCAACTTTTTAGCACATGCTATGTGGGTGAAATGATGATACCACGCCAACTTTCAACCTTTTCAGAGTTCATTTGAAGTGCTTTTCAATTTCAGGGTCATTTAGCAAAAGGAATCAACTAAAAATATTTTATAAATCTCTAGTATTTATGAAACTAAAATTATATAAAATTTATGCAACTAAAGTTATCAAAGTATTTTTTGTTCAAAACATTAATAGAAAAAAGAATTTTCATAAAGTTTATAATTTTTGTGACCTAAAAGCAAAAAGAATCACTGAAAAACTGTAAGTAGAAACAAAAGAAAATAAATAAAGCAAAAAAGAAAACAAAAAAAGTAGAATAAAATTTAAAAAAAATGCCGCTATGTGGGTGAAATGATGATACCACGCCAACTTTCAACCTTTTTAGAGTTCATTTGAAGTGCTTTTCAATTTCAGGGTAGCAGCAACATTTATTATGATAAACTTCTCATGAGCAAGTAACAATTCATCACAACAATGGAGTATAAGGCATAAACTTTCTTGAAAACTAACAAACTATGTTCTCAGTCAACAATGCAATTGGAATTCATCATATTTTCAGGAAGGGTCTCATGTAGGAGCTATTTAGCAAGTCCACATACTCAACCATCATTTAGTCTTCTATGATTGCTAACACTCACGACATATATATGGAGCAAAAAGTTTCAGCCAGACACATAGAAAGATAGGGGCTTGTGATTTCGCCTCCCAACTTATTCACCTCACGGGTGATGTCAACAATAATAACTCATGATCACTCAAATCCAACTGGATATATATGCCTAGATCTTTCCCCAACACACGATGCTTGCAAAAGAGAAAAATAAAAAGAAATAGAAGAGAACACTATTGACTCTTGCATAAAAAGTAAATACATAAAAGTAAAGGATAGGCCCTTCGCAGAGGGAAGCAGAGGTTGTCATGCGCTTTTTGTTGTTGGATGCACAAGCTCTTAATGCAAAGGAATGTCACTTTATATTGCCCCTTATGACAGCAACCTTTATTATGCAGTCTGTTTCTTTTATTTCTTTGCCATCACAAGTTCGTACAAAGCTTATTTTCCCTTACAATAAAAGTTTCATACATATTTAGAGGCAATTTTTATTGCTTTTTGCATCGATGACAACTTACTTGAAGGATCTAATTCAATCCATAGGTAGATATAGTGGACTCTCATGACATGAAACTGGGTTTAAAGATTTTGGATGCACAAGTAGTATTTCTACTTGGTGCGGATTTTTGGCTAGCAAAGATATTGGGCAAGCACCACATGTTGGAGGATCAATAACAAAATAAGTTCTATGTGAATATGAACAAACATAATTCATTACGTTGTCTTCCTTGTGCAACGTCAACAATTTGACATAAAATACTTAATGGGGGCTCACAAT
Organism: Elymus sibiricus; assembly: GCA_039707655.1. Lineage (NCBI taxonomy): Eukaryota > Viridiplantae > Streptophyta > Magnoliopsida > Poales > Poaceae > Elymus > Elymus sibiricus. Next base: position 512,997,837 of record CM077672.1, on the reverse strand, counting down.
CATAAAAGATGTCCAAGATAGTATATTTGCATGTGAATCTTCTCTTCCCTTATTAACTTTTTCATGAATTGCATCATCGACTAATGCTATGTTTGTTAACTTCCAATAAAATTTACCACTTATACCTTTCTTTATATAATGTCGTTACTTTCCATAAGATTAGCATATGATCTTTTTCATTATTTTCATTGCTAGAATTGAAACATGAGGGTAAAGAAGCAAAAACTCAAATTACTCTTTATTATATAACTCTCAACTCGATTACATAGATAGATAGATAGATCGCGAAGCTAACACTCGAAAATTGATCATACTAAACTTTTATTCAACTAGATCACGAAATAACTAAGGTTCGAACTAAAAATAGGTAATGATAATAAAAGTGATGGTGATACGATACCGGGGCACCTCCCCCAAGCTTGGCACAAGCCAAGGGGAGTGCCCATACCCGTCTGCTCATGTTTCCTTCTTCGGTGATGGTGGTGATGGCGAAGTGGCGAGCTTGTCCAGCTTATGTTTGAGGATGAAATTTTCCTCCCTCAAATCATCGACTTCTTGCTCAAGCTTCAATACCTTTTTACATAAGGCCTCCCAGCTTTCCTGCAGAAAACGGGACGGGATAAATTGGATCTTAGACTTGTTTACTGTGTTTGGGAGGCTCGACTTCTTGAACTCCACATGCATATCTCCAGGTTGAGGTAGAGGGGCATCGTCTTCATCCGAACTCGCGTCTTCCGTCCCCTTTATGTTGGCATCTTGCTCCTCCTCCTCGGACCATCCATAGGAGAATATATCCCCATAGATCTTTGGATTTGCAACATAGTGTGATACGAAGCTCTCCCCATCTGAGTCTTGAGACGACATACTTTCAGATCTGCCAGGAAAATAGCACAAAACAAGAACAGAGGATATTTCTGCGATACGGTGGTCAAAACATCCAGGAGTATATATAAAGAATTTTTATCTTGCACAACAAGTAATCCAGGAGAAAACGGAGTCGGGAAGGCTCACGTGGGGCCCACGAGCCACCAGGGCGCCCCAGGGGGGTGGGGCGCCCTGGTGCCTCGTGGGCACCAGGTGGGTCCCCTCGGTTGTTTCTTATTTTTGTATTTTTTCTAATATTCCAAAACTGACAGAAAGTATTTTTATGGAATTTTTGTAGTCGGTTAACTTACCGTATCACATACCTCTTCCTTTTCAGGGTTCTGGAGTGCTCCAGAAGGTCTCTTTTATGTATTCCTCCGGTGTAATTGTTTCGATGATATTAGTTTCAACATTAATGGGAGTACCTGAAATATAGTGCTTAATTCTTTGACCATTGAACACTCTCGGATTAGTGACTTCGGAGTTGTTTATTTTGATGGCTCTGGAGCGGTAAACTTCTTCGATAATATATGGTCCTTCCCATTTAGAGAGAAGTTTTCCTGCAAAGAGTCTCAAACGAGAATTGTACAATAGAACTTGCTCACCTACTTTAAATTCCCGTTTTTGAATTCTTCTATCATGCCATCTTGGGTTCTCCATTCATCTAATGAGCTAATATCAAATAACCTCTTTTCACCGACAAGTTTAAAATCATAATTTAGTTCTTTAATTGCCCAATAAGTATGTTTTAACTCAAGAGGTAAATGACATGCTTTTCCATAAACCATTTTATAAGGAGACATACCCATAGGATTTTTATAAGCAGTTCTATAAGCCCATAATGCATCGTCAAGTTTCTTAGGCCAATTCTTTCTAGATCTATTGACGGTTTTTTGCAAAATTAATTTTATTTCTCTATTGCTCAATTCAACTCGACCACTAATTTGAGGGTGATAGGGAGATGCAATTCTATGGTTGACATCATATTTAGCAAGCAATTTACGGAATACACCATGAATAAAATGTGAACCACCATCAGTCATTAAATATCTAGGGACTCCGAACCTTGGGAAAATAACTTCTTTAAGCATTTTAATAGAAGTGTTATGATAAGCACTACTAGTTGCAATAGCTTCTACCCACTTAGTAACGTAATCAACAGCAACTAAAATATGAGTATACCCATTGGATTTAGGAAAAGGTCCCATATAATCAAATCCCCAAACATCAAATGGTTCAACAGCAAGTGAATAATTCATAGGCATTTCCTGACGTCTACCAACATTACCAATTCTTTCACATTCATCACAAGATAGGACAAACTTATGAGCATCCTTGAAAAGAATAGGCCAATAAAAACCAGATTGTAATACCTTGTTTGCAGTTCTGTCTCCCGCATGGTGTCCTCCGTAAGCTTCGGAATGACACTTCCGTAGGAGTTGTTCCTGTTCATGCTCAGGTATACAAAGTCTAATAAAACCATCTACTCCTTCTTTACAAAGATGTGGGTCATCCTAGAAGTAATGTCTTAAATCAAAGAAGAACTTTTTCTTTTGTTGGTATGTGAAACTAGTTGGTATGTATTTAGCAACAATGTAATTAGCATAGTCTGCATACCATGGAGTATTACGAGAAGCATTTATGACAGCTAATTGTTCATCAGGAAAATCATCATTAATAGGTAGTGGGTCATCAAGAACATTTTCCATTCTGGACAAATTATCTGCTACGGGATTTTCAGCTCCCTTTCTATCAATTATATGCAAGTCAAATTTTTGTAGCAATAAAAGCCACCTAATGAGTCTAGGTTTAGCATCTTTCTTTTCCATAAGATATTTAATAGCAGCATGATCGGTGTGAACAGTTACTTTAGAATCAACTATGTAAGATCTGAATTTATCACATGCAAACACAACTGCTAGAAATTCTTTTTCAGTAGTAGCATAATTTCTTTGGGCACTATCTAGAGTTTTACTAGCATAATAGATAACAGCTAATTTCTTATCAACTCTTTGTCCTAGAACAGCATCAACAGCATAATCACTAGCATCACACATAATCTCAAAAGGCAAGTTCCAATCAGGTGGTTGGACAATAGGTGCAGTGGTTAAGGATTTCTTAAGTGTTTCAAAGGCTTCTAGACAATCACCATCAAAAACAAATGGAACATCTTTTTGCAAAAGATTGATAAGAGGCCTAGAAATTTTAGAGAAGTCTTTAATAAATCTCCTATAGAAACCAGCACGACCAAGGAAACTTCTTATACCTTTAATATCTTTAGGACATGACATTTTCTCAATAGCATCAACCTTAGCTTTATCAACTTCAATACCTCTTTCAGAAATTTTATGCCCTAAGACAATGCCTTCATTCACCATAAAGTGGCACTTCTCCCAATTCAAGACAAGATTAGTTTCTTCACATCTCTGCAAAACTTGATCAAGGTTGCTTAAGCAGTCATCAAAAGAAGTTCCGTAAACGGAAAAATCATCCATGAACACCTCAACAATCTTTTCAAAAAAGTCAGAGAATATAGCAGTCATGCATCATTGAAAGGTAGCGGGAGCATTGCATAAACCAAAAGGCATACGTCTATAAGCATAAGTTCCAAAAGGACAAGTGAAGGTGGTTTTCTCTTGATCGGGTTGTGATACAGGTATTTGAGAAAAACCAGAATAACCATCAAGAAAACAAAAGTGTGTATGCTTAGATAATATTTCTAACATTTGATCAATAAAAGGTAAGGGGTAATGATATTTTCTAGTAGCTTTGTTTAATTTTCTAAAATCAATTACCATCCTATAACCAATTACAATTCGTTGTGGAATGAGTTCATTTTTATCATTAGGAACAACGGTAATACCTGCTTTATTAGGGACACAATGAATGGGACTTACCCATCTACTATCAGCTATGGGATAGATTATACCTGCTTCCAGAAGTTTTAATATTTCGGTTCTTACCACCTCTTTCATCTTAGGATTTAATCGTCGTTGGTGGTCGACAACTGGTTTAGCATCAGGCTCCATATTAATTTTGTGCTGACATAGAGTGGGACTAATGCCCTTAAGATCATCAAGAGTATATCCAATAGCAGCTCAGTGCTTCCTTAGAGTTTTTAGTAATCTCTTTTCTTCATGCGCTGAAAGGTTAGCACTAATAATAACAAGATATATCTTCTTTTCATCAAGATAAGCATATTTCAATGTATCAGGCAATTGCTTCAATTCAAACACAGGATCACCTTTAGGCGGAGGAGGGCCTCCAAGAGTTTCAACTGGCAGATTATGTTTAAGGATAGGTGGTTGATCAAAGAACATCTTATCTATTTCATTTCTTTCATTCATATGCATATCGTTTTTGTGGTCTAGCAAATATTGTTCTAACGGATCAGTAGGAGGTATGGCAATAGAAGCAAGACCAATAATTTCATCTTTACTAGGCAACTCTTTATCGTGAGGTTGTCTACGAAACTTGGAGAAATTAAACACATGAGATACATCACCAAACTTAACTCGAACCTTTTCTTTAACACAATCAATTTCAGCATTAACGATATTCAAGAAAGGTCTACCAAATATAATGGGACAAAAATTATCTTTTTGTGAGCCAAGTACTAAGAAATCAGTAGGGTATTTGATTTTGCCACACAAGACTTCAACATCTCTAACAATCCCAAGTGGTGTAATAGTATCTCTATTCACAAGCTTAATAGTAACATCAATATCTTCAATCTCAACAGGTGCAATTTCATTCATTACTTCTTGATATAAAGAAAATGGAATAGCACTCACACTAGCACCCATATCACACAAACCATGATAGCAATGATCTCCAATCTTAACAGAAACAACAGGCATGCCAACTACGGGCTTGTTCTTATCTAACTTATCTCATTCATTTCTAACAGGTTTAGCAATTCTAGCAGCCTCATCACAAAAGTAATTTAAAAATGCCCATCTATATTATCGACTAAGAGATCTTTAACCATAGCAACATCAGGTTCAACTTTAATTTGTTCAAAGGGTCTAGGTGCTCTAATATTACTTTTGTTAACCACAATTGAAGCTTTAGCATGTTCCTTAATCCTAACAGGAAAAGGTGGTTTCTCAATATAAGAAGTAGGCACAACTGGATCAACATGGTAAACAATTGTTTCTTCTTTAACACTAATGGGTTCCTCAATATTTTCTTTAACAGGGGGATGATATTTAAACCACTTCTCCTTAGGGAGATCAACATGAGTAGCAAATGATTCACAAAAGGAAGCTACTATCTCAGAGTCAAGTCCATATTTAGTGCTAAACTTTTGAAAAGCATCGGTGGCCATAAAAGATTTAACACAATCAAACTCAAGTATTATACCTGACTCATTACCTTTGTTGAGTTCCCAATCTTCAGAGTTGCATTTAATTCTTTTCAGAAGATCCCATCTGAATTCAATAGTTTTCTTAATAAAGGAGCCAGTCGAAGAAGAATCGAGCGTAGTTTGATTATCATGAGAAAGCCGAGCATAAAAATTCTGTAAGATAATTTCTTTTGAGAGCTCATGATTGGGGCATGTGTACGTCATGTACTTAAGCCTCCCCCAAGCTTGAGCGATGCTTTCTCCTTCACGAGGCCAAAAATTATATATATAATTCCGATCATGATGAACCAGATGCATAGGATAAAATTTCTGATGGAATTCTAGTTAAAATCGGTTCCAGTCCCATGTATCAGTATCATCACATAGCCTATACCACATTAATGCCTTTCCCTCCAAAGATAAAGGGAATACTTTCTTCTTAACTCCATCTCCGGATAAACCTGCAAGCTTAAACAATCCACAAATTTCATCCACATAGATCAAGTGCATATCAGGATGTACCGTTCCATCTCCTGCATAAGGATTAGCTAGCAGTTTCTCTATCATACCCGGAGGGATCTCATAATAAATATTTTCAGTAGGTGCAGTAGGTTGAGGAGCAACTATTTGTGTTTCCGGTCAAGGTGAAGATACCCCGAACAAACCCCTCAAAGGATTACTTTCCCTAGTGACAAGTGACAATAAATTTCAGCACGTAATATAAATGTTTCCTTACCAAATTCCACTCACCAAAGGCGCTTCACTCCCCGGGAATGGCGGCAGAAAAGAGTCTTGATGACCCACAAGTATAGGGGATCAATCGTAGTCCTTTCGATAAGTAAGAGTGTCGAACCCAACGAGGAGCAGAAGGAAATGACAAGCGGTTTTCAGCAAGGTGTTTTCTGCAAGCACTGAAATTATCGGTAACGAGTAGTTTGATAGCAAGATAATTTGTAAAAAGTGACAAGTAACAATAGTAAAAAAGAGTGCAGCAAGATGGCCCAATCCTTTTTGTAGCAAAGGACAAGCCGGAACGATCTCTTATAGTAAGTGAAGCATTCTCGAGGACACATGGGAATTTCATCTAGTCACTTTCATCATGTTTGTTCGATTCGCGTTCACTACTTTGATAATTTGATATGTGGGTGGACCGGTGCTTGGGTGATGTTCTTACTTGAACAAGCCTCCCACTTATGATTACCCCCTCTCGCAAGCATCTGCAACTACGAAAGAAGAATTAAGATAACTCTAACCATAGCATTAAACATATAGATCCAAATCAGCCCCTTACGGAATAGCGCATAAACTAGGGTTTAAGCTTCTGTCACTCTAGCAACCCATCATCTAATTACTACTCAACAATGCATTCCCTTAGGCCCAAAGATGGTGAAGTGTCATGTAGTCGACGTTCACATGACACCACTAAGGGAATCAACAACATACACGTCATCAAAATATCAATCGAATACCAAATTCACATGATTACATATGACAAGACTTCTCCCATGTCCTCAAGAACAAAAGTAACTACTCACAAATCATATTGATGCCCAAGATCAGAGAGGTGTTGAATAGCATAATAGATCTGAACATATAATCTTCCACCAAATAAACCAACTAGCATCAACTACAAGATGTAATCAACACTACTAGCAACCCACAGGTACCAATCTGAGGTTTTGAGACAAAGATTGAATACAAGAGATGAACTAGGGTTTGAGATGAGATGGTGCTGGTGAAGATGTTGATGAAGATTAGTCCTCCCACGATGAGAGGATCGCTGGTGTTGTCGATGGTGACGATTTCCCCCTCCCGGAGGGAAGTATCCCCGGCAGAATCTCTCCGCCGGAGAGCAAAAGTGCTCCTGCCCAAGTTCCGCCTCGAGACGGCGGCGCACCGTCCCGAAAGTCTTCCCTATAATTTTTCTAGGGCAAAATGACTTATATACCATAAAATGGGGGCCAGAGGCTGGCCAGAGGCCCATCGAGGTACCAGGGCGCGCTTGGGGGGGTGGCGCGCCCTTGTGCCTTGTGGGCACCTGGGTGGCCTCCTCTGGTACTTCTTGCTTCCAGTATTTTTTTTATTCTAAAATAATTCTCCGTGAAATTTCAGCTCATTTGGAGATGTGCAGAATAGGTATCTCTGACGTAGCTTTTTCAGGTCCAGAATTCTAGCTGCCGGCATTCTGCCTCCTTGTGTAAATCTTGCATATTAAGAGAGAAAAGGCATTAGAATTGCTCCACAAAGTGTTATATTGGTTAAAAAATTATAAATAACAATAGAAAAACATGATGCAAAATGGACGTATCAACTCCCCCAAGCTTAGACCTCGCTTGTCCTCAAGCGAAAGCCGAAATCGATAATCATGTCCACATGTTTAGAGAGAGAGGTGTCGATAAAACAAAATACGGACATAGTAGCATCATGATCATTATTATAACAAACAACATTTATTAGGATAAACTTCTCATGAGCAAGTAACAATTCATCACAACAATGGAGTATGTGGCATAAACTTTCTTGAAAACTAACAAACTATGTTCTCAGTCAAGAATGCAATTGCAATTCATCATATTTTCAGGAAGGGTCTCCTATAGGAGCTATTTAGCAAGTCCACATACTCAACCATCATTTAGTCTTCTATGATTGCTAACACTCACGACATATATATGGAGCAAAAAGTTTCAGCCAGACACATAGAAAGATAGGGGCTTGTGATTTCGCCTCCCAACTTACTCACCTCACGGGTGATGTCAACAATAATAACTCATGATCACTCATATCCAACTGGATATATATGCCTAGATCTTTCCCCACCATACGATGCTTGCAAAAGGGAAAAATAAAAAGAAATAGAGGAGAACACTATTGACTCTTGCATAAAAAGTAAATACATAAAAGTAAAGGATAGGCCCTTCGTAGAGGGAAGCAGAGGTTGTCATGCACTTTTTGTTATTGGATGCACAAGCTCTTAATGCAAAGGAACGCCACTTTATATTGCCCCTTATGATAGCAACCTTTATTATGCAGTTTGTTGCTTTTATTTCTTTGCCATCACAACTTCGTACAAAGCTTATTTTCCCTGACAATAAAAGTTTCATACATATTTAGAGGCAATTTTTATTGCTTTTTGCACCGATGAGAACTTACTTGAAGGATCTTATTCAATCCATAGGTAGATACAGTGGACTCTCATGCCATGAAACTTGGTTTAAAGGTTTTGGATGCACAAGTAGTATTTCTACTTGGTGTGGATTTTTGGCTAGCAAAGATATTGGGCAAGCACCACATGTTGGAGGATCAATAACAATATAAGTTCTATGTGAATATGAACAAACATAATTCATTACGTTGTCTTCCTTGTCCAACGTCAACAATTTGACATAAAATACTTAATGGGGGCTCACAATCATAAGATGTCCAACATAGTATATTTGCATGTGAATCTTCTCTTCCCTTATTAACTTTTTCATGAATTGCATCATTAACTAATGCTATGTTTGTTAACTTCCAATAAAATTTACCACTTATACCTTTCTTTATGTAATGTCATTACTTTCCATAAGATTAGCATATGATCTTTTTCATTATTTTCATTGCTAGAATTGAAAAATGAGGGTAAAGAAGCAAAAACTCAAATTACTCTTTATTATATAACTCTCAACTCGATTAAATAGATAGATAGATCGTGAAGCTAACACTCGAAAATTGATCATACTAAACTTTTATTCAACTAGATCACGAAATAACTAAGGTTCGAACTAAAAATAGGTAATGATAATAAAAGTGATGGTGATCCGATACCGGGGCACCTCCCCCAAGCTTGGCACAAGCCAAGGGGAGTGCCCATACCCGTGTGCTCAAGTTTCCTTCTTCAGTGATGGTGGTGATGGCGAAGTGGCGAGCTTGTCCAGCTTACGTTTGAGGATGAAATTTTCCTCCCTCAAATCATCGACTTCTTGCTCAAGCTTTAATACCTTTTTACATAATGCCTCCCTGCTTTCCTGCAGAAAACGGGACGGGATAAATTGGATCTTAGACTTGTTTACTGTGTTTGGGAGGCTCGACTTCTTGAACTCCGCATGCATATCTCCAGGTTGAGGTAGAGGGGCATCGTCGTCATCCGAACTCGCATCTTCCGTCCCCTTTATGTTGGCATCTTGCTCCTCCTCCTCGGACCATCCATAGGAGACTATATCCCCATAGATCTTTGGATTTGCAACATAGTGTGATACAAAGCTCTCCCCATCTGAGTCTTGAGGCGACATACTTTCAGATCTGCCAGGAAAATAGCACAAAACAAGAACAGAGGATATTTCTACGATACGGTGGTCAAAACGTCCGGGAGTATATATAAAGAATTTTTTATCTTGCACAACAAGGAATCCAGGAGAAAACGGAGTCGGGAAGGCTCACGTGGGGCCCACGAGCCACCAGGGCGCCCCAGGGGGGTGGGGCGCCCTGGTGCCCACGAGGCACCAGGTGGGTCCCCTTGGCCATTTCTTATTTTTGTATTTTTTCTAATATTCCAAAACTGACAGAAAGTATTTTTATGGAATTTTTGGAGTCGGTTTACTTACCGTATCACATACCTCTTCCTTTTTAGGGTTCTAGAGTGCTCCAGAAGGTCTCTTTTATGTATTCCTTCGGTGTAATTGTTTCGATGATATTAGTTTTAACATTAATGGGAGTACCTGAAATATAGTGCTTAATTCTTTGCCCATTCAACACTCTCGGATTAGTGCCTTCGGAGTTTTTTATTTTGATGGCTCCGGAGCGGTAAAGTTCTTCGATAATATATGGTCCTTCCCATTTAGAGAGAAGTTTTCCTGCAAAGAGTCTCAAACGAGAATTGTACAATAGAACTTGCTCACCTACTTTAAATTCCCGTTTTTGAATTCTTCTATCATGCCATCTTTTAAATTTTTCTTTAAATAATTTTGCATTTTCATAAGCTTGGGTTCTCCATTCATCTAATGAGCTAATATCAAATAACCTCTTTTCACCGACAAGTTTAAAATCATAATTTAGTTCTTTAATTGCCCAATAAGCTTTATGTTCTAACTCAAGAGGTAAATGACATTCGTTTCCATAAACCATTTTATAAGGAGACATACCCATAGGATTTTTATAAGCAGTTCTATAAGCCCATAATGCATAGTCAAGTTTCTTAGGCCAATTATTTCTAGATCTATTGATGGTTTTTTGCAAAATTAATTTTATTTCTCTATTGCTCAATTCAACTTGACCACTAGTTTGAGAGTGATAGGTAGATGCAATTCTATGGTTGACATCATATTTAGCAAGCAATTTACGAAATGCACCACGAATAAAATGTGAACCACCATCAGTCATTAAATATCTAGGGACTCCGAACCTTGGGAAAATAACTTCTTTAAGCATTTTAATAGAAGTGTTATGATCAACACTACTAGTTGGAATAGCTTCTACCCACTTAGTAACATAATCAACAGCAACTAAAATATGAGTATACCCATTGGATTTAGGAAAAGGTCCCATATAATCAAATCCCCAAACATCAAATGGTTCAACAGCAAGTGAATAATTCATAGGCATTTCCTGACGTCTACCAACATTACCAATTCTTTGACATTCATCACAAGATAGGACAAACTTACGAGCATCCTTGAAAAGAGTAGGCCAATAAAAACCAGATTGTAATACCTTGTGTGCAGTTCTGTCTCCCGCATGGTGTCCTCCGTAAGCTTCGGAATGACACTTCCGTAGGAGTTGTTCCTGTTCATGCTCAGGTATACAAAGTCTAATAATACCATCTACTCCTTCTTTATAAAGATGTGGGTCATCCTAGAAGTAATGTCTTAAATCAAAGAAGAACTTTTTCTTTTGTTGGTATGTGAAACTAGGAGGTATGTATTTAGCAACAATGTAATTAGCATAGTCTGCATACCATGGAGTATTACGAGAAGCATTTATGACAGCTAATTGTTCATCAGGAAAATCATCATTAATAGGTAGTGGGTCATCAAGAACATTTTCCATTCTAGACAAATTATCTGCTACGGGATTTTCAGCTCCCTTTCTATCAATAATAAGCTAGTCAAATTCTTGTAGCAATAAAACCCACCTAATGAGTCTAGGTTTAGCATCTTTCTTTTCCATAAGATATTTAATAGCAGCATGATCGGTGTGATCAGTTACTTTAGAATCAACTATGTAAGATCTGAATTTATCACATGCAAACACAAATGCTAGAAATTCTTTTTCAGTAGTAGCATAATTTCTTTGGGCACTGTCTAGAGTTTTACTAGCATAATGGATAACATTTAATTTCTTATCAACTCTTTGTCCTATAACAGCACCAATAGCATAATCACTAGCATCACACATAATCTCAAAAGGCAAGTTCCAATCAGGTGGTTGGACAATAGGTGCAGTGGTTAAGGATTTCTTAAGTGTTTCAAAGGCTTCTAGACAATCATCATCAAAAACAAATGGAACATCTTTTTGCAAAAGATTGGTAAGAGGCCTAGAAATTTTAGAGAAGTCTTTAATAATTCTCCTATAGAAACCAGCATGACCAAGGAAACTTCTTATACCTTTAATATCTTTAGGACATGGCATTTTCTCAATAGCATCAACCTTAGCTTTATCAACTTCAATACCTCTTTCAGAAATTTTATGCCCTAAGACAATGCCTTCATTCACCATAAAGTGGCACTTCTCCCAATTCAAGACAAGATTAGTTTCTTCACATCTCTGCAAAACTTGATCAAGGTTGCTTAAGCAGTCATCAAAAGAAGTTCCGTAAACGGAAAAATCATCCATGAACACCTCAACAATCTTTTCACAAAAGTCAGAGAATATAGCAGTCATACATCTTTGAAAGGTAGCGGGTGCATTGCATAAACCAAAAGGCATACGTCTATAAGCATAAGTTCCAAAAGGACAAGTGAAGGTGGTTTTCTCTTGATCGGGTTGTGATACAGGTATTTGAGAAAAACCAGAATAACCATCTAGAAAAAAAAAGTGTGTATGCTTAGATAATATTTCTAACATTTGATCAATAAAAGGTAAGGGGTAATGAGCTTTTCTAGTAGCTTTGTTTAATTTTCTAAAATCAATTACCGTCATATAACCAGTAACAATTCGCTGTGGAATGAGTTCATTTTTATCATTAGGAACAACGGTAATACCTCCTTTCTTAGGGACACAATGAACGGGACTTACCCATCTACTATCAACTATGGGATAGATTATACCTGCTTCCAGAAGTTTTAATATTTCGGTTCTTACCACCTCTTTCATCTTAGGATTTAATCGTCGTTGGTGGTCGTCAACTGGTTTAGCATCAGGCTCCATATTAATTTTGCGCTGACATAGAGTGGGACTAATGCCCTTAAGATCATCAAGAGTATATCCAATAGCAGGTCGGTGCTTCCTTAGAGTTTTTAGTAATCTCTTTTCTTCATGCACTGAAAGGTCAGTACTAATAATAACAGGATATATCTTCTTTTCATCAAGATAAGCATATTTCAATGTATCAGGCAATTGCTTCAATTCAAACACAGGATCACCTTTAGGTGGAGGAGGGCCTCCAAGAGTTTCAACTGGCAAATTATGTTTAAGGATAGGTGGTTGATCAAAGAACATCATATCTATTTCATTTCTTTCATTCATATGCATATCGTTTTCGTGGTCTAGCAAATATTGTTCTAACGGATCAGTAGGAGGTATGGCAATAGAAGCAAGACCAATAATTTCATGTTTACTAGGCAACTCTTTATCGTGAGGTTGTCTACGAAACTTGTAGAAATTAAACTCATGAGATACATCACCAAACTTAACTCGAACCTTTTCTTTAACACAATCAATTTCAGCATTAACGATATTCAAGAAAGGTCTACCAAATATAATGGGACAAAAATTATCTTTTTGTGAGCCAAGTACTAAGAAATTAGTAGGGTATTTGATTTTGCCACACAAGACTTCAACATCTCTAACAATCCCATGTGGTGTAATAGTATCTCTATTCGCAAGCTTAATAGTAACATCAATATCTTCAATCTCAACAGGTGCAATTTCATTCATTACTTCTTGATATAAAGAAAATGGAATAGCACTCACACTAGCACCCATATCACACAAACCATGATAGCAATGATCTCCAATCGGGTGCGAGATAGGGGCCCGCCAGGTCCAGATCGAGCCCGCCCTGCCGCCGCTGCCAGCTGCCTGCCGCTGTCGTGCCTCTGGCCACCGCTGCCATGCACCACCGCAGCAGAAGGAGTGGGAACGGGCGCCGCCGCCGCCACGCCCGGACACGACCAGTAGGAGCCCTGCCGCCGCCATGTCGCGCGGGCTTTGCCCGGCGGCGCCTCCGGCGGCGGCATGTTGATTTTAGCGGGGTTCCGGGCCGTGCACACTGCATCACACCATTCCTTCTTCTCTCCGCTCCACCGAATAGCGCCGCCCAGATCCACACCATGCCAAAGTCATAGTTCTATGTGCCGGCAGCCGGCGGCGGCTCCTGATCTCCCTCCGCAGGAGACACCACAACAGTCGTGCCTATACACGGAGGTGGCGGTCGCAGCTAATGAGTACGTATGTCAGATGAGCCAAGTCCGATGAGGCGATGACCTAGGTTCGCGTGGACCCCGACCTCACGGAGGCCTGGGTCAGCGATCGGTCGCTCACCACCGCGAAGGAGGATGCGGAGCATCTCCTCCGTGAGCACCAGGTGGCGGTCAGGGCAGGGCTGTCGCGCACCCGCACCCTTCCGCTGCTGGAAGGACTACTCCTCCTCCGACGACAACGATAGCACGGATGGCAACGGAGGTGCAGCCGGCCAGGTCGGCCACGCGTACAAGGTCACCTTTCGCTACAAGCTAGTGTAGGTTTTTTTAGCTTTTAGTTGAACGGACAAAATATCGTTCTTTAGGTAAATTAAGTCTGAACTTAAGTGAATTCCATCTTATTTGCATGAATTTCGTCCAATTTGTTCAAATCCGCTTTGAAATGTATGCGGGCACGGTTGAATGGCCGGCACCCATATCACTTTCCGCGGAATACAGTGTCCTTTTTAGGGGTTTGTGTTGGAAATGCCCTTACACACAAGAACCCCATTGCACGTTATAATAGGATGGAATTCTACTTTTTCTAGGAAAAAAACTTTTCACAATGTATGCAAATAAATAATAATAGAGCAAATGACCACTGGCCCCTTTTCTGGTTGTTTGTGTATGTAGAACATAAATAAATAGACTTTTTCCAAATGGTACGGACTAAGTTTCCCGCATTTCATATTGAGGAAATTATTTGGGCATTTGGCGCTCTTATTTTTCATTTGCCGCCAAAGAAATAGCGTGCCAACACTTTTATTATTGAGAAAAAAATCCCCGTAATATATATTTCTATCTCTCACCCACGCCGCCATCTCTCCACTTTTTTTTTGACAGGAAAAGGACTTTATTTCTCAAACAATAGAAAGGTCATTTACAATAAGGTGAGAAATAAAATCCGGGATTGAACTATCCCAAACTTCAGAAGATCTACTACTATGGGAAAATTTTGCAATGCTATCCGCTACTCCATTAGCTTCACGAGAACACTTTATAACTTCAGACACGGACAAGTCGAGCGCCAATTCTTTGCATTCCAAAACCACAACCACTTCCGCTCCTAAATACTCTTCCTGATTTAGTGCCTCAACAGCGACCAAACTATCAGATTCGATGATTAGTGAGCTGCACCCAATCTTAGCTGCCAGGTAGTAGCCATTGCGAATAGCCATTATTTCCGCCATATCCACAGAAGGGACATGCGGTATAAACCATGAGGCTGCCGCGACAAACTCGCCATGGTCATCGCGAGCTACTGCACCTGTACCTCCCGTCATATTTTCCGCACAAAAGGATGCATCCACATTGATTTTAACAATTCCTCTCTTTGGTTTTTGCCACATGTGATCACGTTTCATCACTGGTCGGTTAGGAGTTGCAGCACGGACAAAGTTTGTTGCCAGAACTTTGATGGACACTGCCGTTCAATCCGGTTGACGGATCGTTTCGCCTTTGACAAATTGTCGTCGCTGCCACCAGATAAACCAGCTACCAACTGCAATAAGTTCGGCCATTGGTAGCTCACTTATACAGTTTTGCCATCTCATAAGAGCGTCCATTGTGACTGAACCAGAATGGTCTTCTACCACTGCTTTTTGGATCTCTTCTTTCAGACCAAGTTCAGCCCAAACCTCCAATGCTCGACTACAGGTAAATAGGCAATGTTGGATATCTTCAAACCCTATGTGGCAGATCGGGCATTGGCCCGACACGGGAATGTGCCTTCCAGCTAAAGTACCAAAGCATGGCAGAACTCCCCTAAGAACTTTCCATATAAAGTGTTTTACTTTTCCCGGAGTGCGCAAAGCCCAAACATACTTCCAACTGTCCTGTACTTGGCTTCCCTGCCCATTGGTTCGGTTCCAGTGATGCCCAAATTCCACATGATATGCTGACCTTACCGAGAATGTACCTGAACGGTTATAAAGCCATGCTATGAAGTCTTCGACCACTTCCACTTGCAATGGAATTTGGAGGATTCTATGGACATCTACAGGAGAGAAAACAGACCGTAACAGGTCCTCATCCCATTGGCCAGTGTGCGGATCAATCAGCTCTTTAACTTTTGTTAACATCGTTGTTCCCCTTGGTGTAATGACTTTCCGAGATTCACTCAATGGAACCCAGGGATCATGCCAAATATTGATTTGCGCGCCTGAGCCCACACGCCAAATACACCCTCGTTTGAACGTTTGTATTCCTGCTACAATGCTTTGCCATGTAAAAGAAGATCCTTTTTTGGGGCCAGCATTAAGGATATTCCCATCCGAATAGTATTTTGCACTTAGAACCCATGCACACAAAGATTCTGGATTCTGGAGTAGTCGCCAACACTGTTTTGCTAATAAAGCAAGATTAAAACTGTGTAGGTCTCTGAACCCCAAGCCACCTTTCCTCTTCGGGATGCACATCTTCCACCATGCAAACCAATGCATCTTCTTTTTTTCCTCATTATCTCCCCACCAAAATCCTGCAATCTCATCTGTGATTGATTTACAAATCCCTTTGGGCAGTTTGAAAACAGACATCGCATATGAGGGAATTGCTTGAGCAACCGCTTTCAATAAGATTTCTTTTCCTTGCATGGATAATACCTTTTCCTTCCAACCTTTAATTCTTTGACAAATTCTATCAATGAGGTGCTGGAAGCAGTCACTCCTATCCACCCCCACCATTGTGGGTAGACCAAGATATTTATCTGAGAGTGCTTCCGTTAGGATTTCAAGATTTCTACAGACATCTTCCCTGACACTGACACTTGTGTTAGGACTGAAAAATACACTAGATTTTGCCGTACTCACAAGTTGTCCAGAGCTTCCACAATAAATGTCCAAAACTCTTTTCAGAGTACTTGCATTCTGGACATTGGCTTTCATAAGGATCAATGAATCATCTGCAAAAAGAAGGTGAGAGATAGACGGTGCATTTCTACAAAAACATATACCTTCCAACCCACCAACCTCTTCCTCATGAGCCAAAAGGCTAGAGAATCCCTCTGAGCATAGTAGAAACAGATAAGGAGACAAAGGGTCTCCCTGCCGCAGCCCCCTGGTGGGTGAAATATCATCCGTCTCTGTGCCATTGAATCTTACTCTATAGCTTACTGAAGAAACACACTCCATAATCATCTCCACCCATTGCACATGAAAGCCTAGTTTCAACATTATTTGCTTGAGAAAACCCCATTCAACACGATCATATGCTTTCATCATATCTAATTTCATTGCACAGTACCCATTAGAGCCATGGGTCTTCTTCTTGATTGCATGAAAGCACTCATATGCCACTAGCACATTATCTGTTATGAGCCTTCCTGGAACAAAGGCACTTTGCGTTGGGAAGATGACTTCAGGCAAAAATTTCTTCAGCCTGTTTGCTAGCATTTTTGATATAATTTTATAGATCACGTTGCACAAACTAATGGGCCTGTACTGAGTGATTACCTCTGGACTGTCAACTTTTGGGATCAACACAATATTAGTTTGGTTCCACCCCTCAGGTATTTTCCTTCTATGGATTGCCTCCAGAACTTCATCAGTGAGTTCATCTCCAAGAATATGCCAAAAACGCTTAAAAAAGACTGCATGCAAGCCATCAGGGCCTGGCGCCTTCATGTCCCCGATCTGGAAAAGAGCCTTGCGGACTTCCTCACGAGAGTATGGTGCAACCAGCAATCTGTTCATCTCCGACGTCACACGAGGCTTAACTGCCTGCAGCAAGTTCTGGTCACACTCAGCAACATCCGATGTGAATAGGCCTCCAAAATAATCAGAAATTAGTGGGTTGAGGTTATCATTACCCTCAACCCACCCATTAGTATTATTACGCAATTTTTTTATCAGATTCCGTCTCTTTCTTGCCGAAGCAAATTGATTAAAGTACTGAGTATTACGATCTCCCTTACGTAGCCATCTAACTCTACCACGTTGGGCCCAATAAATTTCTTCCTGATCGAGCAAATTTTCAATAAGCACCGAGAGCTCTTTCTGCTTTGCCAAAATCTCATCGGTATATGAAGCTTGCATCAGCGCTTCGAGCTCCTTCTGGGCCTTATTTAGCCTACAGCGAGGTCCCTTTAGGACCCGATGATCCCATACATGAAGATCACGATGGACAGAGTCAATCTTCTCCTTTACCGACGGACAAATGCCTCGGTGCATCGCCTTTTGCCAAGCTGTTTTAACTATTTCCTCAACGGTTTCCTCTTCTAGCCACCGAGCTTCAAACCGGCGCTCATACTTGGGTGTCTCTTCTGCCACACCTCTGAGATATTCGGTGTCTAGTAGGATAGGGCGGTGGTCAGATTTGCCCATCTCTAAATTGCATAGACCGGCTTGAGGGTGCATGTCGAACCAACCTGCATTAGTTACTGCGCGATCCAGCCTCTCCTTTAGCCCTCCCCGGAACCAGGTGAACTTGTCACCAACATATCCCATATCCTCCAAAGAACAGTCAGCCAAAGCGTCTTGAAACGCTTGCAAGCGTGACTGGTGTCGGGGTGCACCCCCCTCCTTTTCCGAAGACAGCAATATTTCATTAAAATCTCCGATGATGACCCAAGGCAGCCTTGACTGAGCATGTAAATCCTGTATATAACGATACGTACGATCTTTATTTTCCCAACTTGGCTCACCATAAATTCCAGTCAATCTCCAAATGTCACCATTAGCCTCATGAACAGAGACATCAATACCATCAAGAGTGGTTGTCTGGGAGTAGATCCTCACCTCCTTCTTCCAGACCAAAAGCAAACCACCCTTTCTTCCATCAGGACTTGGTGCAACAATCCTCTCATCCATGCCTAGCTTTCTCATTAGTGCTTCTGCCTTCTCCCCGTCCAAATGCGTTTCAGACAGAAAAAACGCATCCGGTCTGTGCCGCCTCTGAACATCTAGAAGCGAGCGAACTGTCGGGGCGCCGAGAAGACCCCTACAGTTCCAGCTGATAAGTTTCATTGCTCTTGATCACCGCAGGACAGGTTTTCCAACGCCGCAAAATCGTTTACAAGATCACCAAATACCCTCACAGCAACAAACCTGGACTATAGTCCAGATCACACCTTCATAATTCAGCAAAAACTCCTGCAAAGCATGCTTCAGCGGCCGAAGACGAAGAAGCAGAAAACAAATCTACTCCTAGGACCCTGGTGGACAACCATCAAGGAAACCTGCAGTAGAGATTGGAGAACCAGCCGCGACGACGTAGGGTCGCCGCCCTGGGACAAAGACGCCGGCACCAGCGCCGCCACCGGGGGCGGACGGCGTTGGGCCAGCAAACCCTAGCCGCCTGAACGATCGCCTCTTCTATCTTACGTAAAAAACGCTTCGCGCGTTCCTCCCGCCATCTCTCCACTTACCCTCTTCTTCAACCTCAATCCATCCTATTCCATCTAATGGGATCCCTCCCATCCGCTGGCCGATGTGCATCGCCTCAATAGAGGAATGGCGATCGATTGGCTTGGTGGGCGGACTGGTGGAGACTCAGCGGGCGGGCGGGCGATTGCAGGCCGTGGAGGTTGGGGGACAGAGACCGGCCGGCGTGTGCGTCGGGGGCGATGGCGGCGATTGGGCGGGTAGGTTGGACGAATCGTGTGCTGCAACTCAGGCTGGACGTGGCGAGCGGGGTTTTGGCCCGGCTCGCAGCCCGCTAAGGACCGGACCGAACGGTCCTTGCCCGGTAAAATAATCAGTCGGTCCGAGCTCAGGAATCAGAACCGACAAAGCTTCGGTCCGGTCCTGTTTTTGACCGAGCCGACCAAGCGGACCGAGAATCCCAGCGGCGAGCGTCGCCTGGGAATTCACATCGTCCAATTCCCCTGCGCGACAGGAGTAGTGGAGGAGCAGTGTAGGGAGCGCTGCACCTGTCCGCCGTCGTCGACCGTCGCCGTCTTCACCTGCCCGTAGTAGACTCCGTCCTCCTCGTCTAGCTGCCGTCGACCATGTCAGTTTACAGCTGCTGTCAAAGTTTCTAAAAATACAGTTTCGTCAGTTGTAGCCATAAGCTGTTAGAATTCAGTTTCGTCAGACAATACAACTTTCTTCAGTTTCGTCAGAAAATACAGTTTTCTTGGAAGAGCACTGCAATGGCAGCCGTTTCAGCACAACACGCACGTAACGCAGGCCACTATCTGGGAGAAGCACTCGATCGGCCGTGATTTTCTGATTGTGGGAGAAACGCTTAACCGTGATTTTCGCATCCAACAAATCAGGCAAGTATTTTTTGGAAGGCGCTAGATATGATAGCGCCCACTTCCTATAATCACGGGCCATCACCCCACGTTGCACTTTCCTTTTATTCGGTCGAGCAGAAAACAAAATATACGAGAGAAACACGGCTTGATCCGAAAATCATGGTGGCATTTGAGGAAGAACTCCACGTCAGATTTGATCCTCTTATCTCGCCAAGACCCGAACACAGAAAATCGTGGCCTCATAGCCTACATTACTTGCACGCAATAGGAAAAACTGCTAATGAACAAATATGTGCAGGTTCATGAATAATAGCCGCGCCGCCCAGCGCACACGTCGCCCACCTTGCCACCGGCGCTCCCGCATGTCACCCACCTCGCCACAGCACCGTGCACGTCGCACACCTCGCCGCTGCACCCGTGCAAGTCGCCGCCGGTGGTCGTTGGCCGGTCCGCTCGGTCCGGCCCGGGCTTCGTCGTCGTCGGTCCGGTTCCTGAAATCAGGACCGTCGTGCTGCTCGGTCCGGTCCGGCCAGGACCACCGGCGGCCGATCCAAACGACGGCTCGAACCGGGACCAGACCGGCCCGGACCGTGTCCACCCTTAGCTGCAACGACCAACTTCGTCTTCAACCTACAGGTTGAATAAGCAGAGCAAGCACCGAAGTACAGCAATCCTGCCTAGGGTAGCTGCGCACCAGGTTCGTCATGGTCCTGACCATTGTGCTCTGCTCTCTCAGGTCGTGGTCCAGAAATTACTCAAATTCTTTGATCTGAAACTCATGTAGCATTTTGATTTCTTCTGGCTTAATCGGTGTAAACGTTTTGCTGTTGGGTTGTGCAAACTGCAGGAGCTCTGCTCCGTGGTGTGTTGGCAATAAGCCACGGCGACCGCGTCGGGTGCGCGTGTGTACGCGCGGGGGACGCGTCGGGATCGTGGCGAGCGTGCACGTGTGCATGTACACGGGAATAAGTCGTGACGGAGCACGGTGGCGACCGGCGTCAGTGCGCCAGGTCAGGTCCGTGGCGGTGTGATCGACGTGTGCGCGTCAGGTCGGGTCCGCGGGCTGGGTCACGGCCATGTGTGTACGCGCATGTGTGCATTGCATGTTAGTGGTCTAGAGATGGCCGGGTCGTTGAGTCAGCTGTGTACTGGAGTGAGTCCAGGGGTTGGTTTTGGTCAGGTCGTGATGGCTAGAGCCATTCTAGGAGAGGATCAAGTCAAGTTGTTAGCTGAACACGGCTGAGTAGTGTTTGGCCGTTGAGTGGATGGCTGGACGTGCATGCATGTAGGAATTAGTTAGTGGGGGTTAGTAGCGCCTGTGTTATTCACTGGGAGACAAGGCAAAGCTAGCTTTCTCCTTGGTGAAGTGTGTGTGCGTGTGAGTTTCCAACCATGTGTGTGTGTGTTCTTGTGAGGCAAAGAGAGAAGGTTGAGCTGTGAGAGGCAGCAAGAGGTAGAAGAAGAGCGGCGCTGCGAGAGGCGGCGCCAACATGGTAGGAGCAGAGTAACTAGTAACACGTCACATATTCACATGAAAAGAAAAATCACAAATCGGCACAAGACTGATCTTAAAGTATATACATATCTTCGTTGTGAAATATCATCATGGAGAATTTGCTGGAGTCAGAACTGACCGTAAAGATACATTGCTATGAATCCAGACTCTTTCAACGAGACAACTGGTACTAACAAAACATGCAGTCATTACATGGATATTGGGTGTCAAGTTGAACTGAAATAGAGCACTAGATAATACCATCTGCTAGCTTCATTTACAGAATTCAGTTATTGATTTCATCAGCCTCGTGTCTTGATATCATGTTCACAAAGGTGATAGTTAAAGTTCATTGCCATGAATGCTCAATGTTATGATGTGCAACCTGTCTCTAGTTTATGTTTGAAATATATAAGCCATGGCAATTTGTCATGGGAGCACTGACCTAGGATTGCTTTTTATTGTTGTGTTAGATAACCTTATTGTCCTCTTTTTGTCCACTTCGTTTGACACTAACTTGCAGCAGTATGCCTTAACTTACTCCTTCATTCCGTAAAAAGGAGAAAATAAAACTTAAGTCTTTCAGTACTCATAATTTTTTTCTGTTGCAATATGTATGATATTTTGACTTATTTGAGTGGGGGAAATGTCAATTCGCTTGAGGAAGTTACAAAATGTCATTTTGATCATGTGAATTGCTGCAGACTGAGGCATTTGTTCTATGTACATGCCGCACTGAGCGTTTGGTTGAGGTCTGTAATTTCCGTTACTTTGTCAGATTAACAATGGCGAGGATACCAAGACGACTTCGGGACTTGAACCTTTCAATGCATGACCCAGAACATGTGCAACTTGATGAAGAAAATCTGCAAGGTCCTTCAGAGATTGATAATATAGTACCAGGCAGATCTCATGAATCTACTAGCCAAATCAAGATAATTTGTAACTTTCCATTACTAAACTTCTTCAGAATGATGGTTTTTATTATCACTGGTTTCAGATGTGTTGGGATATTCCTGCATGTAGGGCCAAATGGAGAGACACGACAGATTGTAGGGGAATTTCGGCTGAAAAATTTATCCCAGGTAGCTGGAGGAAAGATAATTGTGGAGACTAATGAAAACGTGTACCAAATGAAGGGTCTACTACCATTCTTAGCAGCTATCTTAGCGACGTTGCAGAGAACTCCACATTTGCACCACTGAGCATTCCAAGACGGGACAATGAATTATTTGTGCAAAGAAAGAACAACATGATCAAGGATATGGAGGTAATTTTTAAGCAACATCATCACATACATCTTTTTTTTACGTATCATCACATACATCTTTATTGTCATTTCACATGTAAATAATTAAATTTACTTTGTTGAAGGAGAAATTTGTCTATCCATCTGAGACAAAGCAGCTTACATGAGACTGGATCCTAATGACTGTTTGCAAAAGATGGAGAGCCTACAAATCTCGCTTGAAGAAAAAATATTTCAACCGCAAAGAGAGGTCTCTCCAGGAAATTATCAGTGATGTTCCAATAGGTGTTAATGAGCATGAATGGGAACCTCTAGTTGGAATGTGGTGTCAGGATTCACACATGGTTATTATCTCATCCTCTCATGCTCAAACTGGACTCCAAAATTATTTTGCTAACATTACGTGTCTGCACCTAATTTGTTTGCAGAAGTTATGCGAGAAAAACACAGAGTGTGCGAAGCAACAAAAGAATCCACACACAACCGGGAGAAAAAGCCATGCCAGGCTACAAAAAGAGATGGTGGCAACTATCCTTTTTACAATTTTCATTGCATGACAAATCAATTATCTTCAAAAATAACTATTAGTGGACCTAATGTACTTTACTGGATAGGAAATTAAAAGGAAAGCACCGATCCACAAGATTGACCTATGGGATGAAGCTCATAAGAAAAAAGATGGCAATTACACAAGCGACAATGTGAAGACAATAATGGTACATTCTACTTATTTATGCCTACAGTCCAACACGCAATCTATTCCATAGTGTAATAATTAGTCCTATTCAATAGGATGCAGCTAATGGGGAGTTAAAAAAAAGGAAAATCGATCACAATGGTAGCCTTTCCACTGACGATTATAGTGAAGTCTTCAAAGGTGCACTTGCAGACAAGGCAAAACTTCGAGGTTACTATGATGAAAAGTATTGGAGCAGAGTAAATGTGTCTCGGGGAATTACTTTTGTTGGGAAATCTGATCAAGAAAATCTTCAGTTTGAAGTATGCATGGTCAAAGATAATGTATAGGATGTCAAAGATAATGTAAAGGAAGTCAAAGATGATGTAAAGGATGTCAAAGGTGATGTAGGGGACTTCAGAGGTCAGATGGCTATGATGGCTGCATTCCTTGCCAAAAAGTTTCCTGGAGAGAGTTGGAGAATCCAGAAAATTATCAAGTTAGCATATGAAACACAGTTATATTTGTGCAATGATGAAATTAATGAACACTGATACGCTATTACAATAATTCCATTGCAGGTCACGCAACCTGAAAGAGATAACAATCTCCAATGTGAATGTTATAATGCCTTGAACAATCAAATGATGATGTGCAAGAGCCACGAACTACCATGCAGGTGATGTAATGAGCTTTTCATGTACTATTTAATGCAGGTCCATGCTAATGTCTTACAACTATTTCTTTAACAGGAGTTGCAGCAAACCAAATCAAAAGAGGGTTGTGGCAATGCGCCTTTACCACATGAACATGTGATCACTAAGGTGTGACAACTAACCTATACTCAGTTATCAATCATCTTCTGTCAGTAATTTTGTGATTGGTTGGACCCTTATACTAGTCAAATAGTGGAAAGCTATGTTATCAACATGTTAAAACTTTGTCAAATATTAACCTTTTGGTTGGCAAATATAACCTGATTGGGTTCGTATATACCCTCCTAGCAATCTTAACCTATGTGCAAGGACTTATCCAGCTTTTCATCAATGAAGACGATGACACCTTTTCCTATTAAATTGCAGAATGCCCATGCTGAAAATAATCTTGCAGTGCAGCAAGGTGATCCTGAACCAAGTCTACGACTTCACCAAGTCACTAAGCAGGTACACATATGCTACATATCCAAATGACAATGATTGTACAGGAGGTTGTCTAGTTTTGTGTGTAAGTGCAAGGTAAATGACATTATTATGAAACACTAATCCCATTTTGACAAGCTCGTTTCAAATACTGTTGTGACACCACTAGCAGATCATAAGTCAGAGTCAACCAAGCAATTAAAAATTGTATTGCATATAACATTAACACGATTTGGCCCGATGCAACCACTAGTTAGTCACACACATATCATTGCTGCTCCTAGAGATCTCGTATTCAAAGAAACTAATTAATTACTTTTGAATTGATACATAAGTAGTAATAAAACACCAACCTTGCATAGATGTTCTTTTTGATGGAAACCTTGCATAGATGTTGAGGAACACCTGGCCCTTGAATATTAGGTGAATTGTGTTTTTAGTGTATAAATTTACATGATGCGTACTTCATTTGTTTGCGTGCTGCATTCATGTTTAGTTTTCACAATAAATAATTTTGTAATAAGACCTTAATCTAATTTGATAGCAAGGTGTGCAGACCGAAAGTACGTGTAGAATAAGGCTTCTTACTTTGTGCATGTATCGAAACTCTTCAAAATTATCATTATTGATAATAGTTGATCATGTGTCTCCATTCATACATATTCCTATTTAATTTCAGAATGGTAATGCTGAAAATAGCAATGCAACCAAGCCACATGGTCATCACCAAGTCACTAAGTAGGTACATATAGGCTAGATATCCAAATGACAATGATTGTATAATAGACAGTTGGTCTAATTCTTTGTGAAATTGTCCTTATTTGCGTAAAATGAAATCTTCTCAGGTTCATTAATAACAAATGTTTCATTTCTTGAAAAATAGGATAAAACTGAAGTCGTGTTGTATTCGATGAACTTGAGAAACAAAGACAAACTCGTGGACAAAGGAACATTAGAGAGTAAAGAGAAAACTTATGTGGTTGGAGGAAACATGCTTGGAGTACAATATGTTGCAGTTCTTGTTCGCGGCTGTACATATCTAGGAGATGAGAGACTAGTCAGACCATATGAAAAATTCCAAACAGTAAGGGATGCTATTGGTTCTGTTATTGCTTGGCCACGCTCATATGTAAGTATGTTTCCATTCAAGCATTGTGTATGGTCCAATCTCCACATGTATGATATATTATTTATCAAGAATCTTTGTGATTTTTAGGTAAAAGTAGTTAAGCCAACCACTCCAGTACCACCAGAAAGCATTGGTATGATGCATTTCTTATAATTTCATCAAAGAATCTCTTATCTTCCACTTCTCTATAAACATATATTCATGTAAACATTGTTCATTCTCTTTTTTAGGGTGGTGAGGATTTGAAAAGGGAGTACATTAAAGGAGCTAGGAGTAGCTCGGTAGTTGAGGATTTGAAAAGGGAGTACACTGGAGGAGTCAGGAGCAGTTGATGAATCTATCTTTGAATGAACAAATATTATGGATTATGTATAGATTTTAGCTTCATAGAGAAACATATCCAGTATAGAGGATCTTTTCTTACTTATTTGCATCAGCGCATGTTTCATATGAATGTTTGATATTATTCAGTTGTGAACTCAATGTACTTTCAGTGGAGATATAGTTCCTGCTAATTAATGGATTGGATGTTGTTATTGAGGTTGCTAATGTTTGCAAATGCAATCTGTGATGTGGAATGATGCCTTCGTATAATGATATTATTTGATCAATCTGCATGTGCAACCATGACATGATACAGTAATTGAATTTGAAATGATGAAACACATTCAAAATAAATCAAATAATATTTGAAGTAAAATATTCCATTTGTATAAAGATGCTTATTTATATTTAGAGACGAGTATAAGAGGTGAATGAAACGTGTCGAAATGCAAGAATGCCTAATATAACGTCTCTACATGTAGACACGAATACAAGAATGCCTAATATAACGTCTGTACCTGTAGACACGATTTTGAACGTCCCTAGAAAGCGTCTCATGCCAGGTAACACACGCTTGGCAAGCGTGTCTACATGGTTGAGACGGTCCGTGGGGATACGCTCCAAGGACGCTTTATTAAAACGGCTCTATAGTTGCCTAGAGATGAAATAGCACGTCCCTAGGTATGAAATTGAGCGTGTCTAGTGACTGTTTTTGTTGTAGTGGCCACTATGTACAATAGTGTTCCATAGGCTCACACTACTGCAGGAATGCCTAGCAGTGGCGGGCGCAAAAAGCCCTGTAGTGGCGAGCAAGGCTCTCAATGGCGCCCGCCACTGCTAACACGGCATCAGTGGCGGGCGCCCACCCACCAGTGGTACATAGCTAGCAGTGGCGAGCATGCCCTAGGGCCCGCCACTAGTTTTGACCACTAACGGCGCTGATAGCGCACACTCTCGGTGGCGAGCTCTTCTCGATGCCCGCCACTGCTAATAATTTAAGGAATGGAGACAAATCCCAGACTATACTACGAATATGTGACATCACAGTACAGGTCATGTAATACAAGGTGTTCATACATACATACATACACATCATATAAGAATTATAATATATTCATACATCATGATTGATTTACAATTTTGCATAGCCTGGGGTGAGGAGAGTGCACATAAAGATAATTAATGTTCAAATCGAATAAGAAAGAAAACCATGACACATGATAAGTTAAACAACAGTAGATAATTTTTATCATCCAAGGTAAATAACTCGTCATCATTCTAGCACATGACAAGTACTAGCTATGACCTACTCCTCTCTCTTAGGTAAAATTGGAGAAAACAGGTAAATCCCTCTATCTCCGCAATGGAGAATAGAGATCCACCTGTCTCCAATACGTGGCCTGCGCACATCCATGTTGTCTCCAATTGGTTGTATGCGCGCGTTCATTATTTTGGCCCATCCTTTGATGTTGATGCGTACATTTGTTGAAGAAATCGAGTATGCACTAGAGAAAGACACCGGCGGACTTGGCGGTAAGCTAACAATATGCATGTTACCTTCCATAAACATCAGGTCAGGCAGAACATCCCGCGGGAGCATCTGTTGTTGAAAATAATAGTAATATAGTTAGCAATGTAGTTTTGCTAAAGAAGAATGTATGCGAAAGATAGACTAGTGAGACAATAGTACAAAATCTTACCATGCTATGCGCACGGATGTTACCATGGTTCAACACGTGGACTAGAGGCACGTATTCAGTATAATTGTTGCCAATTTGATAATTGATCTTAAAAGTTTCAACATCATTAATAAATGTGACAAGAGATTTTTTCTCTTCACAAGTTAGTTCTGAGGCATAACTGTAGTACGTCTTATCTACTGCCTTCCTTGTATTTCTTGGAGCAAAGAAATAAGCTGTCAGTTGAAAATAAACAACTTTAGTACATATGAGTACCAACTATTTTTAAGTAAACAATATAAATTACTTAGCAAATTAGTTTGATGAACTCACATAGAGGTAGAACTGGAATCATGTCTACATCCACCCGAATTTCGATATTATCTTCAGGATCATCTTCACCACCAATATCGAATGTTATTTTCATATCCTCCTCAAATCCGTAGGACTTGCAAAGTGCTCTCCAATTTGAACAACCAAAATGGGAATCATTTAATCCATTGTAGATCTTAACCTCAAAAGTGAAACCATGTTTCGTCTTGAGGTGAGCTTTCTTCGTCTCCATACGCTCTCTATCTTCGAAACCGAGCTTGTCTAAGACATAAGGTCTTGCATAGCAGGGGATGCACTAGTTGAATTGTAAAAAATGAAAATAACACGTTAAAATAGAAACCACTAGTCATTTGCTTAATTACATACTAGCCGTCGTTACATACCGTCTCGTATTCGACGCACTCCTTCAGCGTGAGGGTGAAGCGCCTACCATTTTCCAGGTGAGGTCTATCACACATACCGCTGTCATCGGAGCAGTAATCACACTCGGGGATGCGATCGTCGTCAGACATTTCCTATGGAAGGCACGTCGGAGCAGTAGTTACGATTGCAAGTACGTCAAAGTTTGCCAACAACCGAAAGCTTGAAGCATTCGCAAGGTTTGCAAAATGCATACTCTGTGTGGCTAATTTGTATTGCAATATATGTAAATTAACCTAGTGCTTGTCAGGATACATTTACGTATATTTTTGTCAAGTATCCGGTTTAAATATCGTACTTTATACCACAAGTCATGCCGAAATTTCCTACGCTCACCTTCGGTGTCATTTCGGCATAACCTTGTTGGGGAACGTTCCATGGGAAACAAAAAATTTCCTACGCTCACCAAGATCAATCTAGGAGATGAACATCTACGAGAGGAGAGATTGCATCTACATACCCTTGTAGATCGCTAAGCGGAAGCCTTAAGAAACGTGGTTGATGTAGTCGAACGTCTTCGCGATCCAATCACGATCCGTCCCGCGAACACCCGATCAAGTGCCGAACGGATGGCACCTCCGCGTTCAACACACGTACGGCTTGATGACGCATTCACCTCCTCGATCCAGCGAGCGATGGTGAAGTAGTAGCTCGAGTCCTCCGGCAGCACGATGCCGTGGCGGCGGTGGTGGTGGAGCAATCTCAGCAGAGCTTCGCTAAGCTACGCGGAGAGAGAGAGGAACTACGAGGGAGAGGGAGGGCAGCGCCGTGGCATAGATGGGGGTGCGGCTGCCCTCTCTCTACCCCTCTATATATAGGGGAAAGGGGGGAGGAGGAGGCGCCCTAGGGTTTCCCCTAGGGGGACCGGCGGCCACACCAGATGGGGGCGCCCCTAGGGAAACCCTAGGGTGACTTGCCCCCCAAGCCAGGTGGAGGCAGCCCTAGGGGGGGGCGCCCCACCCCCTCTGGTGATCGTGAGATGGGGTGAGAGGGGCGCACAGCCCCTTAGTGGGCTGGTGTGCTTCCTCCCCTTGGCCCACGAGGCCCCCAACACTTGTCGGGGCCCCCTGAAATCCCTTTCGGTTCTCCTGGCCATAACCCGGTACCCCCGGAACACTTCCGGACTCCGATACCCTTCGTCCTATATATCAATCTTCACCTCCGGACCATTCCGGAGTTCCTCATTATGTCCGGGATCTCATCCGGGACTCCGAACAACCTTCGGTCACCAACATAATAACTCGACTGTACTTATATCGTCACCAAACGTTAAGTGTGTAGACCCTGCGGGTTCGAGCACTATGCAGACATGACCAAGACACCTCCACGGTCAATAACCATTAGCGG
Organism: Elymus sibiricus; assembly: GCA_039707655.1. Lineage (NCBI taxonomy): Eukaryota > Viridiplantae > Streptophyta > Magnoliopsida > Poales > Poaceae > Elymus > Elymus sibiricus. The sequence goes on along the minus strand of CM077672.1, from coordinate 512,968,044 downwards.
GACCTAGATGCCCGTATTGGTTCCTACATATTCTACGAAGATCTTTATCGGTCGAACCTCGATGTCAAGGATTCAGCAATCCCGTATGCAGTTCCCTTTGTCCATCGGTATGTTACTTACCCGAGATTCGATCGTCGGTATCTCCATACCTTGTTCAATCTCGTTACCGGCAAGTCTGTTTACTCGTTCCGTAATACAAGATCCCGTGACTAACTCTTTAGTCACATTGCTTGCAAGCTTATTGTGATGCTGTATTACCGAGTGGGCCCTGAGATACCTTTCCGTCATACGGAGTGACAAATTCCCAGTCTTGATCCATGCCAACTCAACAGACACCCTCGGAGATACCTGTAGAGCATCTTTATAGTCACCCAGTTACGTTGCGACGTTTGATACACACAAGGTACTCCTCCGGTGTCAGTGAGTTGTATGATCTCATGGTCATAGGAACAGATACTTGACATGCAAAAACGATAGCAATAAACTTGACACGATCATATGCTACGTTCATAGTTTGGGTCTTGTCCATCACATCATTCTCCTAATGATGTGATCCCGTTATCAAATGACAACTCATGTCTATGACCAGGAAACCATGGCCATCTCTTATCAACGAGCTAGTCCGGTAGAGGCTCACTAGGGACATGTTGTTGTCTACGTATCCACACATGTATTTGTGTTTCCAACCAATACAATTATAGCATGGATAATAAACGATTATCATGAACAAGGAAATATAATAATAACCATTTTATTATTGCCTCTAGGGCATATTTCCAACAGTCTCCCACTTGCACTAGAGTCAATAATCTAGCATTACATGGTTATGAATCTAACACCCATAGAGTTCTGGTGTTGATCATGTTTTTCCCGTGGAAGAGGTTTAGTCAACAGATCTGCAACATTCAGATCCGTGTGCACTTTGCAATTGTTTATGTCCTCCTCCTTGATCGCATTGCGGATGGAATTGAAGCATCGCTTTATGTGTCTGGTCCTCTTGTGAAACCTTGGTTCCTTGGATAGAGCAATGGCACCAGTGTTGTCACAGAACAGAGTCATCGGGTCAAGTGCACTGGGCACAACTCCAACATCTGTCATGAACTGCTTCACCCAGACACCTTCCTTCCCCGCCTCCGAGGCAGCTATGTATTCCGCTTCGCATGTAGAATCAGCTACCACGCTTTGCTTGGAACTGCACCAGCTTACCGCTCCCCCATTTAGAATATATACGTATCTAGTTTGAGACTTAGAGTCATCCGGATCAGTGTCAAAGCTTGCATCGACGTAACCCTTTACGACGAGCTCTTAATCACCTCCATAAACGAGAAACATTTCCTTAGTCCTTTTCAGGTACTTAAGGATATTCTTGACCGCTGTCCAGTGTTCCACTCCTGGATCACTTTGAAACCTTCCGGCCATACTTATGGCAAGGCTGACATCTGGTATTGTGCACAGCATCGCATACATGATAGAACCTATGGCAGAAGCATAGGGGATGACACTCATCTTTTCTCTATCCTCTGTAGTCGCTGGGCATTGAGTCTTACTCAACTTCACACTTTGCAAAACAGGCAAGAACCCCTTCTTGGACTGATCCATTTTGAACTTCTTCAAAACTTTATCAAGATCTTGATGCCTAATATGAAAGCAGCTTCTCCTAGGTCCTTCATTGAAAAACTCTTGTTCAAATATTCCTTCACGCTTTCCAAAAGTTTTATATTGTTTCCAATCAGTAATATGTCATCCACATATAATATTAGAAATGCTATAGAGCTCCCACTCACTTTCTTGTAAATACAAGCTTCTCCGTAAACTTGTATAAACCCAAACGCTTTGATCACCTCATCAAAGCGAAGATTCCAACTCCGAGACGCTTGCACCAGTCCATAAATGGATCGCTGGAGTTTGCAAACTTTGTCAGCATTCTCTGGATCGACAAAACCTTCTGGTTGCATCATATACAACTCTTCCTTAAGAAAACCGTTAAGGAATGCTGTTTTGACATCCATCTGCCAAATTTCATAATAAAAAATTGCAGCTATTGCTAACATGATTCTGACAGATTTAAGCATCGCTACGGGTGAGAAAGTCTCATCGTAGTCAACTCCTTAAACTTGTGAAAAACCCTTTGCCACAAGTCGAGCTTTATAGACGGTGACATTACCGTCTGCGTCCGTCTTCTTCTTGAAGATCCATTTATTCTGAATGGCCATTCGCCCTTCAGGTAGTACTTCCAAAGTCCATACTTTGTTTTCATACATGGATCCCATCTCGGATTTCATGGCCTCTTACCATTTGTCGGAATCTGGGCCCACCATCGCTTCTCCATAGCTCGTAGGTTCATCGTTGTCCAACAACATGACATTCAAGACAGGGTTACCGTACCACTCAGGAGCAGTACGTATCCTTGTCGACCTACGAGGTTCGATAGTAACTTGATCCGAAGCTTCATGATCACCATCATCAGCTTCCTCTTCAACTGACGTAGGTTCCACAGAAACATCTTTCTGCGCAGTGCTACTCTCTGGTTGAAGTAAAGGTTCAACAACCTCATCAAGTTCTATCTTCCTCCCACTCAATTCTTTCGAGAGAAACTCTTTATCTAGAAAGGACCCGTTCTTAGCGACAAACACTTTGCCTTCGGATCTGAGATAGAAGGTATACCCAACCGTCTCTTTTGGGTATCCTATGAAGACGCATTTGTCCGCTTTGGGTTCGAGCTTTTCTGGCTGAAGCCTTTTGACATAAGCATCGCATCCCCAAACTGACTTAGATGGTGTCGTCTCAACGGACTTAGATGGTGCCCTATTTAAAGTGAATGCAGCTGTCTCTAACGCATAACCCCGAAATGATAGTGGCAGATCGGCAAGAGACATCATAGAATGCACCATATCCAATAAGGTTCGATTACGACGTTCGGACACACCATTACGCTGTGGTGTTCCAGGTGGCGTCAACTGTGAAACAATTCCACATTGTCTTAAGTGACTGCCAAACTCATAACTCAGATATTCTCCCCCTCGATCACAATGGTAGCCTTTCCACTGACGATTATAGTGAAGTCTTTAAAGGTGCACTTGCAGACAAGGCAAAACTTCGAGGTTACTATGATGAAAAGTATTGGAGCAGAGTAAATGTGTCTCGGGGAATTACTTTTGTTCGGAAATCTGATCAAGAAAATCTTCAGTTTGAAGTATGCATGGTCAAAGATAATGTATAGGATGTCAAAGATAATGTAAAGGAAGTCAAAGATGATGTAAAGGATGTCAAAGGTGATGTAGGGGACTTCAGAGGTCAGATGGCTATGATGGCTGCATTCCTTGCCAAAAAGTTTCCTGGAGAGAGTTGGAGAATCCAGAAAATTATCAAGTTAGCATATGAAACCCAGTTATATTTGTGCAATGATGAAATTAATGAACACTGATACGCTATTACAATAATTCCATTGCAGGTCACGCAACCTGAAAGAGATAACAATCTCCAATGTGAATGTTATAATGCCTTGAACAATCAAATGATGATGTGCAAGAGCCACGAACTACCATACAACTTTCTCCAGTTTCGTCAGAAAATACAGTTTTCTTGGAAGAGCACTGCAATGGCAGCCGTTTCAGCACAACACGCACGTAACGCAGGCCACTGTCTGGGAGAAGCACTCGATCGGCCGTGATTTTCTGATTGTGGAAGAAACGCTTAACCGTGATTTTCGCATCCAACAAATCAGGCAAGTATTTTTTGGAAGGCGCTAGATATGATAGCGCCCACTTCCTATAATCACGGGCCATCACCCCACGTTGCAGTTTCCTTTTATTCGGTCGAGCAGAAAACAAAATATACGAGAGAAACACGGCTTGATCCGAAAATCATGGTGGCATTTGAGGAAGAACTCCACGTCAGATTTGATCCTCTTATCTCGGCAAGACCCGCACACAGAAAATCGTGGCCTCATAGACGTGCTACATTACTTGCACGCAATAGGAAAAACTGCTAATGAACAAATATGTGCAGGTTCATGAATAATAGCCGCGCCGCCCAGCGCACACGTCGCCCACCTTGCCACCGGCGCTCCCGCATGTCACCCACCTCGCCACAGCACCGTGCAGGTCGCACACCTCGCCGCTGCACCCGTGCAAGTCGCCGCCGGTGGTCGTTGGCCGGTCCGCTCAGTCCGGCCCGGGCTTTGTCGTCGTCGGTCCGGTTCCTGAAATCAGGACCGTCGTGCTGCTCGGTCCGGTCCGGCCAGGACCACCGGCGGCCGGTCCAAACGACGGCTCGGACCGGGACCAGACCGGCCCGGACCGTGTCCACCCTTAGCTGCAACGACCAACTTCGTCTTCAACCTACAGGTTGAATAAGCAGAGCAAGCACCGAAGTACAGCAATCCTGCCTAGGGTAGCTGCGCACCAGGTTCGTCATGGTCCTGACCATTGTGCTCTGCTCTCTCAGGTCGTGGTCCAGAAATTACTCAAATTCTTTGATCTGAAACTCATGTAGCATTTTGATTTCTTCTGGCTTAATCGGTGTAAACGTTTTGCTGTTGGGTTGTGCAAACTGCAGGAGCTCTGCTTCGTGGTGTGTTGGCAATAAGCCACGGCGACCGCGTCGGGTGCGCGTGTGTACGCGCGGGGGACGCGTCGGGATCGTGGCGAGCGTGCACGTGTGCATGTACACGGGAATAAGTCGTGACGGAGCACGGTGGCGACCGGCGTCAGTGCGCCAGGTCGGGTCCGTGGCGGTGTGATCGACGTGTGCGCGTCAGGTCGGGTCCGCGGGCTGGGTCACGGCCATGTGTGTACGCGCATGTGTGCATTGCATGTTAGTGGTCTAGAGATGGCCGGGTCGTTGAGTCAGCTGTGTACTGGAGTGAGTCCAGGGGTTGGTTTTGGTCAGGTCGTGATGGCTAGAGCCATTCTAGGAGAGGATCAAGTCAAGTTGTTAGCTGAACACGGCTGAGTAGTGTTTGGCCGTTGAGTGGATGGCTGGACGTGCATGCATGTAGGAATTAGTTAGTGGGGGTTAGTAGCGCCTGTGTTATTCACTGGGAGACAAGGCAAAGCTAGCTTTCTCCTTGGTGAAGTGTGTGTGCGTGTGAGTTTCCAACCATGTGTGTGTGTTCTTGTGAGGCAATGAGAGAAGGTTGAGCTGTGAGAGGCAGCAAGAGGTAGAAGAAGAGCGGCGCTGCGAGAGGCGGCGCCAACATGGTAGGAGCAGAGTAACTAGTAACACGTCACATATTCACATGAAAAGAAAAATCACAAATCGGCACAAGACTGATCTTAAAGTATATACATATCTTCGTTGTGAAATATCATCATGGAGAATTTGCTGGAGTCAGAACTGACCGTAAAGATACATTGCTATGAATCCAGACTCTTTCAACGAGACAACTGGTACTAACAAAACATGCAGTCATTACATGGATATTGGGTGTCAAGTTGAACTGAAATAGAGCACTAGATAATACCATCTGCTAGCTTCATTTACAGAATTCAGTTATTGATTTCATCAGCCTCGTGTCTTGATATCATGTTCACAAAGGTGATAGTTAAAGTTCATTGCCATGAATGCTCAATGTTATGATGTGCAACCTGTCTCTAGTTTATGTTTGAAATATATAAGCCATGGCAATTTGTCATGGGAGCACTGACTTAGGATTGCTTTTTATTGTTGTGTTAGATAACCTTATTGTCCTCTTTTTGTCCACTTCGTTTGACACTAACTTGCAGCAGTATGCCTTAACTTACTCCTTCATTCCGTAAAAAGGAGAAAATAAAACTTAAGTCTTTCAGTACTCATAATTTTTTTCTGTTGCAATATGTATGATATTTTGACTTATTTGAGTGGGGGAAATGTCAATTCGCTTGAGGAAGTTACAAAATGTCATTTTGATCATGTGAATTGCTGCAGACTGAGGCATTTGTTCTATGTACATGCCGCACTGAGCGTTTGGTTGAGGTCTGTAATTTCCGTTACTTTGTCAGATTAACAATGGCGAGGATACCAAGACGACTTCGGGACTTGAACCTTTCAATGCATGACCCAGAACATGTGCAGCTTGATGAAGAAAATCTGCAAGGTCCTTCAGAGATTGATAATATAGTACCAGGCAGATCTCATGAATCTACTAGCCAAATCAAGATAATTTGTAACTTTCCATTACTAAACTTCTTCAGAATGATGGTTTTTATTATCACTGGTTTCAGATGTGTTGGGATATTCCTGCATGTAGGGCCAAATGGAGAGACACGACAGATTGTAGGGGAATTTCGGCTGAAAAATTTATCCCAGGTAGCTGGAGGAAAGATAATTGTGGAGACTAATGAAAACGTGTACCAAATGAAGGGTCTACTACCATTCTTAGCAGCTATCTTAGCGACGTTGCAGAGAACTCCACATTTGCACCACTGAGCATTCCAAGACGGGACAATGAATTATTTGTGCAAAGAAAGAACAACATGATCAAGGATATGGAGGTAATTTTTAAGCAACATCATCACATACATCTTTTTTTTACGTATCATCACATACATCTTTATTGTCATTTCACATGTAAATAATTAAATTTACTTTGTTGAAGGAGAAATTTGTCTATCCATCTGAGACAAAGCAGCTTACATGAGACTGGATCCTAATGACTGTTTGCAAAAGATGAAGAGCCTACAAATCTCGCTTGAAGAAAAAATATTTCAACCGCAAAGAGAGGTCTCTCCAGGAAATTATCAGTAATGTTCCAATAGGTGTTAATGAGCATGAATGGGAACCTCTAGTTGGAATGTGGTGTCAGGATTCACACATGGTTATTATCTCATCCTCTCATGCTCAAACTGGACTCCAAAATTATTTTGCTAACATTACGTGTCTGCACCTAATTTGTTTGTAGAAGTTATGCGAGAAAAACACAGTGTGCGCGAAGCAACAAAAGAATCCACACACAACCGGGAGAAAAAGCCATGCCAGGCTACAAAAAGAGATGGTGGCAACTATCCTTTTTACAATTTTCATTGCATGACAAATCAATTATCTTCGAAAATAACTATTAGTGGACCTAATGTACTTTACTGGATAGGAAATCAAAAGGAAAGCACCGATCCACAAGATTGACCTATGGGATGAAGCTCATAAGAAAAAAGATGGCAATTACACAAGCGACAATGTGAAGACAATAATGGTACATTCTACTTATTTATGCCTACAGTCCAACACGCAATCTATTCCATAGTGTAATAATTAGTCCTATTCAATAGGATGCAGCTAATGAGGAGTTAAAAAAAAGGAAAATCGATCACAATGGTAGCCTTTCCACTGACGATTATAGTGAAGTCTTCAAAGGTGCACTTGCAGACAAGGCAAAACTTCGAGGTTACTATGATGAAAAGTATTGGAGCAGAGTAAATGTGTCTCGGGGAATTACTTTTGTTGGGAAATCTGATCAAGAAAATCTTCAGTTTGAAGTATGCATGGTCAAAGATAATGTATAGGATGTCAAAGATAATGTAAAGGAAGTCAAAGATGATGTAAAGGATGTCAAAGGTGATGTAGGGGACTTCAGAGGTCAGATGGCTATGATGGCTGCATTCCTTGCCAAAAAGTTTCCTGGAGAGAGTTGGAGAATCCAGAAAATTATCAAGTTAGCATATGAAACCCAGTTATATTTGTGCAATGATGAAATTAATGAACACTGATACGCTATTACAATAATTCCATTGCAGGTCACGCAACCTGAAAGAGATAACAATCTCCAATGTGAATGTTATAATGCCTTGAACAATCAAATGATGATGTGCAAGAGCCACGAACTACCATGCAGGTGATGTAATGAGCTTTTCATGTACTATTTAATGCAGGTCCATGCTAATGTCTTACAACTATTTCTTTAACAGGAGTTGCAGCAAACCAAATCAAAAGAGGGTTGTGGCAATGCGCCTTTACCACATGAACATGTGATCACTAAGGTGTGACAACTAACCTGTACTCAGTTATCAATCATCTTCTGTCAGTAATTTTGTGATTGGTTGGACCCTTATACTAGTCAAATAGTGGAAAGCTATGTTATCATCAAGTTAAAACTTTGTCAAATATTAACCTTTTGGTTGGCAAATATAACCTGATTGGGTTCGTATATACCCTCCTAGCAATCTTAACCTATGTGCAAGGACTTATCCAGATTTTCATCAATGAAGACGATGACACCTTTTCCTATTAAATTGCAGAATGCCCATGCTGAAAATAATCTTGCAGTGCAGCAAGGTGATCCTGAACCAAGTCTACGACTTCACCAAGTCACTAAGCAGGTACACATATGCTACATATCCAAATGACAATGATTGTACAGGAGGTTGTCTAGTTTTGTGTGTAAGTGCAAGGTAAATGACATTATTATGAAACACTAATCCCATTTTGACAAGCTCGTTTCAAATACTGTTGTGACACCACTAGCAGATCATAAGTCAGAGTCAACCAAGCAATTAAAAATTGTATTGCATATAACATTAACACGATTTGGCCCGATGCAACCACTAGTTAGTCACACACATATCATTGCTGCTCCTAGAGATCTCGTATTCAAAGAAACTAATTAATTACTTTTGAATTGATACATAAGTAGTAATAAAACACCAACCTTGCATAGATGTTCTTTTTGATGGAAACCTTGCATAGATGTTGAGGAACACCTGGCCCTTGAATATTAGGTGAATTGTGTTTTTAGTGTATAAATTTACATGATGCGTACTTCATTTGTTTGCGTGCTGCATTCATGTTTAGTTTTCACAATAAATAATTTTGTAATAAGACCTTAATCTAATTTGATAGCAAGGTGTGCAGACCGAAAGTACGTGTAGAATAAGGCTTCTTACTTTGTGCATGTATCGAAACTCTTCAAAATTATCATTATTGATAATAGTTGATCATGTGTCTCCATTCATACGTATTCCTATTTAATTTCAGAATGGTAATGCTGAAAATAGCAATGCAACCAAGCCACATGGTCATCACCAAGTCACTAAGTAGGTACATATAGGCTAGATATCCAAATGACAATGATTGTATAATAGACAGTTGGTCTAATTCTTTGTGAAATTGTCCTTATTTGCGTAAAATGAAATCTTCTCAGGTTCATTAATAACAAATGTTTCATTTCTTGAAAAATAGGATAAAACTGAAGTCGTGTTTTATTCGATGAACTTGAGAAACAAAGACAAACTCGTGGACAAAGGAACATTAGAGAGTAAAGAGAAAACTTATGTGGTTGGAGGAAACATGCTTGGAGTACAATACGTTACAGTTCTTGTTCGCGGCTGTACATATCTAGGAGATGAGAGACTAGTCAGACCATATGAAAAATTGCAAACAGTAAGGGATGCTATTGGTTCTGTTATTGCTTGGCCACGCTCATATGTAAGTATGTTTCCATTCAAGCATTGTGTATGGTCCAATCTCCACATGTATGATATATTATTTATCAAGAATCTTTGTGATTTTTAGGTAAAAGTAGTTAAGCCAACCACTCCAGCACAACCAGAAAGCATTGGTATGATGCATTTCTTATAATTTCATCAAAGAATCTCTTATCTTCCACTTCTCTATAAACATATATTCATGTAAACATTGTTCATTCTCTTTTTTAGGGTGGTGAGGATTTGAAAAGGGAGTACATTAAAGGAGCTAGGAGTAGCTCGGTAGTTGAGGATTTGAAAAGGGAGTACACTGGAGGAGTCAGGAGCAGTTGATGAATCTATCTTTGAATGAACAAATATTATGGATTATGTATAGATTTTAGCTTCATAGAGAAACATATCCAGTATAGAGGATCTTTTCTTACTTATTTGCATCAGCGCATGTTTCATATGAATGTTTGATATTATTCAGTTGTGAACTCAATGTACTTTCAGTGGAGATATAGTTCCTGCTAATTAATGGATTGGATGTTGTTATTGAGGTTGCTAATGTTTGCAAATGCAATCTGTGATGTGGAATGATGCCTTCGTATAATGATATTATTTGATCAATCTGCATGTGCAACCATGACATGATACAGTAATTGAATTTGAAATGATGAAACACATTCAAAATAAATCAAATAATATTTGAAGTAAAATATTCCATTTGTATAAAGATGCTTATTTATATTTAGAGACGAGTATAAGAGGTGAATGAAACGTGTCGAAATGCAAGAATGCCTAATATAACGTCTCTACATGTAGACACGAATACAAGAATGCCTAATATAACGTCTGTACCTGTAGACACGATTTTGAACGTCCTAGAAAGCGTCTCATGCCAGGTAACACACGCTTGGCAAGCGTGTCTACATGGTTGAGACGGTCCGTGGGGATACGCTCCAAGGACACTTTACTAAAACGGCTCTATAGTTGCCTAGAGATGAAATAGCACGTCCCTAGGTATGAAATTGAGCGTGTCTAGTTACTGTTTTTGTTGTAGTGGCCACTATGTACAATAGTGTTCCATAGGCTCACACTACTGCAGGAATGCCTAGCAGTGGCGGGCGCAAAAAGCCCTGTAGTGGCGAGCAAGGCTCTCAATGGCGCCCGCCACTGACCTCCTGCCACTGCTAACACGGCATCAGTGGCGGGCGCCCACCCGCCAGTGGTACATAGCTAGCAGTGGCGAGCATGCCCTAGGGCCCGCCACTAGTTTTGACCACTAACGGCGCTGATAGCGCACACTCTCGGTGGCGAGCTCTTCTCGATGCCCGCCACTGCTAATAATTTAAGGAATTGAGACAAATCCCAGACTATACTACGAATATGTGACATCACAGTACAGGTCATGTAATACAAGGTGTTCATACATACATACATACACATCATATAAGAATTATAATATATTCATACATCATGATTGATTTACAATTTTGCATAGCCTGGGGTGAGGAGAGTGCACACAAAGATAATTAATGTTCAATTCGAATAAGAAAGAAAACCATGACACATGATAAGTTAAACAACAGTAGATAATTTTTATCATCCAAGGTAAATAACTCGTCATCATTCTAGCACATGACAAGTACTAGCTATGACCTACTCCTCTCTCTTAGGTAAAATTGGAGAAAACAGGTAAATCCCTCTATCTCCGCAATGGAGAATAGAGATCCACCTGTCTCCAATACGTGGCCTGCGCACATCCATGTTGTCTCCAATTGGTTGTATGCGCGCGTTCATTATTTTGGCCCATCCTTTGATGTTGATGCGTACATCTGTTGAAGAAATCGAGTATGCACTAGAGAAGACACCGGCGGACTTGGCGGTAAGCTAACAATATGCATGTTACCTTCCATAAACATCAGGTCAGGCAGAACATCCCGCGGGAGCTTCTGTTGTTGAAAATAATAGTAATATAGTTAGCAATGTAGTTTTGCTTAAGAAGAATGTATGCGAAAGATAGACTAGTGAGACAATAGTACAAAATCTTACCATGCTATGCGCACGGATGTTACCATGGTTCAACACGTGGACTAGAGGCACGTATTCAGTATAATTGTTGCCAATTTGATAATTGATCTTAAAAGTCTCAACATCATTAATAAATGTGACAAGAGATTTTTTCTCTTCACAAGTTAGTTCTGAGGCATAACTGTAGTACGTCTTATCTACTGCCTTCCTTGTATTTCTTGGAGCAAAGAAATAAGCTGTCAGTTGAAAATAAACAACTTTAGTACATATGAGTACCAACTATTTTTAAGTAAACAATATAAATTACTTAACAAATTAGTTTGATGAACTCACATAGAGGTAGAACTGGAATCATGTCCACATCCACCCAAATTTCGATATTATCTTCCGGATCATCTTCACCACCAATATCGAATGTTATTTTCATATCCTCCTCAAATCCGTAGGACTTGCAAAGTGCTCTCCAATTTGAACAACCAAAATGGGAATCATTTAATCCATTGTAGATCTTAACCTCAAAAGTGAAACCATGTTTCGTCTTGAGGTGAGCTTTCTTCGTCTCCATACGCTCTCTATCTTCGAAACCGAGCTTGTCTAAGACATAAGGTCTTGCATAGCAGGGGATGCACTAGTTGAATTGTAAAAAATGAAAATAACACGTTAAAATAGAAACCACTAGTCATTTGCTTAATTACATACTAGCCGTCGTTACATACCGTCTTGTATTCGAAGCACTCCTTCAGCGTGAGGGTGAAGCGCCTACCGTTTTCCAGGTGAGGTCTATCGCACATACCGCTGTCATCGGAGCAGTAATCACACTCGGGGATGCGATCGTCGTCAGACATTTCCTGTGGAAGGCACGTCGGAGCAGTAGTTACAATTGCAAGTACGTCAAAGTTTGCCAACAACCGAAAGCTTGAAGCATTCGCAAGGTTTGCAAAATGCATACTCTGTGTGGCTAATTTGTATTGCAATATATGTAAATTAACCTAGTGCTTGTCAGGATACATTTACGTATATTTTTGTCAAGTATCCGGTTTAAATATCGTACTTTATACCACAAGTCATGCCGAAATTTCCTACGCTCACCTCCGGTGTCATTTCGGCATAACCTTGTTGGGGAACGTTGCATGGGAAACAAAAAATTTCCTACGCTCACCAAGATCAATCTAGGAGATGAACATCTACCAGAGGAGAGATTGCATCTACATACCCTTGTAGATCGCTAAGCGGAAGCGTTAAGAAAAGCGGTTGATGTAGTCGAATGTCTTCGCGATCCAATCACGATCCGTCCCGCGAACACCCGATCAAGTGCCGAACGGATGGCACCTGCGCGTTCAACACACGTACAGCTTGATGACGCATTCACCTCCTCGATCCAGCGAGCGATGGTGAAGTAGTAGCTCGAGTCCTCCGGCAGCACGATGGCGTGGCGGCGGTGGTGGTGGAGCAATCTCAGCAGAGCTTCGCTAAGCTACGCGGAGAGAGAGAGGAACTACGAGGGAGAGGGAGGGCAGCGCCGTGGCATAGATGGGGGTGCGGCTGCCCTCTCTCTACCCCTCTATATATAGGAGAAAGGGGGGAGGAGGAGGCGCCCTAGGGTTTCCCCTAGGGGGGCCGGCGGCCACACCAGATGGGGGCGCCCCTAGGGAAACCCTAGGGTGACTTGCCCCCCAAGCCAGGTGGAGGCAGCCCTAGGGGGGGCGCTCCACCCCCTCTGGTCATCGTGAGATGGGGTGAGAGGGGTGCACAGGGCTGGTGTGCTTCCTCCCCTTGGCCCATGAGGCCCCCAACACTTGTCGGGGCCCCCCGAAACCCCTTTCGTTTCTCCTGGCCATAACCCGGTACCCCCGGAACACTTCCGGACTCCGATACCCTTCGTCCTATATATCAATCTTCACCTCCGGACCATTCTGGAGTTCCTCATTATGTTCGCGATCTCATCCGGGACTCCGAACAACCTTCGGTCACCAACATAATAACTCGACTGTACTTATATCGTCACCAAACATTAAGTGTGTAGACCCTGCGGGTTCGAGAACTATGCAGACTGACCGAGACACCTCCACGGTCAATAACCATTAGCGGGACCTGGATGCCCATATTGGTTCCTACATATTCTACGAAGATCTTTATCGGTCGAACCTCGATGTCAAGGATTCAGCAATCCCGTATGCAGTTCCCTTTGTCCATCGGTATGTTACTTGCCCGAGATTCGATCGTCGGTATCTCCATACCTAGTTCAATCTCGTTACCGACAAGTCTCTTAACTCGTTATGTAATACAAGATCCCGTGACTAACTCTTTAGTCACATTGCTTGCAAGCTTATTGTGATGCTGTATTACCGAGTGGGCCCTGAGATACCTTTCCGTCATACGGAGTGACAAATTCCCAGTCTTGATCCATGCCAACTCAACAGACACCCTCGGAGATACCTGTAGAGCATCTTTATAGTCACCCAGTTACGTTGCGATGTTTGATACACACAAGGTACTCCTTCGGTGTCAGTGAGTTGTATGATCTCATGGTCATAGGAACAGATACTTGACATGCAAAAACGATAGCAATAAACTTGACACGATCATATGCTACGTTCATAGTTTGGGTCTTGTCCATCACATCATTCTCCTAATGATGTGATCCCGTTATCAAATGACAACTCATGTCTATGACCAGGAAACCATGGCCATCTCTGATCAACGAGCTAGTCCGGTAGAGGCTCACTAGGGACATGTTGTTGTCTACGTATCCACACATGTATTTGTGTTTCCAACCAATACAATTATAGCATGGATAATAAACGATTATCATGAACAAGGAAATATAATAATAACCATTTTATTATTGCCTCTAGGGCATATTTCCAACAGTCTCCCACTTGCACTAGAGTCAATAATCTAGCATTACATGGTTATGAATCTAACACCCATAGAGTTCTGGTGTTGATCATGTTTTGCCCGTGGAAGAGGTTTAGTCAACGGATCTGCAACATTCAGATCCGTGTGCACTTTGCAAATGTTTATGTCCTCCTCCTTGATCGCATCGCGGATGGAATTGAAGCGTCGCTTTATGTGTCTGGTCCTCTTGTGAAACCTTGGTTCCTTGGATAGAGCAATGGCACCAGTGTTGTCACAGAACAGAGTCATCAGGTCCAGTGCACTGGGCACAACTCCAAGATTTGTCATGAACTGCTTCATCCAGACACCTTCCTTCGCCGCCTCCGAGGCAGCTATGTATTCCGCTTCGCATGTAGAATCAGCTACCACGCTTTGCTTGGAACTGCACCAGCTTACCGCTCCCCCATTTAGAATATATACGTATCTGGTTTGAGACTTAGAGTCATCCGGATCAGTGTCAAAGCTTGCATCGACGTAACCCTTTACGACGAGCTCTTAATCACCTCCATAAACGAGAAACATTTCCTTAGTCCTTTTCAGGTACTTAAGGATATTCTTGACCGCTGTCCAGTGTTCCACTCCTGGATCACTTTGAAACCTTCCGGCCATACTTATGGCAAGGCTGACATCTGGTATTGTGCACAGCATCGCATACATGATAGAACCTATGGCAGAAGCATAGGGGATGACACTCATCTTTTCTCTATCCTCTGTAGTCGCTGGGCATTGAGTCTTACTCAACTTCACACTTTGCAAAACAGGCAAGAACCCCTTCTTGGACTGATCCATTTTGAACTTCTTCAAAACTTTATCAAGATCTTGATGCCTAATATGAAAGCAGCTTCTCCTAGGTCCTTCATTGAAAAACTCTTGTTCAAATATTCCTTCACGCTTTCCAAAAGTTCTATATTGTTTCCAATCAGTAATATGTCATCCACATATAATATTAGAAACGCTATAGAGCTCCCACTCACTTTCTTGTAAATACAAGCTTCTCCGTAAACTTGTATAAACCCAAACGCTTTGATCACCTCATCAAAGCGAAGATTCCAACTCCGAGACGCTTGCACCAGTCCATAAATGGATCGCTGGAGTTTGCAAACTTTGTCAGCATTCTCTGGATCGACAAAACCTTCTGGTTGCATCATATACAACTCTTCCTTCAGAAAACCGTTAAGGAATGTTGTTTTGACATCCATCTGCCAAATTTCATAATCAAAAAATGCAGCTATTGCTAACATGATTCTGACGGATTTAAGCATCGCTACGGGTGAGAAAGTCTCATCGTAGTCAACTCCTTAAACTTGTGAAAAACCCTTTGCCACAAGTCGAGCTTTATAGACGGTGACATTACCGTCTGCGTCCGTCTTCTTCTTGAAGATCCATTTATTATGAATGGCCATTCGCCCTTCAGGTAGTACTTCCAAAGTCCATACTTTGTTTTCATACATGGATCCCATCTCGGATTTCATGGCCTCTTACCATTTGTCGGAATCTGGGCCCACCATCGCTTCTCCATAGCTCGTAGGTTCATCGTTGTCCAACAACATGACATTCAAGACAGGGTT
Organism: Elymus sibiricus; assembly: GCA_039707655.1. NCBI lineage: Eukaryota > Viridiplantae > Streptophyta > Magnoliopsida > Poales > Poaceae > Elymus > Elymus sibiricus. The sequence continues at coordinate 512,952,167 of CM077672.1, read as the reverse complement.
ACCGTACCACTCAGGAGCAGTACGTATCCTTGTCGACCTACGAGGTTCGATAGTAACTTGATCCGAAGCTTCATGATCACCATCATCAGCTTCCTCTTCAACTGACGTAGGTTCCACAGAAACATCTTTCTGCGCAGTGCTACTCTCTGGTTGAAGTAAAGGTTCAACAACCTCATCAAGTTCTATCTTCCTCCCACTCAATTCTTTTGAGAGAAACTCTTTATCTAGAAAGGACCCGTTCTTAGCGACAAACACTTTGCCTTCGGATCTGAGATAGAAGGTATACCCAACCGTCTCTTTTGGGTATCCTATGAAGACGCATTTGTCCGCTTTGGGTTCGAGCTTTTCTGGCTGAACCCTTTTGACATAAGCATCGCATCCCCAAACTGACTTAGATGGTGTCGTCTCAACGGACTTAGATGGTGCCCTATTTAAAGTGAATGCAGCTGTCTCTAACGCATAACCCCAAAATGATAGTGGCAGATCGGCAAGAGACATCATAGAACGCACCATATCCAATAAGGTTCGATTACGACGTTCAGACACACCATTACGCTGTGGTGTTCCAGGTGGCGTCAACTGTGAAACAATTCCACATTGTCTTAAGTGAATGCCAAACTCATAACTCAGATATTCTCCCCCTCGATCAGATCGTAGGAATTTGATTTTCTTGTTACGATGATTCTCAACTTCACTCTGAAATTGCTTGAACTTTTGAAACGTTTCAGACTTGTGTTTCATTAAGTAAATATACCCATATCTACTCAAATTGTCGGTGAAGGTGAGAAAATAACGATATCCACCGCGCGCCTCAATGCTCATCGGACCGCACACATCAGTATGTATGATTTCCAACAAGTCACTTGCCCGTTCCATTGTTCCGGAGAACGGGGTCTTAGTCATCTTGCCCATGAGGCATGGTTCGCATGTGTCAAGTGATTCAAAATCAAGTGACTCCAAAAGTCCATCAGCATGGAGTTTCTTCATGCGTTTAACACCAATATGACCTAAGCGGCAGTGCCACAAGAAAGTGGTACTATCATTATCAACTCTACATCTTTTGGCATCAATGTTATGAACATGTGTATCATCACTATCGAGATTCAATAAGAATAAACCCCTCACAATGGGTGCATGACCATAAAAGATATTACCCATATAAATAGAACAACCATTATTCTCTGATTTAAATGAGTAACCGTCTCGCATTAAACAAGATCCAGATATAATGTTCATGCTCAACGCAGGCACTAAATAACAATTATTCAGGTTCATCACTAATCCCAATGGTAATCGAAGAGCGAGCGTGCCGACGGCGATCACATCAACCTTGGAACCATTTCCCACGCGCATCGTCACTTCGTCGTTCGCCAGCCTCCGTCTATTCCGCAGTTCCTGCTTTGAGTTGCAAATGTGAGCAACCGCACCGGTATCAAATACCCAGGCACTATAACGAGAGTTGGTAAGGTACACATCAATAACATGTATATCATATATACCTTGTTTGGCGTTGGCCCCCTTCTTGTCGGCCAGATACTTGGGGCAATTCCGCTTCCAGTGGCCAGTTCCCTTGCAATAGAAGCACTCAGTTTCTGGCTTGGTCCCAGCCTTGGGTTTCTTCACGGGAGGGGCAACTACTTTGCCACTCTTCTTGGAGTTTTCCTTCTTGCCCTTGCCATTCTTCTTAAAACTAGTGGTTTTATTGACCATCAACACTTGATGCTCCTTCTGGATGTCTGACTCAGTTACTTTCAGCATCGCAAACAGCTCGGCGACTGACTTGTTCATCCCTTGCATGTTATAGTTCAACACAAAGCTCTTGTAGCTAGGTGGTAGCGATTGAAGAACTCTGTCAGTGATCGCCTCTAGCGGGAGCACAACTCCCAACTCAGCCAGATGGTTGTAATACCCAGACATTTTGAGTATGTGTTCACTGACAGACCCGTTCTCCTCCATCTTGCAAGCATAGAACTTATCGGAGGTCTCATACCTCTCGATCCGGGCATTCTTCTCAAAAATAAACTTCAACTCCTGGAACATCTCATATGCTCCATGACGTTCAAAACGCCTTTGAAGTCCCGGTTCTAAGCCATACAACATGGCGCACTGAACTATTGAGTAGTCATCAACACGCGCCTGCCAGGCGTTCATAACGTCCACAGACGCTGGAGGGGGTTGCTCACCAAGCGGTGCATCAAGGACATAAGCCTTTTGGGCAACCGTGAGGATAATCCTCAGATTACGGGCCCAGTCTACAAAGTTACTTCCATCATCTTTCAGCTTTGGCTTTCTCTAGGAACGCATTGAAATTCAGGGAAGCTACTGCGCGAGCCATTGATCTACAACATAAATTTTCAAAGACAACTTAGACTATTGTTCAAGATAATGAGTTTAGTTTACTTAAAACCTCCCACTCAAATCGACATCCCTCTGGTCGTCTGAGTGTAACATGATCCAAATTCACCAACCCAAGTCCGATCATCACGTGAGATGAGGTGGTTTCAATGGTGAACATCTCCATGTTGATCATATCTACTATATGACTCATGTTCGACCTTTCGGTCTCTTGTGTTCCGAGGCCATGTCTATACATGCTAGGCTCGTCAAGTTTAACCCAAGTGTTCCGCATGTGCAAAACTGGCTTGCACCCGTTGTATGTGAACGTAGAATCTATCACACCCGATCATCACGTGGTGCTTCGAAACGACGAACTTTCGCAACGGTACGCACTTGGGGAGAACACAATTTTATCTTGAAATTTTAGAGAGGGATCACCTTATAATGCTACCATCGTCCTAAGCAAAATAAGATGCATACAAGGATTAACATCACATGCAAATCATAAGTGACATGATATGGCCACGAACTTGTGCTTTTGATCTCCATCTCCAAAGCACCGGCATGATCTCCATCGTCACCGGCATGACACCATGATCTCCATCATCGCGTCGCCATCGGGGTTGTCACGCCAACCATGCTTCTACTTCTATTGCTACTGTTTAGTGATAAAGTAAAGCATTACATAGCGCTTAATGATTGACACGCAGGTCATACAATAATTAAAGACAACCCTATGGCTCCTGCCGGTTGCCGTATTCATCGACATGCAAGCCGAGATAAACTATTACAAAATAAGATCATCTCATACATCAAATATATTTCATCATGTCTTTGGCCATATCATATCACAACATACCTTGCAAAAACAAGTTAGACGTCCTCTAATTTGTTGTTGCATGTTTTACGTGGCTGCTATGGGTATCTAGCAAGAACGATTCTTACCTACGCAAAACCACAACGGTGATATGCAAGTTGCTATTTAACCTTCTACAAGGACCGCCTTTGTCGAATCCGATTCAACTAAGGTGGGAGAGACAGACACCTGCCAGCCATCTTATGCAACAAAGTCGCATGTCAGTCGATGGAACCGGTCTCATGTACGTGGACATGTAAAGTTGGTCCGGGCCGCTTCATCCCACAATACCGCTGAATCAAGAAAAGACCAAGGAAGGAAGCAATCTGAATATCAACGCCCACAAACTCCTTCTCGTGATGTCATCTACGCAAAGACCTAGCTCATGATGCCACTGTTGGGGAACGTTGCATGGGAAACAAAAAATTTCCTACGCTCACCAAGATCAATCTAGGAGATGAACATCTACGAGAGGAGAGATTGCATCTACATACCCTTGTAGATCGCTAAGCGGAAGCGTTAAGAAACGCGGTTGATGTAGTCGAACGTCTTCGCGATCCAATCACGATCTGTCCCGCGAACACCCGATCAAGTGCCGAACGGACGGCACCTCTGCGTTCAACACACGTACGGCTTGATGACGCCTTCACCTCCTCGATCCAGCGACGACGGCGTGGCGGCGGTGGTGGTGGAGCAATCTCAGCAGAGCTTCGCTAAGCTACGCGGAGAGAGAGAGGAACTACGAGGGAGAGGGAGGGCAGCGCCGTGGCATAGATGGGGGTGCGGCTGCCCTCTCTCTACCCCTCTATATATAGGGGAAAGGGGGGAGAAGGAGGCACCTTAGGGTTTCCCCTAGGGGGGCCGGCGGCCACACCAGATGGGGGCGCCCCTAGGGAAACCCTAGGTTGACTTGCCCCCCAAGCCAGGTGGAGGCAGCCCTAGGGGGGCGCCCCACCCCCTCTGGTGATCGTGAGATGGGGTGAGGGGGGCGCACATCCCCTTAGTGGGCTGGTGTGCTTCCTCCCCTTGGACCATGAGGCCCCCAACACTTGTTGGGGCCCCCCGAAACCCCTTTCGATTCTCCTGGCCATAACCCGGTACCCCCGGAACACTTCCGGACTCCGATACCCTTCGTCCTATATATCAATCTTCACCTCCGGACCATTCCGGAGTTCCTCGTCATGTCCGGGATCTCATCCGGGACTCCGAACAACCTTCGGTCACCAACATAATAACTCGACTGTACTTATATCGTCACCAAACGTTAAGTGTGTAGACCCTGCGGGTTCGAGAACTATGCAGACATGACCGAGACACCTCCACGGTCAATAACCAATAGCGGGACCTGGATGCCCATATTGGTTCCTACATATTCTACGAAGATCTTTATCGGTCGAACCTCGATGTCAAGGATTCAGTCGATCCCGTATGCAGTTCCCTTTGTCCATCGGTATGTTACTTGCCCGAGATTCGATCGTCGGTATCTCCATACCTAGTTCAATCTCTTTACCGGCAAGTCTGTTTACTCGTTCCGTAATACAAGATCCCATGACTAACTCTTTAGTCACATTGCTTGCAAGCTTATTGTGATGTTGTATTACCGAGTGGGCCCTAAGATACCTTTCCGTCATCCGGAGTGACAAATTCCCAGTCTTGATCCATGCCAACTCAACAGACACCCTCGGAGATACATGTAGAGCATCTTTATAGTCACCCAGTTACGTTGCAACGTTTGATACACACAAGGTACTCCTCCGGTGTCAGTGAGTTGCATGATCTCATGGTCATAGGAACAGATACTTGACATGCAAAAACGATAGCAGTAAACTTGACACGATCATATGCTACGTTCATAGTTTGGGTCTTGTCCATCACATCATTCTCCTAATGATGTGATCCCTTATCAAATGACAACTCATGTCTATGACCAGGAAACCATGGCCATCTCTGATCAACGAGCTAGTCCGGTAGAGGCTCACTAGGGACATGTTGTTGTCTACGTATCCACACATGTATTTGTGTTTCCAACCAATACAATTATAGCATGGATAATAAACGATTATCATGAACAAGGAAATATAATAATAACCATTTTATTATTGCCTCTTGGTCATATTTCCAACAAACCTTTGCTAAAAAGAGGACATATCGAGCGCCTGAAATTTGCCAGGACGGAAATGAATCAACATTCCGGCAAAACATAGGCCACTCGGAGGTGTTCCCTACAAAATGATACTTCATTTCATCCACTAGCGGAGCTAGGCAATATCTTTTTGGGGGGGGGGGGGGCAAACATAAATATGGATATTTGGGGGGCCAAAAGACTCTACTTTTCCTAATCTTTCTCCCCCAAAAAAATTTCCTTCACAAATTATACCAAAGCTTTTTTTTGTGTGGCAAACATATTATACCAAAGCTGGGGGGCCATGGCACCTGCAGCTTACAACATAGCTCCGCCATTGATTGCATCCATCGCTATTATCTATCTATGTAAAAACAAAATAAACTACACAAAACCTAACAAAAATTGGATCTATCCATTTTTGTGGCATTTTCATTCATCTAATAAAAAACTAAACCTAGCTTCGGAAATGAATCAACGCTTCGCCAAAACTTTAGCACTTATAGCCTGTATACCTATAATTAACTGAAGGCATCTACTACAGCATATTATTGAACTCGGTATGAACAGAACTAATGTAAAGAATAATAGAATATATATATGCGAGACTATATAATTGACCTCTAATATGAACAATTTGGGTTTCCTCGTTGATGGTTACGTATGTGGCTGCTGCAACTAGAATTGTTTTGATGTGTGCCTTCAAAACTATAGAACTAGAAACTACAACTATAATTGAACTCTAGTATGAATAAATTGAACTCATTAACGATTATGAACACACAATAATAGAAATATATACCCAAACCCTAACCCTAGTCGAACGTCCGTGTGCGTGTGCGTGGCTGCTACCGCGGCTGTCCATGTGCGTGGCGACCACGGCCGCGGGTGGCGAGGAGGAAAGCCGGCCGGAGAGAGAGGCGGGGACGGCAGGGATGGCGATGTATTACCGAGTGGACGGCGACGGGGCGGATCGTCGGCGAGGGCGATGGAGGCAGCGGATGGCGACGGAGGCAGCGGACGGAGGGTGACGAAGGCAGCGGACGGCCGGCGACGGCGGCTGCGGACGCCGAGGCCGACGGCGAGGGCGATGGAGGCAGCGGATGGCGACGCGCGGAGGCAGCGGACGGAGGGTGACGAAGGCAGCGGACGGCGACGGCGGCAGCGGACGCCGAGTCCGACGGCGACGGCGGCAGCGTGGATGAGCTGACGGCGACGAGATGGGGGAGAGTGAGAGTGAGAGAGTGAAGTGGGGCAGGGGAGGGGGCGTGCGCGTGTGGATAGTCGATTGAGTTCATCGTGTGCGATGGGTGCGCCAACCCGCCCGCCATTGCTACTTTGGGGTGGCGGGCGGCAAAGCCGATTTGATTTGTGGACGACCACACAGCTAACTTACTTGTGGCGGTTGCTGGCAGTTACCCGCCACAGATAATATCTATATAAAATTTTTTTGATGCCGGTTGCAGGCACTAAACTGTGGCGAGCAGTATAGTGCGCCCGCCAGTGTTGCCTTGCAGAGCAGTGGCGAGCAATTCTATACACCCGCCACTGACCACATTCATCACGTGGCCATGCTCAGGGATGCTTATTTGTGGCGGGCAATTTACGGCACCCGCCACTACTAGTCTAGTAGCTCTGGCGGTCGCGTTGTGTCACCCGCCACTGCTTGCTTTCAAAAATAGCTGTGGCGGGTGCCCCGCCGTGCCCGCCACTAATTGGGGTTCACCTATAAGCCCTTTTCCAGTAGTGTCATGTCTTCTTGAAACCATACCAAGTTCGTGAATAAACTATTTGATCCAGCACCCTCCATTGTCGCTTCTGAAGCAATATTATACTCAGCCTTTTGTTATAGAATTCGCTGCAGTAACCTTTTTGAACCAATTCCAATTTACTGTGCCACCATTTAATATATTACACAAAAACCCTTAATTAAAATCAAAAATCGCTTGGACCAACTTTGAAGATTGTATCGATGCAACTCCTTACAACGAGCCTGCATCGATGTAACTACTTACAACGATCTCATCTTTATCTCCGTATGCGAGAAACATGTCGTCATTCCTACATTAGTACTTAACGACATTTTTCACTGCTGTCCTATGATCAACACCTTGATCACTTTGATAACTTACTCGCAACTTATTTGGAGTACGGGACATATTTGGTTGTTTCACATACCATGGAATACATTATTAATCCAAACAGTATTGTGTGTGAAATCTCAATCATGTATCTTGCTCATCTGTGTTCCAGGACACTGAGTCCTGCTTAAAAACTATTTCCCTGTGACCTCGGTGATGGAGTCCTAGACTAGGGGTTACTCACCACATTGTCTCCCAACCAGGTGGGTCGGGCCGAGGACGCCCATAGCGGTTCACTAATGGGCCACTTCGGGCAGCTCATGACGTATACAAGGAAGATCCCACAAGACTTCACGCACAAGACAAGGACTCTTCTAAACCATAGGCCTCCGGTGTATTATATAAATCGAGGCTAGCCTACTCAATAGATGATCTTATATTCATTACAATAATCTCGTGGTAGATACCTATACTCTGTACTATACACCATATCAATACAATCAAAAGCAGGACGTAGGGTATTGTTGCTTCGAGAGAGCCCGAACCTGGTTAAATCTTGTGTCCATGTTACGAGAGGCGGAGCTTCGTAGGGGCCAAACCGGGCCATGGCCCGCCCAGGATTTTGACAATATTTTTTTTACCTAGGCATCTTCCAAGCCTAGCCCACCACAGACTCTTGTCTCACGCAGGCACGCAGACGTACAGAGGCAGGCAACGCTGCGCATCCCCAATTCCCTGCCTCTCCAGAGCAAGCCGCCGCCGCTGGCCACCCGGCGGCGTCTCTCCTCTCTCGCCGAAACCTCACGGATCTCGCAGCCAGGGGCTAGTCCCTTGCCCTCCTCCCTCCCCCCGACTCCCTGCACCTGCAGGCTGCTCGGCGACAACATCCGCTCGGGCTCGGCCATGCCGTTGTGCTGCCAGCCTGCCGCCTGCCGGACCACTCCTGGCGCATGAGCAGATGACGGGATGAGTCCTCCTCGTGCGCAGAGCTGCTCATGGGGTTGTTTGGATACGGGATTTATGCCAAACCTGTTTCCACTAATCGCGTTTAGGATTCTAACTGCCTAAAACTATGTTTGGTTGGTCCAACAAATCTCCGGATAAGAAAAACTTGGTTTCCCACAAACCAGGAAAACGAGTATTTGGAAAAACGACTAATACTCGTTTTTCTACAAACCAGTTTAGTTTATCGCTCGTTTCAATCACAGACTCTAGCTTCCATGAGACCTGCGCCGGTGGGTAGCGATCAAGTACGTGTACTAGGGCAAGGTTAGCCCCGTTCCAGGTGCCCTGGCTGCTGCTCCTCGGCGAGGACGACGGCGGCGTTTCTCCTGTGACCGTGGGCGTGCTCGGTGCCGCTGCGGCCGTTGTGTATGTGACGAGACGAGATGTAGATGGCTGAAGACGAGGCCGACGGAGGCCAACGGAGCGCAGCACGGTGGGGTTGATAGCGGTGGTGGTGTCGCCGAAGACGAGCTTGTGGCCACCGGCGTCCCGGCCTGGTCGGACGCGAGGAACAGTGCGGCCTCTGTCACGTCGACCGCGCGCAGCACCCTCCCACGCAGCACCTTATGCGTCTCCGTCATGTCCTCCATCTCCTCGGCGCTCACGGCCACCATGGCGCAGCTCAATGACGTGGCGCCTGAGTTCCCCGGTGGCCGCTTGCACCAGGACCAGCAGCGGCCAGCAATTTGATGGACATGACGTAATCAAGGGCGCCCAGCTTCATGTTCGTGACAGGCCCGTCGGGAGCAGCACGAACTGTGCCGTGGTCGACTTGCTGGGCACGGCGCCTCCCCTCTTGGCTCTTGCCTCTCATGTGAACGGCTTGGAATCTTTCTCAAGGTTGAGGATGACCCGAAAGAGGTCCAAACAAAGTATTCTATAAACTAGTTTTAATAAAACAACAACTTAAAACTGTTTTTTCTAAAAATACTCCTAAAACTGATTTTGCTAAAACTGGTTCCAAATACTAGTTATCCAAACAACCACCTAGACTCCAACAGCAACAGGTGATTCCCCATTTTTTTCAATTTTCTTCAGTTCTTTACATCTACTCATCTATTTCCAGTATCCAGTGTTGATTAGTTGATAAGAAACAGATTTTATCCATATGGAATTTCACATGTACTGATTCCTGTTGAGTCTCCAGTGGAATTTCTAACCATTAGCGCCAACTATTCATCTATTTTGAGTGTTCAGTGTTGATAACAAATAGTTGAGTGTCCATTTGATAAGAAATAGAATAGCCTGACCTTATACAAATTGCAACACAGGTAGTCATGGGCAAGGAAAATCAAACTCAGAGAAGAATTGATTTGGTTTTTAAAAGGAAAAGAGATCACATAATTCAAGTTGAGGAAAACCAGGTATTGCCCTTGCTTGAATTGGAACAACATAACCAAAACCAATATGAAGGAGTTCGAACAAATGAAGTTGTTACATCCCAAGGTATTGAGTTCTTGCAGCGAGACCTTGGATTGCGCCCTCAAATTTGGTAGTATCCACCAGACCAGAGAGATACTTTGAGGAGGGCATATCTGATGTTAGGTACTATGCAACCCCGTCTACAGAACTATGAAGCTTCAGGTGAACCAGGGCATCAACGCCGCTTCCAGCATAGTTGGTTTGGTGATTTTCCGTCATGGCTAGAGTACTCAGCAGAAAAAAAGTCGTGTGTATTGTCTATATTGCTTGCTCCATCTGGTAACCTTGTATCATAATACTAATGCTTACGATTCAGAATTTCAAAAAAATTGTGCTCTTGTTTAGTCTGGCCCGCCCAGCTTTTTGTTTCAAGCTCCGCCACTGCATGTTACCATCGCTTCAAGACGCCTAGCCTAGGACCCCTATCTCGAGATATGCCGGGTTTAGCATCGACATTGGTGGCCCATACAGGTCCTGCTAGGTGTCGTCGCGGTGCGGTGGAATCATCAACCGACGCCAAAACTGGTGTTATATTTTCAGTTAAGTTCAGGCTGTGTGAATTATTTTCTTTAGAATTGTTACTGCCGGCTCGTGCGACTTTTTCTTGCAGGCTTAATTGAAGTCGCAGACAAACTGCAGCGACGCGGCGGCGCATCACATGTGGTGATCTACCCATGCGTTTCGCACAGATCGGCAGGTGCACTACGCACGCTGGACCGGCTGCTGCTCCGCGTGGTGCGTACAGGGGCGGCCTAGTCACGAGCTCTAGGCTTCAACGGGATAGAAGCTCGATCGGCACCAGGACTCCACGTGAAAGTCAATATCAAAACCTAGACCAACTACTAGTTCATGTACGAGACGGAGCAACGAAATCAAAAAGACTCACGTAAGACACCTTGCACACGGATTACGAGGATGATTAAAGAAAGGGCGCTGCTACGCCTGCACAGCCATCCATCATTCCCTCACAGCCGTTGGATTCGCAGTGAAGAAACAACATGAGTCGCTGCGCCGCCTGGCTTCGCAAGCAGGAGCCGCACCCCCGCGTCAGCAGAACTGGGCGGTCGGGAGCAACGGCAGCGTGGTGATGCGCCATTGCAGCGCCAACACCGGCGCGGTGGTGCTCCAACTCAGCGCCAGCGGCCCGTCGCAGCTCCAGCCATGCGCCATTGCAGCGCCAACACCGACACGCGGTGCTCCAATGCAGCGCCGGCGGCCCGTCGCAGCTCTGGCCATTCTTCATTGCAGCCGCGACACCAGCACGTGGTGCTCCAACGCAACCCCGGCGGCCACCGGCGAAGCTCCGTTGCAGCACTGGTGCCCCCGGCGAAGCTCCATTGCAACACTGGACGGCCTCGACGGAGCTTCACTGCAACACCGGCAGCCCCCTGGAAAAGTTCGATGCATAACAAAACTCAAATTCTCCCTATTTCTAGGCAAAATACAAATATGAAGTTCTATTTTTTTTTAAAAAGGTTGTCGGAAGTGTACTTAAAAATCAAGTTTTTCTTTTCTAAGAAATAAACCAAGAAGTCCAAATTCAAAAAATAGTGCAGTTACATATTTATAAAAAACTCAGATTTTTTTTGTTACTAAAGAAATAAAATCAAGAAGTTCAAATTAAAAAAAGGAGTAGTTTGATGTATACGGGAAACTCAAATTCTATCCGTTCCAAGGAAAATAAAAGTATGAAGTTCACTTTAAAAAAAATGTTTGATGCTTATTTAAAAAACCATATTATTTTAGGAATAAAACTAAGAAGTTCAAATTAAAATAACAGAGAAGTTCAAAGTTTATTAAAATAAAAAACAACTCTTTATTCGAAATAAAAATGTGGAGTTCAAATTAAAATAACAGAGAAGTTCGAAGTTCATAAACACCTCGAATTTTTTCTCGTTACCGAAGAATAAAATGAAGAAGTTCAAACATAAAATAAAAGGAACAACTAAAAAAAGTTTAAAAGGAATTTTCCAATTTTTTAGAAAACTAGAAGTTCAAACTAAAATAACGAAGTGGTTGATGTTTATTAAAAAATCTAGGATTTTACCAATACGGACGGGTGAGGAATCACGAGCAAAAAATACGTGACAGAAGTTAGTAGTGAAAACAACGAGCAGTTCAACTTCTATACGGAATGCGTTTCGGAAGAGAATAAAAGAATAAAAAGTAAAAGTTTAAAAGCGTTGTTGCAGGAAGTTCACGTTCTTGTCCCTGCACGGTTCAAAATTTGCAAGGCGAGACATCCGTTATTCATTTACATGTTCAAAAAAGGCAAAAACATCGTTGTTTTCGCTATTTTTAAAACTGCTCGCAAACGGCAATGAATTTGTAACAACTGTTTACAAGAAAAAGTTGGTCATATTCATAAGCTTTCCAACGGTATATTATATGCTACATTCCGATAAACGGTTTAAAAGTTTCATGTATACCGTTAAAAACACGTTTTTACGTTTTCAAAAAAAACTTTCAAACTGATGCGAGTATGAAAAAATGATCAATACGGGAAAATTGCGTGTTTTCAACAGCTTTCCATCGGTATATCATTTGCTCAATTCCGGTAAGTGGTTGGGGAGTTACGGGCAAAAAACAGCACGTGAAAAACAGAGTGAAGTTCAAACAGAACTGCCCCAGAAGTTTAACCTCTTCACGCAGTGCATTTTCGGAGACTCTGTTTTCGCGATGAAGGCAGAATGCATGATCTCGCCATTTTCAAAATTACTTAAAAACGGTTAGGAATTAGAGAAAACTTTCTATATGAAAAAGTTTCGCATTTTCATAGCTATCCAGGGGTATATTATTTGCCCCATTCCGACAAAGTTTGCGAAAATTATGGCAAAAAACGTTTTTAGCCATTTCCAAAATTGACTTAAAACCGTAATGAATTGGGAGAAACATTATATACAAAAAGGTTTCGTATTTGTTCAGGCTTTCCAATGCCGTATCATTTGCGGCATTCTGACAAACCATTTAGAAAAAAAACCGAAAATACGAATTCGGAGGAGCTTCGACCGTTTTCTAAATTACTTTTAAACCATTCAAAATTAGAAAAAACTTTCTATATGAAAAAGAAGCGCATTTTCATAAGCTTTCCAACGCCATATCATTTGCATCAATCCGACTTGCCGTTTTCAAATTACGACAAAAAAAGTGCTCAACTGTTTGGTTTGAGAAATTCCGCCATTTTTCAAATTGCTCTTTAACCGTAGGGAATTTGGGAAAACTTTATATATGTGGGATGAGCGGATTTGTAGCAGCTTTCCAACGCCATATTATTTGCCTCATTCCAATAAACGGTTTAGAAATGAGTTCGAAAATACGATTCATGTTTTTTTGTATAAAAAAAACGGTTTGTAAAACTGCTCTTAATGCGTGTAGATTTTGAAAAAAAATTAAGTTAGGTTGTGATCCATGTGTCGATAGCTTTCCAACGGTATATCGCAAGACCCATTGGGACAATGTTCGCGAAAGTTCAACATCTCTTTGGGTGAAGTTCAACTACTACTACTATGACGGGTCGGATAGTTATCAGAATATTATTCTGATCCCGTGATCAGAATAGTGTTTATATATATATATATATAGATAGATAGATAAAATGTTTGGGGCACCTAGTGCGTTTTCTAGATATTCTGATTTGTTTCCTAGTATTTGCATGCAAGACTTTCCATGTATGAGATAGAATCAAGTGTTTTAAATTCTCTGAATTAGTACATTTCCTTTTATTGCTTTCCTTCTCTCATTACATTTTCATGCAGAAGTTGTACACTACGTATTTGTGACTATATACTGAAATTGATCCGGTACCATGCCTGTAGGAGATATGCCCTAGAGGCAATAATAAATGTTATTTATTATCTCCCTGTTCATAATTAGGTTTATATTCCATGCTATAACTGCTATGGTTCTCGAGTCTGCAATAACCACGAGGCTCGGAGGAAGACTCATATGCACGTGTGGAATAATAAACGGTAAAATGTATTCCTAGTCTGGCCTCTAAGACTAGCTCAAGTGTTGCATGATGGTTCTGTTTTCCTGATCATGGGCATGTCTATGCCGGCAACTTTGAGGGCACAATGTTAGTAGAACACTTGTGTTGAATCGACCCGATTGATGTTATGCTATGAGATTCATTCGTCATAAGTTAATGGTTAATAACACAGAGAAGTTAATGTTTGCATAATTCCTTAGACCATGAGAGTGTCGAGTTTCTTCATGCTTGCTTCATGAACTTTGGGGTTTGTTAAACGTCATCCGTAAATGGGTGGCTATTACGGCGGCTTACGGGTTCATGGAAAAGTATGTTAAGTAACTTGATAGCTCAAGATTGGGACTTGCTCCTCCGACGATGGAGAGATATCTCTGGGACCTCTCGGTGTTACGGTATCCATCATCGTCTGGCCAGACACAAGTGTGATTTGATCACAGGGATACCGGAACACAGAAACGAGAAAAGAGAACAAAAACCGGCAACGAGGTAACTGGCATTGTGGACAAGTGTTGATCCACGAGGATGCCGATGTTTCTCACCTCGGGTATTTGTAACATATCGCGAAGCAACAGGAATAGCACACGGCAACTGGAGGTTCACTCGAATATTCATTCGTGTGGGTATAGGGATCAATATGGGTGTCCACGGCTCCGATGTTGATCATTGATCGGAAGGGGTTCCGGGTCATGTCTATGCTTCACCGAACCTATAGGGTCACACGCTTAAGGGTCATCTATCTGCTGAATACTAGATAGGGAGTCTGAGAGAAAATCACCGAAAAAGTTTTCGGACACCGAAAAAGTTTCGGACAGCGGAAAAGTTCCGCAGAGAGAACACCGAAACAGTTTCGGTAAAACTGAAAAGTTGTTTCAGGGGATACCATAAAGTTAAATTGGTTTTGGCACATGCCTGATAATTCTTGGAGGGTGCCAGAATCATTCTGGAAACTTTCTGGAATTTTCCGGGATGAAAACCGGAAATGTTCCGGAGCTGCCGAAACCGCTTCAGATGCTTTTCGCAGATTAAAATCACTAAACCGGAATTGTTCCGGATCGCATTGAAAATTATTTTAGTGGGTACTGGAAATGTTCTAAGCCCACATAAATATTTTCATTTCGACCGGACGCTGAAAAATGTCGTCGTGAATAGTGAAAGTGCTTTTTGGGATATTTATGGAAAAGTCACCTTTTGGGATATTTTCCCAAAAGGTTTCTAGAAGGCTTGGGGGCCAAGAAACCCTACCCCTTAGATTTCCTATAAATAGAGGTGGAGGGGATGCCTCCACACTGACTCCTTCTCACATACAAGTGCCATGACATTTCTGGCTTCTCTCTCCCTCCCAGCGAAATAGTTTCGTAGAGCCGAAAGGCTGTCTGGGTTCCGGTGGGAACTAGTTCTGGACGGCGAAGCCCTGCCGGATAGATGACACCGTATGTGTGCAACCCCGTAGAGAGGTCGTAGGTTTGATCTTTTTGCCCGAGGGGCTGTTCGAGGGTCCTCCCGAAGGGCTGTCCGAGTTTCTGTCCGAGTTTCGGGGGTCCTCCCGAAGGGTTATCCGTGAGGCCTCCCGGAGGGCTGTCCGAGGATCCGTCCGGTGGGACTATCCGAAAGACTGTCCAGAGGCCTCCCGGAGGGCTGTCCGAGGATCCGTCCGGTGGGACTATCCGAAAGACTGTCCAGAGGCCTCCCGGAGGGCTGTCCGAGGATCCGTCCGGTGGGACTATCCGAGGGACTGTCCCGAGGCCTCTCGAAGGGCTGTCCGGAGATCCGTCCGGTGAGCTGACAAGGGAGTACATCCTCGTGGTTGGGAGGTTGTAAAATCCTAGCTGCGGGGATCTGCACCGCTGATCGTCATCGACTCTACTTCCGCTGCGCTACGAGTCGGTAACGAAGCAGATCAAACCTTGTATGCAGTCTCCATAGTGATCCTGGGCTGGTGCGTAGGTCGAAAATTTTTGTTTTCCGCTGCGTTCCCCTACAGTGGCATCAAGAGCCGTGCTATGCGTAGATGCAGGTTGCGATCTAGAATACATAGAGATGGATGGGTATTGCACAATATAATTAGGTAGTAGATGAGTTCTATTACTGAAAATTATTTGTGCGGGTAGCAGATGAAATCTGTTACCCGATGTTCTTGTTGCTTCCCTGAAATTTGCATATTTCTGATCTTGATAACAGTATGGTGGATTTTCAATGTTCTGGCAATCCGCGATCCTGATTGATCAACGAAGTGCTAACAGTTCATTGAATTACACCGTAGTTAAAAAGAAATATGAAATTTCGCAGACGAAAGGGCAATGCAGATATGATCTGCACGGGGGTCACGCGTATGACGAAGTTTAGTATGGGGCTCGAGATTTTATTATCTCGTGTTTCATACACCCCGCAATGTTAATCTAGCGACTTGGATTATCATGCTTGATGATGGATGTTGGTAGCTTCGGTTTGTTTCGAAACCTTAGAAGCCACGTAAAATAAAATTTTGCATGAACCGATTAGAGGCGTCTAACTTGGTTTTGCAGGATGGTTTGCATGTGCATGTGATGTGGTATAGCAGTGCTCATTATAATTTGATTATGTATGAGATGACTATATAATGTAAATTGATTAACATGACCTGCGTGTCATGATTCGGCATGATGGCTGGAGCCATATGATTGTCACTTTAATGACCTGGGTGTCAACCTTCAGTAATGCACTTATTTTATTAGCTATAGAGATAGCAATATTATCTGGTGCATCGACAAGGTGGTGGCAATCTTCCCGAAGGTGAACACCAACGCGAATGCCGAAGACGAAGAAATGAAAGACTTCTCCGTCAGAAAGGGCTATACCATATCATGCTATTATGAATTGCCTGAGATGTTTATCCCTTATGATGCACCCTTCTTGATTGCGCGGTAGTCGCTTTTTATTAGGGTGATCTCTCACAAAAATATCAAGTGGTTAGTGTTCTCCCAAGTGTAGCACCGTCACGGCACCTAACTTCTCGGAGTGCGCCGTGTCACACGGGTACAAACGATTAGGGAAGTGTGAGGCGGGTGAGTTGAGACCTCGCAGCAAGATCACTTGGTTGTCTTGACGTTCAGGCATGACCGTCATGAGCTCGGAACACGCGCATCGAAAGATGAACAAGAATCACATAGAGATGTGATTGGCAAGTTGGCCTACCGGTTGAGATTTTCGTCATCAGTGGTGTTACACCAATGGCGAACAATTGAAATGGGGGTCTTGTATCACTCACAATCAATTATGAGAGATATTGATTTGAGTGGGAGCGCATTGTAGAATTAATTCTTTTAATTCTGAGTGCAATTAATTATGAACACTGTCTAAGTGTTATTTGCATAATAGTTGTAGAATAATGGCTCGCGTTTCCACCTTCCCAATTAAAATTGAATAGCTGTTAAATATCTGGTTAAAACTTTACGGTTGGTAACGTAATGAGAGGATTGTCCTCTAGAGTGCCGAGAAGGACTTGTCCTATCGCATGCTTTCGGTATTCTCCCGCTAATGCTATGGATCATGTGAATCTCGTCCATCGATCCAAAAGCTAGAATTCCGTTTCAGTCAAGTGCAATATGTTTGCTTCCATGAGACCCGAACTTCGAAATTTGGATAGTTATGTGATATTCATGGAATCTGAAAATCATTTTCAGAGACAGACAAAGGCTAAAAGATATGAGATATCCAAAGCAATGTTTGGTTGCAAACTATTAGTAAAGGAGTTTACTATGCATTAGACTGATAAGAGAGGGATCCAGAAGAACGCCTGTCATATGATGATGGTGAATAAAACAAACAACTTAAAGAGAAAGGAAGTGTCCGAAGGGTGCTAGTGAAACTTTCACGCCTAGGAAGTCCGGGGCTATCGCCACTCTTAAGTTGGGTGCTTCTTCTGAGAGTAGGAGAAATACCGAAAGTTAAACTGTTAGAAGTATAAAGGCAAAAGGAAAGAAGACTGGAATATCCAGCTCATGTATGAATGTCATACAGGTTTTTGATGTATAGAAGGCTGGTCAAAGATATAGTTCTTGGGAATTATGGTTAAACATGTTAATCACTAATTCTTGGGTATTGTGAGTTAATCACAAAGATACCCACTCGATTGCATTCTGTTGCAACTCGATGTAAGAACTACTATGGCCTGGAAGACTAGCCAGGAATGAGGTTTAGATACACGTAGGGAACATAGTAAATGTTACTATGCCTTCCATAGGTGTATTCCCTATGTATTTACTTTCATAAATCATTTTAGAGTTTTACACACTCTAGCCCATTGCATAAAGTATCTTGCAAGAAGGTTGTTCATAAGAGAACTTTTAATGTTCGGAGTTATGAATAACAAAAGGGCCATACTTTCATTATGAATGAGAAGTATGTTATGAATATTGATAATAATACATTACCTCTGTATTTACTTTCATAATTCATTTAGAGTTTCATACACTCTAGCCCTTTGCATAAGGTATCTTGCAAGGAGGTTATTCATAAGAGAACTTTTGATGTTCGGTGTTATGAATAACAGGAAGGGCCATGCTTCCATCCAGGATGGGATGTATGTTATGAATATTGATGGTAATATGATACATCCATAACACTAACGCTAAATGTCGCAAGACTAAAAGAATACCACATATGTGTGCCACTGCATTTGGTCACATTGGAGAAACCCGCATGGAAAATTCCATTATGATGGATTTTAAAGTCATTTGATTTTGAATCATCTGACACTTGCAACTTTCCTCCGAAAAGTGAAGTGACTGAAATACCGTTCACAGGCCATAAGGAACGAGCAACAAACTTATTGGTGATCATACATTTTGATGTGTGTAGTTCAATAAATGTTGTTGCAAGTAGTGGATTTATCTATCTTCAGAAATGGCTCAAGTAGATATATTGATATTTACTTGATGAGACGTAAGTCTGGATCTTTTGAATTCATTCATAAGGTTTTCAAAAATGAAGTAGAAGTTGTTGTAACAAGAAAATTATGTTTCTACAATTCGATTGCAGAAAGGAATATTTGAGTTACAAGTTTAGCGAATGTCTGATGAGTTGTGAAAGGGGTTTCATAACTTGCACCTCCCGGAGCACCACTGCAAGTGGAGAGTCCGTGTAGATGTAATCGAACCATTCATGACATGGTAAGATCAAAGATGACATAAATAAATTTGCCATTATCCCTTTTAAAGTGATGCTTTAGAGACTACGGCTTTTACACTGAAAAGAGCTCCATCGGGTCTGTTGAAATGACCCCATGGTATGGTACGCCCAACCATATTATATCTTTTCTTAACATTTGGAATATGGGGCTTGTGTAAAAGGTTACAAACCTATTCCAAATCAGACAAGTGCTACTTTGTAGGTTATCCCAAGTCATTGGGTATTTCCCCACCACAATACCGAGGCAAATAGGTTTGCCACAAAGAACGGTATGCTTTTTTGAAGAAAATGGTTCTTTCAAAAAGGTGAGTGGGAGAACAGTGCAACTCGACGAGATAAACAGTATCATCGTCATCAGATCAAAGGAAAGAGACCTTGGAAGTAATTCCGGAGTTTCCTACTGTGACTGATACGGAAGTCTCTACAATAAAATGTATGGACTTCGGTCGAACTTGCAGCTGAACCACGTAGGCAAAGCTCGTGCAAACCTATCAGGTGCGCAAACGAGATATTGTTGTTAGACAACACTATACCTACGATTCACAAGGAAGCGTTGATGGGCCCTGACTCCGGAATTGGCTAAATGCCAATACAATCCGAGATAGTTTCCATATAAGTGATTCAAGATTAAGATCTTGATACACCTTTCGGAAGACTTAGAGTCTAACGAATATTTATGGAACTAAAAACTGATACGGATAAAATGTTTTATCCATAAAGCTCGACTTGTTGCAATAACAAGTTCAAGGAGTTGACTACGATGAGATTGTCTCACCGTAGCGATGCTTAAAGTCGGTTCGGGTTGAACTAGCAATTAATACATATTTCAATCATGAGATATGAAACATGGATGACAAAAGGATTTCCATGTGATGGAAATGAAACCTAGGACTTGTATGTGATACAGTCCAAAGTAATTTGTCGATCCAGAGGATGCTAGTAAGTATGCAAACTTCAGAGTTCCAGCGATGGACAGAAGAGAGCAAAGTGGAGTTGGAATCTTCGTTTTTGATGGAATGGTCAAAAGGGTTTTGACTTCATCAAATGGGTATCGAAGATGCTTGTGATTCAAGAAAGTAAGTGGGAGCATAATAATATTTCTAAAAACCTTGTGTACTTGACACATTGTTAATTGGAAATAAATTTCTTGACACGAATTAGGACTTCATTTGAAAATAGTTTTTCCGATGAAGTGCTTGGGCTAAATAGCCTCAATATTAGGCATGATGATCTATGGAGATAGATTTACCTAATGGGGCTAAGCAATGAATACATATTGACAAGATGCTAAAACTTTTTAGCATTTAAAACGCCAAGGAGTGATTCTTGCCGAAGTCACATGGAAAGAGTTTTTGCAAGACTCGGTGTCCCAAAACACTGATGAGTAAAATACATGATGGAGATTCCACACACTCTTGTGTTTGGATTAATCATGTATTCCATCGTATGTAAAACAACCAGATATGTCCGATACTCCAAAAGTTGTTGCGAGTATGGATACTAAAGTGATCAAAGTACTGATCATAGGACAACAGTGAAAGATGTCATTGAGTACTAGAGTAGTAGTGATGACATGTTTTCTCGCAAGCAGAGATTATGAAGTGCTCGTTGTAAGTAATTACATCGATACAGTCTTCATCAATGCTCCATGCGATTTTCGATTTAAGTTAAGGGTTTTGTGTAGTACACAATATGATGGCACGGTAGTTGGAAATTGTTCCAAACAAGATACTATGGCGAATTCTATAACAAAGGCTAAGTATGTTGACGCTTAAGAAGCGACAAAGAAGTTGTTGAATCATATAGTTCATTCATGAACTTAGTATGGTTCCAATATGGCTTTGGTCTATGGGACACTATTGCAGATAGTTGCTCCATAGCTCAGTCTGAGGAATCAGGTTTCGACCAATGATTCACACATATGCAAAGCCAAGTCCACACAAAATATGAATTTTGTGAAAGCGTGAAAACGCGAGGATATGCAAAGTTACACACGGAGCTGAAGTCGTCAGATCCGTTGGACATCAGGCTATACCACATGCGAAGCATTTTTTACACCAGTATGCCATAGGTGTAAAGTGCATTAGCATTGACTAGATTATTGACTCTAGTGCAAGTGGGAGTCTGTAGGAGATATGCCCTAGAGGCAATAATAAATGTTATTGATTATCTCCCTATTCATAATTAGGTTTATGTTCCATGCTATAACTGCTATGGTTCTCGAGTCTGCAATAACCACGAGGCTCAGAGGAAGACTCATATGCACGTGTGGAATAATAAACGGTAAAATGTATTCCTAGTCTGGCCTCTAAGACTAGCTCAAGTGTTGCATGATGGTTCTGTTTTCCTGATCATGGGCATGTCTATGCCGGCAACTTTGAGGGCACAATGTTAGTAGAACACTTGTGTTGAATCGACCCGATTGATGTTATGCTATGAGATTCATTCGTCATAAGTTAATGGTTAATAACACAGAGAAGTTAATGTTTGCATAATTCCTTAGACCATGAGAGTGTCGAGTTTCTTCATGCTTGCTTCATGAACTTTGGGGTTTGTTAAACGTCATCCGTAAATGGGTGGCTATTACGGCGGCTTACGGGTTCATGGAAAAGTATGTTAAGTAACTTGATAGCTCAAGATTGGGATTTGCTCCTCCGACGATGGAGAGATATCTCTGGGCCCTCTCGGTGTTACGGTATCCATCATCGTCTGGCCAGACACAAGTGTGATTTGATCACAGGGATACCGGAACACAGAAACGAGAAAAGAGAACAAAAACCGGCAACGAGGTAACTGGCATTGTGGACAAGTGTTGATCCACGAGGATGCCGATGTTTCTCACCTCGGGTATTTGTAACATATCGCGAAGCAACAGGAATAGCACACGGCAACTGGAGGTTCACTCGAATATTCATTCATGTGGGTATAGGGATCAATATGGGTGTCCACGGCTCCGATGTTGATCATTGATCGGAAGGGGTTCCGGGTCATGTCTATGCTTCACCGAACCTATAGGGTCACACGCTTAAGGGTCATCTATCTGCTGAATACTAGATAGGGAGTCTGAGAGAAAATCACCGAAAAAGTTTTCGGACACCGAAAAAGTTTCGGACGGCGGAAAAGTTCCGCAGAGAGAACACCGAAACAGTTTCGGTAAAACTGAAAAGTTGTTTCAGGGGATACCATAAAGTTAAATTGGTTTTGGCACATGCCTGATAATTCTTGGAGGGTGCCAGAATCATTCTGGAAACTTTCTGGAATTTTCCGGGATGAAAACCGGAAATGTTCCGGAGCTGCCGAAACCGCTTCAGATGCTTTTCGCAGATTAAAATCACTAAACCGGAATTGTTCCGGATCGCATTGAAAATTATTTTAGTGGGTACTGGAAATGTTCTAAGCCCACATAAATATTTTCATTTCGACCGGACGCTGAAAAATGTCGTCGTGAATAGTGAAAGTGCTTTTTGGGATATTTATGGAAAAGTCACCTTTTGGGATATTTTCCCAAAAGGTTTCTAGAAGGCTTGGGGGCCAAGAAACCCTACCCCTTGGATTTCCTATAAATAGAGGTGGAGGGGCTGCCTCCACACTGACTCCTTCTCACATACAAGTGCCATGACATTTCTGGCTTCTCTCTCCCTCCCAGCGAAATAGTTTCGTAGAGCCGAAAGGCTGTCTGGGTTCCGGTGGGAACTAGTTCTGGACGGCGAAGCCCTGCCGGATAGATGACACCGTATGTGTGCAACCCCGTAGAGAGGTCGTAGGTTTGATCTTTTTGCCCGAGGGGCTGTTCGAGGGTCCTCCCGAAGGGCTGTCCGAGTTTCTGTCCGAGTTTCGGGGGTCCTCCCGAAGGGCTATCCGTGAGGCCTCCCGGAGGGCTGTCCGAGGATCCGTCCGGTGGGACTATCCGAAAGACTGTCCAGAGGCCTCCCGGAGGGCTGTCCGAGGATCCGTCCGGTGGGACTATCCGAGGGACTGTCCCGAGGCCTCTCGAAGGGCTGTCCGGAGATTCGTCCGGTGAGCTGACAAGGGAGTACATCCTCGCGGTTGGGAGGTTGTAAAATCCTAGCTGCGGGGATCTGCACCGCCGATCGTCATCGACTCTACTTCCGCTGCGCTACGAGTCGGTAACGAAACAGATCAAACCTTGTATGCAGTCTCCATAGTGATCCTGGGCTGGTGCGTAGGTCGAAATTTTTTGTTTTCCGCTGCGTTCCCCTACAATGCCCTCATATTTGCGTAGACAAAAGTTAGGGTATGTACTCATAATTTTCACATGAGGGTATGTATTTGTCTATAAATATGATGAGTATGCACATACCTAAAAATATATTTAGTACTCTCAGTTTCGCATATCCGTAATTGTATTGGGTACTACCAATTTCATATCAATTGGCAAGTATATACCCGTAAATGGTGACATACCCAAAAAATAATATACTCTTTTTGAATACATACCCGTAAATGGTATTGGAGACATACTCATAAATTAAATACCCAAAATAAAAATACACGTATATGCCTTGAAGACATACCCGTAAATAATATACCAAAATAAAATACACGTACTGTGTTCTAAAAAAATTACACGCATTGTGTTCTAAAAATTAAAATGATGTAATTTTAATGGTGACATACCCAAAAATAATATACTCTTTTTGAATGCATACCCGTAAATGGTATTGGAGGCATACCCGTAAATAATATACCCAAAAATAAAATACACATATATGCCTTGAACACATACCGTAAATGATATTTGAGACAAACCCGTTAATAATATACCAAAAAATAAAATAGACGTACTGTGTTCTAAAAAAAATTACACGTATATTGAAGACATACATGGAAATGATGTTCAAGACATACCCGAAAATTAAATAAGTGCACGTATAAGAAAGAAAGAAGGGCACGTATCATGGAGCATGCATGGCCTTAATGGACCATTAATTGCTGTTTTTCTCTCTCCTGTCTAATGTGCGCATTAAGTGTCCATATCAAGCAATAATTAGCAATAACTTTTTCCTATAAAAGAGCTAACGGGCCACCCATTAATGTTAATACTAGTTACACATGCACACATCTCAATGTAATCCAACGGTCTATAGGCAAGGTGCCCAGGAACCTAGGTGTCCCAGACGGGCATCATATATATATATATATATATATATATATATATATATATATATATATATATATAGAGAGAGAGAGAGAGAGAGAGAGTAGGAGACGACCAGGAGGCGACTACACTTCCCCTCGACCAGCCGGCGCCGCCGCGAGTTCCCCTACCCTTTGTCAGCTGCTACGTTAGTGGGGGGGAGGGTCGGGGTACCCTAGATCTGTTTGCTGGTTCGTGTCCCATAGGGGTTTCAAGTTCTTCATCGCCGGTGAAGTTAGGGCAGTGGCGGCAATGGGAATAATGGTTTCTCGGCTTTCCCCATGTCAAGGGCCTTCCTTGGAGGGGGCGTCAATGAGTCGGAGGACGGTGTCAACTGTCAGGCATTCGGTCTGGCATGATTAGCTCTGCACGGTGTTGCGGCATGTTTTTGTTCTCCAATTCCATCTCGGTCCAATGAAGCTCGGATAGATACAACTTTATTAGGGAACTTGTGATGTTTGTGTCCCCCTCCTTTGTCTGGCCGGAGTTGGGATTATCGTGTAGCCATCCTTGGTGCTAGCTTCTCCGGGACTAGATCGCCGGTCGCCGGCATCTTCCGGTCTACATCGACAACTTCCCGACTGCTTCTTCTATAAGCTTCTGTGTTTCAACAAGGCTTCTATGGTAAGATGGTGGTCCAGAGGCAAGCCCTGTTCACAGCGCGCCGCTGGTGGAACACAAGGAAGACAACACTGAATGCTTTAAGGACTTACCTTGGACCTTTTTCCCCAAATATACACGCACGCACACACACGCGCACACATACACACAAACACACATTCCGTCTATTCTACAACCGGTTGTACAATAACTATTCTATAATCACTTCTGAACTTCAGCAGAGAGATCCCGAAACCGAAGTAGAGAAAATTGCCAACCGCACGCGAGTCGGTGTTTTTTTCGTGATAATTCTCAAACCCTTTGTCAGAATGACACTTATGATACACCGTTTGAAAGCTATGGATTAGGTGAAACATTTTCATGTAGAATACTTTTTGAGATTCCTTACGATTTTAAGAATAGTTTCAAAAGCGGTGCGATACCCGTCGACTGGCATAGATCGTATTTTCGTGAAAGTTTTCAAACTACTTCTTAGAATGATGCAAATGATACACTGTCGGTAAGATATCGATGAGGTGAACCTTTTTCATGTAGAACACTCTTCCTAATTCCTTACGGTTTAAGAGCAGTTTTTAAAAACGTCAGTCTCGAGTTGTATTTTTTTTGTCGGACCCCATGTGAACTGCACCTGACGAGCAACCACATTGCAACTGAGAGAGTAGTTCACTGATTTCAAAACAGACGTACTGCGTGAAATGCACAAGTGAGCTGCATCGGTTGAGTGCAGTTCCCGACGAGGGAAAGAGAACTTTGGCACGAACTAAGCGAACTGCCAGACAAATTTGTTTTAATCGAATTGCGAACTTCTTCGATGATTTGAAGTGAACTGCATGTTTTCCGGAGCTACGATCAACGTTTAGTCTGGACTGCAAGGGACGATTTAAGCGAACTGCATCGTGCTTTTTTATAATTGTCTTTTTTTCATTTTTGGGCGCTCGTCACAAGGTGGACCACACGACTATCCATGTGTGAACTACTTGGGGGTGGGGCGGGCGAACAAGTGAACCGATGTCGCAAAACAATGCATTAGTGAATCAAAAATCACGCTGATGTCTCCGTGGCCATTGTCGTCAAGGGATCCTCTAGGCCAATGTCGCAGCCGCACGACAGTTCACTTAGCCAGGATCGAGTAGTAGGTTGGGGAGAAGCTTCACGCCTCCTCTAGAAGCGATTGGGCCATGGGGCGGAGGTAACCTGTAGGTAATTTTCTTCGGGAGCAGCAGCAACAGCAGAGAGGCAGCAGCTGACCACCGGTCCTTGTGGAGCTCGACGAGCTGTCAATCGGGGAGCACACCCGCAGGAGTATTACAGCGTAGCCGCCACACTCTCTCCCTTCTGTACTTTTTTTTCTCCACTGGTTTCTTCGCCGCCGCGGTCTGGGTGCCACTCGGGTCTGCCACCGTCTCAAGCAAAGGGGTCGGGAGGCCACTGTCACAGGATGAGCGGCCTGGGGACGCTATCGCGGTAGACCCGTGGAGATGCTGCCATCGACGAGCTGCCGTGGCTTTGGGGGCAGGATCCCGTGACCCACACTAGCCTGCTCCTTGCCCTTCGTCATACGCCCCATGCAAGAGGTCGCCAGTGAGCTTCCATGTGTCGATGTAGTGGTCTGTCCCTGAAGAGGATGGGGAGATAGAGGGAGGAGAGGAGGACGGCGGACAAGTAGGCCGGAATGGTGGCTAGATCTAGGAGCGGCCACCACCGGCGGATCCAAGAGCTTGCTCCCTAGGCGGTGCCAGGCCGGAGGCGCGGTTGGGGAGGAAGCTGGATCACTAACGGCGAGATGGGGTGTTGCAGCGCATGGATAATGATGAGAGGAGGTGGGTTGCGGCGGGCGCGGGCCCCTAGCTGTGGCGGAGGTCCTGTCGTGCGGGAGGAAGGCGGGAGGGAGGCAGGTTTGTGCGTGCCGTGGGAGGAAGAAGTGGCTGTGCAGGGCGTGGGAAGGAGAGAGAAGAAGGTGGGATAGGGTGGGGGCAATGCGGTATTTGTTTTTCATAAGGTTTTTTCTGATATGGTCTTGAGGGTGGTTATATACACTACCACCAAGCCAACCGGGAAGAGGGCATGCGATCGTCACCTGTTCACACTGTCGCATGGCGTCGCCGCCGCCTTCTTCAGGGCTAGGTTGGGGATTGATTTGGGAATCGGGGGAGGGGAGTAAGAGACGAGGTGCTCGCCCGCCTAACCAGACACCAGTCGCTCGTGTCTGGTTCAGTGCATGGCTGCCGTGGGTGCCAGTTTGGGCTGAATTGGCTTGGTCGGCCAAATAACATATGTAGTAAAAAAAATATTGGGCCAAAATCTTGGGTATTCCAGGGAATTCCCAGGAATACCCCCGGCGCCGCCACTGGTTCATAATAAGCATATATACTCTTTTCCTTGTTAAAATGATAAAGATTATGCATGAAGTACATATATACACTTTTTCCAAATGGGACCATGTGGCTATGTGTTGGAGTGGGAGTATATATACCTTTTTAACTAGCTTGCGCAGGCTAGAAACAGGAAATGGATCATGTGACGGTGAAATTAGGGATCCCGAGCATAGCTAGAGTTGAGGTCATGAGATGAATCAGCCCGTACCTTGAGAGTTAAGGTTGTTGTACTGGACCCACTACCGGAATTAATCCCTATGCCGACGCCGTCGGCACAGGCCTTTTACCGTCGGCATACCCCTATGCCGACGGCTGCCGTCGGCATATCCCTGTCGGCGTCGATCTCGACGGCGTAGTCTTGTCAGACCGTCGGCATAGAAGTGCCATCGGCATAGACGTCTATGCCGACGGCATCCGTACGGCCGTCGGCATAGAAACCCCGTTGGCACAAAAAATCCACCGGACGTCCACTGACGGCGCCGTGTCCTGGCGGCACCAATAGAGGGAGAACACGTGGCGCATATAAGCCGATGGCAAGGCCGTCGTCTTAGGTTTGTATCTACGCCGACGGCCTTGCCGTCGGCTTATCTGAGCCACGTATCGCCTTACCCAACCTTCTGGTAGCGTCCTTGATGGAAATATGCCCTAGAGGCAATAATAAAGTTGTTATTATTTTATATTTCCTTGTTCATTATAAAGGTTTATTATTCATGCTAGAATTGTATTGACCGGAAACTTAAATACATGTGTGAATACATAAACAAATACCGTGTCCCTAGTGAGCCTCTACTAGACTAGCTCGTTGATCAAAGTTGGTTAAGGTTTCCTAACCATAGACATGAGTTGTCATTTGATAACGGGATCACATCATTAGGAGAATGATGTGATGGACAAGACCCATCCGTTAGCTTAGCATATGATCATTCTGTTTATTGATACTGCTTTCTTGAATGTCAAATACATGTTCCTCAGACCATGAGATCATGCAACTCCCGGATACCGGAGGAATACCTTGTGTGCTATCAAACATCACAACGTAACAGGGTGATCATAAAGATGCTCTACAGGTATCTCCGAAGGTGTCCGTTGAGTTGGCATGGATCGAGACTGGGATTTGTCACTCCGTGTTTCGGAGAGGTATCTCTGGGCCCTCTCGGTAATGCACATCATAAGAAGCTTGCAAGCAAAATGACTAAGGAGTTAGTTACTGGATGATGTATTACGGAACGAGTAAAGAGACTTGTCGGTAATGAGATTGAACTAGGTATGGAGATACCGACGATCGAATCTCGGGCAAACTAACATACCGATGGACAAAGGGAATTACGTATGTTGTCATTGCGGTTCGACCGATTAGATCTTTGTGGAATATGTAGGAACCAATATGAGCATCCAGGTTCCGCTATTGGTTATTGACCGGAGAGGCGTCTCAGTCATGTCTACATCATTCCCGAACCCGTAGGGTCCGCACGCTTAACGTTCGTTGACGATATAGTGTTATATGAGTTATGTGAATTGGTAACCGAATGTTGTTCGGAGTCCCGGATGAGATCCCGGACGTCACGAGGAGTCTCGGAATGGTCGAGAGGTAAAGATTTATATATGGGAAGTCATATTTTGGGTTCCGGAAAAAGGTGCAGTTTTTTCGGTATTGTACCGGGAAGCTTCCAGAAGGTTCCGGAGGATTCCGGAGGGGTCCGGAAGTCCACAAGTGGGTCCACCATGTCCCAAGGGCTGGCATGGGCTAAGGGGAGGCACCCTGGCCTTATTGGGCCAGGCGCACCAAGTCATCAAAAGCCCACGCAGCTAGGGAAGGAAAAAGGGAGAGTCCTAGTAGGAATAGGATTGGACTTTGGAGTCCAAGTCCACGTGTGTACTATTCATGGTTACTGTTCACATGGCACTATTCCTTCTACTCCAAGCCCCTACACATATATAAATAGAGGAGAGGGGGCGCCCCAAAGGAGACACAACATTGTCTTAGCCGTGTGCGGCGCCCCCCTCCACAGTTCCGTCCCTCGGTCATATTTTCGCAGTGCTTAGGCGAAGCCCTGCGGAGATAACATCACCATCACCGTCACCACGCCGTCGTGCTGCCGGAACTCATCCACTACCTCGCCGTCTTGCTGGATCAAGAAGTCGAGGACGTCACCAAGCTGAACGTGTGCTGAACGCGGAGGTGTCGTACGTTCGGTGCTCGGTCGGTTGGATCGTGAAGTTGTTCGACGACATCAACCGTGTTGTTGTAACGCTTCCGCTTACGGTCTACGAGGGTACGTAGACACACTCCCCCTCTCGTAGCTATGCATCTCCATGGATAGATCTTGCGTGTGCGTAGAAATTTTTTTGTTTTCCATGCAACGTTCCCCAACAGTGGCATCATGAGCCAGGTCTATGCGTAGATGATATGCACGAGTAGAACACAAAGAGTTGTGGGCGGTGATCATCATACTGCTTACCACCAACATCTTATTTTGATTCGGCGGTATTGTAAGATGAAGCGGCCCGGACCAACCTTACATGTCCACGTACATGAGACCGGTTCCACCGACAGACATGCAACTTGTTTTGCATAAAGGTGGCTGGCGGGTGTCTGTTTCTCCTACTTTAGTTGAATCGAATTTGACTACGGCCGGTCCTTGTTGAAGGTTAAAACAGCAAACTTGATAAATCACCATTGTGATTTTGTGCCGTAGGTAAGAACGGTTCTTGCTAGAAGCCCGTAGCAGCCACGTAAAACTTGCAACAACAAAGTAGAGGACGTCTAACTTGTTTTTGCAGGGTATGCTGTGATGTGATATGCTCAAGACATGATGTGATATACGTTATTGTATGAGATGATCATGTTTTGTAATTTATCGGCAACCGGCAGGAGCCTTATGGTTGTCTCTTTATTGTATGAAATGCAAG
Organism: Elymus sibiricus; assembly: GCA_039707655.1. Taxonomy (NCBI): domain Eukaryota; kingdom Viridiplantae; phylum Streptophyta; class Magnoliopsida; order Poales; family Poaceae; genus Elymus; species Elymus sibiricus. The sequence continues at coordinate 512,922,126 of CM077672.1, read as the reverse complement.
CGCCATGTAATTGCTTTACTTTATCGCTATGCGTTAGCAATAGTTGTAGAAGCAATAGTTGGCGAGACGACCACGACACAACGATAGAGATCAAGGTGTCGAGCCGGTGACGATGGAGATCATGATGATGCTTTGGAGATGGAGATCAAAAGCACAAGATGATGGCCATATCATGTCACATATTTTGATTGCATGTGATGTTTATCCTTTATGCATCTTATTTTGCTTAGAACAACTGTAGCATTATAAGATGATCCCTTCACTAAATTTCAAGATAAAAGTGTTCTCCCCGAGTATGCACCGTTGCTAAAGTTCATCGTTTCGAAGCACCTCGTGATGATCGGGTGTGATAGATTCTACGTTCACATACAACGGGTGTAAGCCAGTTTTACACAAGCAGAATACTTGGGTTAAACTTGACGAGCCTAGCATGTACAGACATGGTCTCGGAACACTGGAGACCGAAAGGTCGAACATGAGTCATATAGTAGATATGATCAACATGGAGATGTTCACCATTGATGACTATCCCATCTCACGTGATGATCGGACATGGGCTAGTTGATTTGGATCATGTATCACGTAGTTAACTTGAGGGATGTTAATTTAAGTGGGAGTTCATTAGTAATTTGATTAATTGAACTTAATTTATCATAAACTTAGTCTTAATAGTTTCTTTGCACATCTATGTTGTACATAAATGGCCCGTGCTACTGTTCCGTTGAATTTTAATGCGTTCCTAGAGAAAGCTAAGTTGAAAGATGATGGTAGCAACTACACGGACTGGGTTCGTAACTTGAGGATTATCCTCATTGCTGCACAGAAGAATTATGTCCTTGATGCACCGCTAGGTGATGGACCTGCTGCAGGAGCTGTTGCAGACATTGTGAACGCCTGGCAGGCTCGATCTGATGACTACTCGATAGTTCAGTGTGCCATGCTCTACAGCTTAGAACCGGGACTGCAAAAGTGTTTTGAACGCCACGGAGCATATGAGATGTTCCAAGAGCTGAAATTGATATTTCAAGCTAATGCCCGGGTTGAGAGATATGAAGTCTCCAACAAGTTCTTTAGCTGTAAGATGGAGGAGAACAGTTCTGTCAGTGAACACATACTCAGAATGTCTGGGTACCACAACCACTTGACTCAGCTGGGAATTGATCTTCCGGTTGAGAGTGTTATTGACAGAGTACTTCAGTCACTGCCACCAAGCTATAAAGGCTTCGTGATGAACTATAATATGCAAGGGATGTAGAAGACAATTCCCGAGCTCTTCGTGATGCTGAAATCAGCGGAGGTAGAAATCAAGAAGGAGCATCAAGTGTTGATGGTTAACAAAACCACTAGTTTCAAGAAAAAGGGCAAGGGAAAGAAGGGGAACTTCAAGAAGAACGGCAAGCAAGTTGCCGCTCCCACGAAGAAACCCAAAGCTGGACCCAGGCCTGAAACAGAGTGCTTCTACTGCAAAGGGACTGGTCACTGGAAGCGGAACTGCCCCAAGTATTTGGCGGATAAGAAGGATGGCAAAGTGAGCAAAGGTATATTTGATATACATGTTATTGATGTGTTCCTCACTAATGCTCGCAGTAGCGCCTGGGTATTTGATACTGGTTCGGTTGCTCATATTTGTAACTCGAAACAGGAGCTATCGAATAAGCGAAGATTGGCTAAGGACGAGGTGACGATGCGCGTCGGGAATGGTTCCAAGGTTGATGTGATCGCCGTCGGCATGCTACCTCTACATCTACCTTCGGGATTAGTTTTAGACCTCAATACTTGTTATTTGGTGCCAGCGTTGAGGATGAACATTATATCTGGATCTTGTTTATTGCGAGACGGTTATTCATTTAAGTCAGAGAATAATGGTTGTTCTATTTATATGAGTAACATCTTTTATGGTCACGCACCTTTTGTGAATGGTATATTCTTGTTGAATCTTGATCGTAGTGATACACATGTTCATAATATTGATGCCAAAAGATGCAAAGTTGATAATGATAGTGCAACATACCTGTGGCACTGCCGTTTAGGTCATATTGGTGTAAAGCGCATGAAGAAACTCCATGCGGATGGACTTTTGGAATCTCTTGATTATGAATCATTTGATACTTGCGAACCATACCTCATGGGCAAGATGACTAAACTCCGTTCTCCGAAACAATGGAGCAAGCTATTGATTTGTTGGAAATAATGCATACCGATGTATGCGGTCCGATGAATGTTGAAGTACGCGGCAGGTATCGTTATTTTCTAACCTTCACAGATGATTTGAGTAGATATGGGTATATCTACTTGATGAAACACAAGTCTGAAACATTTGAAAAGTTCAAAGAATTTCAGAGTGAAGTAGAGAATCATCGTAACAAGAAAATAAAGTTTCTACGATCTGATCGCGGAGGCGAATATTTGAGTTACGAGTTCGTCCTTCATTTAAGAAAATGTGGAATTGTTTCACAACTCACGCCACCTGGAACACCACAGCGTAATGGTGTGTCCGAACGTCGTAACCGTACTTTATTGGATATGGTGCGTTCTATGATGTCTCTTACTGATTTGCCACTATCGTTTTTGGGTTATGCATTAGAGACAACTGCATTCACGTTAAATGGGGCACCGTCTAAATCCGTTGAGATGACACCATCCGAACTATGGTTTGGCAAGAAACCTAAGCTGTCGTTTCTTAAAGTTTGGGGATGCGATGCTTATGTGAAAAAGCTTCAACCTGATAAGCTCGAACCCAAAGCGGAGAAGTGTGTCTTCATAGGATACCCTAAAGAAACAATTGGGTACACCTTCTACCACAGATCCGAAGGCAAGGTCTTTGTTGCCAAGAATGGGTCCTTTCTAGAGAAGGACTTTCTCTCGAAAGAAGTGAGTGGGAGGAAAGTAGAACTTGATGAGGTAATTGTACCTTCTCTCGAATTGGAAAGTAGCTCATCAGAGAAAACCATTCCCGTGATGCCTACACCAATAAGAGAGGAAGATAATGATAAAGATCATGAAACTTCAGATCAAGTTACTACTGAACTTCGTAGATCTACCAAAGTACGTTCCGCACCAGAGTGGTACGGTAATCCTGTTCTGGAAGTTATGTTGTTAGACAACAGCGAACCTAAGAACTATGAAGAAGCTATGATTAGCCCGGATTCCGACAAATGGCTTGAGGCCATGAAATCTGAGATAGGATCCATGTATGAGAACAAAGTGTGGACTTTGGTGGAATTGCCCGATGATCGGCAAGCCATTGAGAATAAATGGATTTTTAAGAGGAAGACAGATGCTGATGGTAATATCACTGTCTACAAAGCTCGACTTGTCGCGAAAGGTTTTCGACAAGTTCAAGGGGTTGACTACGATGAGACTTTCTCACCCGTAGTGATGCTTAAGTCTGTCCGAGTCATGTTAGCAATTGCCGCATTTTATGATTATGAAATCTGGTAAATGGATGTCAAAACTGCATTCCTTAATGGTTTTCTCAAAGAAGAGTTGTATATGATGCAACCAGAAGGTTTTGTCGATCCTGAGGGTGCTAACAAAATGTGCAAGCTCCAGCGATCCATCTATGGACTGGTGCAAGCATCTCGGAGTTGGAATATACGCTTTGATGAGGTGATCAAAGCATATGGTTTTGTACAGACTTACGGTGAAGCCTGTATTTACAAGAAAGTGAGTGGGAGCTCTGTAGCATTTCTAATATTATATGTGGATGACATATTGTTGATTGGAAATGATATAGAATTTCTGGATGGCATAAAGGGATACTTGAATAATAATTTTTCAATGAAAGACCTCGGTGAAGCTGCTTATATATTGGGCATCAAGATCTATAGGGATAGATCAAAACGCTTGATAGGACTTTCACAAAGCACATACCTTGACAAAGTTTTGAAGAAGTTCAAAATGGATCAGTCAAAGAAAGGGTTCTGGCCTGTCTTGCAAGGTGTGAAGTTGAGTCAGACTCAATGCCCGACCACGGCAGAAGATATAGAGAAAATGAAAGTCATTCCCTATGCCTCAGCCATAGGTTCTATTATGTATGCCATGTTGTGTACCAGACCTGATGTATGCCTTGCCATAAGTTTGGCAGGGAGGTACCAGAGTAATCCAGGAGTGGATTACTGGACAGCGGTCAAGAATATCCTGAAGTACCTGAAAAGGACCAAGGACATGTTTCTCGTTTATGGAGGTGACGAAGAGCTCGTCGTAAAGGGTTACGTCGATGCAAGCTTCGACACTGATCCGGATGACTCTAAGTCACAAACCGGATACGTATTTATATTAAATGGTGGAGCTGTCAGTTGGTGCAGTTCCAAGCAGAGCGTCGTGGCGGGATCTACGTGTGAAGCGGAATACATAGCTGCTTCGGAAGCAGCACATGAAGGAGTCTGGATGAAGGAGTTCATATCCGATCTAGGTGTAATACCTAGTGCATCGGGTCCAATGACAATCTTTTGTGACAACACTGGAGCAATTGCCATAGCCAAGGAGCCCAGGTTTCACAAGAAGACCAAACACATCAAGAGACGCTTCAACTCCATTCGTGAATATGTCAACGATGGAGACATAGAAATTTGCAAAGTATACACGGATCTGAATGTGGCATACCCATTGACTAAGCCTCTTCCACGAGCAAAACATGATTAGCACCAAGACTCCATGGGTGTTAGATTCATTACTATGTAATCTAGATTATTGACTCTAGTGCAAGTGGGAGACTGATGGAAATATGCCCTAGAGGCAATAATAAAGTTGTTATTATTTTATATTTCCTTGTTCATGATAAAGGTTTATTATTCATGCTAGAATTGTATTGACAGGAAACTTAAATACATGTGTGAATACATAAACGAATACCGTGTCCCTAGTGAGCCTCTACTAGACTAGCTCGTTGATCAAAGATGGTTAAGGTTTCCTAACCATAGACATGAGTTGTCATTTGATAACGGGATCACATCATTAGGAGAATGATGTGATGGACAAGACCCATCCGTTAGCTTAGCATATGATCGTTCTGTTTATTGCTACTGCTTTCTTGAATGTCAAATACATGTTCCTCAGACCATGAGATCATGCAACTCTCAGATACCGGAGGAATACCTTGTGTGGTATCAAACGTCACAACGTAACTGGGTGATCATAAAGATGCTCTACAGGTATCTCCGAAGGTGTCCGTTGAGTTGGCATGGATCGAGACTGGGATTTGTCACTCCGTGTTTCGGAGAGGTATCTCTGGGCCCTCTCGGTAATGCACATCATAAGAAGCTTGCAAGCAAAATGACTAAGGAGTTAGTTACGGGATGATGTATTACGGAACGAGTAAAGAGACTTGCCGGTAACGAGATTGAACTAGGTATGGAGATACCGACGATCGAATCTTGGGCAAAGTAACATACCGATGGACAAAGGGAATTACGTATGTTGTCATTGCGGTTCGACCGATTAGATCTTCGTGGAATATGTAGGAACCAATATGAGCATTCAGGTTCCGCTATTGGTTATTGACCGGAGAGGCGTCTCAGTCATGTCTACATCATTCCCGAACCCGTAGGGTCCGCACGATTAACGTTTGTTGACGATATAGTGTTATATGAGTTATGTGAATTGGTAACCGAATGTTGTTCGGAGTCCCGGATGAGATCCCGGACGTCACGAGGAGTCTCGGAATGGTCGAGAGGTAAAGATTTATATATGGGAAGTCATATTTTGGGTTCCGGAAAAAGGTGCAGTTTTTTCGGTATTGTACCGGGAAGCTTCCAGAAGGTTCCGGAGGATTCCGGAGGGGTCCGGAAGTCCACAAGTGGGTCCACCACGTCCCAAGGGCTGGCATGGGCTATGGGGAGGCGCACTGGCCTTATTGGGCCAGGCGCACCAAGTCCTCAAAAGCCCACGCAGCTAGGGAAGGAAAAAGGGAGAGTCCTAGTAGGAATAGGATTGGACTTTGGAGTCCAAGTCCACGTGTGTACTATTCAAGGTTACTGTTCACGTGGCACTATTCCTTCTACTCCAAGCCCCTACACATATATAAATAGAGGAGAGGGGGCGCCCCAAAGGAGACACAACATTGTCTTAGCCGTGTGCGGCGCCCCCCTCCACAGTTCCGTCCCTCGGTCATATTTTCGCAGTGCTTAGGCGAAGTCCTGCGGAGATAACATCACCATCACCGTCACGACGCCGTCATGCTGCCGGAACTCATCCACTACCTCACCGTCTTGCTGGATCAGGAAGTCGAGGACGTCACCGAGCTGAACGTGTGCTGAACGCGGAGGTGCCATACGTTCGGTGCTCGGTCGGTTGGATCGTGAAGTTGTTCGACGACATCAACCGCGTTGTTCTAATGCTTCCGCTTACGGTCTACGAGGGTACGTAGACACACTCCCCCTCTCGTAGCTATGCATCTCCATGGATAGATCTTGCGTGTGCGTAGAAATTTTTTTCTTTTCCATGCAACGTTCCCCAACAGTCCTATGCCGACGGCCTAACCGTCGGCATAGATATGTATCTATGCCGACGGTTAGGCCGTCGGCATATACATGCCACGTGGCAATCGCTGGGACATCCTGGTCCTGGCTATGCCGACGGCAATGCCGTAGGCATAGTTCTCCTCTGTTTTCTTAGAGCTGCTCTGTTTTTGCATTTCCAATTCAAATTCACAGCACAATTTTGCATTTTGTATTCAAAATCACAGGAAGCAACATGTACATACACAGAAATATATTCAATGTCCAAAACCTCATCTAGATAATATGAAAGATCATCATCATCTCAAGATCATCAACATCATCATCGTCGAAACTTCATAAACATAAGTACGAGACATGGGCATCATCATCGTCATCCAAAGAACACAAGGAAGAAGTATGGAACATGAAAGCATAGCAAAACATGGAAAACATCATCATCTAGCGAAGATTAGGATCATCGCCGCCAGCACCGCCAAGACCAGCACCACCTAGCCAGACCGGAGTGACTGGGCTCTCTGAACCAGGAGTCAAGCCACGAAATGATCCACCGGTTCCCTACATATTTGAAAAGAGATTGTATGGGTAAATAGGATAGTGTTGAATCAACGAGAACTAGTTGGTGAATAGTTAGGCAATGTACTAACCGGAGTCCCACTGCCTAGTGCCACCCATTCATCGAGCGTGGGCACGTGTGGGGGTTCTCCAGAAGGTGGTGGTGCGGGTCCCATTAGTGGTGGATCCGTGCGGTTTTGCATAGACGACCACATAGCCTGGTTGTTAGTTAACCAAGCAAACACGAAGGTCAAAAGAAATGAAAGTGCAAAATTTAGGTTGGTTCTAAGTGGGCAAAACTAACTGCCATCATTAGACGGTTGTAATCCTCGTTTGCCTTTCCTCGTTGCAAGTACTCCTGCACCTCGACATGCTTAAGCTCGACAAAGGCCTTATATGCCTACAAAATTTAGGTTGTTTGTAAGTGGGCAATGCTGAAAATAAAGTGAGAAAGTGAGAAAAAAAGAAGATAAGGGGGGAAATACTTACAGCATGCTGGCTGGCTAAGCTAGGATGCGAACGGCCCGTACTGCCGCTCGGGCTCGGGTTGGTAGCTCGGAGCCGTGTGTAGGAGACAGAAGGAGTGATCACACCATCGAGGCACGGGTAGCGGCCATGATACTTCGGCTGGATGGCCACCACCGCCGTCTCATCGGTCTGAGATAGGATGGGGTCAGCAACATCCAAACCAGGATTTAACCTGGTAAACGACTCCGAGTAGGACTCCAGGTTCTTCTCGGTATTGCCGTAATACTCGCTCTCGCCGCCCTTGCGCTTACTCCGCGCACGGGCCAGCTTCCACGACTCCATGTCTGAGAGCGGCTTCTTCAACTTGCCCTCCTGCAACGTCAAACAGAAGTTAGCCATACATAAGAACATGACGGTAAAAAGAAAAAAATGTATCCTGGTAAACCTGGATGGCCTTGTAGCCCCAGTGGTTTCTGTTTCCTTGGCCGTGTGTTCCGTCGGTTCCACGATTAGCCAGGTTCTTTGTGCTCTTGGCAGCAAATTCTGCATCCTCACCGAGCCACCTATCCAAAAAACTCGCCCATCCGTCATCCTTTCCGTAGCACCAAGTAAGAATAACCTAAATAATGGAAGCATGACATGTCATCACGAAACAATGAAATTGACTGTTTATACGTCGGAACGAAAAGTCTGTAATACTTACCATCATGTACTGCTCCCTGCTCAAGGTAAGCCGCTACTTCTGCGCTTCTTTCTTGGTCATCTTTTGACCAAGGTAGTTGTGGTAGTAGTGAGAGATGGCAACCCAGCGCACCTCGTACTGAATCTGGCGAGTTTTCTTCCTCGCAGCCGCCACCAAGACCACGTCGGCTCTGGCCTTGTGTTCCTCAAGAACCTTATAGAATTGCTACAATCATGCATAAAACCAGAATGAAACAAGGCATGAGTTAAGTGACTTGATGATAAACTATGAACGAAACTCAAGACGAGTGATTCTGAAGAGAAGTTACCCAAAATTTATAGATCACGGCCTTAGCGGCCGTTCGGTACTCCGCGAGGCTGGCAGCCTCATAGTGGTCCCAACTCGTGGCCAAAACCCGCAGCTCCGGGTCACTGTCTGGCCATGGGCAGAATAGGCCCGGCCAAAAATCCTTCAACAGGATAGTGATAATGCCGTTCGGTTTACGGCCCTCTCCAAGAACTTTCCAATTTCTGCAAAAGAAACAAAAAAATTATCATGTGTACAATGAAAATGTTAGTATGTGTTCAAACTATGATTGAGAGGTACTTACTCTGTCCCCGCGGGTTCAATGCGCTACTTCTTCTCCTCGGTAGCAGGAGGTGTAGGTACTTCTGCAACACCACGCAGCCAGCCCTTCGGATCACCCGGCGGCAAGTTACCCCACACCTCGCCACCACCCCTCCCCTCCAGAACCCTCCCCTCCACCACCCTCCCCTCCACAACCCTCTTCCTCGCCCTCCTCCTCCTCCTCCTGAACGAACTCCTCGCCCTCCTCCTCCTCCTCCTCCTCGCGAACCTCCTCCTCACGAACCTCCTCCTCCTTCGCCTGTGCCTTTGGCTTTGGCTTTGGCTTTGCCTTTGCCTTTCCCTTCACTGGCAGGCTCAAGAGCTTTCAGCTGAGCAAGCACATCCGCACCCGAAAACGTTGGAATCTCGTTTATTTCATGGACAACTAGGGCTTTCGTGAAGTTCTTCTTGTCTTCCCTGTCAGGATGGTCTGGAGGGAGGAACTGTCGATGCAGGTCAAAGGCAACATACTTGCCACCCTTCTTCAGCCAAATGAAACGCAAGGCCTGCATGCACACTGGGCATGGCATCTTCCCACTTGTACACCATCCGCAGAATAGGGCATAGCCGGGAAAGTCATGCATGCAATACTGCAGCCAAACTTTCATCAAGAATTTTTTCTGCAGATGTCGATCGTATGTTAACCTCGGGAAGTACCAAGAATGGTGCAAATCATCCACCAACGGCTGCATAAATACACTCAAATTCTTCCCTGGATATTCAGGCCCCGGAATTATCAGCGACAGGAACATGGTCTTGCGTTGCATTATGGCGCCGGGAGGGAGATTCAGCAGAATAACAAACACGGGACAGCAGCTGTATGGATTAGACGACATACCATATGGATTGAACCCATCACCTGATATAGCAATTCTGACATTCCCAGCCTCGACTGCTTCCTCAGGGTATTCTGTGTCGAATGACTTCCATGCTTCACCTTCTGATGGATGTACGATTTTATCTGTATGGTACCTTTTCCCTTCCTTGTGCCACTTCATCATTTTGGCAGACTCCTCGGTGATGAAAAGGCGCTGCAGTCTTTCTATGAAATGGAGATATCGAAGAACCTTTGCAGGGATGGCTAGCTGCTTCTTCTCACCCTGCTCATCGACCACCTCAATATACCGAGAGGAACCGCACTTGCTACAGTAGTTGTCATTCGCATACTCGTGCCTAAACAAAAGGCAATTCTTTGGACAAACATGTATTTTCTCATAATCCATAGAGAGCGCCTTCATGATTTTCTTTGTAGCATACATGCTTTTCGACAGTTCATGGCCCTCAGGGAGGCTGTTAACCCATACTCCCAGAACTGCTTCGAAGCAACCTCGGGTACAGCCGTACTCGGCCTTGACTGCCATCAGTTGCGAGATGGCATCCAGCTGAGAGAGCTTGGCACCCTCATAAAGAGGTTTCTTTGACGAGGCCAAGATATCCAGGAAGGCCTTTGCGGTTTCCTCCGGCTCCTCCGGTTCATTCGCTGAAAGTGTCGCCGGTGCCGTCTGTGCAGCACAGACATCATCTAGCATCTCTCTAACCCCATCGTCCTCATGACCAGCGATGCGTTGTCGTATCACCTCCTCTCTACCACGGTCCCGCTGGGCAAAGTTTATCGTCAAGTTAAAGTTTGGCATAAATCCATTTGTGCGAAGGTGCAAAGTCATCTCCTCCTGATCTCTACGGATACGTCTCTTACATTTGGCACAGGGGCATTCTGGCACCATTCTCATTGGACGACGGAATATGTCCTTCAAAAACACATCGGTTCTCTCAGCCCACTCTGTTGTTACTTGATTACGACGGAAAAAACCACTTTACATCCACTGATTATCTGCCATCTCTGCTTTATTGGGAGGCACACACCAAAATTAAGGATTCATTTAAATTAATCACATCAATGTTTTATTTTCTACCGGGTTGACGAGAAACAACATTGAATCCACCTACATCTCTAATAGGTAAAGATGGGTCCTAATCCCACCCGAGGATGTGTAGATTGAGTACGTTCTCCTTGCTCTACCCCATTCCGAGACAAAATTTCGGCAGCACCTCCCCGCTGTTCTCCAGATACACGTCACGGCAAAAAGCCAAGAGAATGTGCATCCGGAGAACAACGGGGAGGCACTGCCGAAATTTTTTCTCGGAATGGGGTAGAGGATGGAGGACGTACCCAATCTACACATCCTCGGGCTGCCCGTGGAAAACGCTGGACAATCCGAAAGAGTTACGGTGATAAATATGCAATTTAATGCATATTTATCGATGCAACCCTTTCAGACGGGAGACGCCTAGGTTACACGACTTGACGTGAAAATGAAATCTAGTGACAGAAAAAAAAAACAGAGGAGGATATGGATTTGTAGCTCACCCTAGGATGTAGAGGATGTAGTCGATCAGCGGAGAGACGATCATGCACCAACAGCTCCAACGTCGACGATCACTCCATGGAGATACAACACCACAAATCCTGTAAATTCCACCGAGTGAAAAAAATTTAGGTCATGACATCACATAAAGCATTGACACTTCAAACTAGGAAAAAAATCATAGTGCTAATGACATCTAGTGAAGATTTTAGATCATCATGATACTTCAAATCCTAATTTCTCTGTCAAGTGTAAAATTTTGTTCTTCAATTTTTTTTTAGGAAGATCATCATGATGAAGTAACCACTCATCATATCCAAATTTTGGAGCACATCTCACATAGATTTTTAACAACATCTCAAATTGCAAAATAAGCTTCATTAATTATTTTAGAAACTAAGTGTCTCGAATTGCTTCTTTAACTATGAATCAACATGATCTAACACTAACTTGACCAATATCCATCCATCCATCTATTACTAACTTGACCAACATCCATTCATCCATATTTTAGAAACTAAGTGTCTAAAAAATTTGACCAACATTCCATCCGGCGAGGTTGTCGGCTAGTGTGGTGGAGATAATGGAGCGGCGGGTACCGGGCACAGGAACAGATCCATTGCACAGAAGAAAGCGGCGAGAGCAGAACAATGAAATATGGTTGGGAAAGCAATGCATGGTTACCATACTTTTAGGCAAGGCAGATCCTATATGCATTCTGAAATTCTGCCCTGTTGTGTGTTCTTGTTTACATACAGATATGCTTTTATCTTCAATATTGGTCGTGACATGCCTTGCACGCGCACGGTTACTACTAGTGCACAGAATCCTCGTCCATCTCCTGTGATGGTAAATCCATCATCATCCCAGATCCATTCCCCGTGCTAGAGTTCATATTACCAAATACTAAATCGCAGCACACATCATACCCTGAAATCGTCCAAACAGGGGACCTAACCGTAGACATGGGGCATCACATTCGATAGAGAGAAAGAGAGTCTCACCTGAGAGGATCCTCCCTCCCTCGATTGGGGCCGCCACTGCTGGTCTTCTCCTTCGCGGACGGGGGCGAGCTGGGGTCGAGGCGCGGCGAGGAGAAGGCAGGGCGGGACGAGGCCGCGCGGAAAAGAGGTTGGCACGGGCGGGCTCGCGCTGTGGAGGAAGTTCCAGGGGGCGGAGGACGGCTGGCGGGCGGGGAGCGGGCAGAGCTTCGGTGGCGGTGTGCGCGCGTGACGAACAGAACAGAGAGATTTCAGTCAGAACAGAGGAGACAGCGGGCCGGCAAGGTGGCAGGGCGGACGGGGGAGGAGGTGGCGGAGAGGGTGGCGACGGCGGCGGCGCGATGAGGTGGCGGAAAGGGTGGCGGCGGCGCGACGAGGTGGCGGAGAGGGTGGCGGCGGCGGCGGCGCGACCCGGTGGCGGATCGAGAGGGTGGCGGCGGCTTGGGTCGGGGTCGGGAGAGATGGGGATGGGGAGAGGGGAATGAGTGGTAGGAAGAGCACCACGAGTGGATAAGGGAATTATGCCGACGGCAAAGCCGTCGGCATACTGCAAAAGATGCCCCGTGTCAACATATGCCGACGGCCTGGCCGTCGGCATACGTATTTTCCATTTTTTTTCCAATTTCCTTTTTTTATTTAACACATACCTTCAATTTTAAAAGAACATCTCCTAACATTCACTTATATTTAACATGCATCGCTAATCCTCGAAGGCCCTACCCACCACAGGATCCCCTCTGCATCGGCCCGACGCGGCCGTTTCCCCCCTTCAAGTGCCGGCAGCATCGCCGTCCGTGAGGGGGGCCACACCCCGGAGACGCGTCTTGACTCTTCAGACATGCCACCGCATGTTAAGACATGTGTGAGGACCCGTCGCGATGCTCTGGTGCCATTGCTACCCCCCAAGGCCCCCGGCAGGCCTAACCCTGGACCAGTTGACCCGTAGATCTACGCCTTTGACTTTCGCCGGACGAGCTTTGACCAATGGACTTCTCCACCAGGTTGTGATAGGTCAGCCCATGGGAACACTCCGGAACAAGGTCCGGGCCCAACCCACCACAGGATCCCCTCCGTGTCGGCCCGACGCGGCCGTTTCCCCCCTCCAAGCACCGGCGGCAGCGCCGTCCATGAAGGGGGTCACACTCCGGAGCCGCGTGCCGGGTGTTTGCGCCCGCCACCGCACTTCCAGACATGTATGAGGGCCCAGCGCAAGATTCTGTGGCATAGCTAAACCACGAAGACCCCAGACCACACCCGTAGACATGCGAGGAACAATCCGGAAAGAGGAATTTTTCCACTTACTTCTGTATCTCAAAAAAATATGAAAAATGACTACACATCCTATATCACATGTGTCTGCACCGTGTAAAAAACTCATGATTTTATCACCCTCCGGGTGTTCAGGAATATTCACGCAGCACCAAAACCGCAGGACGTCACTCCGGTGTCATCGCCGTCCGTGAGGGAGGCCACACCCCGGAGATGCGTCTTGACTCTTCAGACATGCCACCGCATGTTAAGACATGTGTGAGGACCCGTCACGATGCTCTGGTGGCATTGCTACCCCCCCAAGGCTCCCGGCAGGCCTAACCCTGGACCAGTTGACCCGTAGATCTAAGCCTTTGACTTTCGCCGGACGGGCTTTGACCAATGGACTTCTCCACCTGGTTGTGATAGGTCAGCCCATGGGAACACTCCGGAACAACGTCCGGGTCCAACCCACCACAGGATCCCCTCCATGTCGGCCCGACGCGGCCGTTTCCCACCTCCAAGTGCCGGTGGCAGCGCCGTCCGTGAAGGGGGTCACACTCCGGAGCCGCGTGCCAGGTGTTTGCACCGGCCACCGCACTTCCAGACATGTATGAGGGCCCAGCGCAATTCTGTGGCATAGCTAGCCCACGAAGGCCCCCGACCACACCCGTAGACATGCGAGGAATAATCCGGAAAGTGGAATTTATCCACTTACTTCTGCATCTCAAAAAATTATGAAAAATGACTACACATCCTATATCACATGTGTCTGCACCGTGTAAAAAACTCATGATTTTATGACCCTTTGGGTGTTCAGGAATATTCACGCAGCACCAAAACCGCAGGACGTCACTCCGGTGTCATCGCCGTCCGTGAGGGGGGCCACACCCCGGAGACGCTTCTTGATTCTTCATACATGCCACCGCATGTTAACACACGTGTGAGGACCCGTTGCGATGCTCTGGTGGCATTGCTACCCCTCCAAGGCCCCCGGCAGGCCTAACCCTGGACCAGTTGACCCGTAGATCTCTGCCTTTGACTTTCGCCAAATGAGGTTTGACCAATAGACATCTCCACCTGGTTGTGATAGGTCAGCTCATGGGAACACTTCGGAACAAGATCCGGGCCCAACCCAACACAGGATCCCCTCCATGTCGGCGTGACGCGGCCGTTTCCCCCATCCAAGCGCCGGCGACAGCGCCGTCCGTGAAGGGGGTCACACTCCGGAGCCGCGTGCCGGGTGTTTGCACCCGCCACCGCACTTCCAGACATGTATGAAGGCCCGGCGCAAGATTCTGTGGCATAGCTACCCCACGAAGGCCCCCGACCACACCCGTAGACATGCGAGGAACAATCCGGAAAGAGGAATTTTTCCACTTACTTCTGCATCTCAAAAAATAATGAAAAATGACTACACATCCTATATCACATGTGTCTGCACCGTGGAAAAAACTCATGATTTTATCACCCTCCGGGTGTTTAGGAATATTCACGCAGCACCAAAACCGTAGGACGTCACTCCGGTGTCATCGCCGTCCGTGACGGGGGCCACACCCCGGAGACGCATCTTGACTCTTCAGACATGCCACCGCATGTTAAGACACATGTGAGGACCCGTCGCGATGTTCTGGTGGCATTGCTACCCCCCCCCCCCCAAGGCCCCCGGCAGGCCTAACCCTGAACCAGTTGACCCGTAGATCTACGCCTTTGACTTTCACCGGACGGGGTTTGACCAATAGACTTCTCCACCAGGTTGTGATAGGTCAGCCCATGGGAACACTCCGGAACAAGATCCGGGGCCAACCCACCACAGGATCCCCTCCGTGTCGGCCCGACGCGGTCGTTTCCCCCCTCCAAGCGCCGGCGGCAGCGCCGTCCGTGAAGGGGGTCACAGTCCGGAGCCGCGTGCCGGGTGTTTGCACATGCCACCGCACTTCCAGACATGTATGAGGGCCCAGCGCAAGATTCTGTGGCATAGCTACCCCACGAAGGCCCCCGACCACACCCGTAGACATGCGAGGAATAATCCGGAAAGAGGAATTTTTCCACTTACTTCTGCATCTCAAAAAATTATGAAAAATGACTACACATCCTATATCACATGTGTCTGCACCGTGTAAAAAACTCATGATTTTATCACCCTCCGGGTGTTCAGGAATATTCACGCAGCACCAAAACCGCAGGACGTCACTCCGGTGTCATCGCCGTCCGTGAGGGGGGCCACACCCCGGAGACTCGTCTTGACTCTTCAGACATGCCACTGCATGTTAAGACACGTGTGAGGACCCGTCGCGATGCTCTGGTGGCATTGCTACCCCCCAAGGCCCCAGGCAGGCCTAACCCTGGACCAGTTGACCCGTAGATCTACACCTTTGACTTTCGCCGGACGAGGTTTGACCAATAGACTTCTCCACCTGGTTGTGATAGGTCAGCCCATGGGAACACTCCGGAACAAGATCCGGGCCCAACCCACCATACGATCCCCTCCGTGTTGGCCCGACGCGGCCGTTTCCCCCCTCCAAGCGCCGGCGGCAGCGCCGTCCTTGAAGGGGGTCACACTCCCGAGCCGCGTGCCGGGTGTTTGCACCCGCCACCGCACTTCCAGACATGATGAGGGCCCAGCGCAAGATTCTGTGGCATAGCTACCCCACGAAGGCCCCCGACCACACCCGTAGACATGCGAGGAACAATCCGGAAAGAGGAATTTTTCCACTTACTTCTGCATCTCACAAAATTATGAAAAATGACTACACATCCTATATCACATGTGTCTGCACCGTGCAAAAAACTCATGATTTTATCACCCTCCGGGTGTTCAGGAATATTCACGCAGCACCAAAACCGCAGGACGTCACTCCGGTGTCATCGCCGTCCGTGAGGGGGGCCACACCCCGGAGACGCGTCTTGACTCTTCAGACATGCCACCGCATGTTAAGACACGTGTGAGGACCCGTCGCGATGCTCTGGTGGCATTGCTACCCCTGCCCCCCCCAAGGCCCCCCGCAGGCCTAACCCTCGACCAGTTGACCCGTACATCTACGCCTTTGACTTTCACCGGACGGGGTTTGACCAATAGACTTCTCCACCAGGTTGTGATAGGTCAGCCCATGGGAACACTCCGGAACAAGATCCGGGCCCAACCCACCACAGGATACCCTCCGTGTCGGCCCAACGCGGCCGTTTCCCCCCTCCAAGCGCCGGCGGCAGCGCCGTCCGTGAAGGGGGTCACACTCCGGAGCCCCGTGCCGGGTGTTTGCACATGCCACCGCACTTCCAGACATGTATGAGGGCCCAGCGCAAGATTCTGTGGCATAGCTACCCCACGAAGGCCCCCGACCACACCCGTAGACATGCGAGGAATAATCCGGAAAGAGGAATTTTTCCACTTACTTCTGCATCTCAAAAAATTATGAAAAATGACGACACATCCTATATCACATGTGTCTGCACCATGTAAAAAACTCATGATTTTATCACCCTCCGGGTGTTTAGGAATATTCAAGCAGCACCAAAACCGCAGGACGTCACTCCGGTGTCATCGCCGTCCGTGAGGGGGGCCACACCCCGGAAACGCGTCTAGACTCTTCAGACATGCCACCGCATGTTAAGACACATGTGAGGACCCGTCGCGATGCTCTGGTGGCATTGCTACCCCCCAAGGCCCTCGGCAGGCCTAACCCTGGACCAGTTGACCCGTAGATCTACGCCTTTGACTTTCGCCGGACGGGGTTTGAACAATAGACAGCTCCACCTGGTTGTGATAGGTCAGCCCATGGGAACACTCCGGAACAAGATCCGGGCCCAACCCACCATACGATCCCCTCCGTGTTGGCCCGACGCGGCTGTTTCCCCTCTCCAAGCGCCGGCGGCAGCGCCGTCCTTGAAGGGGGTCACACTCCCGAGCCACGTGCCGGGTGTTTGCACCCGCCACCACACTTCTAGACATGTATGAGGGCCCAGCGCAAGATTCTGTGGCATAGCTACCCCACGAAGGCCCCTGACCACACCCGTAGACATGCGAGGAACAATCCGAAAAGAGGAATTTTTCCACTTACTTCTGCATCTCACAAAATTATGAAAAATGACTACACATCCTATATCACATGTATCTGCACCGTGTAAAAAACTCATGATTTTATCACCCTCCGGGTGTTCAGGAATATTCACGCAACACCAAAACCGCAGGACGTCACTCCGGTGTCATCGCCGTCCGTGAGGGGGGCCAGACCCCGGAGACGCGTCTTGACTCTTCAGACATGCCACCGCATGTTAAGACACGTGTGAGGACCCGTCGCGATGTTCTGGTGGCATTGCTACCCCCCCCCCCAAGGCCCCCGGCAGGCCTAACCCTGGACCAGTTGACCCGTAGATCTACGCCTTTGACTTTCACCGGACGGGGTTTGACCAATAGACTTCTCCACCTAGTTGTGATAGGTCAGCCCATGGGAACACTCCGGAACAAGATCTGGGCCCAACCCACCACAGGATCCCCTCCGTGTCGGCCCGACGCGGCCATTTCCCCCCTCCAAGCGCCGGCAGCTTTGCCATCCATGAAGGGGGTCACACTCCGGAGCCGCGTGCCGGGTGTTTGCACCCGCCACCACACTTCCAGACATGTATGAGGGCCCAGCGCAAGATTCTGTGGCATAGCTACCCCACGAAGGCCCTCGACCACACCTGTAGACATGCGAGGAACAATCCGGAAAGTGGAATTTTTCCACTTCTGCATCTCAAAAAATTATGAAAAATGACTACACGTCCTATATCACATGTGTCTGCACCGTGTAAAAAACTCATGATTTTATCACCCTCCGGGTGTTCAGGAATATTCACGCAGCACCAAAACCGCAGGACGTCACTCTGGTGTCATCGCCGTCCGTGAGGGGGGCCACACCCCGGAGACACGTCTTGACTCTTCAGACATGCCACCGCATGTTAAGACACGTGTGAGGACCCATCGCGACGCTCTGGTGGCATTGCTACCCCCCAAGGCCCCCGGCAGGCCTAACCCTGGACCAGTTGACCCGTAGATCTACGCCGTTGACTTTCCCCGGACGGGGTTTGACCAATAGACTTCTCCACCTGGTTATGATAGGTCAGCCCATGGGAACACTCCGGAACAAGATCCGGGCCCAACCCACCACAGGATCCCCTCCATGTCGGCCCGACGCGGCCGTTTCCTCCCTCCAAGTGCCGGCGGCAGTGCCGGCGGCAGCGCCGTCCGTGAAGGGGGTCACACTCCGGAGCCGCGTGCCGGGTGTTTGCACCCGCCACGGCACTTCCTGACGTAACAATCTGTGGATTTATATATATAATTTGTCCCGTTTGGCTAGGCATACAAAAATATACAAAAAAGTCAAAACAAAAGGGTGTTTTCTGTAAATCAGAAGCAAACATGATTTAAGTTTGTTCAAATTCAAAAACAAAGTATAGCAACAGAATTCTTTAAAGATTCTGATAAAAAACCATATAAAATTTATCAATATCTATGCAAGTATCTATTAGTATTGATTTTAACAAAGTACAAGGACCTATATGCAAAAGTACATGAGGTCATAGTTCTAACATACTCGAAAACAAAAACAAACTGGATATTCATAATCTATGAAAAATTCTATCGAAAATAGATATATAATTTATGTATGTTTATGTCTAGATAAGTCAGATTTAAATTAATCAAATATTAACCTAAAAAAAGAAAGTAGTTTAACATAGTATGCCTACGGCTTTGCCGTCGGCATAGATATGCCACGTGGCAGTTCCTGGTAAATCCTGGTCAAGTACTATGCCTACGGCATTGCCGTCGGCATAGATTCAGAAGTACGCCGATGGCGGAGCCGTCGGCATAGTTCTGCCACGTGGCTCCTTTATTTTTGCCGACGGCCTCCGTCCGGGCCATCGACATATCTATGACGGCGTCAGTGGGCCGTCGCCAACCGGGTCGCGCAGGCCCACCGTGTGCCGACGGTGCAACTAAACCGACAGCCGCCGTCGGCACAGATTGATTTATGCCGATGGCATTTGTATGCCGACGGTTGCCGTCGGCATAGATCGGTCTGTGCCGACGGTATTACTTTGCCGACGGCCTCTCCCATGCCGTCGGCATATATCGATCTATGTCGACGGCCCCGACAAAATGCCGTCGGCATAGTTATTGCTGTCGGCAACCAGCTCTGTTCCGGTAGTGAACCCGAGCGCAAAGCGTCGCCTCGCCTCGCCGCTCGACGTCGCCTGCGGCTGATTGCTGCCGCCCAGACGCCCTGCCGCCTCCACCACGATCGACCACGAACAAGTAGAAGACCAGTCGCGTGATTGCGAGCGTTCAGCCGTAATCGGTTAATAGTCGTGACCCATGTGCACGACCCATCAGCAACCAGGCCCAGCAGGAGGAACGACTCGGGTAGAAACTTTAAGGACGCTGCTACACAGCGCCCGCGCGCTATGCGGTGTGATCTCGCGGCCGACCATATTAGGTAAGTGCCCCACATGTGGTCCCCCCATGTGCTAGAAAAGGAAGTTTCACACCTCCACCCTGCGTTGCCACGTCCCGCCAAAAAAGAAACGGAAAGAAGGCAGCTACCCTCCCCCACGCACGTGATCTCCCCCAACCCCACCAGAAAACCCCACGCCTAGATCCCCCCCGCAGCAACTTCTTCCTCCCCCCTCCCTGCTTTTTCTCCCAGCCGCCGCTGCACGCCATGGCGTAGCAGGGGGGAGTTCTCCTCGCAGCAAAAAACACACATAAAAAAAAGGGAAAATCCGGCCAAATCCGGGAGAACGCAAAACTGATTCTGGTGTGCAACTCTTTGTTGCGGATCAGGCAATACTCTGGAAATAATATCGGCAAGAAGTTGCCATAAGCTGGGCAAAAATCTCCCAGTAAAAAACACCAAGGTAAGGACCTTCTATTTTTCTGGGCAGAAACAAAAAGCATGATCCCCTGTTAGTCTTGAGCTAGTGGAACTCCCCCTCTGTACGTAGGAGGCTGTACCTAACCTGTGATATAATAGTTTCCAGATCTTGTTTCCTGAACCATGTGTTGCAAAATTCACTTGGATCTTGCACACAAAAAACTGGCCCCTGTTGAATCTGGCAACTATAGAAGATGATGAGCTCTTGATTTGTCTTTCTTATTAACTTGCCTATTGTCTTGCACCTGGTCTCTGTAACAAAACGAGAGATGGGAGCAAGACTGTTAAAACTAGTGTAGACTGGAGAAACATAAACTTGCCTACATCCCTGATAAGAAGAAAAAGAATTGAGAAAGACTAGTTGCTTACAAAAACAAAAGCCAGAAGTCTGAACTAGCAGTGAAAAAATTGCTTGCATCCTATAAAAATCTGGCCTGCCATTACTGAGTTTGGTTGTGTGGGAAAACACATTGGTAATTCTGAAAAAATGCCTACTCATTGAGTTGCTTACATGAAAGAAGTTCATTTGCATTATGTCGCTTACTAAGAATTTCCCCTTTTCTATCTTGTAAATGTGCAGATGGCTGGAATTGATCTCAATGAGCTTCCTGACGACTTCGCTGGTTGTGATGGTGGCCCACTATACTGCACACAAGCACCACCTGATGGGGTGCCTATTTCTATTGAGGGGGTGGGCGAGTAGCTAGATTTCCTTTCTGCTCATGTACAAGATGTCCTAGGGGTGAAGTTTCGTGTTGCGGCCGTTGCTGCTACTGGTGCGTCTGATGCGACGGCAACTAAAACTGTCACGCCTGCCCCTGCCGTGTTCAGCCCAGCTACAACTCTACGTAGCCTTGGTGAGCAAGATCAAGCGGGTGACGCTGGCTTGTTTGGTGACCTAGTATACCGATGATAGGCGACTTTGTGGGATGGATTAGGCGATGAGGTGTTTAGGGTTAGGCGACTCGATTGGGGTGGGGTGGAGTAGGCGACTAAGTGCATATGTTTAGTGACTTGGTAGATGGATTTAGGTGATTTAGTGTGTAAGGAAATATATGGTTAGGCGAGTGAATGGATTAGGCAATTAGGTTTATAGGGATAGCGACTTGGTGGATGGATTGGGCGATTAGAATAAAGTACAATGTTTTTGGCGACTTGGTTGATGGATGTGGTGACCTAGTATACCGATGATAGACGACTTTGTGGGATGGATTAGGTGATGAAGGGTGTAGGGTTAGGTGTCTCGATTGGGGTGGGGTGGAGTAGGCAACTAAGTGCATATGTTTAAAGATTTGGTAGATGGATTTAGGTGATTTAATGTGTAAGGAAATATAGGGTTAGGCGAGGGATAGCGACTTGGTGGATGGATTGGGCGATTAGAAGAAAGTACAATGTTTTAGGCGACTTGGTTGATGGATGTGGTGACCTAGTATACCGATGATAGGCGACTTCGTGGGATGGATTAGGCGATGAAGTGTGTAGGGCTAGGCGACTCGATTGGGGTGGGGTGTGGTGAAGTAGGCGACTAAGTGCATATGTTTAGTGACTTGGTAGATGGATTTAGGCGATTTAATGTGTACGGATATATAGGGTTAGGCGAGTGGACGGATTAGGCAATTCCGTAAATAGGGTTAGCCACTTGGTGCATGTATTGGGCGATTAGAAGAAAATACAATGTTTTAGGCGACTTGGTTGATGGATGTGGTGACCTAGTATACCGATGATAGGTGACTTTGTGGGATGGATTAGGCGATGAAGTGTGTAGGGTTAGGCAACTCGATTGGGGTGGGGTGGAGTAGGCGACTAAGTGCGTATGTTTAACGACTTGGTAGATGGATTTAGATGATTTAGTGTGTACAGATATATAGCGTTTTCGGCGGCTTGGCTATGATGGATGAGGTGACCTAGTATACCGATGGATACGTGACTTTGTGACTGGATTAGGCGATGAAGTGTATAAGGCTAGGCGACTCGATGGGGTGGCGAGTGACTTTTGGTGCTCCTAGTCCTACTAGTTTTAAATATTTGTGCCCCATGTGATCCCTATTTCCTTACTGATAGAAAAATAAAAACTCAAATAAACAAGGCGAAGAAACAAAAAAGATATGGGGTGTGGGGAGACTTACGTGTTATCCTGCTTTGGGCATTTGATTTCCTGAAGCTTCCAATCTTTTATCTGCACGCTTGAGGTGTTGTAGTGCCTTTCCCAGTTTGCTTTAATCCCCTCCATGATTTTGTTTGCAATAGCCTGGAATACCTTGTCTTTCAGCATCCTTGCCGAGTCTGGTACCTCGAAACGCTTGTCCTTAATGTTCAGCACCATCAGCCAGTAGTGCCCTGACTCCTTTGGATTCTCCTTGTCCAGAATCTCGAGTGTGGGGAACGAAATCTGGTCGTGTATGAGAGAGTTGATGAGATTGACAAAAAAAGAAGAGAAAAAGGAACAAAAAAAACTTGATTGTTGTTTTGGCTTACTGATTCGCATCGGCTTAGCCTCCGTGACTTGTTATCGAAATGTTTGTTTATGTCACTTCTGATAAAACTGTTGTTCTGGAAATATGTCTGATTCCCATGCCCGCTATGGTCACAAAAAATAATGTGCCGAAGACTCTTCGCAATAAGTTGTAAAACTTGCCTGTAAAAATCACTAATCTCTGCCTACAAAACATTGAAAACTTGCCTACATATCGCTCAAAACCTTGCCTATAAAAATCGCTGTAGGTTGATACATCAAAAACCTTGCCTACTCTACCACTGCAAAACTTGACTAGTGTGGTCACATCTTACAGTTTACAGTGTTTTACAACTGACAGTGTAAGTTGTAAGAGGTAAAAACTACATGATCGTGTCGCTGCTGTGGGCCTACATCAGCTTGCAAGCCGGTACAGGGCGCGCGGATCGGCGGCTTCAGCTCCCTGTAGTAGTGGCAGGTACGTACCACAAGTTCATCTAAAAAAGAAGCTCGCATGAAGGAGTACTTGCTTCATCCTTCATGGAGTTTTGGTTATGGTTTGATGATGGATTCCTAAGCATCTAAAAAAGCTCGACTGCTGCTCTACCAAAAAAAGGCATGTTCTGCTATATCTAACTATTGTAAATGTATACTGTGTGACCGGGGGTGTACTGTCATGACATTGCAAAATTCTTCCGTGTCAGTGAGCTAGAAATTCAGTTATTCTTCTAGACTAAAAGTGGTCCTGTCACATTTTCAGGTGACTCAGCGCCGTTTGTAGCACACAAAATTTGGTCGCTTGTGGATTCCCCGAGTAATTCAGGACCATTGGCCAAAGACAATTCAGGATTACTGTGGGATATGAGCGCAAAAACTTTGGTGAATTCATCTAGGAAAATTCAAAAAAAAAAAGATGCATATAGATCACTGTGAACTTGCCTGTTAAAATCACTGATCCCTTGCCTACAAAAACACAGAAAACTTGCCTACAGATCACTGAAAGCCTTGCCTACAAAAAATCACTGAAAAACTTGCCTATACATCACTGGAGGTTGAACATCAAAAAACTTACCTACTATACTACTGCAAAACTTGACTCGTGTGGTCACATCTTACAGTACAGTTTATAGTGTTTGTCTGAGAAATACAGTTTACACTTGACAGTGTTTGTCTCTGAGAAAACTTGCCTATAAATGACTGCAAGTTGTAACTAAAGTTCTAAATCAAAAACTTGCCCCTCCAGTGCTATCAACTTGCCTACTCCTGGTGGACAAGTATTGTAAACTTGCCTGCTACTGGAGAAACAAACGCTGCATAAAAAAATTGCCCACCTCCCTGTGAACAAAAAATCTGCAACTAAAAACGCAGAAACCCCTACCCACCCCCTGGGTGCTAGAGACACATGCAGTCAAAAATCGATGGGAATAGATGCGCTATCAAAAATGTGCCGACAAGCATGCTGTGCCGGGGATCTCTCTCTGTTTCCTGGTGCCTCGTGTGGGATTGGCACGCGGGCTACATAGCACGTCGGCTTCCTCTCCCCACTACACACCTGACTCCTCTATCGACTCCCCTCCGCCATCCTGTCCTTCCCCTCCCCTTCTCGTTGACGTAGATGACGCCGCCGCGTCGGCGAAACCCCTCTGTCCCCGTTCGCAAGATGTTGAAAAATAATGGAAGAGGTTAGGGCGCGCGTGACTTACCTTTTCTCCCTCAAGACGTATCAGCTCGCCGTTGTCCTTCGCGTCACCGGCGGTCCGCCTGCCCCTTCTCCCTCTCCTTCTCTGGGCGCGCTTGTCTGGGCACGCTCCGCCCCTTGATTCGTCGCCGTGGTCGGGTCCTCGCCGGCTGCGGTCACCAAGGACCTAGGGATTTCTCTCCCTTTGTTTGCTTCAGGATGTGAGGAGGCGGGGAGGGGAATGGAGAGGAAGGGCTGGGTGGGCGCGTTTCCCCGAAATTTGGAAGCGACAAAAAATTCCACCGCTCAGCGCTCTCTCGGTTGGGACAGGCCGACACGTGGCGCGATCGCTTGGTGAGATGGACGACTTGCGTGCGGCCGCTCGCGGTCGCGGAATCGCGCGCGCGCGTCACGCAGCGTTTGGGAAACTTTGAAGATGTTAATCTTGGAGCATATATATATACGCAGTACTTGCAACACAGTTTAGGTATGGCTTGCGCCAAACCTCGCCAGATCGCTGGCTTCGCCACTGGCTGTTCATGTCACCTCTCCTCTCGCACTGCTCTGATTCCATGCAACAAAATCACTAATTTCACAGGGTCTTTATTTAAGCACACACTAATTAATTTCAATGCCAGATTCTTCTGAAGGAAGGAAGAGAAACATATGCTCTAGGCTACGGTCTGCAAGCATAAACTTGTGATCCGCAGCCACAGGCACTACCAGAATAAGTCACGTTCCCGACGGCCCATACTATGCCGACGGCCCCCGTCAGCATATATGGAGGTATGCCGACGGCCTAAGGCAAACCGTCGGCGTAGTCTGGCCGTCGGCATACCACCGTATATGCCGACGGGGGCCGTCGGCGTAACTAGACCGTCGGCATATGTCGTGATATGCCTACGATGGCCGTCGGCATATATGTGGGCCCGGCCACCCGGTGGTTAACTGTCGTTTGACGCCGTCAAATATATGCCGACGGCCCTAACGGGGGCCGTCGGCTAAGCCGTCGGCATATATTTTGCCACACCATCAATTATTTGAATTGAATTGAATTGAATTAAAACAGAGAAAAGAAAAAAAATCAGAAAGAAACTATGCCGACGGGGCCGAGCTACCAGTGGCTGCCACGTGTCCCCTATGCCGACGGCAAGGCCGTCGGCATAGCTTTATATATACGCCGACGGCCTTGCCGTCGGCATAGGGGACACGTGGCAGCCACTGGTAGCTCCTGGCATGTAGTTATGCCG
Source organism: Elymus sibiricus (assembly GCA_039707655.1). Classification (NCBI taxonomy): domain Eukaryota; kingdom Viridiplantae; phylum Streptophyta; class Magnoliopsida; order Poales; family Poaceae; genus Elymus; species Elymus sibiricus. The sequence goes on along the minus strand of CM077672.1, from coordinate 512,896,427 downwards.
ACGGTTATGCCGTCGGGATAGATGTGCATCTAAGCCGACGGCATAGCCGTCGGCACACTTGACACGTGGCGGCAACTGGGCTCTTCCTAGCGCGCAAATATGCCGACGGGGAGGCCGTCGGCATAGATTCAAATCTATGCCGACGGCCTCCCCGTCGGCATAGATGCGCCACGTGGCTCCTCCTAATTGGTTAGCAGTTGACGACGGCGCCGTCAGTCGCCGTCAGGTGTCAAAGTTTGCCGCCGATGATTCTATGCCGACGGCTTCCGTACAGCCATCGGCATAGGCATCTATGCCGACGGCTAGTCTACGCCGACGGACTACCCGGGGTACGCCGACGCAAATGTTGCCGACGGGTCTATGCCGACGGTGGCCGTCGGCATAGGCCTATCCCGACGGGAATCTGGCCTATGCCGACGGCTTTGGCCGTCGGCATAGACAGTAATTCCGGTAGTGAGGGGTGTCCTCATCCTGAAGCCGGTGCAGGTCCATCTCTGCAGCCACCATATGCCTGCATTAGATTAGCATGACACTGATGGTGTGTCAACTCTGAAGATAATAACATGATTTATGGCAGGGGCCATTAGAGCTCGGAAAGAGAAGGAAAAAAGAGGCTAGGAGGTCAAAACAAATGAAAAAAAAAACATACGACAGCAGAGGAGGAGTGCGGATAGGAGGCCATGGTCGGCGTCGACGTACGGCAGGGCACGCAGAGAGAATGGCTCGAGGACGAGAGGATGTCCGGTATGCCGCGACAACGACGGACGGCGACGGCGCAAACCGAATGCCGTCGGCATTCTGCCTAAAACGAAGCCTATGCGAGATCATCCTCTGAGTAGCGGGAGGAAGAGAGAAAGGGGGGAACAGTTGCGATTGCTTTGGAGGATGAATTCGTCGCATTGCTCGAGGGAAAATCTCTGCAATGTTAAGCTGGCCATGCAGCCATGTGAGGAAGAAGACGGCTCGCAACGCACCTACGCCGCTACGCACGGGAGAAGGTTTGGAGGAGGTGTCAGCCGGATTTAATCAGTCATAGGAGAGCTTTGTTAGCAATTAATCCCGTTGGGCTGTTAGTTATCTTCTTGTTTTTCCTTAGCTAAAATAAAGGGAAACGTTTATACCCGGCGCCCCGGCCGAGTCTTCCGCCGGTCGCGCGCAGGGCGTGCGATCTGTTTTGATCGAGTGATCCTTGTTGCGCCAGGTGGCTCGTCCACGCGTCCAGACCCACTTGCAACACACTCTTTTCTAGCCATGCATCCACGGCCTTATCCATCTGCCAACCGCTCTTCTTCCTCCCCCAGCTCTTTCTCTTTCCACGAACGACCAAGGCACACCCCATGCCGCTGAAAGCCAACCGGATTCATCTGCTGGGCGCAGACCATGGCCAGATTCGAGCCATCTAGGAAGGGGATTTTTTTGCGCCATGGACGAGCTGCTAGCAGCGTCAATGGGGAGGTTTGCTGGTGGCGCCTCCTGCAAAAGCTACATCCGGCCATGGAGGTGCTGGAACCGGCCTCGTGGTTTTGCTGGAAACGGGCCACCACAGGTGTTGGAACGCCCACCATTAGTGCTACCTGCCCGCCTCCGCAGGTGCTGGAATCGTCAAACACCGGTGCTGGAACCGGCCACTACGGCTGCTACAACCCGCCGTCACAAATGCTGGAACCGGCCACTGTGGGTGCTACAAGCTGCCGGCGTCGTTGCTGGAACATGCAGCGGGAGGAGCTACAACCGGCAATCTCGTTTGCTACCAACGGCACCACCGTATGCTGGAACGGACCAACTGTTTTGCTGCAACCGGCACGAGGCAATGCCACGACGGCGAACTGCGACACAGACACTACTGGGAAAGGGCTTATAGGAGATCACAAATTAGTGGCGGGCACGGCGGGGCACCCGCCACATCTATTTTTGAAAGCAAGCAGTGGCGGGTAGCAAAGCTCGCCCGCCACAGCTAGTTGCTTAACTGTGGCGGGCGGCGCTGGCCACTCGCCACAGTTATTACCTGCAGGGTGGAACTTATTTGCGTAACTCACCTGTGACGAGCATCGACAACTACCCGTCACAGGTAGAAGACCATGCAGTGGCGGGCGGCGCTTAGCAGCCGCCACTAGTTAACCTTGCCGGGTTTCCACTTTTTGCAGAACATAGCTGTGGCGGGTCCAAGACGCTGCTCACCAGTGTTAGGTTAAAGTGCTGATGGCGGGCGTCCCTCCTCGCCCGCCACTGCAACTAATTTTTCAAATGTCAGCGCGGGAGTTGACGAAAATTACGTCCGCGCGCGGTCGGCCGGGATAGCTACCCGGCCATGCCCGCCCAAATTCACAGCACACTGAGCTGCCCAATCCCCCCGAACGCCACGGCGCTCCGCCGGCCCCCGCAAGCGCCGGCAACGCGCGCCACCGCCGCGTCCCCCCGCACGCTCCACGCACTCCCAGCCCGCATCCCTCTTCCCCCTTCCACCTCACACCCCGCGCGCGCGCCATCGGCCGCCCCCCCTGCTGCGGAATCCTCTCGGCCGGGCGACTCTCCACCGACCCCTCCACCGGTGCGCCTCCGCCCGCACCAATGGACGACAGCGTCGGCCATCTCCACCGGCGCGCGCGCGCCGCCCGCACCAACAACGGCTTGGCCATCTACACAGTGCTGCTCGGTTGTTGCTTGAATTCATTGCTTTTGCTATATATGTTCATTGCCTGTGCTATATATGTTCATGTTCACGGGTTGATTTCAAATGGTTTCTATTAATTTCCTGTGCTATATATGTTCGTGTTTAGGGGTTGTTGTGCTATTATGGATGAATATGATACAATTGATTGTGATGTATGTCAATGCTCATGGTTTGATTTACATGGAATAGAAAAGAGTGCCAAAGTTTTGACGAAATGTTGATTCACTTCCATTTCGTCGAATTTCTAGCATTCTATACGTCCAATTTTTAGCAAAGGTTATGCCAAAAAATTTTGATAAATAACGATGGCCGGTGGTGAATAGGATGATGCGGTTTAGTTGTCTTCTTTTACAGGGAATATGAATGAATGCGAAAGTTTTGACGAAATGTTGATTCACTTCCATTTCATCGAATTTTTTGCATTCAATTAATACATCCAATTTTTAGCAATGGTTATGCCAATTTAGTTTTTTGATAAGTGGCGATGGCCGGCTGGTGAATTTCATTGCGGTTTTGTTGTCTTCTTTTACAGGGAATAGAAATGAGTGCCAAAGTTTTGACGAAATGTTGATTCACTTCCATTTCGTCGATTTTCTGGCACTTAATATGTCTCTTTTTGAGCACTCATCTTGCCAATTTTTTTATTATTAATATGTAATTCTTTTTTTACTCATTATGGATGCAATCTTCATTTTGCAGATAAAAGATGGTGAGACATACACAGTCTCAGAATGAGGCTTTCACTCCCCAACAGGATGAGCCAGGTTATGCTTACGAGTTGCACGAGGAGATCAATCATGCTGCAGATGGAGGGGTAGACGGGGAAGAAGATTCAGATGCTGTTCAGGAGGAACTGCCAGATGCGGAAGGATATTCCGACGATGTTGCTGAAGAGGAAGTGCAAGATGGCCAACATGTGGGAGAAGAGTTGGATGGTGCTGAAGAGGAAGGAGACCTCAATGGTGCAAAAGCTGATTTGGCAAAGCAGCCGCGAAAGCATAGGTCACGGAATAAGGTGCCTACAACTACTTACATAATAAAACGGATTAACAAAGAGGGGAGACCCGTTAGTCCGATCAAGAACGCAATGAAATGGGGTAACGTCCTAGGTGCCGTCGCCCGTGAAAACTGTGGCATCAACGTTAGATGCTTAAGGGGCCCTAAAAACAAGCAATGGTCAAACCTTATGTTAGGAAAGATGAGAGATATTTTCAAGTTCAACGACCGAGCAATGCACTTGTAGAAATCCATGCCATGCGCGTGTTCACTAAGGCCTTGAATAGTAATAGATACCATGCAAACAAGCTACTTGACGAAGGGTATGATTTAGAGTATATCAAAAATCAATATCCTAGCACTACCGATGAGGAATGGAAGGAGTTCCTTGATTACCGAGACTCAGATGCATACAAACAGGACAAAGAGAAGTTTGCGCAACTCCGAGGCCAAATGGTAGGGAACCACAATCTAGGCACCCGTGGTTATGAAGGGAAGCAGCCAATCTGGGATAAGCGTGATGCTATGTTTTCTTCCCAAGGTCAACTGACACCCTTCAGTAATATCCTGGATCCGTGTGCCAAGAAATATTTTCGATCCCTAGCGGTGCTTAATAAAGACACCGGACTCTACTACTTCGAAGACGCTGCGGTGGCGAAGGCTGCCGAAAGAGCGGTACGTAATTAGCCTATACAACCACACTTTCCATCATATATATGTTTAGGAGCAGTTTCTAAACGATATTAGTTTGTCCATGCAGGCAAATTTTACCCAAAACACACCAAGCCCTGAAGAGTCGCCGGATGCCCCAAGGTGGTCATCCGACCCAATTATGTACGCCCTCGACAGGAAGAGAGAGCCCACACGAGGCCATAAGCTCGGCGCCGGCAGTACTTTCTGGGATGCCTACTATCCCCGCAAGAAAAGGATGACTAAGTCGGAAAAAGAAAGAAGGGACAGAGACAAAATAGATCAGTTAGTCAATGAAAGGTTAAAGGAAGTCTTACCTGATTTTCTGGCAGAGTTTCAGAAGCATATTCAGTCAAAAGGGTCGACAAATATGCCAGAAATGGTGGATACACTGCCGGCCCATGCTCCCACAAAGATCAGAAGCCCCTCGGTCATTAATGTCATGCATGGTTGATACATCTCCAACGTATATATAATTTTTGATTGTTCCATGCTATTATAGTATCAATCATGGATGTTTTTATATACATTTACAGCAATTATATATTATTTTTTGGGACAAACCTATTAACTTAGTGCCCAGTGCCAGTTGCTGTTTTTTTGCCTGTTTTTTGTTTTCCAGAATATCAGTACCAAACAAAGTCCAAATGCCACGAAACTTTTTGGAGATTTTTTTCTGGACATAAGAGACACTAGAAGCTTCGGGAGAGGGCCAGAAGACAGAGGAGATGGCCACGAGCCACCAGGGCGCGCCGTAGGGGGGTGGCGCGCCCTGGTGCCTCGTGGGCCCACCTCTACTCCGTTTGACCTAATTCCACCTCTATAAATTCTCTAAAATTGGGAAACCAACAGAGGAGTCCACGAAATACTTTTTTCGCTGCCGCAAGTTCCTGTTCTCGACAGATCCCATCTGGAGGCCTTTTTCGGCACTCCGCCGGAGGGGGAATCGATCATGGTGTTGGAAATATGCCCTAGAGGCAATAATAAAATGGTTATTATTATATTTCCTTATTCATGATAATTGTCTATTGTTCATGCTATAATTGTATTAACCAGAAACCGTAATACATGTGTGAATACATAGACCACACCATGTCCCTAGTGAGCCTCTAGTTGACTAGCTCGTTGATCAATAGATGGTCATGGTTTCCTGACCATGGACATTGGATGTCGTTGATAACGGGATCACATCATTAGGAGAATGATGTGATGGACAAGACCCAATCCTAAGCATAGCACAAGATCGTGTAGTTCGTCTGCTAGAGCTTTTCTAATGTCAAGTATCATTTCCTTAGACCATGAGATTGTGCAACTCCCGGATACCGTAGGAATGCTTTGGGTGTATCAAACGTCACAACGTAACTGGGTGACTATAAAGGTGCACTACAGGTGTCTCCGAAAGTGTTTGTTGGGTTGGCACGAATCGAGACAGGGATTTGTCACTCAGGGTGACGGAGAGGTATCTCTAGGCCAACTCGGTAATACATCATCATAATGAGCTCAATGTGACTAAGGAGTTAGTCACGGGATCATGTGTTACGGAACGAGTAAAGAGACTTGCCGGTAACGAGATTGAACAAGGTATAGGGATACCGACGATCGAATCTCGGGCAAGTAACATACCGATGGACAAAGGGGATTGTATACGGCATTAATTGAATCCCCGACATCGTGGTTCATCCGATGAGATCATCGTGGAACATGTGGGAGCCAATATGGGTATCCAGAACCCGTAGGGTCTACACACTTAAGGTTCGGTGACGCTAGAGTTGTAATGGGAATTGTAAGTGGTTACCGAAAGTTGTTCGGAGTCCCGGATGAGATCCCAGACGTCACGAGGAGTTCCGGAAGGGTCCGGAGGTGAAGATTTATATATGGGAAGTCCAGTTTCAGTCACCGGAAAGGTTTCGGGGTTTATCGGTATTGTACCGGGACCACCGAAGGGGTTCCGGGGGTCCACCGGGAGGGTCCACCTGCCCCGGAGGACCTAATGGGCTGTAGTTGGGTGGGAACCAGCCCCTTAGTGGGCTGGTGCCCCCCCCAAGGGCCCAAGGCGCCTAGGGATGGAAACCCTAGGGGGGCCGCCGCCCCCCAAGGGCCCAAGGCGCCTAGGGTTGGAAACCCCCGGGGGGCCGCCGCCCCCCAATGGCCCAAGGCACCTAGGGTTGGAAACCCTAGGGGGGGCCGCCCCCCCCCCCCCTCTAGATGGATCTAGGGGGGCTGGCCCCCTCTCCCCTTCCCCCTATAAATAGTGGAGGGGTGGGAGGGCAGCCACACCCCTTCCCCTGGCGCAGCCCTCCCCCCTTCCTACACCTTCTCCTCCGTAGCGCTTAGCGAAGCTCTGCCGGAGAACCACGAGCTCCACCGCCACCACGCCGTCGTGCTGCCGGAGCTCTCCCTAAACTTCCCCTCCCCCCTTGCTGGATCAAGAAGGAGGAGACGTCCCCGGGCTGTACGTGTGTTGAACGCGGAGGCGCCATCCGTTCGGCGCTTGGATCGGATCTTCCGCGATTTGAATCGCCGCGATTACGACTCCATCAACCGCGTTCTTTGCAACGCTTCCGCTTAGCGATCTTCAAGGGTATGAAGATGCACTCCCTCTCTCTCGTTGCTAGCATCTCCTAGATTGATCTTGGTGACACGTAGGAAAATTTTGAATTATTACTACGTTACCCAACAGTGGCATCATGAGCTAGGTCTATGCGTAGATTCTATGCACGAGTAGAACACAAGTAGTTGTGGGCGATGATTTGGTCAATTTGCTTGCCGTTACTAGTCCTATCTTGATTCGGCGGCATTGTGGGATGAAGCGGCCTAGACCGACTTTACACTTACGCTTACGTGAGACTGGTTCCACCACCTAACATGCACATGTTGCATAAGGTGGCTAGCGGGTGTCTGTCTCTCCCACTTTAGTCGGATTGGATTCGATGAAGAGGGTCCTTATGAAGGGTAAATAGCAATTGGCATATCACCGTTGTGGCTTTTGCGTAGGTAAGAAACGTTCTTTCTAGAAACCCATAGCAGCCACGTAAAACTTGCAACAACAATTAGAGGACGTCTAACTTGTTTTTGCAGGGTATGCCATGTGATGTGATATGGCCAAAAGGATGTGATGAAATATATGTGATGTATGAGATTGATCATGTTCTTCTAATAGGAATCACGACTTGCATGTCGATAAGTATGACAACCGGCAGGAGCCATAGGAGTTGTCTTAATTTATTGTATGACCAGATGATATTGGCCATATCATGTCACTTTATGATTTGCATGTGATGTTTATCATATTTTTACATCTTATTTGCTTAGAACGACGGTAGCATAAATAAGATGATCCCTCACTAAAATTTCAAGAAATGTGTTCCCCCTAAGTGTGCACCGTTGCGAAGGATCGTTGTTTCGAAGCACCACGTGATGATCGGGTGTGATAGATTCTAACGTTCGCATACAACGAGTGTAAGCCAGATTTACACACGCGAAACACTTAGGCTGACTTGACGAGCCTAGCATGTACAGACATGGCCTCGGAACACGAGAGACCGAAAGGTCGAACATGAGTCGTATAGTAGATGCGATCAACATGGAGATGTTCACCATTGATGACTAGTCCATCTCACGTGATGATCGGACACGGCCTAGTCGATGTGGATCATGTATCACTTAGATGACTAGAGGGATGTCTATCTGAGTGGGAGTTCATTAAATAATTTGATTAGATGAACTTAATTATCATGAACTTAGTCTAAAATTGTCTTTACAATCTATCTTGTAGATCCAATGGCCCACGCTAATGTTGCCCTCAACTTCAAAGCGTTCCTAGAGAAAACCAAACTGAAAGACGATGGAAGCAACTATACGGACTGGGTCCGTAACTTGAGGATCATCCTCATAGCTTCCAAGAAAGCATATGTCCTTGATGCACCGCTAGGTGACGCACCCATTTTCCCAGCAACTCAAGACGTTATGAACGCCTGGCAGTCGCGTAGTGATGATTACTCCCTGGTTCAGTGCGGCATTCTTTACAGCTTAGAATCGGGGCTCCAAAAGCATTTTGAGCAACACGGAGCATATGAGATGTTCCAAGAGCTGAGAATGGTTTTCCAAGCTCATGCCCGGGTCGAGAGATATGAAGTCTCCGACAAGTTCTTCAGTTGTAAGATGGAGGAAAATAGTTCTGTCAGCGAGCACATACTCAAAATGTCTGGGTTGCGCAACCGCTTGTCTCAGCTGGGAGTTAATCTTCCGGATGACTCGGTTATTGACAGAATCCTCCAGTCGCTTCCACCTAGCTACAAGAGCTTTGTGATGAACTACAATATGCAAGGGATGGAGAAGTCCATTCCTGAGTTATATTCGATGCTGAAATCAGCGGAGGTGGAAATCAAAAAGGAACATCAAGTGTTGATGGTGAATAAGACCACTAGTTTCAAGAAAGGCAAGGGTAAGAAGAACTTAAAGAAGGACGGCAAAGCAGTTGCCGCGCCCGGTAAATCAGTTGCCGGGAAGAAGCCCAAGAATGGACCCAAGCCTGAGACTGAGTGCTCTTATTGCAAGGGAACCGGTCACTGGTAGCGGAACTGCCCCAAGTACTTAACAGATAAGAAGGCCGGCAACGTCAAAGGTATATATGATATACATGTTATTGATGTGTACCTTACCAGCGCTCGTAGTAGCTCCTGGGTATTTGATACTGGTGCGGTTGCTCACATTTGTAACTCAAAACAGGAGCTGCAAAATAAGCGGAGACTGGCAAAGGACGAGGTGACGATGCGCGTCGGGAATGGTTCCAAGGTCGATGTGATCGCCGTCGGCACGCAACCTCTACATCTACCTTCGGGATTAGTTTTAAACCTCAATAATTGTTATTTAGTACCAGCTTTGAGCATGAACATTGTATCTGGATCTCGTTTGATGCGAGATGGCTACTTATTTAAATCCGAGAATAATGGTTGTTCTATTTATATGAGAGATATGTTTTATGGTCATGCCCCGCTGGTCAATGGTTTATTTTTATTGAATCTCGAACGTGATGTTACACATATTCATAGTGTGAATGCCAAACGATGTAAGGTTGATAATGATAGTCCCACATACTGGTGGCACTGCCGCCTTGGTCATATTGGTGTCAAACGCATGAAGAAACTCCATGCAGATGGACTTTTGGAGTCTCTTGATTATGAATCATTTGACACGTGCGAACCATGCCTCATGGGCAAGATGACTAAGACTCCGTTCTCCGGAACAATGGAGCGAGCAACCAGCTTGTTGGAAATAATACATACCGATGTATGTGGACCGATGAGCGTTGAGGCTCGCGGTGGCTATCATTATGTTCTCACCCTCACTGATGACTTAAGCAGACATGGGTATGTCTACTTGATGAAACACAAGTCTGAGACCTTTGAAAAGTTCAAGGAATTTCAGAGTGAGGTAGAGAATCAACGTGACAAGAAAATAAAGTTCATACGATCTGATCGTGGAGGAGAATATTTTAGTCACGAGTTTGGCACGCACTTAAGGAAATGTAGAATTGTTTCACAACTCACGCCGCCTGGCACACCTCAGCGTAATGGTGTGTCCGAACGTCGTAATCGCACTCTATTGGATATGGTGCGATCTATGATGTCTCTTACTAATTTACCGCTATCATTTTGGGGATATGCATTAGAGACTGCCGCATTCACTTTAAATAGGGCACCGTCTAAATCCGTTGAGACGACACCGTATGAATTATGGTTTGGGAAGAAACCTAAGTTGTCGTTTCTGAAAGTTTGGGGATGCGATGCTTATGTCAAGAAACTTCAACCTAAAAAGCTCGAACCCAAATCGGAAAGGTGCGTCTTCATAGGATACCCTAAGGAAACTATTGGGTATACCTTCTACCTCAGATCCGAAGGCAAGATCTTTGTTGCCAAGAATGGATCCTTTCTAGAGAAAGAGTTTCTCTCGAAAGAAGTAAGTGGGAGGAAAGTAGAACTTGATGAGGTAATTGTACCCCCTCTCGAACCGGAAAGTAGCGCAGCGCAGGAGAATGTTTCTGTGGTGCCTGCACCGACTAGAGAGGAAGTTAACGATGATGATCATGAAACTTCTGATCAAGTTACTACTGAACTTTGTAGGTCCACGAGGACACGTTCCGCACCAGAGTGGTACGGCAACCCTGTCCTGGAAATCATGTTGTTAGACAACGGTGAACCCTCGAACTATGAAGAAGCCATGGCGGGCCCAGATTCCAACAAATGGCTTGAAGCCATGAAATCCGAGATAGGATCCATGTATGAGAACAAAATATGGACTTTGGTGGACTTGCCCGATGATTGGCGAGCCATAGAAAATAAATGGATCTTTAAGAAGAAGACTGACGCGGATGGTAATGTGACCGTCTATAAGGCTCGGCTTGTCGCTAAGGGTTATCGACAAGTTCAAGGAGTTGACTACGATGAGACTTTCTCACCTGTAGCGATGCTGAAGTCCGTCCGAATCATGTTAGCAGTTGCCGCATTTTATGATTATGAGATCTGGCAAATGGACGTCAAAATGGCATTCCTTAACGGTTTCCTTAAGGAAGAATTGTATATGATGCAGCCGGAAGGTTTTGTCGATCCTAAGAATGCTGGCAAGGTATGCAAGCTCTAGCGCTCCATCTATGGGCTGGTGCAAGCATCTCGGAGTTGGAACATTTGCTTTGATGAGGTGATCAAAGCGTTTGGGTTTATACAGACTTATGGAGAAGCCAATATTTACAAGAAAGTGAGTGGGAGCTCTGTAGCATTTCTCATTTTATATGTGGATGACATATTGTTGATGGGAAATGATATAGAACTTTTGGAGAGCATAAAGGCCTACTTGAATAAGTGGTTTTCAATGAAGGACCTTGGAGAAGCTGCTTACATATTAGGCATCAAGATCTATAGAGATAGATCGAGACGCCTCATTGGTCTTTCACAAAGCACATACCTTGACAAGATATTGAAGAAGTTCAATATGGATCAGTCCAAGAAGGGGTTCTTGCCTGTATTGCAAGGTGTGAGATTGAGCACAGCTCAATGCCTGACCTCGGCAGAAGATAGAGAAAAGATGAGTGTCATCCCCTATGCCTCAGCCATAGGCTCTATTATGTATGCCATGCTGTGTACCAGACCTGATGTGGACCTTGCCATAAGTTTGGTAGGGAGGTACCAAAGTGATCCCGGATTGGAACACTGGACAGCGGTCAAGAATATCCTTAAGTACCTGAAAAGGACTAAGGATATGTTTCTCGTTTATGGAGGTGCCGAAGAGCTCGTCGTAAAGGGTTACGTCGATGCTAGCTTTGACACGGATCCGGATGACTCCAAGTCACAAACCGGATACGTGTATATTTTGAATGGTGGGGCAGTCAGCTGGTGCAGTTGCAAGCAAAGCGTCGTGGCGGCTTCTACATGTGAAGCGGAGTACATAGCTGCTTCGGAAGCAGCACAGGAAGGAGTCTGGATGAAGGAGTTCATCACCGACCTAGGAGTGATTCCCAATGCGTCGGGCCCGATGACTCTCTTCTGTGACAACACTGGAGCTATTGCCATTGCCAAGGAGCCCAGGTTTCACAAGAAGACCAAGCACATCAAGCGCCGCTTCAACTCCATTCGTGGTTACATTCAGGATGGAGATATAGATATTTGTAAAGTACATACGGATCTGAATGTCGCAGATCCGTTGACTAAACCTCTTTCACGAGCGAAACATGATCAGCACCAGAACTCTATGGGTGTTCGATTCATCACAATGTAACTAGATTATTGACTCTAGTGCAAGTGGGAGACTGTTGGAAATATGCCCTAGAGGCAATAATAAAATGGTTATTATTATATTTCCTTGTTCATGATAATTGTCTATTGTTCATGCTATAATTGTATTAACCGGAAACCGTAATACATGTGTGAATACATAGACCACACCATGTCCCTAGTTAGCCTCTAGTTGACTAGCTCGTTGATCAATAGATGGTCATGGTTTCCTGACCATGGACATTGGATGTCGTTGATAACGGGATCACATCATTAGGAGAATGATGTGATGGACAAGACCCAATCCTAAGCATAGCACAAGATCGTGTAGTTCGTCTGCTATAGCTTTTCTAATGTCAAGTATCATTTCCTTAGACCATGAGATTGTGCAACTCCCGGATACCGTAGGAATGCTTTGGGTGTATCAAACGTCACAACGTAACTGGGTGACTATAAAGGTGCACTACAGGTGTCTCCGAAAGTGTTTGTTGGGTTGGCACGAATCGAGACAGGGATTTGTCACTCCGTGTGACGGAGAGGTATCTCTGGGCCCACTCGGTAATACATCATCATAATGAGCTCAATGTGACTAAGGAGTTAGTCACGGGATCATGTGTTACGGAACGAGTAAAGAGACTTGCCGGTAACGATATTGAACAAGGTATAGGGATACCTACGATCGAATCTCGGGCAAGTAACATACCGATGGACAAAGGGAATTGTATACGGGATTAATTGAATCCCCGACATCGTGGTTCATCCGATGAGATCATCGTGGAACATGTGGGAGCCAATATGGGTATCCAGATCCCGCTATTGGTTATTGGCCGGAGAGGTGTCTCGGTCATGACTGCATGGTTCCCGAACCCGTAGGGTCTACACACTTAAGGTTCGGTGACGCTAGAGTTGTAATGGGAATTGTATGTGGTTACCGAAAGTTGTTCGGAGTCCCGGATGAGATCCCGGACGTCACGAGGAGTTCCGGAATGGTCCGGAGGTGAAGATTTATATATGGGAAGTCCAGTTTCAGTCACCGGAAAGGTTTCGGGGTTTATCGGTATTGTACCGGGACCACCGAAGGGGTTCCGGGGGTCCACCGGGAGGGTCCACCTGCCCCGGAGGACCTAATGGGCTGTAGTTGGGTGGGAACCAGCCCCTTAGTGGGCTGGTGCGCCCCCCCCCCCCAAGGGCCTAAGGCGCCTAGGGTTGGAAACCCTAGGGGTGGCCGCCGCCCCCCAAGGGCCCAAGGCGCCTAGGGTTGGAAACCCTTGGGGGGCCGCCGCCCCCCATGGGCCCAAGGCACCTAGGGTTGGAAACCCTAGGGGGGGCCGCCCCCCCCCCCTCTAGATGGATCTAGGGGGGCCGGCCCCCTCTCCCCTTCCCCCTATAAATAGTGGAGGGGTGGGAGGGCAGCCACACGCTTCCCCTGGCGCAGCCCTCCCCCCTTCCTACACCTCCTCCTCCATAGCGCTTAGCGAAGCTCTGTCGGAGAACCACGAGCTCCACCGCCACCACGCCGTCGTGCTGCCGGAGCTCTCCCTCAACTTCCCCTCCCCCCTTGCTGGATCAAGAAGGAGGAGACGTCCCCGGGCTGTACGTGTGTTGAACGCGGAGGCGCCGTCCGTTCGGCGCTTGGATCGGATCTTCCACGATTTGAATCGCTGCGAGTACGACTCCATCAACCGCGTTCTTTGCAACACTTCCGCTTAGAGATCTTCAAGGGTATGAAGATGCACTCCCTCTCTCTCGTTGCTAGCATCTCCTAGATTGATCTTGGTGACACGTAGGAAAATTTTGAATTATTACTACGTTACCCAACACATGGAGGGGCTCTACATCATCCTTGCTGCCCTTCCGATGATGCGTGAGTAGTTTACCACAGACCTTCGGGTCCATAGTTAGTAGCTAGATGGCTTCTTCTCTCTTTTTGATCTTCAATACAATGTTCTCCTCGATGTTCTTGGAGTTCTATCCGATGTAATCACTTTTTGCGGTGTGTTTGTTGGGATCCGATGAATTGTGAGTTTATGATGAGATTATCCATGAATATTATTTGAGTTTTCTCTGAACTCTTTTATGCATGATTATTATAGCTTTGTATTTCTCTCCGATCTATTGATTTGGTTTGGCCAACTAGATTGATTTATCTTGCAATGAGAGAGGTGCTTTGTAATGGGTTCGATCTTGCGCTGCTCAATCCTAGTGACAGAAAGGGACATGACACGTATGTATCATTTATATTAAGGGTAAAAAGATGGGGTTTATTCATGCGTGAGTTTACTTTGTCTACATCATGTCTTCTTGCTTAAGGCGTTACTCCGTTCTTCATGAACTAAATACACTAGATGCATGCTGGATAGCGGTCGATGTGTGGAGTAATAGTAGTAGATGCAGGCAGGAGTCGGTCTACTTGTCTCGGACGTGATGCCTATATACATGATCATTGCCTTGGATATCGTCATGATTATTTGCTTTTCTATCAATTGCCCAACAATAATTTGTTCACCCACCGTATGATATTTTCAAGAGAGAAGCCTCTAGTGAAAACTATGGCCCCCGGGTCTATCTTAATTATATATTGAAAATCCTAAAAATACCTTGCTGCACTTTTACTTTATTTATTTCATTTTGTATTTTTGTTCGATCTATTTATCTATCACCATACAATATAATCTTGCAATTAACCGCCAAGGGATTGACAACCCCTTGTTCGCGTTGGGTGCAAGGATTTGTTGTTTTGTGTGCAGGTACTGCTAACGAATTCTTGCGTGATTCTTCTACTGGATTGATAACCTTGGTTTCATAACTGAGGGAAATACTTATCTCTACTATACTGCATCATTCCCTCCTCTTCGGGGAAATCCCAACGCAGCTCATAAGTAGCAGGAAGAATTTCTGGCGCCGTTGCCGTGGACACATCATCAACATCTATCAAGTACCTACGCATAAAACTTTCATCTCATTGCATTTATTTTATTTTCCTTTTCCTCTCGTTTTCATCTCCCCCACTTCTAAAATTTTTTTATAAAAATACAAAAATATTTTCCGTTTGCTTGTTAGCTTCTTTGATTGTTAACTTGTTTGCGTAGCCACGATGTCTCAAGAAAATACAAAATTGTGTGACTTTTCTAATACTAATAATAATGATTTTATTAGTACTCCAATTGCTCCTCCCGCCGCTAGTGCGGAGACTTGTGATATTATTGCCGCTTTGTTAAATCTTGTCATGAAAGAACAACTTTCTGGTAGTCCTAATGAAGATGCTGCATCACATCTTAACACTTTCGTAGAATTGTGTGACATGCAAAATAAAAAATATGTGGATAATGATATTGTGAAATTAAAATTATTCCCGTTTTCATTGTGGGATCATCCAAAAATTTGGTTTTCATCTTTACCACGAAATAGTATCGATTCTTGGGATAGGTGTAAAGATGCTTTTATTACCAAGTATTTTCCTCCCACGAAAATTATTTCCCTTAGAAATCAAATTATGAATTTCAAGCAACTTGATCATGAACATATTGCTCAATCTTGGGAAAGGATGAAATTAATGATAAGAAATTGACCTACTCATGGTTTAAATTTATGGATGATCACACAAAAATTTTATGCGGGATTGAATTTTGTTTCTAGAAATCTTTTACATTCCACCGCGGGTGGTACTTTTATGGATATTACATTGGGAGAAGCTACCAAATTGCTTGATAATATTATGCCAAATTATTCACAATGGCATACTGAAAGAGCTCCTACTAGTAAAAGAGTGAATTCTGTTGAAGAAATTAGTACTTTGAGTGATAAAGTTGATGCGCTTATGAAATTGGTTGCTAGCAAAAATACTCGTATTGATCCTCATGATGTGACTTTATCCACCTTGATTGAACAAAATAATGATCCCGTAGATGTGAATTTTATCTCGCGAAACAATTTCAATAATAATGCTTATAGAGGTAATTTTAATCCTAGGCCGCTTTCTGGAAATTTCACTAATAATTATGGCAATTCCTATGGTAATTCTTATAATAATAATAATAATAATAGGATGCCCTCTGATCTTGAAAGTAATATTAAAGAATTTATTAATGCTCAAAAAGTTTTCAACGCGACGATAGAAGAAAAATTAAGTAAACTTGATGATATGTCTAGGAGCATTGATAGAATTATTCATGATGTGGAAAATCTTAAGACTAAAATTTTGCCACCCAAAATTGATATTAATGAATCAATTAAAGCTTTATATGTCTCCATGGATGAGAGTAAGAAAAGAACCGCTATGCTAAAAGCTAAACGAGAATTTTTAGAAAAAATGATTCCTCCCGGTTTCTATCGTAGTAATGATGAGGATATTAAAATGATTGGTGTTTCATCTATTGATTCCTTGTTTAGCAATATAAAACTTGATAAAAATGGGATTGAAAAAGAGTCAACTTTAGCTAGGAGGCGTCCCCATAATTCTAAGGGTGAAAATCTTGATGAAAAAATTGATAAAAGTGGGTCTGGAGAGGTAAAAACTTTAACTAGCGATGTGCCCACTCTCTTGGATTACAAAGATTTTAATTATGATATTTGTTCTTTGATTGAATGTATTTCTTTGTTACAATCCATGCTAAATTCACCCAACGCTTATGAACAAAATAAGGCTTTTACTAAACACATTGTAGAAGCAATGATGAAAGCGTTAGAAGAAAAGCTAGAACTAGAAATTTCAATTCCTAGAAAATTATATGATGAGTGGGAACCTACCATTAAAGTTAAAATTAACAATTATGAGTGTAATGCTTTATGTGATTTGGGTGCTAGTGTTTCCACAATTCCAAAATCTCTATGTGATGTGCTAGGTTTTACCAATATAGATGAATGTTCTCTTAATTTGTATCTTGTGGATTCTACTATTAAAAGGCCATTGGGAAGAATTAATGATGTTCTTATTCTTGCAAATAAAAATTATGTGCCCGTTGATTTTATTGAACTTGACATTGAATGCAATCCTTCTTGCCCCATAATACTTGGTAGACCGTTCTTACAAACTATTGGTGCTATTATTATTATTGATATGAAAGAAGGTAATATAAGATTTCAATTTCCACTAAAGAAAGGGATGGAACACTTCCCTAGGAAAAGAATTAAAGAAACCTATGAGGGCCACTTATGGAATCAACTTGAAAGATGACAATACTTGAAAACTATGCATTATGCCTAGCTAGGGGCATAAAACAATAGCGCTTGTTGGGAGGCAACCCAATGAATAAAATAAATTTTTACTTTTTGTTTCTGTTCTTGTGTGTTTACACAATTATGCTACTGTGATGATTGTGTTTTTATGTTTTAATTAGTGTTTGTGCCAAGTAATGCCTTTGGGATGATTTGGAAGATAGTATAATTGATGCTGTTTGGAAAACAGAAAGTTTTACGTCCAGTGCTGGAATTTTAATTCTGTACTCGAGCGTCAGAAAAATCTGAAATTTTTACACAGTATTGGTATCTGAATTGCCCACGTTATCCTAATTGTTCAGAATTTTTGGAGTTACAGAAGTATAACTTTTAAATAGATCTTTACAGGCTGTTCTGTTTTAGACATATTCTGTTTTTGTTGCATAGTTTGCTTATTTGGATGAATCTATGGATCTGATCGGGGGGTATGAGTCATGGAGAAGTTGGATTACAGTAGCATTATTCCAATATTAAATATGAATCAATTTACTATAGTACTTAGAGTTAAGGATTTATTTGTTATACTAACGGATCTCACGAAGGTTTTGTTGAGTTTTGTGTGATTGAAGTTTTCAAGTTTTGGGTGAGATCACGATAGATGAAGGAATAAGGAGTGGCAAGAGCCTAAGCTTGGGGATGCCCAAGGCACCCCAAGGTAGTATTCAAGGAAGACTCAAGCGTCTAATCTTGGGGATGCCCCGGAAGGCATCCCCTCTTTCTTCTACCAACTATCAGTAACTCACCTGGAGCTATATTTTTATTCATCAGATGATATGTTTTTTACTTGGAGCGTCGTGTATTATATGAGTCTTTGCTTTGCTTTCTTTTTAGTTTGTCACAATCATCTTTGCTGGACACACCTATTTGAGAAGAGCCACACGTTTATCATGATTTGTTAGAATACTCAATGTGCTTCACTTAAATTTTTTGAGCTAGGCAGTTGCCCTAGCACGGCGGTGGCTATATTTTTAAGAAATATTTGAACTCTCATGCTTCACTTATATTATTTTGAGAGTTGATAAGATTAAATTTTGAAGAAATATTGCACTCTCATGCTTCACTTATATCTTTTTGAGAGTTAATAATAGTAATGGTAATTTGCACAAGATATGAATTTGGTCCCAAAGTGATGAATATTCAAGAGGGATATAACAAAAACTTTCATGAAAGATCATTGGATATGATAAGTTTGATTCCTTGCAATAGTTTTGCGATATGGAGGTGATAATATGTGAGTCATGTTAGTGAGTAATTATGATTTAGTAAGAATATTGGTGTTAAGGTTTGTGATTCCCTATGCATTCACATTAAATTAATAGTTATGCAACGAAATTATATCCTACTTATGGTGCATTATTCGGTGTTAGTTATGTTCAATGCATGTTTATGACCGTTATCGCTTTTTGGTTGGTCGCTTCTCAATCTATTTGCTAGCCTTCATTTGTACTAAGCGGGAATGCTGCTTGTGCATCCAACTCCTTAAAAGCAATTTGTGCCAAATGAGTCCACCATATCTACCTATATGCGGTATTGCCATGCCGTTCCAAGTAAATTTGCATGTGCCAACTCTAATTTTTTCAAAATAATTTTCCGTTTTGTGTGCCCGTATAGCTCATGAAGCGGGAGCGGGTGGCCAATATTTTCCATGCAAGGTGTGTTGTTCTCATGATGAGTGTTTATTCACTTGTCATTGCACGAGAGAGTGGCAGGTAATAGGGATGCCCAGTCCCACAATGAATCAAAAAAAATAATAACAAATTCCTTGGAAAGTGTTGGTATGGAGGGCACCCGTGGATACGGCTAGCCATGGATTGTGAAAGAATGGTGGAAAGGAAATAAACTTTATTTTCTGTTTGGGAACCGCCTATAATGTGTCTAGCATGGAAGATATTGGAAATTCTCGGTCGTTTTCGTTGACAGGAAAAGCTTGCCTCTCAAAATAGTTTTATCTCTCTAATTTAAGCTTTGAGATCTGGCACATTTGCAAATCTCTGCTTCCCTCTGCGAAGGGTCTATCTATTTACTTTTATGCAATTTTTATTTTTATTTTGAGTTTCCATCTTCTCTTACAAAGCACCAACTAGAGAGCATTATTGTCATATTTGGGCATTGTGTGTAGCTAATATTGAGTGTGTTTCATGAATGGATCAATGATTGAGCATAATGGGCTAGGGATAACTTTCTTTAGCGTTGATATTTTGAAAGACATGGTTGCTTGTTAGTATGCTTGAATATTTATGTCTTCATGTCAAACTATAGACTATTGCTTTGAATCATTCAAGTCCAAATGTCCATGCTACAAAAGAAAAGAATATATGATGAATATGATAGGTAGCATTCCACATAAAAAATTCTGTTTTTATCATTGACCTACTCGAGGACGAGCAGGAATTAAGCTTGGGGATGCTTGATACGTCTCCAATGTATCTATAATTTTTTATTGTTCCATGCTATTATAGTATCAATCTTGGATGTTTTTATATACATTTACAGCAATCATATATCATTTTTTTGGACTAACCTATTAACTTAGTGCCCAGTGCCAGTTGTTGTTTTTTTGCCTATTTTTGGTTTTCCAGAATATCAGTACCAAACGAAGTCCAAATGCCACGAAACTTTTTGGAGATTTTTTTCTGTACATAAGAGACACAAGAAGCTTCGGGAGAGGGCCAGAAGACAGAGAAGGTGGCCACGAGCCACCAGGGCGTGCCCTGGTGCCTCGTGGGCCCACCTCTGCTCTGCTTGACCTAATTCCACCTCTATAAATTCTCTAAACTCTGGAAACCAACAGAGGAGTCCACGAAATACTTTTTCCGCTGCCGCAAGTTCCAGTTTTCGAGAGATCCCATCTGGAGGCCTTTTCCGGCACTCCGCCGGAGGGGGAATCGATCACGGAGGGGCTCTACATCATCCTTGCTGCCCTTCCGATGATGCATGAGTAGTTTACCATAGACCTTCGGGTCCATAGTTAGTAGCTAGATGGCTTCTTCTCTCTTTTTCATCTTCAATACAATGTTCTCCTCGATGTTCTTGGAGTTCTATCCGATGTAATCACTTTTTACGGTGTGTTTGTTGGGATCCGATGAATTGTGAGTTTATGATGAGATTATCCATGAATATTATTTGAGTTTTCTCTGAACTCTTTTATGCATGATTATTACAGCTTCGTATTTATCTCCGATCTATTGATTTGGTTAGGCCAACTAGATTGATTTATCTAGCAATGGGAGAGGTGCTTTGTAATGGGTTCAATCTTGCGGTGCTCAATCCCAGTGACAGAAAGGGACATGACACGTATGTATCGTTGCTATTAAGAGTAAAAAGATGGGGTTTATTCATGCGTGAGTTTACTTTGTCTACATCATGTCATCTTGCTTAAGGCGTTACTCCGTGCTTCATGAACTTAATACACTAGATGCATGTTGGATAGCGGTCGATGTGTGGAGTAATAGTAGTAGATGCAGGCAGGAGTCGGTCTACTTGTCTCGGATGTGATGACTATATACATGATCATTGCCTTGGATATCTTCATGATTATTTGCTTTTCTATCAATTGCCCAACAGTAATTTGTTCACCCACCGTATGCTATTTTCAAGAGAGAAGCGTCTAGTGAAAACTATGGCCCCCGGGTCTATCTTAATTATATATTGAAAATCCTAAAAATACCTTGCTGTACTTTTACTTTATTTATTTTATTTTGTATTTTTGTTCAATCTATTTATCTATCACCATACAATTTAATCTTGCAATTAACCGCCAAGGGATTGACAACCCCTTTTTCGTGTTGGGTGCAAGGATTTGTTGTTTTGTGTGCAGGTACTGCTAACGAGTTGTTGCGTGATTCTCCTACTGGATTTATAACCTTGGTTTCATAACTGAGGGAAATACTTATTTCTACTGTACTGCAGAATCCCCTCCTCTTCGGGGAAATCCCAACGCAGCTCACAAGTAGCATTAAGAATTTTTGGCGCCGTTGCCGGGGACACATCGTCAACATCTATCAAGTACCTACGCATAAAAATTTCATCTCCTTGCATTTATTTTATTTGCCTTTGCCTCTCGTTTTCATCTCCCCCACTTCTAAAATGTTTTTATAAAAATACAAAAATATTTTCCGTTTTCTTGTTTGTTTCTTTGATTGTTATCTTGTTTGCGTCGCGACGATGTCTCAAGAAAATAAAAAAAATTGTGTGATTTTTCTAATACTAATAATAATGATTTTATTAGTACTCCGATTGCTCCTCCCGACGCTAGTGCGGAGACTTGTGATATTAATGCCGCTTTGTTAAATCTTGTCATGAAAGAACAATTTTCTGGTAGTCCTAATGAAGATGCTGCATCACATCTTAACACTTTCGTAGAATTGTGTGACATGCAAAAGAAAAAAGATGTGGATAATGATATTGTGAAATTAAACTTATTCCCGTTCTCATTGCGGGATCATGCAAAAATTTGGATTTCATCTTTACCACGAAATAGTATCGATTCTTGGGATAGGTGTATAGATGCTTTTATTACCAAGTATTTTCCTCCCGCGAAAATTATTTCCCTTAGAAATCAAATTATGAATTTCAAGCAACTTGATCATGAACATGTTGCTCAATCTTAGGAAATGATGAAATTAATGATAAGAAATTGCCCTACTCATGGTTTAAATTTATGACTGATCATACAAAAAATTTATGCGGGATTAAATTTTGTTTCTAGAAATCTTTTAGATTCCGCCACGGGTGGTACTTTTATGGAGATTACATTGCGAGAAGCTACTAAATTGCTTGATAATATTATGGCAAATTATTCACAATGGCATACTGAAAGAGTACTTACTAGTAAAAAAGTGAATTATGTTGAAGAAATTAGTACTTTGAGTGATAAAGTTGATACGCTTATGAAATTGATGTGCCTTTATCCACCTTGATTGAGAAAAATAATGATCCCATAGATGTGAATTTTGTCTCGCGATACAATTTCAATAATAATGCTTATAGAGGTAATTTTAATCCTAGGCCGTTTCTTGGAAATTCCTCTAATAATTATGGCAATTCCTATGGTAATTCTTATAATAATAATAATAGGATTCCTTCTGATCTTGAAAGTAATATTAAAGCATGTATTAATGCTCAAAAAAAATTCAACACTACGATAGAAGAAAAATTATGTAAACTTGATGATATGTCTAGGAGCATTGATATAATTATTCATGATGTGGAAAATCTTAAGACTAAAATTTTTCCACCCAAAATTGATATTAATGAATCAATTAAAGTTTTATATGTCTCCATGGATAAGAGTAAGAAAAGAACCGCTATGCTAAAAGCTAAACGAGAAGTTTTAGAAAAAGCGATTCCTCCCAGTTTCTATCGTAGTAATGATGAGGATATTAAAATGATTGGTGTTTCATCTATTGATTCCTTGTTTAGCAATATAAAACTTGATGAAAAGGGGACTAAAGAAGAGTTAACTTTAGCTAGGAGGCGTCCCCATAATTCGAAGTGTGAAAATCTTGATGAAAAATTTGATAAAAGTGGGTTTGGAGAGGTAAAAACTTTAACTAGCAATGTGCCCACTCTCTTAGATTACAAAGATTTTAATTATGATAGTTGTTCTTTGATTGAGTGTATTTCTTTGTTACAATCCATGCTAAATTCACCCAACGCTTTTGAACAAAATAAGGCTTTTACTAAACACATTGTAGAAGCAATGATGAAAGCGTTAGAAGAAAAGCTAGAACTAGAAATTTCAATTCCTAGAAAATTATATAATGAGTGGGAACCTACCATTAAAGTTAAAATTAAAAATTATGAGTGTAATGCTTTATGTGATTTGGGTGCTAGTGTTTCCACAATTCCAAAATCTCTATGTGATGTGCTAGGTTTTACCAATATAAATGAATGTTCTCTTAATTTGCATCTTGCGGATTCTACTATTAAAAAGCCATTGGGAAGAATTAATGATGTTATTATTCTTGCAAATAGAAATTATGTGCCCGTTGATTTTATTGTATTTGACATTGAATGCAATCCTTCTTGCCCCATAATACTTGGTAGACCGTTCTTACGAACTATTGGTGCTATTATTGATATGAAAGAAGGTAATATAAGATTTCAATTTCCACTAAAGAAAGGGATGTAACACTTCCCTAGGAAAAGAATTAAAGCAGCCAATGAATCCATTATGAGGGCCACTTAAATAATCAACTTGAAAGATGACAATACTTGAAAACTATGCATTATGCCTAGCTAGGGGCATAAAACAATAGTGCTTGTTGGGAGGCAACCCAATGAATAAAATAAAGTTTTACTTTTTGTTTCTGTTCTTGTGTGTGAACAAAATTATGCTACTGTTATGATTGTGTTTTTATGTTTTAATTAGTGTTTGTGCCAAGTAATGCCTTTGGGATGATTTGGAAGATAGTATAATTGATGCTGTTTGGAAAACAGAAAGTTTTGCGTCCAGTGCTCGAATTTTAATTCTGTACTGGAGAGTCAGAAAAATCTGAAATTTTTACACAGAATTTTTATATGGATTGTCCACGTTGTCCTAATGTTTCAGAATTTTTGGAGCTACAGAAGTATAACTTTTAAATAGATCTTTACAGACTGTTCTGTTTTAGACAGATTCTGTTTTTGTTGCATAGTTTGCTTATTTTGATGAATCTATGGATCGTATCGGGGGGTATGAGTCATGGAGAAGTTGGAGTACAGTAGAATTATGCCAATATTAAATATGAATCAATTTACTACAGTACTTAGAGTTAAGGATTTATTTGTTATACTAACGGAGCTCACGAAGGTTTTGTTGAGTTTTGTGTGATTGAAGTTTTCAAGTTTTGGGTGAGATCACGATAGATGAAGGAATAAGGAGTGGCAAGAGCCTAAGATTAGGGATGCCCAAGGCACCCTAAGGAAATATTCAAGGAAGACTCAAGCGTCTAAGCTTGGGGATGCCCCGGAAGGCATCCCCTCTTTCTTCTACCAACTATCGGTAACTCACTTGGAGCTATATTTTTATTCATCACATGATATGTGTTTTACTTAGAGCGTCGTGTATTATATGAGTCTTTGCTTTGCTTGCTTTTCAGTTTGTCACAATCATCTTTGCTGGACACACCTATTTAAGAAGAGCCACACGTTTCTCATGATTTGTTAGAATACTCTATGTGCTTCACTTAAATTTTTTGAGCTAGGCAGTTGCTCTAGTGCTTCACTTAAATCTTTTTGAGCACGGCGGTGGCTATATTTTGAAGAAATATTTGAACTCTCATGCTTCACTTATATTATTTTGAGAGCTGATAAGATTAAATTTTGAAGAAATATTTGCACTCTCATGCTTCACTTATATCTTTTTGAGAGTTAATAATAGTAATGGTAATTTGCACAAGATATGAATTTGGTCCCAAAGTGATGAATATTCAAGAGGGATATAATAAAATCTTTCATGAAAGATCATTGGATATGATAAGTTTGATTCCTTGCAATAGTTTTGCGATATGGAGGTGATAATATGTGAGTCATGTTAGTGAGTAATTATGATTTAGTAAGAATATTGGTGTTAAGGTTTGTGATTCCCTATGCATGCACATTAAGTCAATAATAATGCCACGAAATTATATCCTACTTATGGTGCATTATTCGGTGTTAATTATGTTCAATGCATGTTTATGACCGTTTTCGTTTTTTGGTTGGTCGCTTCTCAATCTATTTGCTAGCCTTCACTTGTATAAGCGGGAATGCTGCTTGTGCATCCAACTCCTTAAAACCAAGTTGTGCCAAATGAGTCCACCATATCTACCTATATGCGGTATTTACATGCCGTTCCAAGTAAATTTGCATGTGCCAACTCTAATTTTTTTCAAAATAATTTTTCGTTTTGTGTGCCCGTACTGCTCATGAAGCGGCAGGGGGTGGCCAATATTTTCCATGCAAGGTGTGTTATTCTCACGATGAGTTTTTATTCACTTGTCATTGCACGAGAGAGTGGCAGGTAATAGGGATGCCCAGTCCCACAATGAATCAAAAATAATAATAACAAATTCCTTGGAAAGTGTTGGTATGGAGGGCACCCGTGGATACGGCTAGCCATGGATTGTGAAAGAATGGTGGAAAGGAAATAAACTTTATTTTCTGTTTGGGAACCGCCTATAATGTGTCTAGCATGGAAGATATTGGGAATTCTCGGTCGTTTTCGTTGACAGGAAAAGCTTGCCTCTCAAAATAATTTTATCTCTCTAATTTAAGCTTTGAGCTCTGGCACATTTGCAAATCTCTGCTTCCCTCTGTGAAGGGCCTATCTATTTACTTTTATGCAATTTTTATTTTTATTTTGAGTCTCCATCTTCTCTTACAAAGCACCAACTAGAGAGCATTATTGTCATACTTGGGCATTGTGTGTAGCTAATATTG
This sequence comes from Elymus sibiricus, assembly GCA_039707655.1. Taxonomy (NCBI): domain Eukaryota; kingdom Viridiplantae; phylum Streptophyta; class Magnoliopsida; order Poales; family Poaceae; genus Elymus; species Elymus sibiricus. The sequence continues at coordinate 512,870,687 of CM077672.1, read as the reverse complement.
AGGGTGTTTCATGAATGGATCAATGATTGAGCATAATGGGCTAGGGATAACTTTCTTTAGCGTTGATATTTTGAAAGACGTGGTTGCTTGTTAGTATGCTTGAATATTTATGTCTTCATGTCAAACTATAGACTATTGCTTTGAATCATTCAAGTCCAAATGACCATGCTACAAAAGAAAAGAATATATGATGAATATGATAGGTAACATTCCACATCAAAAATTATGTTTTTATCATTTACCTACTCGAGGACGAGCAAGAATTAAGCTTGGGGATGCTTGATACGTCTCCAACGTATCTATAATTTTTGATTGTTCCATGCTATTATAGTATCAATCTTGGATGTTTTTATATACATTTACAGCAATTATATATCATTTTTTGGGACTAACCTATTAACTTAGTGCCCAGTGCCAGTTGCTGTTTTTTTGCTTGTTTTTGGTTTTCCAGAATATCAGTACCAAACGAAGTCCAAATGGCACGAAACTTTTTGGAGATTTTTTTTCTGGACATAAGAGGCACTAGAAGCTTCGGGAGAGGGCCAGAAGACAGAGGAGGTGGCCACGAGCCACCAGGGCACGCCCCTGGGAGGGTGGCGCGCCCTGGTGCCTCGTGGGCCCACCTCTGCTCCGTTTGACCTAATTCCACCTCTATAAATTCTCTAAAATTGGGAAACCAACAGAGGAGTCCACGAAATACTTTTTCCGCCGCCGCAAGTTCCTGTTCTCGAGAGATCCCATCTGGAGGACTTTTCCGGCACTCCGCCGGAGGGGGAATCGATCACGGAGGGGCTCTACATTATCCTTGTTGCCCTTCCGATGATGCGTGAGTAGTTTACCACAGACCTTCGGGTCCATAGTTAGTACCTAGATGGCTTCTTCTCTCTTTTTGATCTTCATTACAATGTTCTCCTCGTTGTTCTTGGAGTTCTATCCGATGTAATCACTTTTTGCGGTGTATTTGTTGGGATCCGATGAATTGTGAGTTTATGATGAGATTATCCATGAATATTATTTGAGTTTTCTCTGAACTCTTTTATGCATGATTACTATAGCTTCGTATTTCTCTCCGATCTATTGATTTGGTTTGGCCAACTTGATTGATTTATCTTGCAATGGGAAAGGTGCTTTGTAATGGGTTCGATCTTGCGGTGCTCAATCCCAGTGACAGAAAGGGACATGACACATATGTATTGTTGCTATTAAGGGTAAAAATATGGGGTTTATTCATGCGTGAGTTTACTTTGTCTACATCATGTCATCTTGCTTAAGGCGTTACTCCATTCTTCATGAACTTAATACACTAGATGCATGCTGGATAGCGGTCGATGTGTGGAGTAATAGTAGTAGATGCAGGCAAGAGTCGGTCTACTTGTCTCGCACGTGATGCCTATATACATGATCATTGCCTTGGATATCGTCATGATTAGTTGCTTTTCTATCAATTGCCCAACAGTAATTTGTTCACCCACCGTATGCTATTTTCAAGAGAGAAGCCTCTAGTGAAGACTATGGCCCCCGGGTCTATCTTAATTATATATTGAAAATCCTAAAAATACCTTGCTGCACTTTTACTTTATTTATTTTATTTTGTATTTTTGTTCGATCTATTTATCTATCACCATACAATTTAATCTTGCAATTAACCGCCAAGGGATTGACTACCCTTTGTTCGCGTTGGGTGGAAGGATTTGTTGTTTTGTGTGCAGGTACTGCTAATGAGTTGTTGTGTGATTCTCCTACTGGATTGATAACCTTGGTTTCATAACTGAGGGAAATACTTACCTCTACTGTACTGCATCATCCCCTCCTCTTCGGGGAAATCCCAACGCAGCTCACAAGTAGCAATGGTCATGGTGGGTCACCACAATCGTTGGAGGAAGAAATTCCTTGCACTCTCCTAGCTAGAGTGAGTACTATTGGCGACTTGTTGGAGGTTGCAAAAGCTAGAGTCTTTACAGGAAATGTCATGCACAACAGCAAATTAAATGAGAACGTGCGGAAGGTTTCTTTGCTTAGGGTGTTCCCGAAATATCACAATTTGATTCTGCCACAAAACATTATAGAAGAGGGTGATGAGCCGTAGCCCCTTTCGGAATGCTTTGCTGGTTACCTCAAGTGGCATGCAATGCATATCATAATGGAAAAGCCATCACCAAACAAAACACCGTCTCCCACCACCGCTACCTAGACGATCTCCTCTAGGTCTTTGCAACCCTGTATCGGCTAAGGATGTGCAGGAAGAGCACATGCTTGAAGAATCACAAAATCCTAATTATGATGCAGATGAGGAGACGCCCCCAGCCCTTCCCGAGACGCAACCTTGCAAACAACCAAAGTTTACTCCAACAACACTAAAGAATGTGATGGCCCAAGAAGTGATGTCCTATCCGCCCGTTTCCGTCCAACCGGTGAGAAAAAGAAACATGCATCTAAAGGCTGCGAAAATGAATACTAAGGGAAAAACTTCTACCACCACACGTGCACCGGTAAAGAAGGCACCGAAGAAGTCCTTGGCATATGAACAATGTGCTGACAACCCAAATGCACCTGTCTATATCCCGGGTCAGAGAATGGTACCAGACAAAGCGTACGCGCACCTGAGACTTGAGATGAAGATTCTACATGACAAAATTGTGGAATCAGAGCTAGCCAATAATAAGCAAGGATCCATAGTTAACCCAACACATTACACTGCGAAGGTGCCAAAGGGATATACTTTCTTTGAAAAATTCAGCGGGGACAAAATATATGTAGATTTCAAAGAGATCTTCTATATGTTCAGATTCTATAGTATTGAAACTTGTCTAATGAGGCTATGGGCGCTTTTTCAAGCCACTGAGGTAAGAAGCAAGAAAATTTCCGATATCGCCATAGCCGACCCTTATCTCATGAACGAGGAAAACCTAAAAAATGAGGAAGGGAGGCGGTGCATGAAGAGTTACCTTCTGGATTTCATGCAACAGAACAAGCTTAAAAACTTCCTCCTCGTGCCGTACCGACCCGTCACTACAAGGGAAAACCCTAGCAGTAGCGCGGGTTTGTGGCCTAGAAGTAGCACGGGTACAGGCGCTACTGCTACGGCGCTACAGCTAAACTTTAGCAGTAGCGCGGGTTGGGCCACCGCTACAGCTAAACTTTAGCAGTAGCGTGGGCCCAACCTGCGCTAGTGCTACCCTACCTAGCAGTAGCGTGGGTATAACCAGCGCTACAGCTACAATTTCCTGTATTTTTATTTTCTTCTGCGTATTTGCGTTGTATTTGTACAGGTTTTATAAAGTAGTCTCATCATATGATTTTATGATCATGATGAGTTATTATATCATTGGGTGAAAGAAACGCGGATTAGATTCAAGTGGATGGATCATAATAACTCGTCATGATCATAATAACAACTCATCATCAGCATCATCATCATAATATATAACTCATCATCATCATCATCATCATAGTCATAACAACTCATCATCATAACAACTCCTGATGATCATCATCTATGAGTCATATAGCAACTCATCATTCTAGCTAACACATTGTAGCACATAAATCATCATCATCATAGCCATAATCAACACTAGCTAATTGTTCTTACTACCTAGGACCTAGTCCTCTCTCCTTGGTAAAATATCATAAAAGAGGTAAACCGGCCCATCTCCAAAATGGAGAATGGAGATCCACCTGTTGCCAACTTCTGGCTTGCGCACACGCATGTTGTCTCCAATCGGTTGCGTGCACGCCTTCATTACTTTGCTCCATTCTTTGATATTGAGCCTTCCATCTTTCAAAGAAATAGAGTATGCACTTTGGTAAGCCGTCGATGGAAACGGTCGTAAGCTAACCATGTACATACTCCCTTCGATAAGCATCATGTGAGGCACAACCTCGCTAGGGAGCTTCTGTTGAACAATATAGTAACATATATAGTTAGCAATGTAGTTTACTTAAGAAGAATGTATGCAACGAAGTTACCATCATTAACAAAATCATACCAAGTTTTTGGCAATGAGGTTACCATCAAGCAACTGATGGACTAGTGGCACATATCCAGTATAATTTGGGTTGATGAACTGATTGGTCTTAAATGTCTCAACATCATCTATAAATGAGACAAGATATCCTTTCTCCTCACAATTAAGCTCGGAGCCATAACTATAGTACGTCATGTCCACAGATTTCCAAGTATTTTTTGAAGATAAGAAATAAGCTAATAATTATAAATAAACAAGTTTAGTAGTGATGAACACCAAATATTTTTAAATAAAAAATATAAAGTACTTAACAAATTAGTTTGACAAACTCACATTTAGGCAAAACAGGAGGCATATCCACATCGACCCAAATGTCGACATTATCTTCAATATCTTCATCTTCGGGACGAATATCAAAAGTTATTTGCATATTCTCCTCAAATCCATAGGCCTTGCAGAAAGCTTCCCAATTACATGGCACGGGATGTACTAGTCGAATTGAAAAAAAGGGAAATTACACGTTGAAGCAAAGAATCACAAGTCATGATTAATTACGATGAAATACTTGTCATTGCGTACCGTACAAACATCGAAGGTCTCTTCCAGCTTCACGGTGAAGAACCTACCATTTTGCAGGTGAGGCTCCCTGTCGCACAAACCCCGGTCATTGCAGCAGTAGTCGCACTCCGGGATCCTATCATCGTCGGACATTTCCTGTGTTCAAAATTCAAAGATTATAAATCGACGGCAACTAACAGGAACTCAACACATAGATCATTATTATTCATCACGGGTTGACTGTCGGTCTGTCGAGTCTTTCCTTGAAAACTCTCATCTCACGTGGTGTATATGGTGGGCACTCCCTCTCTGACATTTTCGATCATCGGTGATGGTCACTACTCCTCCTTCCCATAGTGCATAACAAAGGTCTAGCACAAGGAGAAGAAGGCGAAACGACCCCCACGACAACAGTCTGCATTCTTCTTCTCTCATATATGGTGGACACTCTCCCTCACTTATTTTTTGACTGTCATGTATGGAGCCCCGACAGATTTAAAGTCAACCCGAAATGTCATTTAATTCTCTTTCCGGCAAATCCAGGGCACTCGATATTTCCTATATATTCTAGCACAAGTCATGCTAAAATTCACAAAAAAATCCGGCATGACCTTCTCTAAAATAGGACATATCTGTTGGAAATATGCCCTAGAGGCAATAATAAATTGGTTATTATTATATTTCCTTGTTCATGATAATCGTTTATTATCCATGCTATAATTGTATTGATTGGAAACTCAAATACATGTGTGGGTACATAGACAACACTGTGTCGCTAGTAAGCCTCTAGTTGACTAGCTCGTTGATCAAAGATGGTTAAGGTTTCCTAGCCATTGACATGAGATGTCATTTGATAACGGGATCACATCATTAGGAGAATGATGTGATGGACAAGACCCAAACTGTAAACGTAGCATTTGATCGTGTCAGTTTATTGCTATTGTTTTCTGCATGTCAAGTATCTGTTCCTTTGACCATGAGATCATGCAACTCACTGACACCGGAGGAATACCTTGTGTGTATCAAACGTCGCAACGTAACTGGGTGACTATAAAGGTGCTCTACAGGTATCTCCGAGGGTGTCTGTTGGGTTGGCATGGATCAAGACTGGGATTTGTTACTCCGTGTGACGGAGAGGTATCTCAGGGCCCACTCGGTAATACAACATCACATTGAGCCTTGCAAGCAAAGTGACTAAAGAGTTAGCCACAGGATCTTGTATTACGGAACGAGTAAAGAGACTTGCCGGTAACGAGATTGAACTAGGTATAGAGATACCGACGATCGAATCTCGGGCAAGTAACATACCGAAGAACAAAGGGAACAGCATACGGGATTAACTGAATCCTTGACATAGAGGTTCGACCGATAAAGATCTTCGTAGAATATGTAGGAGCCAATATGGGCATCCAGGTCCCGCTATTGGTTATTGGCCGTAGAGGTGTCTCGGTCATGTCTACATAGTTCTCGAACCCGCAGGGTCTACACACTTAACGTTTGGTGACGATTAGTATAGTTGAGTTATTATGTTGGTGACCGAAGGTTGTTCGGAGTCCCGGATAAGATCCCGGACATGACGAGGATCTCCGGAATAGTCCGGAGGTAAAGATTGATATATGTGATAATAGTGTTTTGATCTCCGAAAGAGTTCCGGAGTTCACCGGAATGGGTTCCGGATGTTTACCGAAGTGTTCGGGTGCAGCAACACTTTATATGGGCCAAAGGGATAAAGCCCACGAGGTATTGGAAAGTGCAAAAGTAGTTTTGCTGCCGCGTAAGCGGTACTACCGCTTGTGTGAAGCGGTACTACCGCCCGAGCGGTACTACCGCTTGTGTGAAGCGGTACTACCGCCCAAGCGGTACTACCGCTTGTGTGAAGCGGTACTACCGCTTGTGTGCGGCTGTGCACGATTCGGCAGGGGTCCGAGTTGGACTCTTTCCCTGCGGGCCAAACCGACCTTGTGCGGGCAAAACCGACCTGGAGGAGGCTTTTACTCCAAGTTTAGACCCCAAGGCTCAACATATAAATAGAGGGGCAGGGCTAGCACACGGGACACATCAAGATTTCCCCAAGCCGTGTGCGGCAACCCTAACCCTCTAGTTCCTCCGTCATAATCTCCGTAGTGCTTGGCGAAGCCCTGCAGAGATTGTTCCTCACCACCATCACCACGCCGTCGTGCTGCTGGAACTCAACCACTACTTCACCATCGCTCGCTGGATCGAGGAGGTGAAGGCGTCATCAAGCCGTACGTGTGTTGAACGCGGAGGTGCCGTCCGTTCGGCGCTAGTTCGTGATCGGATCGAGGGACGACTTGCGATTTGGATCGCGGAGACGTTCGACTACATCAACTGCGTTTCTTAAACGCTTCCGCTTAGCGATCTACAAGGGTATGTAGATTCACTCTCCCTCTCGTAGATGCTCATCACCATGGATAGATCTTGTGTGTGCGTAGGAAAATTTTGTTTCCCATGCAACGTTCACCAACAGTGGCATCATGAGCTAGGTCTATGCGTAGATGAGATCTCGAGTAGAACACAAACGAGTTGTGGGCGTGGGTGTATACATATTGCTTGCCGTTACTAGTTGATATTTGATTCGGCGGTACTGTGAGATGAAGCGGCCCGGACCGACATTACGCGTACACTTACGCGAGACAGGTTCCTTCAACTGACATATAACTTCGTTGCATAAAGATGGCTAGCGGGTGTCTGTCTCTCTCACTTTAGTTGAATCGATTTCAATGAAGAGGGTTCTTTTAGAAGATCAAAAAGCAATCACTACACCACGTTGTGGTTTTGCGTAGGTAAGAACGGTTCTTGCAAACCCGTAGCAGCCACGTAAAATTTGCAACAACAATTAGAGGACGTCTAACTTGTTTTTGCAGGGTATGTTGTGATGTGATATGGCCAATTACATGATGAGATATATGTGATGTATGAGATGATCATGTTTTGTATAGAATATCACGACTTGCATGTCGATGAGTACGGCAACTGGCAGGAGCCATAGAGTTGTCTTTAATTATTGTATGACCTGCGTGTCAATCATTAAGCGCTATGTAATGCTTTACTTTATCGCTAAACGTTAGCAATAGTCGTGGAAGCAACAGTCGGCGCGACAACCTTATGGCGACACGTTGATGGAGATCAAGATGATGGAGATCATGGTGTCATGCCGGTGACGATGGAGATCATGCCGGTGCTTTGGAGATGGAGATCAAAAGCACAAGTTCATGGCCATATCATGTCACTTATGATTTGCATGTGATGTTAATCCTTTATGCATCTTATTTTGCTTAGGACGACGGTAGCATTATAAGGTGATCCCTCACTTAAATTTCAAGATAAATTGTGTTCTCCCCAAGTGTGCACCGTTGCGAAAGTTCGTCGTTTCGAGACACGCCGTGATGATCGGGTGTGATAGACTCTACGTTCGCATACAACGGGTGTAAGCCATGTTGCACGTGCGGAACACTCGGGTTAAACTTGACGAGCCTAGCATGTACAGACATGGCCTCGGAACACAAGAGACCGAAAGGTCGAACATGAGTCATATAGTAGATATGATCAACATGAAGATGTTCACCATTGAAACCACCTCAACTCACGTGATGATCGGACTTGAGTTGGTGGATTTGGATCATGTTACACTCGAATGACCGGAGGGATGTCAATTTGAGTGGGAGTTTTTTAAGTAATATGATTAACTAAACTCATTATCTAGAACAATAGTCTAAGTTGTCTTTGCTATATTTATGTTGTAGATCATGGCTCGCGCAGTAGCACCCCTAAATTTTAATGCGTTCCTAGAGAAAGCTAAGTTGAAAGATGATGGAAGTAACTTTGTGGACTGGGCCCGTAATCTAAGGATTATCCTTACGGCTTCCCAGAAGGCTTATGTCCTTGATGCACCGCTTGGTGATCCACCTGCTCCAGTTGAGTCTCTAGACGTTGTGAACGCCTGGCAGGCTCGTTCTGATGATTACTCAATAGTTCAATGTGCAATGTTGTATGGCTTAGAACCGGGACTTCAAAGACGTTTTGAACGTCATGGAGCATATGAGATGTTCCAGGAGTTGAAGTTTATCTTTCAGAAGAATGCCCGGATCGAGAGATATGAGATCTCCGATAAGTTCTATGCTTGCAAGATGGAGGAGAACGGGTCTATCAGTGATCACGTGCTCAGAATGTCTGGGTACTCCACCCGTCTGGCTGAGTTAGGGATGCCCCTTCCGCCAGAGGCTATCACTGACAGATTTCTTCAATCATTGCCACCTAGCTACAAGAGCTTCGTGTTGAACTATAACATGCACGGGATGAACAAGTCAGTCGCCGAGCTGTTTGCGATGCTGAAAGCCGCTGAGTCTGAAATTCAGAAGGAGCATCAAGTGTTGATGGTCAATAAAACCACTAGTTTCAAGAAAAATGGCAAGGGTAAGAAGGGTAACTCCAAGCAGAGTGGCAAAGCAGTTGCTCCTCTCATGAAGAAACCCAAGGCTGGACCCAAACCAGAAACTGTGTGTTTTCATTGCAAGGGAACTGGACACTGGAAGCGGAATTGCCCCAAGTATTTTGGCTGACAAGAAGGCGGCCAACAACAAACAAGGTATATATGATATACATGTTATTGATGTGTACCTTACCAACTCTCGTTGTAGTGCCTGGGTATTTGATACCGGTGCGGTTGCTCATATTTGCAACTCAAAACAGGAACTGCGGAATAGACGGAGGCTGGCAAAGGACGAAGTGACGATGCGCGTGGGAAATGGTTCCAAGGTTGATGTGATCGCCGTCGGCACGCTCGCTCTTCGATTACCGTCGGGATTAGTGATGAACCTAAATAAGTGTTATTTGGTGCCTGCGTTAAGCATGAACATTATATCTGGATCTTGTTTATTGCGAGACGGTTACTCATTTAAATCAGAGAATAATGGTTGTTCTATTTATATGAGTAATATCTTTTATGGTCATGCACCCAATGTGAGGGGTTTATTCTTGTTGAATCTCGATAGTAATGATACACATGTTCATAACATTGATGCCAAAAGATATAGAATTGATAATGATAATACCACTTTCTTGTGGCACTGCCGTTTAGGTCATATTGGCGTAAAACGCATGAAGAAGCTCCATGCTGATGGACTTTTGGAGTCACTTGATTTTGAATCACTTGACACATGTGAGCCATGCCTCATAGGCAAGATGACTAAAACGCCGTTCTCTGGAACAATGGAACGGGCAAGTGACTTATTGGAAATCATACATACTGATGTGTGCGGTCCGATGAGTATTGAGGCGCGCGGTGGTTATCGTTACTTTCTCACCTTCACTGATGACTTAAGTAGATATGGGTATATTTACTTAATGAAACACAAGTCTGAAACATTTGAAAAGTTCAAACAATTTCAGAGTGAAGTTGAGAATCATCGTAACAAGAAGATTAAATTCCTACGATCTGATCGAGGAGGAGAATATCTGAGTTATGAGTTTGGCAGTCACTTAAGACAGTGTGGAATTGTTTCACAATTGACACCGCCTGGAACACCACAGCGTAATGGTGTGTCCGAACGTCGTAATCGAACCTTATTGGATATGGTGCGATCTATGATGTCTCTTGCCGATTTGCCACTATCGTTTTGGGGTTATGCATTAGAGACAGCTGCATTCACTTTAAATAGGGCACCATCGAAATCCGTTGAGACGACGCCATATGAACTTTGGTTTGGCAAGAAGCCAAAACTGTCGTTTCTTAAAGTTTGGGGATGTGATGCTTATGTCAAAAAGCTTCAGCCTGAAAAGCTGGAACCCAAAGCGGAGAAATGCGTCTTCATAGGATACCCAAAAGAGACAGTTGGGTATACCTTCTACCTCAGATCCGAAGGCAAAGTGTTTGTCGCTAAAAACGGAACATTTCTTGAGAAAGAGTTTCTCTCGAAAGAATTGAGTGGGAGGAAAATAGAACTTGATGAGGTTGTTGAACCTTTACTTCAACCTGAGAGTAGCGCAGTGCAGAAAATTGTTTCTGTGGAGCCTACATTAGCTGAAGAGGAAGTTAATGATGATGATCATGAAGCTTTGGATCAAGTTGCTATCGAACCTCGTAGGTCGACAAGGACGCGTACTGCTCCCGAGTGGTACGGCAACCCTGTCTTAGACATCATGTTGTTAGACAACGATGAACCTACGAGCTATGGAGAAGCGATGATGAGCCCGGATTCCGAGAAGTGGTTAGAGGCCATGAAATCCGAGATGGGATCCATGTATGAAAACAAAGTATGGACTTTGGAAGTATTACCTGAAGAGCGTAAGGCCATTCAGAACAAATGGATCTTTAAGAGGAAGACGGACGCGGACGGTAATGTCACCGTCTATAAAGCTCGACTTGTGGCAAAGGGTTTTTCACAAGTTTAAGGAGTTGACTACGATGAGACCTTCTCACCCGTAGCGATGCTTAAGTCCGTCAGAATCATGTTAGCAATAGCTGCCTTTTTTGATTATGAAATTTGGCAGATGGATGTCAAAACAGCGTTCCTTAACGGTTTCCTTAAGGAAGAGTTGTATATGATGCAACCAGAAGGTTTTGTCGATCCAGAGAATGCTGACAAAGTTTGCAAACTCCAGCGATCCATTTATGGACTGGTGCAAGCATCTCGGAGTTGGAATCTTCGTTTTGATGAGGTGATCAAAGCGTTCGAGTTTATACAAGTTTACGGAGAAGCTTGTATTTACAAGAAAGTGAGTGGGAGCTCTATAGCGTTTCTAATATTATATGTGGATGACATATTGCTGATTGGAAACAATATAGAAATGCTGGAAAGCGTAAAGGAATATTTGAACAAGAGTTTTTCAATGAAGGACCTAGGAGAAGCTGCTTTCATATTAGGCATCAAGATCTATAGAGATAGATCAAGACGTTTAATAGGACTTTCACAAAGCACATACCTTGACAAGATTTTGAAGAAGTTCAAAATGGATCAGTCCAAGAAGGGGTTCTTGCCTGTTTTGCAAGGTGTGAAGTTGAGTAAGACTCAATGCCCAGTGACTGCAGAAGATAGAGAAAAGATGAGTGTCATCCCCTATGCTTCAGCCATAGGCTCTGTCATGTATGCAATGCTGTGCACAAGACCCGATGTCAGCCTTGCCATAAGTATGGTCGGAAGGTTTCAAAGTGATCCAGGAATGGAACACTGGACAGCGGTCAAGAATATCCTGAAGTACCTGAAAAGGACTAAGGACATGTTTCTCGTCTATGGAGGTGATCAAGAGCTCGTCGTAAAGGGTTACGTCGATGCAAGCTTTGACACTGATCCGGATGACTCTAAGTCGCAAACCGGATACGTATTTATTCTTAATGGGGGTGCGGTTAGCTGGTGCAGTTCCAAGCAAAGCGTGGTAGCTGATTCTACATGCAAAGCGGAGTACATCGCAGCCTCGGAGGCGGCGAAGGAAGGTGTCTGGATGAAGGAGTTCATGACAGATCTTGGAGTAGTGCCTAGTGCGCTTAACCCAATGACTTTGTTTTGTGATAACACTGGTGCCATTGCTCTAGCCAAGGAACCAAGATTTCACAAGAGGACCAGACACATAAAACGACGTTTCAATTCCATCCGCGATTACATCAAGGAGGACGACATAAATATTTGCAAAGTACACACGGATCTAAATGTTGCAGATCCGATGACTAAACCTCTTCCAAGGGCTAAACATGAACAACACCAGAACTGCATGGGTGTTCGATACATTACAATGTAAATCACATAGTGATGTGAACTAGATTATTGACTCTAGTGCAAGTGGGAGACTGTTGGAAATATGCCCTAGAGGCAATAATAAATTGGTTATTATTATATTTCCTTGTTCATGATAATCGTTTATTATCCATGCTATAATTGTATTGATTGGAAACTCAAATACATGTGTGGGTACATAGACAACACTGTGTCGCTAGTAAGCCTCTAGTTGACTAGCTCGTTGATCAAAGATGGTTAAGGTTTCCTAGCCATTGACATGAGATGTCATTTGATAACGGGATCACATCATTAGGAGAATGATGTGATGGACAAGACCCAAACTGTAAACGTAGCATTTGATCGTGTCAGTTTATTGCTATTGTTTTCTGCATGTCAAGTATCTGTTCCTTTGACCATGAGATCATGCAACTCACTGACACCGGAGGAATACCTTGTGTGTATCAAACGTCGCAACGTAACTGGGTGACTATAAAGGTGCTCTACAGGTATCTCCGAGGGTGTCTGTTGGGTTGGCATGGATCAAGACTGGGATTTGTTACTCCGTGTGACGGAGAGGTATCTCAGGGCCCACTCGGTAATACAACATCACATTGAGCCTTGCAAGCAAAGTGACTAAAGAGTTAGCCACAGGATCTTGTATTACGGAACGAGTAAAGAGACTTGCCGGTAACGAGATTGAACTAGGTATAGAGATACCGACGATCGAATCTCGGGCAAGTAACATACCGAAGAACAAAGGGAACAGCATACGGGATTAACTGAATCCTTGACATAGAGGTTCGACCGATAAAGATCTTCGTAGAATATGTAGGAGCCAATATGGGCATCCAGGTCCCGCTATTGGTTATTGGCCGTAGAGGTGTCTCGGTCATGTCTACATAGTTCTCGAACCCGCAGGGTCTACACACTTAACGTTTGGTGACGATTAGTATAGTTGAGTTATTATGTTGGTGACCGAAGGTTGTTCGGAGTCCCGGATAAGATCCCGGACATGACGAGGATCTCCGGAATAGTCCGGAGGTAAAGATTGATATATGTGATAATAGTGTTTTGATCTCCGAAAGAGTTCCGGAGTTCACCGGAATGGGTTCCGGATGTTTACCGAAGTGTTCGGGTGCAGCAACACTTTATATGGGCCAAAGGGATAAAGCCCACGAGGTATTGGAAAGTGCAAAAGTAGTTTTGCTGCCGCGTAAGCGGTACTACCACTTGTGTGAAGCGGTACTACCGCCCGAGCGGTACTACCGCTTGTGTGAAGCGGTACTACCGCCCAAGCGGTACTACCGCTTGTGTGAAGCGGTACTACCGCTTGTGTGCGGCTGTGCACGATTCGGCAGGGGTCCGAGTTGGACTCTTTCCCTGCGGGCCAAACCGACCTTGTGCGGGCAAAACCGACCTGGAGGAGGCTTTTACTCCAAGTTTAGACCCCAAGGCTCAACATATAAATAGAGGGGCAGGGCTAGCACACGGGACACATCAAGATTTCCCCAAGCCGTGTGCGGCAACCCTAACCCTCTAGTTCCTCCGTCATAATCTCCGTAGTGCTTGGCGAAGCCCTGCAGAGATTGTTCCTCACCACCATCACCACGCCGTCGTGCTGCTGGAACTCAACCACTACTTCACCATCGCTCGCTGGATCGAGGAGGTGAAGGCGTCATCAAGCCGTACGTGTGTTGAACGCGGAGGTGCCGTCCGTTCGGCGCTAGTTCGTGATCGGATCGAGGGACGACTTGCGATTTGGATCGCGGAGACGTTCGACTACATCAACCGCGTTTCTTAAACGCTTCCGCTTAGCGATCTACAAGGGTATGTAGATTCACTCTCCCTCTCGTAGATGCTCATCACCATGGATAGATCTTGTGTGTGCGTAGGAAAATTTTGTTTCCCATGCAACGTTCACCAACAGTGGCATCATGAGCTAGGTCTATGCGTAGATGAGATCTCGAGTAGAACACAAACGAGTTGTGGGCGTGGGTGTATACATATTGCTTGCCGTTACTAGTTGATATTTGATTCGGCGGTACTGTGAGATGAAGCGGCCCGGACCGACATTACGCGTACACTTACGCGAGACAGGTTCCTTCAACTGACATGTAACTTCGTTGCATAAAGATGGCTAGCGGGTGTCTGTCTCTCTCACTTTAGTTGAATCGATTTCAATGAAGAGGGTTCTTTTAGAAGATCAAAAAGCAATCACTACACCACGTTGTGGTTTTGCGTAGGTAAGAACGGTTCTTGCAAACCCGTAGCAGCCACGTCAAATTTGCAGAAACAATTAGAGGACGTCTAACTTGTTTTTGCAGGGTATGTTGTGATGTGATATGGCCAATTACATGATGAAATATATGTGATGTATGAGATGATCATGTTTTGTATAGAATATCACGACTTGCATGTCGATGAGTACGGCAACTGGCAGGAGCCATAGAGTTGTCTTTAATTATTGTATGACCTGCGTGTCAATCATTAAGCGCTATGTAATGCTTTACTTTATCGCTAAACGTTAGCAATAGTCGTGGAAGCAACAGTCGGCGCGACAACCTTATGGCGACACGTTGATGGAGATCAAGATGATGGAGATCATGGTGTCATGCCGGTGACGATGGAGATCATGCCGGTGCTTTGGAGATGGAGATCAAAAGCACAAGTTCATGGCCATATCATGTCACTTATGATTTGCATGTGATGTTAATCCTTTATGCATCTTATTTTGCTTAGGACGACGGTAGCATTATAAGGTGATCCCTCACTTAAATTTCAAGATAAATTGTGTTCTCCCCAAGTGTGCACCGTTGCGAAAGTTCGTCGTTTCGAGACACGCCGTGATGATCGGGTGTGATAGACTCTACGTTCGCATACAACGGGTGTAAGCCATGTTGCACGTGCGGAACACTCGGGTTAAACTTGACGAGCCTAGCATGTACAGACATGGCCTCGGAACACAAGAGACCGAAAGGTCGAACATGAGTCATATAGTAGATATGATCAACATGAAGATGTTCACCATTGAAACCACCTCAACTCACGTGATGATCGGACTTGAGTTGGTGGATTTGGATCATGTTACACTCGAATGACCGGAGGGATGTCAATTTGAGTGGGAGTTTTTTAAGTAATATGATTAACTAAACTCATTATCTAGAACAATAGTCTAAGTTGTCTTTGCTATATTTATGTTGTAGATCATGGCTCGCGCAGTAGCACCCCTAAATTTTAATGCGTTCCTAGAGAAAGCTAAGTTGAAAGATGATGGAAGTAACTTTGTGGACTGGGCCCGTAATCTAAGGATTATCCTTACGGCTTCCCAGAAGGCTTATGTCCTTGATGCACCGCTTGGTGATCCACCTGCTCCAGTTGAGTCTCTAGACGTTGTGAACGCCTGGCAGGCTCGTTCTGATGATTACTCAATAGTTCAATGTGCAATGTTGTATGGCTTAGAACCGGGACTTCAAAGACGTTTTGAACGTCATGGAGCATATGAGATGTTCCAGGAGTTGAAGTTTATCTTTCAGAAGAATGCCCGGATCGAGAGATATGAGATCTCCGATAAGTTCTATGCTTGCAAGATGGAGGAGAACGGGTCTATCAGTGATCACGTGCTCAGAATGTCTGGGTACTCCACCCGTCTGGCTGAGTTAGGGATGCCCCTTCCGCCAGAGGCTATCACTGACAGATTTCTTCAATCATTGCCACCTAGCTACAAGAGCTTCGTGTTGAACTATAACATGCACGGGATGAACAAGTCAGTCGCCGAGCTGTTTGCGATGCTGAAAGCCGCTGAGTCTGAAATTCAGAAGGAGCATCAAGTGTTGATGGTCAATAAAACCACTAGTTTCAAGAAAAATGGCAAGGGTAAGAAGGGTAACTCCAAGCAGAGTGGCAAAGCAGTTGCTCCTCTCGTGAAGAAACCCAAGGCTGGACCCAAACCAGAAACTGTGTGTTTTCATTGCAAGGGAACTGGACACTGGAAGCGGAATTGCCCCAAGTATTTTGGCTGACAAGAAGGCGGCCAACAACAAACAAGGTATATATGATATACATGTTATTGATGTGTACCTTACCAACTCTCGTTGTAGTGCCTGGGTATTTGATACCGGTGCGGTTGCTCATATTTGCAACTCAAAACAGGAACTGCGGAATAGACGGAGGCTGGCAAAGGACGAAGTGACGATGCGCGTGGGAAATGGTTCCAAGGTTGATGTGATCGCCGTCGGCACGCTCGCTCTTCGATTACCGTCGGGATTAGTGATGAACCTAAATAAGTGTTATTTGGTGCCTGCGTTAAGCATGAACATTATATCTGGATCTTGTTTATTGCGAGACGGTTACTCATTTAAATCAGAGAATAATGGTTGTTCTATTTATATGAGTAATATCTTTTATGGTCATGCACCCAATGTGAGGGGTTTATTCTTGTTGAATCTCGATAGTAATGATACACATGTTCATAACATTGATGCCAAAAGATATAGAATTGATAATGATAATACCACTTTCTTGTGGCACTGCCGTTTAGGTCATATTGGCGTAAAACGCATGAAGAAGCTCCATGCTGATGGACTTTTGGAGTCACTTGATTTTGAATCACTTGACACATGTGAGCCATGCCTCATAGGCAAGATGACTAAAACGCCGTTCTCTGGAACAATGGAACGGGCAAGTGACTTATTGGAAATCATACATACTGATGTGTGCGGTCCGATGAGTATTGAGGCGCGCGGTGGTTATCGTTACTTTCTCACCTTCACTGATGACTTAAGTAGATATGGGTATATTTACTTAATGAAACACAAGTCTGAAACATTTGAAAAGTTCAAACAATTTCAGAGTGAAGTTGAGAATCATCGTAACAAGAAGATTAAATTCCTACGATCTGATCGAGGAGGAGAATATCTGAGTTATGAGTTTGGTAGTCACTTAAGACAGTGTGGAATTGTTTCACAATTGACACCGCCTGGAACACCACAGCGTAATGGTGTGTCCGAACGTCGTAATCGAACCTTATTGCATATGGTGCGATCTATGATGTCTCTTGCCGATTTGCCACTATCGTTTTGGGGTTATGCATTAGAGACAGCTGCATTCACTTTAAATAGGGCACCATCGAAATCCGTTGAGACGACGCCATATGAACTTTGGTTTGGCAAGAAGCCAAAACTGTCGTTTCTTAAAGTTTGGGGATGTGATGCTTATGTCAAAAAGCTTCAGCCTGAAAAGCTGGAACCCAAAGCGGAGAAATGCGTCTTCATAGGATACCCAAAAGAGACAGTTGGGTATACCTTCTACCTCAGATCCGAAGGCAAAGTGTTTGTCGCTAAAAACGGAACATTTCTTGAGAAAGAGTTTCTCTCGAAAGAATTGAGTGGGAGGAAAATAGAACTTGATGAGGTTGTTGAACCTTTACTTCAACCTGAGAGTAGCGCAGTGCAGAAAATTGTTTCTGTGGAGCCTACATTAGCTGAAGAGGAAGTTAATGATGATGATCATGAAGCTTTGGATCAAGTTGCTATCGAACCTCGTAGGTCGACAAGGACGCGTACTGCTCCCGAGTGGTACGGCAACCCTGTCTTAGACATCATGTTGTTAGACAACGATGAACCTACGAGCTATGGAGAAGCGATGATGAGCCCGGATTCCGAGAAGTGGTTAGAGGCCATGAAATCCGAGATGGGATCCATGTATGAAAACAAAGTATGGACTTTGGAAGTATTACCTGAAGAGCGTAAGGCCATTCAGAACAAATGGATCTTTAAGAGGAAGACGGACGCGGACGGTAATGTCACCGTCTATAAAGCTCGACTTGTGGCAAAGGGTTTTTCACAAGTTTAAGGAGTTGACTACGATGAGACCTTCTCACCCGTAGCGATGCTTAAGTCCGTCAGAATCATGTTAGCAATAGCTGCCTTTTTTGATTATGAAATTTGGCAGATGGATGTCAAAACAGCGTTCCTTAACGGTTTCCTTAAGGAAGAGTTGTATATGATGCAACCAGAAGGTTTTGTCGATCCAGAGAATGCTGACAAAGTTTGCAAACTCCAGCGATCCATTTATGGACTGGTGCAAGCATCTCGGAGTTGGAATCTTCGTTTTGATGAGGTGATCAAAGCGTTCGAGTTTATACAAGTTTACGGAGAAGCTTGTATTTACAAGAAAGTGAGTGGGAGCTCTATAGCGTTTCTAATATTATATGTGGATGACATATTGCTGATTGGAAACAATATAGAAATGCTGGAAAGCGTAAAGGAATATTTGAACAAGAGTTTTTCAATGAAGGACCTAGGAGAAGCTGCTTTCATATTAGGCATCAAGATCTATAGAGATAGATCAAGACGTTTAATAGGACTTTCACAAAGCACATACCTTGATAAGATTTTGAAGAAGTTCAAAATGGATCAGTCCAAGAAGGGGTTCTTGCCTGTTTTGCAAGGTGTGAAGTTGAGTAAGACTCAATGCCCAGTGACTGCAGAAGATAGAGAAAAGATGAGTGTCATCCCCTATGCTTCAGCCATAGGCTCTGTCATGTATGCAATGCTGTGCACAAGACCCGATGTCAGCCTTGCCATAAGTATGGTCGGAAGGTTTCAAAGTGATCCAGGAATGGAACACTGGACAGCAGTCAAGAATATCCTGAAGTACCTGAAAAGGACTAAGGACATGTTTCTCGTCTATGGAGGTGATCAAGAGCTCGTCGTAAAGGGTTACGTCGATGCAAGCTTTGACACTGATCCGGATGACTCTAAGTCGCAAACCGGATACGTATTTATTCTTAATGGGGGTGCGGTTAGCTGGTGCAGTTCCAAGCAAAGCGTGGTAGCTGATTCTACATGCGAAGCGGAGTACATCGCAGCCTCGGAGGCGGCGAAGGAAGGTGTCTGGATGAAGGAGTTCATGACAGATCTTGGAGTAGTGCCTAGTGCGCTTAACCCAATGACTCTGTTTTGTGATAACACTGGTGCCATTGCTCTAGCCAAGGAACCAAGATTTCACAAGAGGACCAGACACATAAAACGACGTTTCAATTCCATCCGCGATTACATCAAGGAGGACGACATAAATATTTGCAAAGTACACACGGATCTAAATGTTGCAGATCCGATGACTAAACCTCTTCCAAGGGCTAAACATGAACAACACCAGAACTGCATGGGTGTTCGATACATTACAATGTAAATCACATAGTGATGTGAACTAGATTATTGACTCTAGTGCAAGTGGGAGACTGTTGGAAATATGCCCTAGAGGCAATAATAAATTGGTTATTATTATATTTCCTTGTTCATGATAATCGTTTATTATCCATGCTATAATTGTATTGATTGGAAACTCAAATACATGTGTGGGTACATAGACAACACTGTGTCGCTAGTAAGCCTCTAGTTGACTAGCTCGTTGATCAAAGATGGTTAAGGTTTCCTAGCCATTGACATGAGATGTCATTTGATAACGGGATCACATCATTAGGAGAATGATGTGATGGACAAGACCCAAACTGTAAACGTAGCATTTGATCGTGTCAGTTTATTGCTATTGTTTTTTGCATGTCAAGTATCTGTTCCTTTGACCATGAGATCATGCAACTCACTGACACCGGAGGAATACCTTGTGTGTATCAAACGTCGCAACGTAACTGGGTGACTATAAAGGTGCTCTACAGGTATCTCCGAGGGTGTCTGTTGGGTTGGCATGGATCAAGACTGGGATTTGTTACTCCGTGTGACGGAGAGGTATCTCAGGGCCCACTCGGTAATACAACATCACATTGAGCCTTGCAAGCAAAGTGACTAAAGAGTTAGCCACAGGATCTTGTATTACGGAACGAGTAAAGAGACTTGCCGGTAACGAGATTGAACTAGGTATAGAGATACCGACGATCGAATCTCGGGCAAGTAACATACCGAAGAACAAAGGGAACAGCATACGGGATTAACTGAATCCTTGACATAGAGGTTCGACCGATAAAGATCTTCGTAGAATATGTAGGAGCCAATATGGGCATCCAGGTCCCGCTATTGGTTATTGGCCGTAGAGGTGTCTCGGTCATGTCTACATAGTTCTCGAACCCGCAGGGTCTACACACTTAACGTTTGGTGACGATTAGTATAGTTGAGTTATTATGTTGGTGACCGAAGGTTGTTCGGAGTCCCGGATAAGATCCCGGACATGACGAGGATCTCCGGAATAGTCCGGAGGTAAAGATTGATATATGTGATAATAGTGTTTTGATCTCCGAAAGAGTTCCGGAGTTCACCGGAATGGGTTCCGGATGTTTACCGAAGTGTTCGGGTGCAGCAACACTTTATATGGGCCAAAGGGATAAAGCCCACGAGGTATTGGAAAGTGCAAAAGTAGTTTTGCTGCCGCGTAAGCGGTACTACCGCTTGTGTGAAGCGGTACTACCGCCCGAGCGGTACTACCGCTTGTGTGAAGCGGTACTACCGCCCAAGCGGTACTACCGCTTGTGTGAAGCGGTACTACCGCTTGTGTGCGGCTGTGCACGATTCGGCAGGGGTCCGAGTTGGACTCTTTCCCTGCGGGCCAAACCGACCTTGTGCGGGCAAAACCGACCTGGAGGAGGCTTTTACTCCAAGTTTAGACCCCAAGGCTCAACATATAAATAGAGGGGCAGGGCTAGCACACGGGACACATCAAGATTTCCCCAAGCCGTGTGCGGCAACCCTAACCCTCTAGTTCCTCCGTCATAATCTCCGTAGTGCTTGGCGAAGCCCTGCAGAGATTGTTCCTCACCACCATCACCACGCCGTCGTGCTGCTGGAACTCAACCACTACTTCACCATCGCTCGCTGGATCGAGGAGGTGAAGGCGTCATCAAGCCGTACGTGTGTTGAACGCGGAGGTGCCGTCCGTTCGGCGCTAGTTCGTGATCGGATCGAGGGACGACTTGCGATTTGGATCGCGGAGACGTTCGACTACATCAACCGCGTTTCTTAAACGCTTCCGCTTAGCGATCTACAAGGGTATGTAGATTCACTCTCCCTCTCGTAGATGCTCATCACCATGGATAGATCTTGTGTGTGCGTAGGAAAATTTTGTTTCCCATGCAACGTTCACCAACAATATCGAGCGCCTGAAATTTGCCGGAACGGAAATGAATCAACACTCCGGCAAAACATAGGCCACTCGGATTTTTCCTGCGATACAAAGAGTCAAATGTGGCCATCTTTGGCACCATATACACAACAGCTCAAGATCGACATGTCCATACACATACACATGTTCTTTTTTAAGCATGAACAGAGTCAAGTTCTTATTTATACATAAAAGTTTTAAACTTGAAATGCTATCTGAATCAATTATCATTTCAAAAAAAAAACTAGCTTCACATTGTCACAGCTACTCATCTACTACTACTACATCTATAAAAACATCTATGAAAACTAGCATATAACAGGACCTCTATGCATGTTCATCATTGACATTCACAACACATCATCATTGAGATCAACGACATGGGGATTTGGTTGGTCTCACCTCGAGGTCGGAGGGGGTCGATGACGGGGACGATGGCGGGGACGATGCAGGGGCAAATACTTGATTTCTGTGAAAACAAAATATAAACAAAAAGATTATTATGCTGATTTTAGGACTTAGTGAAACCCTATAAGCTATCAACTAAACCCTAGAAGCATACTAAATCAAAGTGTTACATATCAACTAAATATATTAACTATGTCTAAATTTTTACTAATTCACTCTAAACCCTAAAAAATATTAACTATATCAAAGTGTTACATATCAACTAATCAAAAGTAAATCTATCAACTATGTCTAAATTTTTACTAATTCACTCTAAACCCTAAAAACTATTAACTAAATCAGAGTGTTACATATCAACTAATGAAAATGTTAGAGGGGATGAGCATGGAGGAGGGGGGGAGGAGGGGCTGTGTGGATGGAGGAGGGGGAGGGAGGAGGGGCTGTGGATGGAGGAGGAGGGGCGGCTAGAGGAGGGAGGAGCAGGGGGGAGGAGGGGCGGCTAGAGGAGGGAGGAGCAGGGGGGGAGGAGGAGGGAGGAGGGAGGAGGAGGGGGGATGGAGGAGGGAAGAGGCAGGAGGTGGGAGGAGGAGGCTTACCGAGGCCGGGGGATGGCGGCGACGACGGCGGCAATGCGGCGACGGCGGCGACGGTAGGAGGAGGACGGCCGTGACGGTGAGAGAGTGAGACAAGGAGAGTGAGGAACGGGCGGGACGGGGAGATAAGGCTGGATTAGCAGCAGCGCGGGTCACGGCCCAGCGCTACTGCTAACTCAGTTAGCTGTAGCGCGTGTTCAAGCCCAGCGCTGCTGCTAAGTGGGGAAGGGCAGCTGGGCCCGGGCTGGCCACAGTAGCAGCGCGGGCAGTGAGCCAGCGCTACTGCTAATGGGTTTAGCAGTAGCGTTGGGCCGAGAGCCGCGCTACTGCTATGGCCAGCACGTGGGGGGACGGCGGGGCCCTCATAGTAGTCGCGCCTGTTTGGCATGCCCGCGCTACTACTAATCTCCACCTGCAGCGCGTGTGCTAAGCACGCGCTACTGCTAAATAACACTAGCGCAGCCCATTATCCCCGCGCTACTGTTAATCCTCTACCTATAAGGTATTTCCTAGTAGTGCATGTACATCCTTCTTTGGCTTCACGCTTTCACTTTTGTACCTTTCCTTCATATATATGTTGTCACGTCTCAAAATTTGTAACTTTGTCATGATCGCGCGGTATATTTATTCAGTTTTGCGCAGCAACCATTGGGTTCCCCTAGTGCTAAGACCGGCAAGGTGAAATTGTTACTTGCTGGATTCCACGAAGAGCCCGGGAAATGACTGGTCCCTCCTGAAGGACCTTCTCGATGATTGTCTTTTTGATCTGAATACTACAGGAGGCAACACGGTTGAGAAACACTACAAAGGAAGTGGAAAGAAAATGATTACCTTCAAATGGAAAACTCTATCTTGTATGCAACAACCGCCGACTAGTCTGACCTGTGGCTTTTACACCTGCATTCACATGGAAGAATTCATACGGTCCGTGAAAATGTTAAATCAGCATGATAAAATCCTCAAATGGGGTCAAGAAGTACAAAACAAGCAGCCCGAAGCTGGCTTAGTGCTCGAAGAACTACAAGTCAAGTTAGCGGCTATCATAAACAAGGAGGTCCGCTTCTCGTCCGGCCTATTCTATTATAACTCCGAAGAAGATGGGTCCAACCAACAAAAGAGCCTTACCTAGCGCATTGCAGCAGGCAAAACTGAAACCGTGACTAAACATATTTGGCGTCATGCACTATGTAGTTGATGACCATGTATTTTGTGTAACTCGTTTATTCTTAATGTACTTCTCGTTCTTTATTTTCAGTGATTACCATTAGTTTTATTCCTGATTTTCTCGCATTTAATTGATAACTGTCTCCTATTTGCATCAACTAATGCTGCTGTGGCAGCATAATATATGCTATTATGCTGCCACGGCAGCGTTTTTTATTCTAGCCTGGTGCATCAATCAATGGCAGGCAAAAACAAGAGCCCGCCGCTCGTACTTCACATGATACTGGCGGGCACGAGTACTCACCCGCCATGGGTATGGCTGCCCGCCACTGCTACGAGATGGTCAACACTGGCGGGCAGGTTGCCCCGCTCGCCACTGTTAGGGACCTACCAGTGACGGGCGGGCGCCCGCCACTGATGCCACCTTAGCAGTGGCAGGAGGTCAGTGGCGGGCAGCCCTGAGAGCCTGGCCCGCCACTACTAGGCTTTTTGCACCCGCCACTGCTGGGCATTCCTGCAGTAGTGAGAGTTTGCTGCAACCAGCAAACTAGAAGTTGGAACTGATGCGGAGTGGTGCTGGGGCGACGACGGGGGTGGCGCCGCGATTGCTGCAACTGGCAACCGTAAAAGCTTCAACCAGCATAGAAAAAAGCTTCAACTATGGAAAAAAGCTACAACCGTGTGAGAAAAGGCTTCGATCGAAATCGGAAAAAGCTTCAACCATACAGCAAAAAAGCATCAACCGGTGTAAAAAAAACTTCCAGCGTGAATCTTCAAAAACCGGCGCCGTCTGCTGACGATGGTATGAGCGGCGACGCTGGGAGCTACGGCCGGCGGCATGGTGGTGCTGCGACGGGCGTGTTATGACGGCGGCGACTAGTTGCTGCAACGACGGAGGCATCAGGCGTTCTACAAATGGCGGACGTTGCTACGAGGACGATGACTGGATGCTGCGACGGCGCCCTGCTGGAACTGGCGGAGAAGGCGAGTGGCGGCGAGCCGGCGGGGAAGGCGAGTGGCGGCGAGCCGGTGGCGCTTCAAGGTGGGGGCGCTCTCGTATCCATGGCGAGCAAGGTTGCTGTAGGGACGTCAATGGCAGAATAGGGATTTTTCTCTGTTTCGTTGATACGGTAAGAGGAAGACGACGATTCGTTTTTTTAAGTCAATCGTACGGTATGAATAGTTTTAATCATGCGGCTGCTGGGGGAACGGCCGAAAGTTTGGGCCGGCACGCCGGCGCGTAGTACTCGCCTAAAATAAAGGCCCATGCAGCGTGGAATCTGTTCCCGACTTGGCGTAGTTTAGACATTCAGTTAGTTTGTTAGCTGAGCCGTCACTGGTGGATCGTGGGATGGCACGATTGTAAACGTGTGACGGCCACACCCTAACGATCGGGAAGACGTGGGATGGTGCGTCCGATCAGCCCGCTCGTGGACTGGGTACTTTTTAGTTTGTGTTCCAAGTACAAATAACGAGAAAGAAGAAAAGGCTGCATGCTGAACGCAGCGCAAAAACATCCAGTGTTCAGGGTTGAGCAAGTTCAGAGTTTCTTTCTGAAACAACACTTGGCATCAGAGCTACAGTGAGAGAATGTCGGGACAAGGTGGCTCACGCACGCCGCAGCGCTCAGGCTCGCGCCAGAGGAACACGCCATCACCTGTGGCTCGTCGGGACGAAGCCCTACGCGGCGAGGTGGGCGGGAGCTGGTCATTCACGAGCGGGTGATAAGAGATGGCGGCGGCGGAGGGCCCAATCCTGATGAAAGTACACCTGCAGGCCGCGCGTATGTGGGAGGCGGTCGAGTCAGGCGACGACGATCACCCGGATGATCGTTCGGCGTTGGGCGTGATTCTCCGCGGTGTACCGCCGGAGATGCTCCGGACCTTGGCAGGCAAGGCCTCGGCCAGGGAGGCTTGGGACACAGTGAAGACGCTCCGGATGGGCGTGGAGCGCGTGCGTGAATCGAGGGCTCAGGCGTTGCGCCGGGACTTCGAGACACTCTCCTTCAAGGAGGGAGAGACGGTGGAGGATTTCGCCCTTCGCCTCACCAGCCTGATCAATGATCTTCAGCAACTTGGCGACGACGTCGATGAGGTCAAGGCGGTGAGAAAGTTCTTGTGGGTGGTGCCGCAGCGCTATGCCCAGGTAGCCATCTCAATTGAAACTCTAGTTGATCTGAAATTACTGACAATCGAGGAGGTGGCCGGCCGTTTTCTTGCCATCGAGGAGCGCCTCGACCCCGACACGGGCGGCTCCAGCGGCAAGCTTCTCCTCACCGAGGAGGACTGACTAGAGCGGCAGAGGCGGCGTCAGCCAGGCGAGGGATCATCGGGCGCCGGGTACAAAGGCAAAGGGAAACCTAAGCTGAAGACACCCGGCAGCACCGGTGACGCACACGCCCTCAGCCCGGCGGCGGCCCCAAGAGGAAGGGCCAGTGCCGCAATTGTGGCAAATGGAGTCACTGGGCGAGGGACTGCCACGGCAAGCCCAAGAAGGACCGGCGCGAGGAGGCGAACGTCGCGCAGGTGAAAGAGGCGGAGGGGCCGGGGCTACTCATGGCCGTCTTTGATGCGCCGGAGCAGGTCACGATTACTGCCCCACAGGCCGTCTTCCTCAACAAGGAGCGCATGGTGCCCAGTGACGTGCCTAGGGACATTGGCGACGGATCGTGGTACGCCGACACGGGCGCAAGCAGCCATATGACTGTCCGCAAGGAGCTGTTCGCGACTCTGGACGAGACGGTGCACGGCACTGTTCGTTTCGGAGATGGATCGGCCGTCGACATCCTCGTCAAGGGCACCGTGATCTTCGAGTGCCTAACGGGCGACCAGCGCATGCTCACGGAGGTGTATTTTATACCTCGCCTGCGGAGTAACATCGTGTCGCTCGGGCAGCTGGAGGAGAAGGGGTGCGAGATCGTGATCAAGAACGGCGTGCTGACGATCTACGACCAGGAGGGTCGTGCGCTAGCGTGCTGACGATCCGGCGTGGCTATGGCATGCCCGTTTCGGACACCTCCACTTCCGGGCGCTCAACATGCTGTCCAGGAAGAACATGGCGCGTGGGATGCCGTGCATCGAGCACGTCGGCGAGTACTGTAACGGGTGCATGCTGGGCAAGCAGCACCGCGTCCCGTTCCCACAGGCGGCGACCTACCATGCGGAGGAGCGACTGGAACTTGTGCACACGGACTTGTGTGGTCCGATCTCGCCAGCAACACCCGGAGGTAGAAACTACTTCCTGTTAATCGTAGACGATTATTCTCGGTACATGTGGATCGAAGTTCTTAGGACCAAGAGCGAGGCATTTTCCTTCTTCAAGAAGGTGAAGGCGGCAGCGGAAAATAAGAGCGGGTGCAAGCTTCTTGCGTTTCGCTCGGATCGCGGTGGGGAGTTCAACTCCACCGAATTCATCAGCTACTGCAGCGAGCTCGGCATCAAGCATCTCACGACGGCTCCGTAAACGCCGCAGCAGAACAGAGTTGTCGAGCGCCAGAATCCAACGGTGGTGGAGATGGCTCGGTGTATGCTGAAGAGCATTCGTGTGCCGGCTGTGTTCTGGGGTGAGGCTGTAAAGACAGCTGTCTATGTCCTCAACAGGTCTCCTACAAGAAGCCTCGACGGCGTGACACTATATGAGCAGTGGCACGGCAAGAAGCCCAGTGTAGCACACTTGCGCATGTTCGGGTGCCATGCTCATATGAAGAAGCCGGGGCCTGGGATCAACAAGCTGGCGGACAGATCAACGTCCGGCGTCATGATGGGGTACGAGGAGGGCTCAAAAGCCTACCGTATCTACGATCCGGCGGCCGAGAAGCTGCTGGTGTCGCGGGACATCGCGTTCTAGGAATCGCGGCCTTGGGCCTGGACAGAGGAGGCGGCGTAGCAAAGCACGCCATCGGGCGTGTTCTCGGTGGTATAGACCACTAAGCCAGGGGTCACCGTGCGCTACGGCGGCGATGAGGGGGTGCTCCGCACTCCAGAGCCGCTCACGCCTGAGCCGGCCTCACCACAGGTGCAGTGGGCCACGCCGCCCACTCACGACAACGCCCTCGAGACACCGACAGTGGGCCGCGTCGCTACCGCCGCGTCCAGAACATGTACGACACCACAAAGGAGCTTCCCGAGCCGTTCGACTACGACGACGCGCACGGTGATGAGGAGCTATACGAGGAGCATCATGGCCTATGTTACCTCGCAGCCGAAGAGCCGACGAGTGTCCAAGAGGCGCTTGCTGATCGCGCGTGGCGTACTGCCATGGACGAGGAGATGGAGGCCATCATCGACAACTGAACCTGGGAGCTCACTGATCTTCCGGCCGGCCACAAGGCCATCGGATTGAAGTGGGTCTTCAAGGTCAAGCGAGACCCCGCCGGCAACGTCGTCAAACACAAGGCTCGCTTGGTGGCAAAGGGCTATGCCCAGCGCCGGGGGTGGACTTTGAGGAGGTGTTCACCCCGGTGGCGTGCATGGAGACCGTGCGGATGCTCCTCGCACTCGCGGCTCAAGCTGGTTGGCAGGTACATCACATGGATGTTAAGCCCGCGTTTCTTAACGGAGATCTTGCAGAGGAGGTCTATGTATAGCTACCAAACTTTTAGATAGCGCGAGATATCGGCGCTATAGCGGCCAGGAAAGGGGCTGCGCTACGCTACGCTGGAATGCTGCTCAAGTGCCTTCGCGCGCTGAAAGCACCGCTAAAGTCGATTTAGCGCTAAATCTGAGCTGCAAAATAGCGTTAGCGTCCCGCGCGGCTGGTGGCGACGTGGCGCGAGGACAGCGTGGGGGCAGGCGAGGTGGCCGGTGGTGGCGTCGGGTGCCGGGCGGCCGGTCGTGGTGGCGCACCAGAGCCGGTCATCGTTGCCGGCCATGGTGGCGGAGGGGGTCGGGCAGGAGGCACGGGAGGTGGCCGGCCGGAACGGCGGCGTGCTCCCGCGCGGAGGATGGAGACGTTCGACGGCGCGCGTCGCTCGAGCGGCGCGGTGGGAGAGAGGGACGAGGGAGGAGAGGAGGAGGCGGCTGCAGGAGGCGGCGCCGGCCGGCGGGAGTGGCGGCAGCGGGCGGCTTGGCGCGGGTGTCTCCCAGGCGGCGGCGGCGGCGCCTCCCGATTGGGATCGAGCGTGGGTGCGTGTTGGGTTAGGGTATGCACTATGCAGGGAACTGGGTGGGGCTTAAGTAGGGGCCATATGGGCCAAGTGGGCCAGCCTGGCCGGTTGGGCTGTGCAGCCTAGTTTAGTTAGGTCGCGTATATGTTAAATTTATGTCTGATTGTATGTTTATTTTTTATATTTTTTATATTTTTTATTGATTTATGCTGAAACGCTAAATGGGACTTAGCGCGCTATAGGGCCGAGCCCGCCGCTAAGAGGCTTAGCGCGCTATTTAAAACTTTGATAGCTACCGCCGGGGTCCGTCGATGATCGAGAGAGCTGCAAAGTGTACAAGCTGCGGAAGGCGCTGTAAGGGCTGCGACAAGCACCACGGGCCTGGATTGCTAAACTGGATGCATCGTTGCAAGTGTTAGAAGGGATAGAGAGAATTGGTGAAATCGATGTTTATTGCTTGAGCCTCGTGGACATATATATAGGAGTACATGATCTTCTTGGAGTACAAGACAAGCCAGAATACTTCCTAGTCTATCCTATGTTTCCAATCTAATCACGATACTCAACATCCCCCCGCAGTCACAACGGTAGCGACGCAGACAGTGAGACTGGAGAAGAATCCGAAGGTAAGCCGACGGACACCCCCCCACAGTCGTAACGGTCGATGCATCGCGGAAGTCGTGGCTGGAGTGAAAACCGACGAGGTTGCTCAAGCAAGGCAGTAGCCCTTTGTGCCGATGTCGATGTAGCCGAGAGCGTAGGATGGTGTAGCCGTGGTCGAGGTAGCCGTGCGAGGGACGCCGTGGTCGATGTCGAGTCGGGGTGGCCGATGTCGAGGTAGTCGCCGTGCGGCGGTGGCGGCGGCTAGGTTAGGAGCACGGCGACGGTGCTCGAAATAGGCAAGAAAGAACCCGACAGCGTGACGAAGACCGGCGCGGACGGTGACATTTCCGCGCCAAGGGAGGCGACGCGGCGCATATCACATGGAAGTCGACGCGCGGGGACGGCGGAGTGGACCGCAAGCCGCGATGCTACGGCCCGAAGGGGTGACGCAGCGGCAGCGCGTGGGTCGGGGCGACGGCGGGGAAGACCTCAGGGCGGTTGCAGGGACCGCGTGCCACGCTCGCTACGGCGCGACGGGGCGACGCAGCGGCAGCGAGAGGGTCGGTGCAGCCTCGGGGACGGCCTGGAGCGGACGGCCTCAGGGCGGCGGTTGACCACGGGCCGCGGCACTACGGCCCGAAGGGGCGACACAGCGGCAGCGCGCGGGTTGGTGCAACCATGTGAACGGCCTCAGGGCGGCGGGGACCACATGCCGCGGTGCTACGGCCCGAAGGGGCGACGCAGCGGCGACGCGGATCGGTGCAGCCACGGGGAGAACCACGGGGCGGCGGCGCTGCGGCCCGACGGGGCGACGCAACGGCAGCCCGTTGCTCGATCGGTGGAGGGGCGCGCTGAACTCGGGGACAGGGCGGTGACGCCCGGTGCAGAGGGACGGGCGGGCAGATGCGCGGATGGTGGCCGTGACAGGCCGCCACATCGCGTGAGGCCGCCCGGTCGGACAAGAGGCCGGGTGGTCGCGCCGGTGTCAGAGTAGAGGCGCGGATCGACAGCGGCGGCGGGCGACGCAAACCGATCTTAGATCAGAAAACCAAAAAAAAAACACCAATCAATTGATCGGCGAGAGAGAAAACCCCCAATCAACAGATCGGGAAAAAGACTCTCTAGGGCAGCCGATCAACACGATCGGCGGACGAACCCTAGGTACGGGCGGCGCGGCCCCCGGCGGCGATTATGGAGATCGACCGCGCCGGGGGCGGCGCGATGCGGAAGCGATGGCGGCGGCTAGCTAGGGTTTTGGATCGGGGTTAGGCTGATACCATGTTAGAAGGGATAGAGAGAATTGGTGAAATCGATGTTTATTACTTAAGCCTCGTGGGCATATATATAGGAGTACATGATATACTCAACAGCAAGCTTTGGGTTTCAGAAGAAGCCGGCTGGAACACGCTGTGTAGTATAGGCGTGGTGACCACAAGAACTTCCTGTTGGTGGGAGTATATGTGGATGATCTAGTGATTACCGAGACAAGTCAGGATGGTATTGACAAGTTCAAGCAGGAGATGCAGCGGCTGTTCAAATTGAGTGATCTCGGCCTACTGTCCTACTACTTGGGTATTGAAGTTGAGCAGGAAAATGGTGAGATACAGATCTGTCTAAGCAGCTATGCTAAGATTTTGGAAGTTGCCAGCATGGAGCAATGCAATCCTTGTGCAACTCCAATGGAATGCCTCAAGCTCAACAAGAGGGATGGAGCTGAAGCCGTGGATGCCACTTTGTACAGGAGGGTGATCGGCAGTCTTCGCTACTTGGTCAATACAAGGCCTGATATAGCATGTGCCGTCGGCATTGTTAGCAGATACATGGAGGCACCAAGCAAGCAGCATTGGATGGCAGTGAAACAAATTCTTAGGTACATACAAGGTACTAAAGGGTATGGATGCTGCTACAGGGCCGGTGCAAAGGGTTTGGTGCTGACAGGTTACAGTGATAGTGACCATGCCGGGGACATAGATGACAGAAAGAGCACTTCTGGAGTTGTGTTCATGCTTGGAAGGAACATTGTGACATGGAGCTCGCCGAGGCAAAAGATAGTGACCACATCATCCTGCGAGGCGGAGTATGTGGCAGCGGCGAGCGGCGCTTGTCAAGGGGTCTGGCTCAGCAGATTGCTCGGGGAAATGACAGGGCAAGCTCCGGCCATGTTCGACCTTATGGTTGATAACCAGTCAGCTATCGCACTGAGCAAACATCCGGTGCACCACGACCTGAGTAAGCATATCGATGTTAAGTACCACTTCATCAGGGAGTGCGTTGAGGAAGGTAGAGCACGTGAAGCACATTGGAACAACTGATCAACTAGCAGATGTTCTAACCAAGGCATTGGGGCGCACCAAATTCGTTGAGATGAGGAAGATGCTCGGTGTCGTTGAAGTGAAGATTGTGCAACGGGCTTAAGGGGGTGATTTGTTAGCAATTAATCCCGTTGGGCTGTTAGTTATCTTCTTGTTTTTCCTTAGCTAAAATAAAGGGCCATGCAGCGTGGAATCTGTTCCCGACTTGGCGTAGTTTAGACTTTCAGTTAGTTTGTTAGCTGAGCCGCGCTCGCATCAGGCTCCACTAGCTCCTCGGTCTGGACAGCGACGATCGTCAATCAAGTCTACTCGGCCATGGCTACGGTAATTCTATGAAAATTTACTGCACAGATTATCTTATTCATTACTTCATTATGTGATGTTCAGTACCTATGATATTGTACGTAGTAGATCTATTCCTCTCTTAAAAGTGAAGACCGACGGCCTAACTAAAATCAGTTTATAAATGGGACATCTAAGTTAAATTCCGATTGCCACATTGTGTTTGTGTTAGAATAAAATAATTGAAACAATATCCCACTTAAGTATATTTAGATGCCATTTTTTAAAGATCATCTTTCTATTAAGTTAGGATATCTTTTTTTTTTTTGAGTTGATTAAGTTATGATATCTTTTTATCAAGCCGAAAAACATTCCAGGTTCAAGAAAAAAATTATTTTAGGTATAGGGTAAAATTGTTCTGGCTTCCCAAGAAGAATGTTCCAAGTCCACGAGAAGAATCTCTTAAGTTTAGAAAAAAATAATTATCCATGTTTTCAATTCTTGATTAATGAGAAATTCTTAGTCCTTCCGTGTCTCTGAGCCTAGATATGTCTTGCATTAACCGCGAATAATTAGTACTCCCTCCGTCCCAAAATAAGTGATCAACGACACTTATTTTGGGACGGAGGGAGTACATCATTATGGATGGATAGCACCTCAAACAGTGGATGTAGAAATAAAACTAGGAAAGCCGCAAAATGAACGATGTATATATTTGTTAGCCATTTTGTAAAGATAGTCTGGCTGAAAGCACAATTACTCTTCATATTGAAAACGTTGATGTGGGCTACAAATGAAATCATCACTTAGTGTTTTAGGTCACACTTATTCACCTAGGGAGTGTGGTGAATTTATCTCCCATTGCAACGCACGGGCATATTTGCTACTACCTTTTTAACGATAGTACATTTAGTGTACATACATTTTCTTCTGCAAATAAGAATATGGAGTAGGAAATGTAGTATGAAGTATTTAACCAAAAAGTAGTATTAAATCCTATAAAGAAAAAAGTAGTATGAAATCCTGTTAATGAAAAAGTAGTACAGGCAGATAAGGATGACCCACGAAGAGACAGATTCTGTGTGCATTTTTGGGTTAAGCTCACAACAACCACGGTGGGATTAAATTAATGATAATTGCAACCGGGTATGGTGTGGAAGTCAGATAGCCGGTTAGTGTTTCTGATGAGCTCGATCAAAACATCCAGGATACTGTGAGAATAACTCTGTGTGTACCTCGCGCGAGGGGGGGGGGGGGGGGTAACAGCACCCTGTTGTAGACTGAATTTTCTACACACATAGAGTAGGACAACTCGCAACAAGAGATACTATGTGGAGTAAAAAAAAACTATATTTGGGATCCGTTTGAGCTTTTCCATCGAGCGAGGTAACAGCACCCTGTTGTAGACTGAATTTTCTACACACACACAGAGTAGGACAACTCGCAACAAGAGATACTATGTGGAGTAAAAAAAACTATATTTGGGATCCGTTTGAGCTTTTCCATCGAGCGAGGAAATTAAGTGTGGCATACAGTGTACTTTCCAAAAATGCTTTTCCAGTGACTGAATAAAATGACTGGTTAATTAACGGCACCTATATTGGAACTCTAAATTCAACATCTACATCATCACCTCGTAGACTTGGCAAAAGGGAAGGATCACAAAAAGCAGAGATCACAACAGTAACATGCACTATATCCATGTATCCCTAGGCATCGCACATACGTTTGTGATAAAGTGCTGGATCGCAGGTTCTAGTTAGATCATGAAATGTTCTTTCAGATCCTTCCCGTCACTCAACAGCTGGCACGAGAGTTTGGCGAGAGGAACAGAAAGTTTGGTTGGCTGGCTATACGGAATGCAAGTACAGGTCCATAAGCAAAGAGGACACTTAGGAGTTAAGTCACCTATTGAGATAGAAATTAATCGTAGGCTTTTTGACCAAACATATATAAGATTAGTGCAGAAGGGCTCGCTCCCGCGCCACTCCCGGCGGCGCCTCCTCCCCCCGCCCGCCCATCTGTCCAACTTGTTGCGGCTGTGCTGCTCGTGCGCGCAAGTGGTATTGGCATTTGCAGCGGCTTCTTCGCCCGCGGGTGGCCCTTGCGGCGGGCAGCAACATTTTTGCAAGTCTCCAGGCAAACACACGCACCTTAGCAGGACCCTGAACATGCCATAGACGGGTCAAAGATTTCTTCTCTTCAGCAATATTAGAGTGGCCCATCCTATGCTCCAGCCAATCTTCTCTTTGCTTCTTTATCCCTACCATCATTCTATATACAGACCTGACCCAAAAAATGCCATGTTTTTCATAGTGCCATGCATGCCCAAAAGTCTGCTTGCATTCTCGTACTAATAGGGATTTTTAGAACAATTTCCTTGTCCATCTCAAAGTAATGTTCATCAGCGACGACGCTTGAGTTGCGAGCGCCGTCCACCTCCTCGTAGGCACTGTGGTGGTGCTCCTCTCCCGAGGCATCAGGCTGGACAATCTGAGCGGGCTTTTCGGCCCGCTCGTGAACCGGACCGGGCTGAAATAGCTAGGCCCGACAAAAATACCAACAGGCCCGGTCTATGAAAACTGGATCGGACCGGTCCTGTTTTGGCCCGGACCGAAGGCCCAGCCCACGTCTCCTTCTCCTCATTAGCTGGTCACGGTGGAGGCGAGAACACGCGGGAGGTCGGCAGCCTCCATCGCCTTCTTACCCATCTTCCCCGCCTCCCCGTTGGAAGCCGCCGCTGCTAGACCTCCTCCCCCATCTCTGGTTGACGCCACCGCTCCTGCTCCAAACTCTCTGTCGCGCGCACGTGTTCTCCCGTAGCTACTCGACCGATGGTCACCAATGCCGTAGCTCGCCCGCGTGGCCACCGGCCTCTCCGACCCCAGAAACCATGTCTAGTGGATGCGCCGCGCTCGGGTTCATCCTCCAAGCCGATGGAATCGACGCAGGAGGCCCTCCATTGCCGCATCGGCCATCGTCCCCATCGCCTCCATCCACCGGTCGCCGTGCCAAATTCGTCGCTGCCATCATGCCCCGGCATCTCTCCTCAGTTCCCCGAGCTCCCTCCGGTGCTCCCGAAGCTGCCGGACACCTCCCTGATGAGCCGCGCTTCCTCCAGCGTGCTGCTCACGTCGCCATACTCCGGCAGCCACCGCCGAGCTCCGTGACCATGCTCCCGTCCTCCCAAAGCCTCGCTGACCTCACCATCGTCATCTATGTGTGCTCCCAGTCCTCCTCCTCTCTCTCCCATGCCCTTTGCTTCTCATGCACAGTGACGGCGCTCGGCAGCGGCGAACTGCAGCGAGTCACCCAGTCAACCCAGGCCGAAGAGTTGTTGGTCCGGTCCCGGAATACTGAATAGTTCAGCCGCCGGTCCCGTCTCGAGTCGGCTCGCTCCTGGCCGGTCCAAAGGCCAGCTCGGTCAGGGACCGGACCGAACCGGACCTTGTCCACCCTCACCGAGGCCTCATGTGTGCATCCGCGGTAGCTTTCTGATGCTCCAAAGCCCGCGCTGGGTCGAGCTGCTATTGTCTGGCTCTTGCCCTGATCGGGCATGGCATCTCTGGCGCCAGTGGGCTTTTCCTTGGCTGTTTCGCAGGGTGGGTGGCTCCGGACTAATGCTCAGCGGCGACGACTCCCACGGGCGTTGTTCCCCTTCTTTGAGGCGTTGCGTTCAATCCCCCTTTTTTTCCCTCGGGTCGGCGCTGCTAGGTTGGTTTGGGGGCATTGGATTGGGCACGGTTGTTCCCCGCGACTTCATCCTCGATGAGCTCCCATCCGCCTCCCGCTTTGCCACGTCGTGCTGCAGTTGAGGTGGAGCTACCATCGGGCTCACGTCCTCTTGGAGTTCCGATAGCGGCGCCCTCAGGTGTAGCAAGGCTGACATTTTCTCATCGTGTTGGACGTGTAGTGCCACTGACTTCATCTACCTGGCGGTTGTGCAAACTCGAGTCTATCCCTTGGCTTTGTTCGATAGTATAGTATGCAGGCGAGCTTCGTGTTCTTGGTGCAAACTCAGCTGACCATTTCCCTTCGATGGATCAGAAGGCGCACTCACTTTGCAAAGTACCCAGGGTGTGGCGTGGAGTTGAGTCTGCTACCAAGGTTCGTGTTCTTTGTTTTGTCTTGGTTTAGCAATACCCTTTGATGGCATTGGCGGTGCAACTCGTAGTTCTGGCATCCTCAGCCGGCGGGTTCGGTGTCCGTAACGTTGTCTCGGTGGAGTGAAGCCCTTCGATAGGCCAAGGACACTCGTTGATTTGCAGGTGCTCTGGATCATTCCTCTTGCCTCTGGGTAAGCGGGTGGCGTTTGTTGCAATCTGTGTTGCCTCGGTAGTGTGATGCCCTTCGGAAACGCCGAAGGCACTCCTCCTTATATTGCTAGAGACTGCTTGTGGTGGTAGGCGTTGTGTTTCACCGGTGCGGTGGTGGTGTTACGTCATGTGTGTACTTGTAGTGTCTTCTTTCTCTTTTCTGTTTGTCTGTGTGGGTGTGTTTTTCCTTCATCTTCTTTTCTCCAGTCCCCCTTGTACTTCTGATTCACTTGAATCCATCTTGTAATAGGCTGCAAAGCCTTATAGACAAAAATGAATACTATTCAGGTAGGGATGCTCTCCCCCAGTTGACTATTCGGAAAAAAGAAAAGATTAATGCAGAAGTGGTGGTGAGCTGCTCGTTGCCCTGCACATGCCTCTCGACGTGGCAACAAGCCAAACCAGTAATTAAGTCCCTTTTCTCCCACACAAATTACATGCGAACTAGATGTCTCCCTTTCACCCACACAAATTACATGCCAACTAGATGTCTCCTTTTTGCCCACACAAATTACATGCCAACTAGAGGTCTCGGCCGAAACAAAACGACCGCGGTTCATAGTTTAACAAAGCCATCACACGCGATAATTAAAAAATCATCCATCTTACGAGTACTAGACCGAGAGAGTAGGTGACAAGCGTGGTGTCATTATCTGGGATAACTCAGCTGCATATATATATACTTCTAATTTGCACTAGGACATACGACAATGGTTCAGGAAACTAAAGGCCCACTCAGAGTGATCTAGCTAACAAATTCTTGTTGAAGCATCATCCCGAATTAACAAAAAATCTTTAGGGCTAAAATCTCGGCCGCCGGCTGGGCGGATTATTGGATCACTTGGTGACGGCGGACTTGCTGCTGCTGCATCTGCAAGCCAAGATTATCTCTCGACGGTGACGTTGCCGCCGCCGCCGCCAACTTTGTTGTTGGTGACGACGGTGGGCAGCTCGACATTCTTCTCTTTCTTGGGGGTCGACTTGTAGTAGCAGAAGTAGAGGATCAGCTGGATGAGGCCGAAAAACGCACCGAGGCCATTGGGGATCTGCATAGAATTAAGAGGGCATCACAGTTAGATCGATGTAGAGGGTAAGCCTGGCTGGGTTTGGGACTTTTTGAGATGTGGGTGTACTGACCGTGACGTAGAGGTCGAACTTGATGAGCGCATAGGCCGTCCAGCAGCAGCCGTTGAGGAAGTTGACCAGCGACAGAAAGAATGGCATGTACTCCACACTCTTGGTCCTGATCACTTTACCCTGCAAGCGTTACAATATCACTTTCACGTGCGTAGGTAATTAACAACGCTGAGTCATTAAATATTATGGTCTAGATAATGAGTGAACAAATTGACTGGTTAATTAACAGCAGCTATATATATTGGAACTCTACACCTGAACCGCATGACCTCATATCATAGAGTTGGCAAAAGCAAAGATTACAACAGGAAGATGAACTATATCCATGCATGCGCACATACGTTTGTGATGAAGTGCTGGATCGCAGGTTCTAGTTAGATCATGAACGATTCTTTCAGATCCTTCCCGTCACTCAACAGCTAGCACGAGAGTTTGGCGAGAGCAACCGAAAGTTTGGTTGGTTGACTGCCTATCCATAAGCAGAAGACACGTACGTAGGTACGTAGAAATAAACTGTAGGCTTTTTGACCAAACACGTAAAACAAGTTGGGTGTGTGAGGTGAGGAGCTCAATTTGGCCAAGTTGTTTGGACGAACAGGTTTGACACGATGGTTTAAAATAGGAACGTGTGGGTGCATCTTTTAGATGGAAATTGATTTTGTTCCACAACGGCGAGATTAATTAGCCACGTGCAACAACTAACAGAGTTGAAAACAGAGCTAAGCAGCGCCTCTAGAAGAACGGAAAAGCGTGGATCAACGAGTGCACGATGGATGGATCCATAAGGTGGGTGTACGTACCATGATGGTGAGTGGGGACGCGTACATGACCGAGCCGAAGATGACGCAGAGGATGCCTACGATCATGGAGCGCTTCTCGTGGGTGTGGGCGCCGAGGAGCACGCCGACCACCACGGCCACCATGAATGCCGCCTCAATGCCAAGCACGCCCAGCATCTTCAACTGCACGCACGCACGCACGGGTAATCTATATACATAAACTAACACCGAAAAAAGTTCTTCCGGGGGATGAATTAGGGCATATATGTAGTTATGTACCCACCCGCTTGTTGTTGGTGGAGTAGATGAAGAAGATAACGAGGTAGACAGCCTCGATGACGACGCCGACCCCGTTGATGGTGGCGACGAGGATGCTGTTGGGGTGGACGATGGGCAGGCCGTAGAAAACCCAGAGCATGCAGTTGAGCAGCGTGGCCAGGTAGGGGTCCGGCTTGAACTCCTCCACATCCTTGTGCTTGCAGATCCGCCAGAACGTCGGCCTGTACGTACGAGCAACGTCAGGTTCATACCAACAACCGCATTCCATTTCCATATATAAATACGGATTAGACAAGAGGGCTTACGCGGGGGAGAGGAAGAGGCCAAAGGAGATGCCATTGCCGATGATGCCGACTGCGTTGCGAGCTGCGTCCGCCGAGACCATTTTGCCGACTTGAGGAGGAAGGAGATTGGTTGTGACTGATTTGGGGGAGAGAGAGGCCGAGCTTATATAGATAGCTTCCCCGAGATTGGTGGTTATCCGATATGCATGGTTTTTGACACCCGGCCCTTTTCAGATAATCCACTTTTTGACTCTGCCAGTGGGGGTGCCGTGGGTGCCCTGGCACCCCCTCCAAAAATACAAACCATTTTTTATCTTTTTTTATTTTTTTATTTTTTTTTGAACACAGTACAGACGCAAGAGCTCATATACACGCGCATACACTCATCCCTATGAACGCACACACGCACAACCTACCCCTATGAGCACCTCCGAGAGACTGAGCCGGCATATCATCTTGAAATTTACGAAGTCACCGTAGGCACCTCGTCATCGACGGGAACGTCTCCTCCCACTGAATGCGCATCGCCGGAAATCCTGAAATAATTCCAGGAATAAATGCGAGCACCAGGATTTGAACCCTGGTGGGCTGGGGATACCACAGTCCCTCTAACCATCCAACCACAGGTTGGTTCGCAACCATTTTTTATCTAGTACTAGTTAGTCTAATACTCTGTGTATTGTAGAGTAAGAATTATACACTAACACTTTTTTATGGTTATACATGTCATTTCTATTTTGAGTGATAAGGTTGGCACCCCCTTTGGTCAAGCACTAGGTCCGCCACTGGCCCACGCCCAGGTATCTTTTTGGCTGGAGGCAGGCGCTATCTAGAATTAGAAATCCCTAGAACATCTCGTACCGGGACTCATCATCAACTACAGATTTTTTGCTACGTTTTCCCGCGCGCCAAATAAAAAGTAAGTAAATAATAATAGATCTGTCGTTTAAATAAATATAATGTAAATTCCCATGGTACATGAATAATTATAATAAAAATGAATAGGCAAAAATATAAATGTCCAAAAATCATATTAGAAAAAAATAAAGAAAATGGGGAAAACCCCACATGCATGTGCAGATCAAGCTCGTTCAATCTGCGCGGTGAAATCTTGGCCGACTGAAATAGAAAACATATCAAATTTACTAGTACAACCATTCAAGTCAGTCATACCTTTTGACTAACTCATGCATGCAACAGCACAATCCTATTTTGATAGCTTCTAGTTCTACACATACCTTTTACAAGTTTGTGTTCGGACGCATCACTATCTTTTCAAATGAATCCATTCAAAGACGACTGGTTCACTTCCGGTAGCTCCCTATTCATAAAAATCCGGAGATGTATCCACCTCCTATTCTCCTAATTATCCAGTAAACTTGCCTTCCCAGCCACATATGTCCCAACTGTTAATGTAATCCGTGTGTGTTGTATTACTACTTCCTAGATAAGGAAATACAACACACACAAGGATAACATTAGCATTCTCCCCCTAATCCTTATGTATCTACTTGACACTGATCTATACCATGCATTCCAATCCTTGTGTGAGCTCATGGAAACGAACTCGTCCTAATGCCTTTGTTAGGATGTCTGCGAGCTGGTTCGTGGAACCAACGAAATCAGCAGAGATGCTCCCATTCTCCAAGCATTCACGGATGAGATGATACCGGACGTAAATATGCTTGCTCCACTCCTGAAAAACTGGGATCTTGCTGAGTGCTAGCGCAGACATGTTGTCCATCTTCAGCTTGACGGTGCCAGCTGTCTTCCCCTTATGATCGCTGATCAACCAGATCGTTGATGTAGACGCCGATGAGTAGGCACGCCCTGCCATGGCCGCGTCCGCAGACATCATGCTCATGTGCCCTCGTCTCGAAGCCGAGGCTCTTTAGTGTGGCGTCGAGGCGTGTGTTCAATGCACGCGGGGCTTGGCGCACTCCATACAACGCCTTCATCAGCCGCAGCACCTTTCCTTCTTCTCCGGTGACGACGATCCCAGGTGGTTGCGACACATAGACCTCCTCCTCCAACACTCCATTCCGAAATGTGGATTTCACATCCATGTGGTGGACGTGCCACCCCTCATGGGCATCGAATGAGAGTAGAAGGCAAACGAACTTAAGGCGGGCAACAGGGGCGAATAATCCATCGAAATCGACCCCGGGCTGCTGCACGTACCCCTTGGCAACTAGACGTGCCTTGTGTTTGATGACGGCGCCGAACTCGTTCTTCTTCAATTTAATGACCCAACTTCGGCAATGGTTGCATGGTAGGTCCACCAACTCCCATGTGTCGTTCTG
This sequence comes from Elymus sibiricus, assembly GCA_039707655.1. Lineage (NCBI taxonomy): Eukaryota > Viridiplantae > Streptophyta > Magnoliopsida > Poales > Poaceae > Elymus > Elymus sibiricus. The sequence continues at coordinate 512,829,759 of CM077672.1, read as the reverse complement.
CTCGACGACCTCCATCTCCTCCATCACTGCGGCACGCCATGCTGTGTCCTGTTCTGCGTCGGCGAAGGAGTTCAGCTTTCTTTCACACATGAGATATTGTGTCGCCCATGAGCTCGCATGCCACCTATTCACGAACATGGGTGTTGTCGATCATGTTGTCAATCCTTCGATAGCGAAGTGGTGTGTCATCATGAGATACGCCCACCCGCTCGTTGTTGTTGGGCGGTGGTCACACGAACTCAGGTTGCGTCGGCTGTGGAGTTGGGATTGGTGTCGCTGGCAATGATGCTAGAGATGGTTGTGGAGCAGGAGATGGTGCAGGAATAGGGGAAGGTACTCCCCATGCAGCTGTACCTGGTGCGGCATGAGCAACTTGCTGAGTCATTGTGACAATGAAGTCACTGTAGGGCGGATCTGAGTTGCCATCCTCCCAATCCCAGCTCGCCTCTTCATCGAAGATGGCATCATGGGTCATGTGGTCACTGATGTCCTGCAAGTGCACATGGTTGGTTATAGTTGCTTTCGAAGTATGAGTAGAGCTGAGGAAATGGGCGTTTGCATCTTGTAGAGGTTTGTTGTGCTGTGCCTGCAAGTTATCTCTGATTTCAAGCAAAGGTGTTGTGATGATGAAATAGTGCAAGAGTGTTTGTGAGTAAGAACTAGAATGTGCAGTAATTGTAACAAAAGAACAAGAGAGAAATTCAAATATGGAAACTGCAATTTGGCTAAAGGCATTTTCGAGGGTTTGGATTTCCCACTAGTGCGTAATGAAGATGTATGGTAAATATTCTATTTTTGTGATACATGTTTATGTGAGGGCGGAGCCAATAATAAGATACGTGCTAATCCCATATCCCCGTATCATGCACAACCACCATCACCCCTCCATAGCCGCCGCCGGAGTACGATGGTGATTAAGGGTCTCAATGTGGATGCGGCAAAAAGCATATGGTTCTCCGTTATTCCCTTACCAAATGTCTGCTAAGGAGAAAGGTAGCTTCTGTCACCGTTGTACCTCTAACCCCGCTTTGCATGCAATGGTACTGGCATCCTTTACGTCCACTTAGGGCAAATGTTGTGCAGTCGACGCACAACATTGCAAAGAACATCATCACGACAATATCACATAGATCGAATATATTACTGCATACCAATCATATAACAACTAGGGTTCCTCCATATCCTCGGGGAACTAGGGAAACTAATCAGACATAGGGGCACAAGACATGAACGAGATATCCATATGAATTACGACTGAATGATTAAAGTAATCCACGTATGAATCCACAACGAGTACAGGGATTACAACGAGATGGATGAGAGAGTCGATGGAGATGGCGTGGATGACGATGATGGTGATGGATCTCGATGTCGTGGCCTCCGTGCTCGAGTTATTGGCATGGTGGATGCCCTTCTGCTGATTCCCCCTCGGGATTCTTCCGGAGGTGAAGTTTCCGGAACTGTTTCGTATAGAGTCTCTCTGCTCGTCGTATCGCAGATCCGTTTGCAAGGGGTGAAACTAGTTGATCAGGAGGCGGCGGTGGCAAACAGTACGACCGTGGGTACGAGAGGGTGCGGTCGCAGTGTTGGTCGTCTTCTCTTCGGGAACCTCAGAACGACGTGTGGTTTTCTCCTGTGTGTTCCTCTCTTCGTAAGGAAGGTTCTTGTGACGTCCGATCAACATATTCTTCATCAGAAATAGGGTTTTCCAAAGAATGCTCCAAAACTCCTGATTCCGGTGGTCCTGGTGAAATCTCAGAAAATTCTACCTCTACGGTGCAAAAGCACTAACGAAAACATGATGCAAAATGCACTCATCAGACACGCTTGTTCACAGGATCATATGTGCGCTAGCCCTTGACACGCTCGTCATAGCCGATGAAGACCATTGCAGAGCTGTGGTCGTCGAGTTTGTGGAGCTGCGGGCGGACATCCTTGATGTACACCACACCCAAAGGAGCGCAGGCGCTAGACAGTGGGCCTCCTCTCGTGCCATGCCTCAAATGGCGTCATGCCTGCCAGACTTTTGGTGGGGGCTCGATTCAGCAGAAAAAATGCAGTTGTGACCGCCTCCCCCAAAATTCTGCTGGTAGTTTTCTCTGTTTCAGCAGGGCACCAACGGTGGCGATGACTGTCTTATTTTGGCGTTATACTACTCCATTCTGCTATGAGGGCTAGAACGTCGTGAACTGATGATGCATGCTTTGCCCCTCACAGTGACGTGCAAACTCCAGCAAGGTGAATTCGCCGCCGTTGTTCGATACGGATGTCATGAAGTGGCCGTCCACATTCTGCTTCAGCCACCGCTTGGACTCGCTGAATTGAGGAAGTCGCATCGGCTTTTCCTTCTAGGAGGACCACCCACAAGTAGTGGGTGCAGTCATCAACCAGCAACAGGAAATAACGGCGGCCACCGGGGGTTGTGGGCGTGATTGGCCGCACATGTCGCCATGGATGAGGTCGAGGTGTCCTTCAACCCTAAGCTAGAGGATCAGCTGGATGAGGCCGAAAAAAGCACCGAGTCCATTGGGGATCTGCATGGGAGGGCATCACAATTAGATCGGTGCAGAGTGTTAAGTCTGGCTGGGTTTGGGACTTTTTGAGATGTGAGTGTACTGACCGTCACGTAGAGGTCGAACTTGATGAGCACATAGGCCGTCCAGCAGCAGCCGTTGAGGAAGTTGACCAGCGACAGAAAGAAGGGCGTGTACTCCACACTCTTGGTCCTGATAACTTTACCTTGCAAGCAGTACAATATTACTTTCATTAGTTAGTAAAAGCACACGTACGTAGGTAATTAACAAGGCTGAGTCATTAAACATATGATCTAGATAATGAGTGGACAAATTGAAACTCTACACCTTGGATCGCATGACCCACGGGATGGAACCAAATTTGGTGGCCGGTACAGTATCCTTTTTCGTTAATTTCAACATCATCCACCTCATAAAGTTGGCAAAAGGGAAGGAATCACAAAAAGCAAAGATTACGACAGGACACGTAGAGCCTATTGAGGTAGAGATAAACTGTAGGCTTTTTGACCAACATATATAAGGCCTGATCAGCGCATCTCAGATTAGGATAACGCCTCCCTGATGATGCCTTTTTCCGAGGATGAGAATGACTGGGTCAACTCCTCTAAATCCAACTCGGCTCCGGGGCCAGCTGGTTTCTCGGTGGCGTTTTTCAAGAAGTTTTGGGGTTCCCTCAAAACTTTGGTGCATAAGATTATCCAAGGTTTTTGCATTGGCGCTATTGATATTAAGAGGTTCAATTTTGCAATCCTCTCTCTTATCCCTAAGGTTAAGGGGCTGACAATATTCGCCAGTTTAGACCTATAGCCTTAATTAATAATCTCTTTAAGTTCCCGGCCAAGGCGTTCGCTATCCGCTTAGCTCCGGTTGCTAATAAAGTTACCAACCGCTTGCAATCGGCCTTCATTAGAGGCCGGTTTATCCTTGATGGGATTCTTTCCCTTCGTCAGATTATCCACGATCTTCACTCCAGGGGGAGTGAAGCTATTGTCCTTAAGCTCGACTTTGAGAAGGCTTATGACTGTGTTCGGTGGTCCTTCTTGCGCGATGTCCTCTCTGCCAAGGGGTTCAACCAAGGTTACATTCACCGCATCATGCAGCTCATGTGTAGCGGTCACACCGCCATCTGCATCAATGAGGTGGTGGGCCCTTCGCTAACGGTACAGGCCTACATCAAGGTGACCTCATCTCCCTCCTTCTGTTCCATTTTGTGGTGGACACCCTATCCACCAAGTTGGACTCTACGCGTGCGGCCACATTCGGGGTGTAGTCAATGACCTAATTCATTTTGGGGGGGGGGGGGGGGGGGTCCCATCTGCAATATACCGATGACATGATTGTCGTGATCGAGAAGAACGACCTTGACCTCGCTAAACTTAAATTTATACTCCTCTGTTTCGAGGCTATGTCTGGCCTCAAAATTAATCTTAGTAAAAGTGTGGCCATTGTTATGGGTTGTTCCCCTCCTGAACAAGCCTGTGTCACCAACTTGTTGAACTATAAGCTTGGCTCGTTCCCCATGAAGTACTTGAGGATCCCTGTCTTTTTCCATAAGCCTAATGTCGTGGACTTTGTCCCCATTGAGGAGAAGCTGCATGCTAGAGTGGCCCCGTGGAGGGGCAAGTTCAACTCCGCGGGGGGGGAGGGATTCTGATCAATGGTTGCTTATTCAGCTTGCCCGTGTCACCATGAGCTTTTACTGTCTTCCAAAAAGCACACATGCTGGGTTTGACAAACTCCGTAGTGCTTTCTACTGGAACTCGGCTGATAATAAAAGAAATATAGGTTGGAGGGCTGGGTATCTTAAACACTTCAATCATGATCAAGTGCCTCATAATGAAGTGGTGTTGGAAGATTTATCACTCTGACCCTAGCTCTCTTTCGGGAGAGTTGCTCAAAGCTAAGTATTTCCCTCTTCGGGGTCCTCTTAATGCGAATCCTGGGGGGGGGGGGGGGGGTCCCAATTCTGGAAAGTTATTGTGAAAGTCAGAGATGAATTTAGAACTCATGTCAAATTTGAAGTTGGCAATGGGGCCACCATTTGGTTCTGGTTGGACAGGTGACATGGGGAGGGCCCCCTCAATCTGGCCTACCCTGATCTGTTTTCCTATTGTTCTAGACCTAAAATTTCCATTTTGGAGCTCTCTGCTAATAATTGGGGCCTCGGCCTTCATCGTTCGATGTCCCTAGAAGAGCTGATTAAGTGGCAATTTCTTTCTGCCCTTTTCCCCACTCTCTCGTCGGCAAGGGATCGCATGGTCTGGCCTCACTCCGCTTCGAGCAAGTTCTCGGTAAAATCCCTTTATCTTAGACTCGTTCATGGGCGGCAAACTAATAAGTTCCAGGGCGTGTGGCGGGCTCGCATTCCGCTTAAGAATAAAATCTTTCTTTGTAAAGCCATGAAGGGGCGTCTCCCCTCTAGTGATCATATCTTAGACTCGTTCATGGGCGGCAAACTAATAAGTTCCTGGACTATTTGGGATGTATGATATCGCTTTGATGTGTTGGCTGACTCTGCCAAATGTGGCTTTATTTATTTATTTATAAATTCAGGCTCTAAACCTTTTCTCTAAAAAATATAAGGCAACATCTTGTAAAAGAACATGGATGTGTGAGGTGAACAGCTCAATTTGGCCAAAAAGGAAGCACGTTGGTTTGACACGATGATCAAAATAGGAACGTGCGGATTTTGTTCCACAACGGCAAGATTAATTAGACATGTGCAGCAACTAACAGAGTTCAAAACAAAACTAAACAAAGAAACACCGCCTCCAGAAGAAGAAACGGAAAAGAAAGAGTGCACGTACGATGGATGGATCCATAAGATGGGTGTACGTACCATGATAGTGAGCGGGGAGGCGTACATGACCGAGCCGAACATGACGCAGAGGATGCCGACGATCATCGAGTGCTTGTCGTGGGTGTGGGCGCCAAGGAGCACGCCGACCACCACGGCCACCATGAACGCCGCCTCGATGCCGAGCACGCCGAGCATCTTCAACTGCGCGCACGCACTGGTATGGATGGGTTAATTAGGGGCAGAAACTAACACCGAAAAACTAAAGATCTTCCGTGGGGAATCGGAGGGTCGGAGGAATTATGGATATATATGCACCCATCCGCTTGTTGATGGTGGAGTAGATGAAGAAGATTACGAGGTAGACACCCTCAATGACGAGGCCGATCCCGTTGATGGTGACGATGAGGATGCTATTGGGGTGGACGATGGGGAGGCAGTTGAGCAGCATGGCCAGTTAGGGGTCCGGCTTGAACTCCTCCACATCCTTGTGCTTGCAGATCCGCCAGAACGTCGGCCTTTTTGTACATGCCAAAAACAAGCGTCAGATTCATATATACCCTAGTGGAATACCAATAACCACCTTCCATATATAAATACAGACTAGCAAACATGCCCCTGCGTTGCAACGGGAGAAAAAGTATCCCGCACCCACCCGTTTGTCCCTAAAAACTGCACTATCATGAACTGCCGCCTCGAACCATGCATCTGCTGTATGTGCGAAGGAAATTAAAAATCAATCAAAAAATACTACACATTGACAGAATCATTTGATATAAATTAGTGCTACTGAGATGCTGAGCACATGGGCCATGTGGTAATAGTGTTACTGAGATATTTGCAAAAATCTGACCTCAATGCAGAAAACTTGGTTGTTTTACATAATAATAAAACCTTATATCAGAATGCACTAAACAACTTAAAAGATGTGTTCCTAGATTTCCATTCCTTTCCTTGGTTGTAGAATATAACCGAGCACGGAAATTTTAACTCATTACTTATAATCGTGACCTATCATCCCCATTAACACTTAAGTGTGAAACGGGACATATGTAGCGTTTAGCAGAGTAAACATTCATCACAACTGGATTTCAAAAAAGAGAGCATATAAAGAAATTCTTTACGCAAAACAAAAAGATGCATGCCATACCTTTTTTTTTTCACCCCTAATATTGCAGTTTGTGTAAGATCCCCAAAAAATTACAAATACAATCAACTCTACAATAAGAACTGTAGAATTCACCGTCAAACATATCACTAATTGAATGCCTAGCTGCAAACCAAAAGAAGCAAAATGCCATGATAACTTAGATAGCTATTGCGAAGTAAAGCATTTAAAAATTAAAATAAACCATTAGTTTAGACGATTGTTAAGTAGTTGTAAGGCTTTAATAGACCCACCTCCGAGAAATCGACTTTGAGTACGCTATTTCATCCTAATGCATGCACAATTGGCAAGAACTGCAAAAATCAGACCATAAGAACCACACGTAGTTCGGTAGTTGATAGATAAACATAAAATTAGCAAGCCGGATAGGCTTTTTAGAAAAAAATCTGTCTAGCATGTAGCTAGTGTTAGGCTTATTCGCAGCCATATAAAATCACGAGGCTCAATATCACATCTGCCTCTACCGTTGACTGGTATCCTCACCCTTCCTCGATTTCAAGATCGTTGCTCTTTCAGCTCCAGCCCTTCCCATTAAATCTTCAGGCTTGTCAAGAGATATGCACTGCACAGTGCAAGATCGATATGCTACCATCCATCCACCAGCTGGTCTGCAGCTGCGTGCGCCATATAATATGCACCAATTAGTCCTTACGTAGCTCTAGTTGGAACATAACATCTGCCATCAAGCAGTGCAGCCTACAACGTATATTACCTTATGGTTGTAGCCATGTTTCTACAAGATCTTGATCACATCATAATTCTGCTAATGCGTCGCATCTGCCAAAGGATGCCCGATACATAACGAAAAAATATTGTATCTAATGATCTTCAAAGCCTTTTCCTGCGCCACCCCAGATCAATCTCCCTGATGGCGGTTTCGCTCGAGCGTTGAAAGCAGGAGAGAGAAAAGCAATAGATGAAGGAGGGGAGGAAGAGATGAGGGAGAGGGCGAGGTAGCTGGGCTGTCGCGTCCATGCAAGGAATCAACGGCTGCTGCCACCGTCACGGCAATTGTGGCTGCCCGGAGGCTGAGGAATACGCGCTACGCCAAGAGAAGGGGTGGATCGGGATCGAGCACAGAGATAGAGAGAGAGGAGGAGGAGGGGGTGGATCGGGGGAAGAGGAGGAGATCCGATCGGGAGGCAACTGGTTGGGCGTGGAGTAGAATGGGGAGACCGGATCGGATCAGATGGCTGACTGTGCGTTCGGAAGAAGAGCCGACGTTTGAAAAAATCGTGTGGAAGAAGGGGCGAACACGGCAGGGACTCCGATCGGAACTAGAGACAGGCGCCAGCAGGAGGGCGGAGGTGAAGGAGGCTGGGGGTGGTGCCGGGGAAGAGTGAGTTGGTGTAGGTGGGGAGGGGAAGGAGAACATGGCGGCGGACGCTGGAGGGAAGTCGGAGAGGGAGACCGGTCTCGCAGGCTCCGGCCGTGCTGGAGAAGGTGGTGGGGGGCGGGGTTCATGGTGCCGGACGTGCTGGAGAAGGTGGTGGGGTGGCGGGGTTCATGGCGGCGGTGCACGAGTCTATTCGACGCGTTTTTTGTCACGGTTTTGTACATGTCAAGCATAAAAGATAGGGATAAGTATATTTTTCGTCCTCGAACTCTCGCCAAAGTATAGAAATTGTCCCTCAACTCCAAAACCACCAAAACTCAGTCGCTCAACTATTCAAACCGGATAGTTTTCGTCCCTCGTAACGCTGAAGGTGGTTTTGGTCCAACGTGAACAGTAATTCAATAAACAGTAAATTCGAAAAAAATAGCAAAAAAAAACAAAAAAATCTGAAATTTTACATCATTGAAGATACTTGGTTGCGCAAGGTGCGTGCAAATTTTCGTGCGGTTTGAATATTCCAGGAGCTCGTGACAATGAAAAAAATAAATATGTACGTTGGTGAACAGTAAATTCGAAAAAAATAGCAAACAAATTCAAAAATTTATGAAATTTTTTGGAATCCAAGATGCTCAGGTGTTCAAGATGCGTGCAAATTTTCGTGGTGTTTGGACATGGTAGGAGCTCGTGGCAAAAAAAACAAAAATTGGCTCGGAAAGAAACTTTGAAAAAGTGCACTATTTTGTTTTTTTGGCTAGAGCTCCTCAGATATCACTTGATTACGAAAATTTGCACACACCTTGCGCACCAAAGCATCTTGCATGCCAAAAAAATTCATATTTTTTTGAATATGTTTGAATTTTTTTTCGATTTACTGTTCACCGACGTACATATTTACTTTTTTCCTTTGTCACGATCCGCTGGAATGTCCAAACAGCACAAAAATTTGCACGCATCTTGCGCACCCGAATATCTTTGATCCCACAAAATTTCAGATTTTTTTATTTTTTTTGCTATTTTTTCGAATCTACTGTTCACCGATGTACTGTTCACGCCGGACGGAAACCGCTCGAGGGACTAAATTTATCCGGTTTTGAAAGTTGAGGGACTAAGTTTTGGTGGTTTTGAAGTTGAGGGACGATTTCTAAACTATCGGAAGAGTTGAGGGACGAAAAATATACTTATCCCTAAAGATACTACCTCTGTATCAAAATATAAGACGTTTTTTATGCTAAACTAACATACAAAAACGTCTTATATTTTGATACGGATGGAGTATGACATTAATACATACCTACAAGAAGCATCTGTGTATATGGACGCATGTTACAAGAGCTTTTCTTTCCCCTCTCGCAAGGCGACTAGGGAAAGCCTTCCTCCCCTCGATCTCCATCGGCGAGCCCGTGGATTCGCCTCCCCTCCGCCTGCCGCTCCGGTGGCCGGTGGCGGGGAGGGGATTTCTGGTGCCTCGGTCCGGCTAGTAGATAGGTAGGGTTTTAGTCCTCGCAGGGCGACGTTTGGACGGATGACGGCGTTTCTTCTTCGAGTCAGTCTTCCGGGCTCCGATCCTGCTCAAGTTCGTCCGTTGGGACGGATTAGACGGAGCTCCGGCGTAGAATCCTGCCAGCTCTTAGGGGCGACGAGGTTAGGGTTTCTCGTCGTTCGTATGCAACGGCGATATTTGGTGTCAGATTCTTCAGATCGATTCAAGGATTCAACGGCGACGACTGCGGCTCCGGGGCGCTGGTCCTTAGGAGCACGTGCACGAAGACTTCCCGGCTGTCATCTACAAGGTCAGTCCGGCTCCGGTATTGGAGCGGCGACAGTGGCGCATCGGCGGCTCGTTCTGGCGGCGGCAATGGTCGTTTGGTGGTCCATAGACCTCGATGTAATTTTTATTATTTTTCGAGAACACCTCAATGTAATTTTTATTATGTTTGAGGTGTTTTATACTTCCGGTGAATCTTTATAATAGATCTGATCCTTTTCGCGAAAAAAAAAAGAAGCACCTGTATAGCTGTGACAAAGATGTTGATTTTCTTCGGAAAAGATCATGTCCAGCTGATGGAGCATTATTGATGCCTGCACGAACCTAGTCTAAATCAGTATGACTAATTAGATAGCTGCTAGCTATACGTACATGCAAAGCGGTATGCATGGCTCACGTGCAATGAAGAGAACTAGCAGTTGGGGCGCGCCATTGGCACGCCGCCTGGGTGGTGGCTGTGCGGTGCCAGGTTGGTACACTGCCCTTTTAGCTTTGTTGTTTGCGATTTGTATGGTACAGCTGCATGCAAGCAATGCCAGCCTGCTCAACGTATTATTATTATTTTAAACCGCTGCTCAACGATTATTATAACAAAGCTTAATCGCATCAGAGCCAAAGAAGGGAAATATGAAAGCACTGCCACTACCGGAATAAACCTATATGCCTACGGCCTTATCTATGCCTACGGCGGGGCGTAGGCATAGCTGGAGCTATGCCGACGGCCGGGGAAAAACCGTCGGCGTAGCCGTCGGCATAGCTCCAGCTATGCCTACGGCTGCCGTAGGCATAGTTAGGCCGTAGGCATAGCTGGAGCTATGCCGACGGCTCGACCGTCGGCGTCGCTCCATCTATGCCTACGGCTGCCATAGGCATAGTTAGGCCGTAGGCATAGATCGATCTATGCCTACGGTTGCCGTAGGCATAGAGGTGGCCCTGGCGGCCCGGGGATAGACGGCGGGCTGACGCCGTCAAATCTATGCCCGTCGGCATAGTTTTGCATCTATGCGTCCGACGGCTTTGCTGTAGGCATAGTCCTGCCCACGTGGCAGCTCCTGGTTGGCCGGACTTCGCGACGGCACCGTCAGCTACCATCAGCTACCAGGAGCTGCCACGTGGCAGGTGCAAACAGCCGGCACGCGGCTCCGGAGTGTGCCCCCCCCCCTCACGGACGGCGATGACACCGTAGTAACGTCCCGCGGTTCTGGTGTTGCATGAATATTACTGAACACTCGGAGCGTGATCAATTTATGAGTTTTTTACACAGTGCAAACACATGTGATATAAGATGTGTGGTAAGTTTTCATATTTTTTAAAGATGCAGAAGTATCTGAAAAAATCCCCCGTTACGGATTGTTCTTCGCATGTCTACGAGTGTGGTCGGGGGCCTTCGGAGGCTAGCTATGCCACCAAATCTTGCGCTGGGCCCTCATACATGTCTGGAAGTGTGGTGGCAGGTGCAAACAGCCGGCACGCGGCTACGGAGTTTGGCCCCCCCTCACGGCCGGCGCTGCCGCCGGCACTTGGAGGGGGGAAACGGCCACGTCGGGTCGACACGGAGGGAATCTTGTGGTGGTTTGGGCCCAGACCTTGTTCTGAAGTGTTCCTATGGGCTGACCTATCACAACCAGGTGGAGAAGTCCATTGGTCAAATCCCGTCCGGCGAAAGTCAAACGGGTAGATCTCTGGGTCAACAGGGCCAGGGTTAGGCCGGCTGGGGGCCTTCGGGGGTAGCAATGCCACCAAAGCATCGCACCGGGTCCTCATTCATGTCTTAAAGTGTGGTGGGATGTTTGAACAGGCAATACGCGGCTCCGGAGTGTGGCCCCCCTCACGGGCGGCGATGACACTGTAGTAACGTCCTGCGATTCTGGTGTTGCAAGAATATTCCTGAACACTCGGAGCGTGATCAATTCATGAGTTTTTTACACAGTGCAGGCACATGTGATATAAGATGTGTTGTTAATTTTTCATATTTTTTTAAAGATGCAGAAGTATTTGAAAAAAAATCCCCGTTACGGATTGTTCTTCGCATGTCTTCGGGGGCTAGCTATGCCACCAAATCTTGCGCTGGGCCCTCATACATGTCTGGAAGTATGGTGGCAGGTGCAAACAGCCGGCACGCGGCTCTGGAGTGTGCCCCCCTCTCACGGCCGACGCTGCCGCCGGCACTTGGAGGGGGGAAACGGCCAAGTCGGTTCGACACGGAGGGAATCTAATGGTGGGTTGGGCCCAGACCTTGTTCTGAAGTGTTCCTATGGGCTGACCTATCACAACCAGGTAGAGAAGTCCATTGGTCAAAGCCCGTCCGGCGAAAGTCAAAGTGGTAGATCTCCGGATCAACGGGCCCAGGGTTAGGCCGGTCGGGAGCCTTGGGGGGGTAGCAATGCAATCAAAGCATCGCACCGGGTCCTCATACATGTCTTAAAGTGTGATGGGATGTTTGAACAGGCAATACGCGGCTCCGGAGTGTGGGCCCCCCTCACGGGTGGCGATGACACCGTAGTAATGTTCCGCGGTTCTGGTGTTGCATGAATATTCCTGAACACTCGGAGCGTGATGAATTCATGAGTTTTTTACACAGTGCAGACACATGTGACATAAGATGTGTGGTAATTTTTCATATTTTTAAAAAATGCACAAGTATTTGAAAAAAATCCCTCGTTACGGATTGTTCTTCGCATGTCTACGAGTGTGGTCGGGGGCCTTCGAGGGCTAGTTATGCCACCAAATCTTGCGTTGGGCCCTCGTACATGTCTGGAAGTATGGTGGCAGGTGCTAACAGCCGGCACGCGGCTCCGGAGTGTGGCCCCCCTCACGGCCGGCGCTGCTGCCGGCACTTGGAGGGGGGAAACGGCCACGTCGGGTCGACACGGAGGGAATCTATTGGTGGGTTGGGCCCAGACCTTATTCTGAAGTGTTCCTATGTGCTAACCTATCACAACCAGGTGGAAAAGTCCATTGGTCAAAGCCCGTCCGGCGAAAGTTAAAGGGGTAGATCTCCGGATCAACGGGGCCAGGGTTAGGCCGGCCGGGGGCCTTGGGGGGGGGGGGTGGCAATACCACCAAAGCATCGCACCGGATCCTCATACATGTCTTAAAGTGTGATGGGATGTTTGAACAGGCAATACGCGGCTCCGAAGTGTGGCCCCCCTCACGGGCGGCGATGACACCGTAGTAACGTTCCGTAGTTCTGTTGTTGCATGAATATTCCTGAACACTCGGAGCGTGATCAATTCATGAGTTTTTTACACAGTGCAGACACATGTGATATAAGATGTGTGGTAATTTTTCATATTTTTAAAAAATGCACAAGTATTTGAAAAAAATCCCTCGTTACGGATTGTTCTTCGCATGTCTACGAGTGTGGTCGGGGGCCTTCGAGGGCTAGTTATGCCACCAAATCTTGCGCTGGACCCTCATACATGTCTGGAAGTGTGGTGGTAGGTGCAAACAGCCGGCACGCGGCCCCGGAGTGTGGCCCCCCTCACGGCCGGCGCTGTCGCCGGCACTTGGAGGGGGGAAACGGCCACGTCGGGGCGAGACGGATGGAATCTAGTGGTTGGTTGGGCCCAGACCTTATTCTGAAGTGTTCCTATCTGCTGGCCTATCACAACCAAGTGAAGAAGTCCATTGGTCAAAGCCCGTCCGCCGAAAGTCAAAAGGGTAGATCTCCGGGTCAACGGGGCTAGGGTTAGGCCGGTCGGGGGCCTTCGGGTGGTAGCAATGCCACCAAAGCATCTTACCGGGTCCTCATACATGTCTTAAAGTGTGGTGGGATGTTTGAATAGGCAATACGCGGCTCCGAAGTGCGGCCCCCCTCACGGCCGGCGATGACACCGTAGTAATGTTTCGCGGTTCTGGTGTTGCATGAATATTCCTGAACACTTGGAGCGTGATCAATTCATGAGTTTTTTACACAGTGGAGACACATGTGATATAAGATGTCTGGTAATTTTGCATATTTTTTAAAGATACAGAAGTATATGAAAAAAATCCCCTGTTACGGATTGTTCTTCGCATGTCTACGAGTGTGGTCAGGGGCCTTTGGGGGCTAGCTATGCCACCAAATCTTGCACTGGGCCCTCATACATGTCTGGAAGTGTGCTGGCAGGTGCAAACAGCCGGCACGCACCTGCGGAGTGTGGCCCCCCTCACGGCCGGCGCTGCCGCCGGCACTTGGAGGGAGGAAACGGCCACGTCAGGTCGACACGGTGGGAATCTTGTGGTGGGTTGGGCCTAGACCTTGTTCTTAAGTGTTCCTATGGGCTGACCTATCACAACCAGGTGGAGAAGTCCATTGGTCAAAGCCCGTCCGGCGAAATTCAAAGGGCTAGATCTCCGGGTCAACGGGGCCAGGGTTAGGCCGGCCGAGGGCCTTGGGGGGTAGCAATGCCACCAAAGCATCGCACCGGGTCCTCATACATGTCTTAAGGTGTGGTGGGATGTTTACAGGGGCAATACGCGGCTCCGGAGTGTGGCCCCCCTCACGGGCGGCGATGACACCGTAGTAACGTTCCGCGGTTCTGGTGTTGCATGAATATTCCTGAACACTCGGAGCGTGATCAATTCATGAGTTTTTTACACAGTGCAGACACATGTGTTATAAGATGTGTGATAATTTTTCATATTTTTTGAAGATGCAGAAGTATCTGAAAAAAATCCCCCGTTACGGATTGTTCTTCGCATGTCTACGAGTGTGGTCGGGGGCCTTCGGGGGCTAACTATGCCACCAAATCTTGCGCTGGGCCCTCATACATGTCTGGAAGTGTGGTGGCAGGTGCACACAGCCAGCACGCGGCTCCGGAGTGTGCCCCCTCCTCACGGCCGGCGCTGTCGCCGGCACTTGGAGGGGGGAAACGGCCACGTCGGGTCGACACGGAGGGAATCTAGTGGTGGGTTGGGCCCAGACCTTGTTCTGAAATGTTCGTATGGGCTGACCTATCACAACCAGGTGGAGAAGTCCATTGGTGAAAGCCCGTCCGGCGAAAGTCAAAGGCCTAGATCTTTGGGTCAACGGGGCCAGGGTTAGGCCGGCCGGAGGCCTTGGGGCGGGGGGGGGGGGGGGTAGCAATGCCACCAAAGCATCGCACCGGGTCCTCATACATGTCTTAAAGTATGGTGGGATGTTTAAACGGGCAATACGTGGCTCCGGAGTGTGGCCCCCCCCCTCATGAACGGCGATGACACCGTAGTAACGTCCTGCGGTTCTGTTGTTGCATGAATATTCTTGAACACTCGGAGAGTGATCAATTCATGAGTTTTTTACATAGTGCAGACACATGTGATATAAGATGTGTGGTAAGTTTTCATATTTTTTTGAGATGCAGAACTATGTGGAAAAATCCCCCGTTACGTATTGTTCTTCGCATGTCTACGAGTGTGGTGGAGGGCCTTCGGGGGCTAGCTATGCCACCAAATCTTGCGATGGGCCCTCATACATGTCTGGAAGTGTGGTGTCAGGTGCAAACACCCGACACTTGGAATGGGGAAACGGCCACGTCGGGTCGACACGGAGGGAATCTTGTGGTGGGTTGGGCCCAGACCTTGTTCTGAAGTGTTCTTATGGGCTGACCTATCACAACCAGGTGGAGAAGTCCATTGGTTAAAGCCCGTCCGGCGAAAGTCAAAGGCCTAGATCTCTAGGTCAACGGGCCAGTACTACGGCACCACCTGGTACAGCACGCCGCGGAGGAAGATCTATGACGTTGACCATCACACGTGTTACTGTCCGGCCTCACAACCCCCTCCGAGATGCCTATGTAGCAGTTGTGAGGACGGCGGCGACGAACGCCGGTTCTTCCTCGACCTCCACGACGCGAGCCGGCAGTTAATTTGAGTTTCGTGTTTCGAAAGCCGAACGAAATGTGCAGGCTCTGCTCGACACCATGCCGTGTTCCGAAAGCCAGACGAACAACCATATATTATTTTGGTTCGTTTTCACCGGAAAAAATACGGCCCGCGAACGAAATCAGAATTAGAAAAAAAAAGAAAAAAGGAAAAAGAGAGAGGGAGCCACACACTCAATTTCTGTTTCACTTATTCTCATTGATGGATCCATTTATGCCACGGATCGATGACTGACTCACATCCTACCGTCCATTTGTGCCCAGGAATCCCACATCCATCCATCCGACCCACTAAACGCCCCAACTCTCTCTCTCTCTCTCACTCGAACCCACCCAACCCTCGTCGCCTCCTCTCTCCCCCACGAACCCCTCTCTCTCTCACCGCCGCCGCCACACACGCCGCCCGGTTCCGGCGAGCTCCGGCCGCGCGCAGCACACCGGCGAGATCCCCTTGGTCCGCGCCTGCCTTACCTCCGTGCAGATCCGCGGCTCCCCCACTGGCTAGGGGTTTGCATCCCCTTTTGTTCGCCGGGATCCGCCACGGCAGGCCACGGTGAGGCCAGAGGTGACCGGATCCATCACCGGTAAGCCCCTCCCCCTCCTTCTTCGCCCACCATCTCCTCCTCACCTCACCTCACCTCATCTTCTCTTCCTTCTCTGCAGGTCGCCATGGGCGTGCCGGCGACGACGGTAGGAGGGGCGCACCTCAGTGGGACGGGACGCCGCCATGGAGATGGAGCCCCTTGTCCCCCACCACGCAGCGGCCCCATGGAGCCTCCCAGCGCCCCAAACCCTAGCGGAGAGAGAGGAGCTGCTCCTAGTACAGCACGCCATGGAAGGTTCTTTTTTTTTTGTTCTGTCTTTTTTTTTTGCTGCTTCTCTTCCCGATCTAAACATGTTGAAGGCCCTTTTCCTCACCATGATTTATTCATCTCCCCTTCCTCTGTTTTGTGCATGTTGCTCCAATGGTGAAGCTTCTGCTGCAGGACGTCCTCCACCCCTCCCATGCATCCACCTCCTACCCCCACACATGGTGAGCTCCAACCTCTCTTTCTACCCCTTGCAAATCTGATCTGAAGTGGACATCAATTGCACTTGTCATGGACACAACATAACAGCAAGTATTGGTTCAGTTTTTGTGTGAAATTCGATTGTCATTGTGCTTTTTGATGCTTGCTTCAGAAAAAGAAAATCATGGATAGATAGAAGATGGAAACAGTGAGCTTCCTTTCAAGTTAATAATACTAAAAATCATTTGGCTCATCAATTTTTCATGTCTTGTGTTAAATCTATTCCATTGCAATCTTGCCATGTATGGATGGTTTGGTACAGTTTGCCATGGATGAGTATACGTACACATGTGCTCTGCAGTTTTAGTTCTTCTTCTTGTGTTGCTGCACTTAGTCTAGAGATACAACAACATTAGTTAGGTCCATGGATGGATGGATCAACACATACAGCTAGCAGTGCTAGCAGCAACAAAAAATTAACCTTGTGATTGATTCTGTTGAGGCTAGCATGCTCTGTTAGTTTTGGAGCCCAACCATGGACTGTACGTACTAAGCTAGCTCAAGCACACACACAGCCAGCTTGATTGATTTTGGTATATACTAGCAGCAGCACGTGTGCTTAATTTCTGTACTAGATCAACAACACTAGCTCTTACTTGTTTGTTAGATTCGGAGCAGCAGGCATCCTCCGTTGACGATGACGACAACCAGGGCATCCACCGCCACGACGACGCCCTGCACATGGTCCAACTCGGCTACAACCTCCTCTACCGCGTGGCGGCGACCGTGGTTGTGTGCGGCATCGACTACAACCTCCTCTCCTGTGAGTCCGTCTCCTACCTCTAGCTCCCTCTCTTGTGCTCCTATAGTAGTACCTTGCTCTGTTTCATGCGCATGGGTGATTTTGTTTGTGCTTGCCGTGCTTGTGTCATGGAAAAGATCATTCCTATTTACAAGTGATGATGATTCGGAGTAACACACTTGTTAAATTCTGCTCTTGTACTAGACCCCATTTGTGGTTTGATTCGGCCTCCTAGTCCTGCAGATCATGCATGTTAATAATTTATAGTGGCCTTGTTGGTTACTGCAGCTAGGCTGTGTTAACTATTGGTGTTTAATCTAGCTAGCTTGTTTGTACCATCAGGATTGCAGCAAATCTCTACTCCTAATGTTTGAGTACGTAGGTCGTCGTTCGCTCGTTTCCTGCCCACCAATGTTTTTGAGTCGATGAGTCGACGAGTCGCTCGGAGGGGGCGACTCTAGACTAGTCGTGACTAGTCTAGACTCATGGTCGACGAGTCGACATGGCGACGAGTCGACGTGAGTTAAGCAGCAGCAGCCAGTGGAGGAGCACACCAACAGGAGCATCATCCAGGGGAGGAGGATGAGAGCACACCAGCAGCAGCAACCAGGGGAGGAGGGGGGAGCACACGAGCAGCAGCAGCAACCAGAGGAGGAGGGGAGGAGCAGACCAGCAGCAACATCAACCAGGGGAGGAGGGGAGGAGCACCCCAGCAGCAGCAGCAGCCATGGGAGGAGGAGAGGAGCCGGCGGCTGGCAAGGAGAGGGTTGGATCGGGGTGGGGGGAGAAAGAGTCGATCTAGGTTTCCAGGAGGGGATGGGCAAGCAGATAACACTAAAAAACATATGACAGATGGGGCCCCCAATAATTGAGTCGTTTTCGACCCATACACAGCGACTAGTCGTGACTAGTCGAGACTAGTCGCTTGAGTCGCTCGACTCAAGCCAGGAAGCGAGTCGAGGATCCGAGTCGACCCTGAAGCAGCGACTCGTCGACTAGTCGACGACTAGTCGAGACTAGTCGCTCGACTCGAAAACCATGCTGCCCACCGATCGAAGGAACACCCCCGCCTCACGCCTCCGATTTTTCTCCCCAGATCGTGGGTATTTTATTGGGTTTCCTAATTATCTCTCCCGTCCATAGAATAGAAACCGGATCAACACTTGCCGGATATAGCGCCGCACCGTCTCCCCGTCACCTCCTTCCATCCGACGACGCCACCCAAACCTCCGCCTCTTTGATGCCATGTCCGTCGCCCGCATCATCAACTTCCGCAGGGGCGCCGCCCACACTAATTCCCACCGCCAGGAACACGCACGGATGCCCGTCATCTCCGACTCCCTCCCGAACCTGCCCATCTCCACGGCCGCCTACGTCACCGCCGTCCAAGCTACTCACCCTGACGAGGCCTAGCACGCTTCCAACTGGCCTGGCCAGAGCAACCCGGCAGAGCAAGACAGCCACGTCCTCGTCGTCCTGCTATTAGCACAGCAAGAGAAAGGGCGTCGTCGCATGTGGCACCGCAGAGCTTGGGAGTACAAGGTCGAAGACGGCGGTGGAGCGGATGGAGCCCCACACATGCATCGCCCGCGCCCGGTCCCTCCTTCCTCCTTCTCAGTGCGCCTGTGGACACCACACCGAGAATATTAACCCCCTATTCCCCATACATCCAACCATGCATCCATACGACCATACCGGATCATCTACATGGAGATCGAGTGCGTACATGTACATCTCAGTTGCCTTGTACTTCTACTTTCCCATCTATTGATGCAATTTTTAGGTTTATCCTTCTCAAAATGTGCAGCTCTGTTTGGATTGCCATCGAGTCAAGCCGTTGTTGCTTGCGGACGCGGTGATGCAGACAGACGAATACCATGGCCGCAGCCACTCGCACCAGAGGTGCTCCCACCTGGAGAGACCATGCCGCTCTAGATCACGGTAACGGTTTTGAAGAATGCAAATGCTTATAATTTATCCTCCAGTATGGTACGTTTGGAAGTGCCATTGGTTTCATATACACATGCTTGGTCCAATGGTTCAGATTTTAATTTTAGATGCTTCACAAGATATATAAGCTAACCAGAATGTGAACACTGTTGAACACAATATAATGAGACTGCTTGGTTCAATAATTGGATTATTGTTGATTGTAAGAGTTCTCTTTTATATTGTAGAAACCCTCCGTTAAGTGTTCATGTTGATCCTGACGCCCCTCTTGGGAGAAAAGCACCAGGCATTGGCAACAGGCATATAGCTTCCCTTAATCAGTGTCTTAAAAACAAAAATAATCTGAAAACAACTTCTGAACCTTAAATAACCGAAAAATTCTGGCCCATATCTCTATGATGGGAACCTTCTGCGTTGATGACACAGGCCACAAAAGGTAGAGATATGGTTTCAACGCTGGAATATTTCTGATGATTTACCAGGTAATTTTATTTATTAATGACTGTACTTCTCAATTGTGTTTTCTTTCTGCGTTGTCTATGCTGCTTGGGTGACATTGATAGTGTCTTCATCACGTTTTACACTTTTACTACAGAACATTGTATCAGTGACCATAGTTTCTACACTGTCCCTCTCTGGTGTTATCCCAACTAAACCACTAACATGGAATTTAGTCAAAGTTTGGTTGCCTGTGAACATCATATTTGTCGGAATGCTAATCATAAGCATGTTTAGGTATGTGTCAGATCTACATATCATTTCGAGCTAAGCACTACTTTCTGTGCAGTATAGTTGGTCTGTACTTACAATTTGGTATATCAGAATATGGAATTGTTTACTCAGTTTAAAAACTTAATTTCTTTTATCGTTATATACTCCTTCACTTGATAAAATATGGAAAACACACTTTATTTCTTTTCTTCCCACTATCAGAGGTCAGAACTATGCGCAAAGGAACACTACCTTAATCAGATCAATGCTTTTTTTTTTGACTGCTTAAAGTTCATTGAGGGGAGAAAATGTTTGTTCTACTGATGTTTGGTTGTTGTTAAAATTTCTGATGAATATTTGTTGCAGTTCAACTGCTCTGTCTCTATTCATGGTCAATTAGTTTGATTGGATATTATAAACCTGAATCAGTTTTTAGGCTTTCAGAACATTTTGAGTTGAATTTTCCTATATGAGCTGTGAAGAAATCGCTCCTCGACTTGTAAAAACGAAGTATTTGATTGAATGTTGTAGTCTTTCTTAAACTCTATCTGCTGCACTTTCTAATATTCTCTGTATCATTCAGTTTGAAGTATATCAATGTTGCGATGGTCGGTATATTAAAGAATGTCGCAAATGTTCTTGCTACTTCTGGGGAAACCTACTTCTTTAAGTAGCAGCATGATAGACAAGTATGGATTTCTCTAAAGTTGATGATATGTCAAATTTAGACTTTACTAATTTTAAGTAGGATTAAAATGCTTGAGAGGCCTTTTTTCAGTTTCTGAATAATCGCACGTAGTTGATTTGTGGCCGACAGCAATTCAATAGAAGAGGACAGGGATGAAGGACGAGAGGAGGCGAAGATTTACGTCTGTAACATATGAGACACCTCGCCGCCCCTCCGCCGGATGGTATAATGCTTATTTTAACGTTGCAAAAGTGATGGTCTAGGAGATGCAGTTAAGCAGTATAATTGGCACCCTCAGTTCTTAACACACTAACAACTTCTTTTGCGTTTTGACTCTAAAGCCCGAATATGCATATTTGACTACTTAAATGTGCTTGCATTCAGTCCCTGCTCATGGATATTATTCCTTGGGTCTTCTTTCTCTGTTTATTATATTTAGAGGCAAATTTTATGTCTGGATGGCTATATGGACTTGCAGGTGTGAAGTGCCATAAGATGTCCAGAATTTTTTTGGGTCCTTACTTATATTTAGGCTTGCCCTGGTTTATGCGCAATTTTGACACAGATAGTATTGTCAGCTGGTTTTCAGGTTGGAAAAATATTTATGGTGAGAACTTTTGACTTCTTGTGGTGTTCATGTCTCTCCCGGTGGAGCATCACTGAGTTGTTCCCGATATAGGTATGCAACACAGAAACTATTTTTACCTTTTAGTTGAATGTAATTAACCAAGTGCTCTTTTGACCTCTGACTCGATTTGATATCTTGTACTGTAGTATTAAGTCGAGTGTAATTAATAGGAGTGGAGTTATTTTATTCATAAGAAAGTTGCATCAGTTAAATCTCTATGTTTTAATTCGAACGATTTGTGTACATGGATGCGTGATAATCTACTTGTTATGAAATTTTCAGTCATGTGATTAGCGATTTAGTTAATGATTTTTTAACATAGTATATGATTTCACCGTTTGCCTAGAAAATGTATTTCATGTCCGTAATTTTAACTGGATGGTGAATCGATTTGAAGGAGTGACCGCTTCTTCTTGCCTTGCAGATTTTTCTTTAAACATACATGGCCCAGGTTACAATTTGTAAAGAAGGCTTTTGTTATCTAGAATGATCCTTTTTTCTCTCCCTGTTATAATCACCAGGTAAGCGGAGGATATGGCTCCTTCCACTCTCCCTTTTGCTCTCTCTTTTTCGTTCAGCCTTTTGCAAGCTTTATCTCTTATCCCCCCTTCCCCGTACCCCCAGCGTCGCCTCCCCGAGCGATGCGACCGGGGCGGCTCCCCCACACCTCTGAGCAACGTCGCGCCCCTCCCCCTCTCGCTGCCACCGCCGGCAGGCGTGGCCAGGCGTTGCCCATGCGGCGCCGTTGCAAGGCCGGAGATGGCGGCCCCTTCTTCTCCACGAGCAGGCGCCCGATTTAGGAGGGCGAGTCCTGGCGGCGGTGCTGCTCGGCCAACGGCGCTCGGCGCAGACGTGGGTGGCGGCAAGGCGACGCGTGGCTTCTTGGCGGCGGTGGCGGCTTGGTGCGGGATTTAGCCGGCGGCGCCCTGCAGGTCTAGATCTGGGCCCTCTGGGCCCGATGTGAGGGCCTGATCTGTGTCAGGACGGGCCGGTTTGGGCTCCGACGGGTCGCCTCCGGTTGGACTGGCGAGCACCTCGTGATGGGAGCGGCGGCTACGGCGCCACGTTTGCTACAGCGCGGCGGCGGGAGCTTCACGAGCCCGATCTAGGCCCGGCCGGGCAGTTAGCCTGGTGTGCTCATGCTGCTGCATCTGGTGTGCTACTGCTTGAGCCGGTGGAGGTTGTTCCCTCGCATGTGGCTGCGGTATTGCCGGCCCCTGTCTACGGTATTGCCGGCCCCTGTCTACGGTTGCTTCGTCTTGGTCTGGCCGGCCTCGCAGCGTTCACTATGGTGAGACGTCGATGGTGTCCTCATGATTGTGTTGGCGCATTTTGGTGGGTGGCAAGCATGGTGGAGCCGACGGTTGGTCCTGGGTGGTGGTTGTGTGGGGGTCGAGAGAAATCTCTGTCGGGTCTTGCCGGCACCGATGATGTGACGCCTGTGGGCGTTGCCGTCCTTCCTGAAGGGCGTCGAGTGTACCCCTCCCCACCACCCCTCCGTGTACCGAGAGAAATCCTAGGATCAGTCCGGGCAGCAGCGTCGTCGTCGCAGTCCTTCTTCAAGGTGTTGCTTGGTACGCAGCAATTCGGAGGCATGGGAGCGTGGTGGGAATTCTCCGGAGGGCGCAGCGGTTGCGGGAAATCGTCGCTTTCGTCGATCTGGCGTTGTTGGCATTTGTTTCTCTTGTTTTTCCCATGTTTTTTCTTTTGGGCTTGATTGTGTTGTTTGCCCCAGCAGTGGTCTCATAGTTGTACCGGTGGTTGCTATATTAATATAGCGGGGCGAAAGCCTGTTTCAAGCTTTAAAGCGAAGGATATGATCAAATCTATACATAAGTGTACAAGAAGCAGGAGATGGAATGCTCGAATTAGCCCTCTTTGTGGCATTGTTCTTTGATCAGCTGATTTGTCATATGAACCTCATAGTATTTCTGGCATCATGCGTGTACCTCAAGGAGCTTTAATGGGCCAAAAGTTCGAAATCTGTGAGCTCGTTGCGCACGATCTAGGATAATCTACTTGTTATGAAATTTTCAGTCATGCGTGTAGCGATTTAGTTAACGATTGTGTAACATAGTACTCTCTCCGTTCCTAAATATAAGTCTCTGTGAAGATTTCACTATGGACCGCATATGGATGTATATAGATGCATTTTAGAGTGTAGATTTACTCATTTTGCTCATCCGTATGTAGTCCATAGTGGAATCTCTACAGAGACTTATATTTAGGAACGGAGGGAGTATATGATTTCACCGTTTGGCTAGACCGAGTAATACTATACAGTGTAAGATATTTAGAAGGCAACACGACATTTTTCCAGATGAAACTATACCATTCCGTCTATTCAAATTATCTTTTGTATTGAGAGGATCATTGATGTATGGACAAATAAGACACGACATGAGACAAGTTCAATGGAGAAGAGAGGCTAGAGGGGTGCATGGTGTTTGTTGGAAAAGAGAGAAGAAGATACTTGTGTTTGTGTTCTGGTTGAACATTGCGTGCAATGTGCTCGTTTATGGGGAGTAAAATGAGCATTGCTTACAAATTCATTTGTTGGCCCGTGGCAACGCACGGGCAGTCTACTAGTTATTGCTAGCTAGCCTGTTTGAAATCTGATTTTTTTGCTTGGTTTGCTGTTGGTCTGAATCTACTTACATGCTTGAGTGAATTTAACTTGGTGCTATTGCTGTCAGACCCTAGTGCTCAATCACATGGACATTGCTACATGGTTTGCCAATTAGTTTGCTTGCTTCCTTGCTGCCACAAAATAATCTGAATCTTTTGTGCGTGTCATTCAGTTTTACCTTCATGTATGCAATCTGATCTAGACCTTCGATTTTGACTTACTGTTGCGTCTAGATTAGAACTATGTGTGTGCTTTCGGAGAATATGCCTTTCCCTTTTAGGGAATTCAACATTTTAGCATTAGTCAACTCCTCTTCTTTGCTTACAACCAGCATCACAGGAACCATATGTGTACACTAACATGTTCAAGATGCGCCTAAATATCTTTTTGCTTCAAAATTGCTTGTTGTTTAGTTGATTTTCATATTACCTTATGATCAAGTCCTACGTACTCCTACTCTGTATCTACTAAATCATCACAGGGGCTATTTGTGTCCAGTTCAAATACCTACTCTGTACCTGGTGGCAAAACTATGTTATGATTGTATACCCTGTACCCTTGCTGTGGGCTACGTTGTTATGTTCCTGTACGTCCTTTCCAGCCATTGTTCTATTGCTTGTACCCTTGTATATGAGCTCTACCAAACACTAGTAAGAGGTACTATAATGAGTGGACAAATTGCGTTTTTTCTTGTGTAACTTGTAAATTCATGAGTATTATTATTGGGACATGACATGACCAACCCTGGCCTTTTTGGCTAATGTATCAACTATGAAATTGCTAGCCTTTTTCGCTAGTATATATTTTTTGCTTTTGGTCAGCAAGTATGCATACGGCAATGCCGTCGGCATAGATCTGCATCTATGCCTATGCCACGTGGCAGCTCCTGGTAGCTCCTGACTGAGAACTTTGCCGTAGGCATAGATGCAAATCAATGCCTACGGCAAAGCCGTAGGCATAGTTGTGCCACGTGGCAGCTCCTGGTTGGCCGGACTTCACGACGGCGCCGTCAGTTGCGGTCTTGTTTTTTTTTTGCTGACGGCGAAACTATACCGACGGCCGTACGGAAGCCGTAGGCATAGGCTACTATGCCGACGGCTTTACTATGCCGACGGCCTGACACGAGTACGCTGACGTATTCGACGCCTACGGGGGTATGCCTACGGCATTGTGGCGGCCGTAGGCATACCCGCTGATTCCGGTAGTGTGCCAGTTGCAGTTAATTTGGTACGAAAAAAAGAGCGGGCTAAAAATCCTCGCCAAAGCCACAAAGAGAATTAAAATACAGTGCTACCTACTGGCAAAAACAGAGGTAAAACTGGTATAGCTACAACAAGCAGACATCTTTCAAAATGCCCTCTCGTCAGACTACTTGACTACCTGTAGACTTTCAGTCAGAGTACTTGACTACTTGTAGACTTTCAGGCATGTGATGCTGACTTCAGTGGCTTTTTCCTGTCAAACAAAGCAGCAGACTGTAACACTTGCACCCTCTTTTGAGAATAAGAACCGCCTCATCTTGCTAGAGTTACAATACCTACCTCTAGGTATTCTTTGTTCATTTCCTCCCAAATTATCTTTTTGTACTGTGTCTTTTCCTCATTGTGAAGATACCCGTGAACCTACAAAATTAATGGAGAATTAGAGATAACAAATAACCTATCTGGTCATATTTCAGGCTCAAACATGTTCAAAGATGGTTGAATAAAGGTACCTCCACATCATCAATATCAGAAAAACTTTCTAGATCAGCATCAGCTTTACCGTTTTCACCTAAGGATGACAAATAGCATCCAGAAGTTGATCAGGAGCAATCAACTTGACAACATGAACCCAAAAGCGGCCAGGTAGACTGAACTGAAATTACTATTGCATGTTACGGGTAACTAACAAACCTTCCGCGTCAGGATCCTTTGAAGCCACATAATCCTTTGCAATTTCACCAGAATTAATTGTTGCAGATTTAACTCCCACTAAATCCTGCGTCAAAGAAGGCAAACTGAATTTCCAAAAAATAAATACATATAGAGCATACAGAATGGATAGTAACAGAAAGAGCTAACACAGATGTACTGAAGAGGTAACATCGTAATGCAATAAATCAATAGTTCTGAGCAGAAGCAGCGCGTACTTATCGACGATCGTCTGGTCCTTCACATTGCTGGCCGGCCAGCGTGACGGTGGAGGCTTCTCACAGGCTGACGACCAGGAGAATCAGCACGAGGCATATGGCTATGCCGCTGCTTCGGGCACTCGAAGAAGAGGCCATTGTTTCGCGAGCGTCGATGAGGAGAGTGACTGCAATTAAAATCTGAATTGTATGATGCATGATTACCCAAATCGACACAAACTAAATACAATAAGAAATATAAATTTAATGGAAAGCAATAGATTGTTGAAAATCAAAATGAGAATTCAAAGCAGATGATTTACACATGACGATGACCCATGTTAATTAAGTTGTATAAACAGCAACATTAACATCCGAGTAGGCTAGAACTATATAAATATCATACATTGACACAACTTTTGTTGCTTAGAAATCAGTGCTGGAGAAACAGTCGTATGTGTCATAGAAAGACGCATTATCAAGGGCAACTTCGCCATGTATTCATCTTCTGAACCATAGCAAGAAGGTTTTCAAAAAAAAACATAGTAAGAAGGCAAGTCACTGTCACTGATTCTGAGTGGTAGTGAGCATCCGAGTTGCCTGGAAGGTGAACTGTTCAAGGCCAATAGCTGCGTATGTGCTTGTGGTATGACTACCAACAGCGAAGGAGAACACTGCAGCCTAACCATTAGTTTACAGCAAAGGGAAAGCATACATGATACTCCCTCCATTCCACAATGTAGTGCGCCCACGCTTTTCGAGATTTAAGATTGACCATAAATTTAACCAACGTCGGCGACTGCGGCGGGAGCAAAAATTATACCATTGAAGTAAGTACTGTAGCGAATAGTACCTACTGTTGTGAATAGTGAATATTATTGTGAATAATTAACATATCTTTATCTCATACACTGATTAAGCAAAAGATTTATTAGTGTATTATGCGCAGACGTACAAATTTTATTTCTCAGGGGTATACATACATTTTTCTTAACTATGGATTGGATTATGATTAGGTTAATATAGAGTTATGCGTTTTCTAGCAAACACTATTCATCGCGGGTGTACCAAAAAATGTTCACGGCAGGATTTACTATTCAATTTTAATATTCATGATTGTTCTTCTTCTTTACTATTCAAATAATTGGTATGTTTAATATTCATTACTATTTTAATGATTGGTGCGTTGTCTAGCTAATTAATGCGGTTTATTTATTCTAAGCTACAGGATCTTAGACGGTTGGCGAGACCAATACTACTGCCGGTTTGTGCTGCAAAGGTTATAAAATCCTACTCAGCACTCACCATATTTATCACTATCTTGCTTCAGGAGTAGCTAAGTTTCTTTCCCTAGATGTTTTTAGGCAAATTATATGGGATATTTTCTTATCGTCTTCCTAGGCAGTTCCACCTGAAGGGAACACTTTTCTACGGCAACAAGGTTCTCATTCAAACGCCACACGCATGGCTACATAGAGAACTACACACAGAGGTTTCTCCTATAGGATCCCTCCCATAAGAACCCAACCCATATAAACGGACTAAAAAGATCAAGCGAAAAACAGAACTACTCATTTCCACAAGATAACTTACATATGGTTTTCCCTTTTCGGAGGCCCCGAAAGGATTACACAAGCTAAGAAGGGTACTTAACATTCTTCTTCCTGGTGATCACAATGCCTTTGATATGGTGGCTATTCTACAAAGTGGTGGTGGTGGTGGTACTATTAAGGAGACTGAGAGTACTCGAGAGGCTGCTTCTCTTGCTCGATGCTCTGGACTCGGTGCTCTTCTCCAAGGCTGGCATGTCCTTTTATAGTTGTGAGAGAGGCCTCCGGGTGCCTTCTCATCTTTATTTTAAAATATAGTAGCATAGTGAGGTGTCCTTCTGGAGTATGGTAGTGGACGCCTTCACGAGTCTTCTGTAGACTTGCAACGTGGACGGCCTTCAATCATTCCCCGGGACATTGGGTAAAGTTTCACATGGAGATGGAGGCGTGTTCACATGGATGTGTCCTTCGGAGGATAATGGGGCTTCCAGCACCTTCTGGTGTAGCTGTCATTTATTTAGGGGCGGGTAGGGTAGGGTCCACCATGCCCCAATTATTGATATAACTTTATCAATATTTTTTTTATGATTTATTAATTCCTTCAACCATATTAGACTTATCTCTAAGTCATGATTTAATTTTAATTTTTATTCAGGTTTTTTCCCATGCCCGGCAATATCCATGAGGTCATCATCTGAACGGATGAATTCATACCTTTCATCATTTGCCTTCTTTATATCTTCAAATTTATTATCAATCTCATTCTTAATTCTACTAAAATTTCTTCTTTCAATTCTTCTTTCTAGATTTTTTACGCATCTTCCCATTTTTCATCAATTTTCATATCTATATATTTGTCGTCTAAAGGATCCACTCCTTTTACAAGGCATTCTTTATATGTCTTATACTTTGCGGAGATTTCTTCTTTTTCATATTTGGATCTTGATGCTTCTACCTTTATATTTCCAAGGATTGATGTTGTGGGATTAGCATTATTTATTCTGGTGCACTTCAAGATGTATTCTTTGGCTGCTGGTTCTATATGCTATTTTGGCCCTATGATGGTTTTTGCTCTGTCTACAGCTTGGCCAACCTCTGCATATCCCTTCCATGTTATGCTATCACCTTTTTTCATAGCGTTTAACTTTTCTATCGCTATTTCTTCAAAAGATAGGTATGTTCCAGGCTTTTTCCCATCAAATAGGACATATAGTGTCTTGTGCTCTAGATATTCAATTTTTTCTAAGAGCATTTTTCCTTTATTCAGCATCTTTCCTTTATTTAGCATATCCAAATATCCGGCTAAACTATTTAGGATTGATAGCATGTAGCTTGTATCTTCTCTCTTGTTATTATATTGGTTCCAGAAATTGTCAAGTATGGCTTCTTGAACTTCATCTAGAATGATATGCTTCTTAGGTTTGAAATTAAATGTATTTGGCTCAAATATTCTCAGCTTATTTTCATCCCCAAAATTGAATAACTTCAAACCCCTGGGAATGCAGTCCTCTCTTCATTTCAGCAAAACTGATGAGCGAGAGAATATGTGAGGCAAGCTATTATCTTTGCCTTTGAGATGGTTAAAAATAGCTTTGTAACCATTCCCAGTTATGATATCTTCGAATAACACCCATCTTCTTGTAGAACTCTTTTTGCTATTTAGTTGATTATGATATCTACAGATGGCTTCACAATCTGTTCTGACTATGAATTCTTTGAATCCTAGATATAGCCTGTGCGAATTGATCGCGTGAATTATTGCTAGGATTTCTCTATCAGTATTATTTATGGCCTTTAGTTTATAACTTCTAGATGTATATATACCTAGTTTTTATTCTGTCTTTGCAGAATATTTATTAGGCTTTTGCTATAGTATAGCGCCGCATCCTAGTTTGGACGCATCTGTTTCAATTATGAAGTATTTGTCATCTAATGACAACTCTAGAGGCTTCAAATTTTTGACTTTGTCTTTTATGATCCTTACTAACTTTATATATTCAGAATTGAAATATTTTGATCATTCTTTCTTAATTTAGCATAGAGGGGTCTAGCAAATTTCGCTAGATTATCAATATAATTTTTTTGCATAATTTACAATCCTTAAGAACTGTTGCAAGACCTTTCTGTCATTCATACTATCAAGAAATTGTAAAATTTTCTTAGCAATATGTTCTTGTAAATCAATGTTTCCTTCTCCTTCTTCATGGCCAAGGAAATTAATTTTCTCTCTACAAATTTCCATTTTTTATAGTATTAGCCCATTTTGTTGTACTTTTCTGAAGAAAACTTCAAAATGGGCAATATGCTCCTTGTATGATTTAGAGAAAACTAATAAATCATCTACATATACTAGTATAAATGTTTGATTCTCATTGAATATATTTTGCATTTCCTTTTGAATAATGCAGGCGCATCTTTTAAACCTAATGGCACAACAAGCCATTCAAAATGCCCCTGAGGACGTGTAAAAGTTGTGAAAGGAATAGATTCTTCTGCAGTTTTTAGTTGCCAAAACCTGGCTTTTAAATCGAACTTGGAGAAATATTTAGTTCCTTGTATCCTATTGATCCACTCTTGTCTATTGGGTATGTTTAATGCATCTTCTATTGTATTATCATTCACTCTTTTATAATTAATGACCGTTCTAGATTTACCTCTGACTTCTTCAGCATGATTTCTGACTATAAAAGTAGCAGACCTATGAGGACTTCTGCTTTCGCTAATTGCTCCTAATTTTAGTAACTCTTCAATATGCATTTTAAATTCTTCTATAGCTTTTGGAGAGGCTTCTATTGGAGTAGTTTTGATACTATAATCTGGATTTAGAATGCATATTTTACATATAAAAGAATTCTTGTCCATTGCTTCATAGGTATTTCCCTAATTATTTGGATATCTTCTAGTCTTTGCACAATCTTTCCTATGTCTCCTTTAGATTTTATATCTATATACCAGTTTGTTGCAAAGGATTGTAACCCGATGCATTCCATATGAGAATTTTCTATGTAATAATTTTCTAAATTTGGACTAGTCTTATTTTCAACCATCAGGATATGTGTATTCTCGTTAGGACTCGAGATTTGCTGGATGTCGTTGTTGTTACCAATATTTATGCGCAGACATAGAAATTTTATTTCTCAGCGATATAGATACGTTATTCTTAAATATGGATTGGTTTAGGATTAGGTTAATATTGAGTTATGCGTTTTCTATCGAACACTATTCACTGCAGGTGTAGCAAACACTTTTCACGACAGTATTTACTATTCACTTTTACTATTCATGACGGTTATTCTTCTTTACTGTTCAAATAATTTCTGTGTTTACTATTCGTTACTATTTCAATGATTGATGCGTTGTCTGGCTAATTAATGTGGTTTATTTATTCTTAGCTGCATGATCTTAAACTGGTTGGCCAGACCAACACTACTGCCGGTTTGTGCTGCAAAGGTTGTAAATTTTTTTTCGCTGAGAATAATTTCAATCCTGTCGTGAAAAGTGTTTGCTACACCCGTGGTGAACAGTGTTTGATAGAAAACGCATAACTTTATATTAACCTAATCCTAGTCCAATCCATAGATGAGAATAACATATCTATTTCGCTGAGAAATAAAATGTGTATGTCTGCGCGTAAATATTGGTAACAACAACCCACATCCAGCAAATCTCGAGTCCTGACGAGACTACACATATCATGACGGTTGAAAACGAGATGAGTCCAAATTTAGAAGAATATTACATAGCAAATTCCCATATTGAATGCATCGGGTTACAATCCTTTGCACCAAATTGGTATATAGATATAAAATCTAAAGGACGCATAGAAAAGGTTGTGGAAAGACTAGAAGATGTCCAAATAATTGGAGAAATACCTAAGAAGCATTGGGGCAAGAATTGTATTATATGCAAAATAAACATTATAAATCTAGATTATATTATCAAAAACTAGTCCAATAGATGCCACTCTAAAAGATATAGAAGAATTTAAAATGAATATTGAAGAGTTACTAAAATTAGGAGCGATTAGAGAAAGCAGAAGTCCTCATAGGTCTGCTGCTTTTATAGTCAGAAATCACACAGAAGAAGTCAGAGGTAAATCTAGAATGGTCATTAATTATAAAAGAGTGAATGATAATACCATAGAAGACACATTCAATATACTCAATAAACAAGAGTGGATCAATAGGATACAAGGAAGTAAATATTTCTCTACGTTTGATTTAAAGGCCGGGTTTTGGCAAGTAAAAATGGCAGAAAATTCTATTCCCTGGACAACTTTTAACTGTGCTCATGGGCATTATGAATGGCTTGTTATGCCATTAGGTGTTAAAAATGCGCCTGCATTATTCCAAAGGAAAACAATATATATATTCAATGAGAATCAAGCATTTATACTAGTATATGTAGATGATTTATTAATTTTGTCTAACTCATACAAGGAGCATATTACCCATCTTGAAGTTTTCTTCAGAAAGGTAGAACAGAATGGGCCAATACTATCCAAAATGAAAATGGAAATTTGTAAAGAGAAAATTAATTTCCTTGGTCATGAAATAGGAGAAGAAAAATTTTATTTACAAGAAATATTGCTAAGAAAATTTTACAATTCCCTGATAATATGAATGACAAAAAGGTCTTGCAATAGTTCTTAAGGATTGTAATCTAGCAAAACTTGCTAGACCCCTATATGCTAAATTAAGAAAGAATGGTAAAAAATATTTCAACTCTAAAGATATAAAGTTAGTAAGGATCATAAAAGACCAAGTCAAAAAATTCGAAGCCTCTAGAGTTGACATTAGATGACAACAACTTCATAATTGAAACAGATGCGTCCATACTAGGATGGGGCGCTATAGTAAAACAAAAGAATAATAAATATTCTGCAATGAAAGAAGAAGAAAAATATGTAGATATGCATCTGGAAGTTATAATCTAAAGACCATAAATAATACTGACAGAGAAATCCTAGCAATAATTCACGCAATCAATTCGTTCATGCTATATCTAGGATTCAAAGAATTCACAGTCAGAACAGACTGCGAAGCCATCTGTAGATATCATAATCAACTAAATAGCAAAAAGAGTTCTACAAGAAGATGGGTGTTATTCAAAGATATCATAACTGGGAATGGTTACAAAGCTATTTTTTAGCATATTAAAGGAAAACATAATATCTGGCCTGACATATTCTCTCGCTCATCAGTTCTGCAGAAATGAAGAGAGGACTACATTCCCATGGGTTTGAAGTATTCAGTTTTTGGGATGAAAATAAGCTGAGAATATTTGAGCCAAATACATTTAAGTTCAAACCTAAGAAGCATATTATTCTAGATGAAGTTCAAGAATGCATACTTGACAATTTCTAGAACCAATATAATAACAAGAGAGAAGATAAAGGCTACATTCTATCAATCCTAAATAGTTTAGCCGAATATTTGGATATGCTAAATAAAGGAGAGATGCTGAATAAAGGAAAAAAACGCTCTCGGAAAAAATTGAATATCCAGAGCACAAGACACTATATGTCCTATTTGATGGGAAAAAGCCAGAAATATACATATCTTTTGAAGATATAGCGATAAAAAAGTTAAACACTAAGAAAAAGGGTCATAGCATAACATGGAAGGGATATGCAGAGGTAGACCAAGCTCTAGACAGAGCAAAAACCATCATAGGGCCAAACTACCATATAGAACAAGCAGCCAAAGAATACATCCAGAAGTGCAACAGAATAAATAATACTAATCCCACAACATCAATCCTCAGAAATATAAAGGTAGAAGCATCAAGCTCCAAATATGAAAAAGAAGAAATCTCCCCAAAGTATAAGACATATAAAAAATGCCTTGTAAAATGAGTGGATCCTTTAGATGGCGAATATATAGATATGAAAGTTGATGAAAAATGGGAAGATACATCCGAAATTCGGAAGAAGAATTGAAAGAATATTTTTTAGTAGAATTAAGAAGTGAGATAGATAATAAATTTGAAGATATAAAGAAGGCAAATGATGAAAGGTATGAATTGAACCTTTCAGATGATGACCTCATGGATATTGCCGAGCATGGGCCAAAACCCAAATAAAAATAAAAATTAAATCATGACTTAGAGATAAGTCTAATATGGCTGAAGGAATTAATAAATCATAAAAAAATATTGAAAAAGTTATATCAATAATTAGGACATGGCGGACCCTACCCTCTCCTAGATAAATGCCAGCTACACCAGAAGGCGCTGGAAGACAACCAGCTCATAGCTGCATTATCAACCGAAGGACACATCCACGTGAACACATCCCCATCTCCACGTGAAACTTTACCCAAAGTCACGGGGATTGATTAAAGGCCATCCACGTTGCAAGGCTCCGGAAGACTCGTGAGGGCGCCCACCGCCATACTCCAGAAGGAACCTCACTGTGCTACTATATTTTAAAATAAAGAAGAGAATGCGCCTGGAGGCCTCTTAACAGCTATAAAAGGATATGCCAACCATGGAGAAAAGCTCCGAGTCTAGAGCATTGAGCAAGAGAAGCAGCCTCCAGAGCACTCTCAGTCTCCTTAGTAGTACCACCACCACCACCACTTTGTAGAATAGCCACCATATCAACGGCGATGTAATCGCCGGGAAGAAGAATATTAAGGTGTCCTACGTAGCTTGTGTAATCCCTTTGGGGCCTCCCTAAAGGGAAAACCATATGTAAATTATCTTGTGGAAATGAAGTAGTTCTTTTTTTCACTTGATCTTTTTAGTCCGTTTATATGGGTTGGGTTCTTATGCTAGGGATCATATAGGAGAAACCTCTGCGTGTAGTTCTCTATGTAGCCCTGCGAGTGGCATTTGAATGAGAAACTTGTTGCAGTAGAGAAGTGTTCCCTTCGGGTGGAACTGCATGCGAAGACGATAAGAAAATATCCCATATAATTTGACTAAAAACATTTTGGGAAAGAAACTTAGCGACTCCTGAAGCAAGATAGTGATAAATATGGTGAGTATTAGGTAGGATTTTACAACCTTTGCAGCATAAACTGACATTAGTGTTGGTCTCATCAACCAGTTTAAGATCCTGAAACTTAGAATAAATAAACCACATTAATTAGCGAGATAACGCACCAATCATTGAAATAGTAATGAATAGTAAACACACCAATTATTTCAACAGTAAAGAAGAATAACCTTCATGGATAGTAAATAGTAAATCCTGCCGTGAACAATGTTTTCTACACCTGCGGTGAACACTGTTCAATAGAAAATGCATAAGTCTATATTAACCTAATCCTAATCCAATCCATAGTTAATACCATGGAAATAGCTATACACAAGTAATTTTTTTTGATATAAGATCATACCTGTGTGGTGTCATAGCCCTAAGATCCCTGTCCTGGACTGTACGAGAATTGTCCTCCATACGGGTTGATCTCCGGTAAACAAGTCTCCTCCGTCATCGAACCCAAGTCGAACTATTACAAGCATCGACCGATAGTGGATAAGAGAAGTTATCGTTGTAAATGTACAAGAAATATCTATACAGCAGTATATAATTTTTTATATAAGATAATACATGTGTGGCATCATAGCCCTGAGATCCCTTGCCTTAACTGAAAGCGCCCAACTGAGAGCGACGTAGTAGAGTTGAGTCCTGGCGTGGATATGAAATTGCGTGTAACACCCCAAATTTTCATAAAAATATTTTGCAAATAAAACTTTGACAAAAATAATTTTTGTTAATTAATTAGGATCTTTTAATAATTTTAAAGTCATTTCTCCTGCATTCCTCTTCCTCCTTATAGAAAATTTTGGGAAAAATATTGATGGTCTTAAATTTTTTGCCCAACTCTTTTACTTCTAAAATTTCAGTAGGTAATATTTTCATAATAAAATTTGCCTCAAATAATTCTTTAAATGGTAATTAGAAAACCTCAAAATTTCGATACAAAGTTTTTAAAATTAAAATTTAAAATTTGCTAGAATTAATTTCTACAATTTAATTGGATCTTTTAATCATTTCAAAAAGTCCCGTTTTATGTTTTCTTCTTTCCAAATTCCTCCCTCTCTTTAAAGGATTCATGTAAAAAAATAATGATGAATGTAATAAGCTTTCCTTAATCCTTTTATTATCTACTAAATTTGAGTTGAAAATATTTCCATAGTAAAACAGCCCACAAATAAATATTTTTATTATTATTTAAATTAAAATAATTTTTATCTGGAGCACTGTTCATCGCCGAGGGCTACCCACAGATATTTTTACTGTAGAAGTCGGTAACTGTTCATATCGACTACTGTAGCAGACGGACACCTATTTTGGGCGGTCCAATGAAGTGCTGACGCTTGGGAACAAAAGTATCTGTGAACAGTAAAATATATGTGAACAGTGCTCCCAGGTAAAAAATATTTTATTTGAAATAATAATAAAAATATTTATTTGTGGGCTGTTTTACTATGGAAATATTTTCAACTCAAATTTAGTAGATAATAAAAGGATTAAGGAAAGCTTATTACATTCATCATTATTTCTTTCCAAGAATCCTTTATAGAGAGGGAGGAATTTGGAAAGAAGAAAACATAAAACGGGACTTTTTGAAATGATTAAAGATCCAATTAAATTGTAGAAATTAATTCTAGCAAATTTTTAAATTTTAATTTTAAAAACTTTGTATCAAAATTTTATGGTTTTGTAATTACCATTTATAGAATTATGTGGGGCAAATTTTATTATGAAAATATTTCCTACTGAAATTTCAGAAGTAAAAGAGTTGGGCAAAAAATTTAAGACCATCAATATTTTTCCCAAAATTTTCTATAAGGAGGAAGAGGAATGCAGGAGAAATGACTTTAAAATTATTAAAAGATCCAAATTAATTAACAAAAATTATTTCTGTCAAAAATTTATTTGCAAAATCTTTTTATTCAAATTTGGGGTGTTACATTGCGCTACTCAGACCCGCCTCGCTCCGTTGCGCCTGGCTCCTACGCGCCTCACTCAGTCTCGACAACCGCACCTCCGGCATGTTGTATGCCCGTGTGATAACGTTGTCGCCTCGATCGCAACTCCACAGTTTGAGACTATGCGTGGCAGTGTCAAAAATACGCTTCACCTTTGTCTTGGCCTCATGTGGCATGTTTCGCATCCGAATGACGTCGTGCAATTCCCCGATGATTTGGTTTATGTCATCAATCTGAATGAAATGAGACTGTTATGACAGTGAATTGTTGCTACAAAAAAAGTTATACAAATGCAAGTACCATGGAGTCATGATGGTAAGCTGTTAACCGGTCAATCCTTCCATGCAGCTGCTCATTGCGTGTGAGCTGTATCGGCCTCGGCAGTGGAGGACGGGTGAGCAGAGTATGTGTGCTACTATGGTACCACTGCTTGTATGCATCAGTTGTAGTGTCGTCGTATGGTCTGCATAAGGAAATAATTTCATTAGCACGCATGTCAAGATAAAACAATAGAAAGACAAAATTACGTATCTTGTTGTACTTTATTTGTTGAGACTTCACTATTCCACAAGTTTATCCATTGTTCATTTCCTGCTCTCTAGTCGAAACAACCCTTGCCTTTATTGCCTTCCTAAAATGCATGTACCAAAGTGTGAAGTCTTAATTAAAATGACTGACCATATTATTAATTATTTTAATTAGAGAAATATTTTAGGTCTGAGCGTACTTATGAGTTTCTTCAGCGAGATATCTTGGTAAGGGAGTTGGGATACCCCAAAAGAGAACGAACTACCTCATGACACGCTCTGGGTTATATGGCTCAACCATCCACATGAAGAGTAGGTTGCAGCAGGTCATCCACATGCAAATATCTCTCAAGCAGTCGGGTGCTAATGCCTATATACCGCAGACCGAGTCAATGATATCCTGAGTCCACGGGTTCCATCTAATTTGTAACTCATCCAAAAGCATTAACTCCTCGTTGTATTCGGGGTAGCAACCGCGTACCACATCTCTAGCCCAACGTTTTTTAACATGTGTCCACCAGCTTGCCATAGTCAGAGGCTCGTGGTGTAACTCGCCAAAATTATACGGGTGATTTTCTCTACTATTGTGGGTCATCCAACGGGAAGGTACTCCCCCAGCCACAACTGGAGAAACTCATAGCTTACACAAAGTAAAGGTGCTTTAGTAGTTCTTTTTTTTGTGTGTCATCGCACAACGCCCTGTAGGTATGAGAGAGCATAGCAGAACAAAAGCAATATAGGGGGTTGTCAGGTAAAGGACCGTCTACTATCTGCTCGGCAATCTTAACGACACTAGGGATCACTACGTCTCCGTGTGACGAGGGGAACAACATACCGAAGATGTGCAACAGATGCGCGAACAGATGCCTCATCAAAGTCTCATGAGGTAGCTGCTCAAGTGGTACTTTATGAAAATTTGTGCGAAGCCACCCTATAGGGACAACCCGTGGGCCTCCAGAACGTTTTGTGTTAGGAATTCTGATCAAGCCGATCTTTGACTTCCTTTCGCCAATTTATTGAGTTTGGTGGAGGGACCAACGGCTTAACCATGATTGGCAGACCAGTAATCATGGATGCATCTTTCAGGGTAGGCGTCAACTCCCCCCAATTAAAATCAAAGGGGTGAGTCTCAGGTCTCCACCGATCAGCAAGGGCTATCCAATTCTCCACTGTACCTACCGAGCAACTATATTTACACGAACAAAATTAATAACAAACCAACTTAATTTTATCAACATTTTAACAACATACTTCTTCATTTTTTAATAATAGTATTTACATTTGTTATTTTATAAGCACTAAAAATAATAATACTGTAATAACATTTTAATATCATAGTTCTTCATTTTTTTTACTAATATTAGTAACATTACTAACAAAATCCAAAAAATAGAATCATCACTCACAAATATACTAACATTATAAAAAGAATGAATATCCCACTTCTTCATATTTCTAACATTTTTAACATATTAATATTATACAAATTATTTACAAATAGTAGCATCACCCACAAAAATACTAACAACAATATTAACATCATTCATAAGAATATATGATTACGAACTAAAAAAATAACATCATTGATATGAGAAATATTCACAAAGATTACACGATGTCATTTATACCTAAACTTGAAGATGTCGTTCCAAAAATAAAATACGCGTCACAATATTTCCAAATAATATCCGCCGGCATCAACATATCACTATCACCATGTCAAGAGAGTCCACCTATTATCATATAAACATACATATTAGCCACGATAATTATTTTGAGAAATAAATTAGTTAACATAGGCATTGCATGTACGAACTCATCACCTCAAAATGGAAAGCAAAGATCGGCACACAATATCTTCAACTACATCATCTCCTCCTTGTTTGGAACTAAAATGATCCAAAAATACATAATTACAGACATCATTAAGCTAATTGGAAGTTAATCCAAATCTAATAAACTAACTTCCAGGGGAAAAATATTAGTAGCTAAGATTTCCTAACTTCACACATTATTAATACACATAGCACATGAAATAACAGTCTCTGTAATAATGCAATCATCCATTAAACTAGTAATTACACTTAATGCTAAAATTAAGAAACATCTTGCATGTCAAAATAAAATAACACATTTGAAAGAGCTAACATTGATCTACAATATCCTCAAACACTTCATGCCCAAATTCCTAGTCTAAATGCTCCAAAACTTCAACTAAATTAGGTAATTACAACTTAATGAAAACACTATCAATATCGTGCATAACAACATAAAAAGCACATTTGATAGAGCTAATATTGATCTACAACATCTTCAACTACATCATATCAAACTTTCAACTCTAAGTGCTACATATCTTGTCGGGTAACATTTCTAAATGAACTAATACGACATTTCATAGATAATTACGAGCATAGCTAATTAAGAGCTAAATAACCAACTAATTTACACCGTGCAT
Source organism: Elymus sibiricus (assembly GCA_039707655.1). Lineage (NCBI taxonomy): Eukaryota > Viridiplantae > Streptophyta > Magnoliopsida > Poales > Poaceae > Elymus > Elymus sibiricus. The sequence goes on along the minus strand of CM077672.1, from coordinate 512,790,307 downwards.
ATAAAAAAATTCCATGCATTGCATAGCTCGTACCTTGATCTCCAAGTTCTTACTTCTCACAAAAAATCCTATTCCAACTGCTGCCTAAAAGAGCAGAGAATACATAATTAGGGGCTAATCAGATAGAATAAATTTACCATGCATGTCATAAAAACACACACATATTATAGACTTTATCTTGATCTATCTTTCCTTCAACTGCAACATCTTTGGAATCAGCTTCTAAATTAGCTGAAATCATGGTCAAAGTAGCTATTTAGTATTGTTCATACCCTAAAGAGAACTAAGAGGTGGATAGAGAGCAGCCGTGAGAGAGGGAAATGGGTACCGTGCGCTATGTCCGGGTCGGAATCAACCAGATTTAAAGCCAGCGAGCTGGGAACGAGGCTGATTGTCGGGGCCGAAATCACTGTTCTGACCTTATCAGCGATCGTTGGCACAAAATGAACTCGACATGAAAGTATTTCACGATCTGACCCTTTTAGCAACGCCACAGCCCGTGACGTTTCTGCCCAACTTAGAAACGGCGAGCCAGCTAGCGTTGCAGCAGCACTTAGACACGCCGAGCTAGCTCGCGTTTCTGTCCAACTTAGAAACGCCATAAGCTAGGGCGTTGTTGTCCAATATAGAAACGCCATGCGCCACGGCGTTACTGGCATGGCCCACGGCAGGCCGGCTGCTGATGTGGCTGAGCACGGAACGCCAATGTTGTTGGCGTTTCTTAAGCTTTCACCAATGCCATTGAGCATGGCGTTTGCTCCTTGGTTTCCCGCTATCGGCTTGGGCGAAGCCGATATGTTAGCCTGTGATCTGACACAAGCGTACGTGCATAGGACAGCTCCCCTTGAGCCAATTGATTGGAAACTTGCTAGCTCTGTACATGTATGATTCAAAACTTCTGAACATAATATTTCTCAAACGGTGAATCGAAATTTTAATCCGTTTGCACCATCGTGATGTGCATGACGAACTCTATAAAAAGAGCACAATATCATATATAGATTATTTCACAAATATTTTGTATGTCATGGGACCCACACGTCATGGACAGGAACTGGGATAATCCATATTTATACTATGAATATTTGGTACAAAAATTCATCAAACACTCATGTCGGGAATTGGCAGCCCGGAGAACCAGTCAACGCGTGCATCTGCTGTCGTGTATCCCGGGATGGACATGAGCATATGGTAATTATGCTAAGCAAAGTAGGACGCCGGTGTAGTATTCTAATGGAATGAGAGCACTAGTGCATTTGCCACCGATGGAATGCTCCCTAATGGAATGAGAGCACTAGTACTAGCGTGCAGCCAGCTAAAGGTGGCCATGTGAAAGATAGTGCTGCAGCTTTCATTTGTACCAAATATTCATAGTATAAATATGGATTATCCCAGCTCCTGTCTATGACGTGTGGGTCCCATGACATGCAAAACATTTATGAAATAATCTATATATGATATTGGGCTCTTTTTATAGAGTTCGTCATGCACATCACGATGGTGCAAACGGATTAAAATTTCGATTCACCGTTTGAGAAATATTATGTTCAGAAGTTTTGAATCATACATGTACAGAGCTAGCAAGTTTCCAATCGATTGGCTCAAGGGGAGCTGTCCTATGCACGTACGCTTGTATTAGATCATATCGGCTTCGCCCAAGCCGATAGCGGGAAACCAAGGAGCAAACGCCATGCTCAATGGCGTTGGTGAAAGCTTAGAAAACGCCAACAACATTGGCATTCCGTGCTCAGCCACATCAGCAGCCAGCCTGCCGTGGGCCATGCCAGTAACGCCGTGGCGCATCGGCGCATGGCGTTTTTATATTGGACAGCAACGCTCTAGCTTATGGCGTTTCTAAGTTGGGAAGAAACGCGAGCTAGCTCGACATGTCTAAGTGCCGCTGCAACGCTAGCTGGCTCAGCGTTCCTAAGTTGGGCAGAAACGCCACGGGCTGTGGCGTTGCTAAAAGGGTTAGATTGTGAAATACTTTCATGTCGAGTTCATTTTGTGTCAACGATTGCGTCAAAACAGTGATTTCGGCCGATTGTCGGCACGAAATGGCAACGCTTTGAGTGATTCCCGCACCTCATTTGCGGGGCCACTTTTTCCCACACCCACCAACCGATAGCCCGTGGAGCGTGATACAACTTTGCCTACTGTCTGAAGTGACACAAAGTCTTAGAGAGCATGTGCACCTCTGTTGATGCATGCCAAGCAACCTTATCACTTCATTTGTTATGTCGGCAAGTGGGAAAAGGGTTGATGCCTGCGTAGGTTTTAGTCACTCTGTGCATTCGGTTTATTCGATTTATATGGTTCGGTTTATACGGTTTTTCGGTTTGTACGGTATTAATATTTTGGTAAATACGATATGAAATTAAAATACGGTTCGGTTTCGGTATATATCAAATTATTTCGTTATGGTTTCGATATATACCATAATAACCAAAGTTGACGCGAATTTGAAAATGACGTAATAACAATTTGCAAATTTATGACTCAAAACATATACTATTTTACATAAATAGCACATAAGTATATGTATAAGTATATTTGCATGCACGGATTCATACTTTGATGGTTATGGACGTGCTTAGCATTTTTTATGAGAAAAATGACTATGTTACAAGAAAAATGTACGTGCTTGGTAGGAAATTTGGCTCATGTACAAGAAAAATGACAACTTGTATGGTTGTTCGCCTCAAGAAATATAAATATATATTTTAATTCGGTTTATTTGGTTAACCGTTCGGTTTTTCGGTATATACCATAAAAAACCAAAGTTCAAAACGGTATGAAAAGTCCATACCATACCGAAACCAGAAACCATAAAAACCGTAAAATTGGTTCGGTTCGGTTTATTTTCGGTATGGTTTTTCGGTTCGGTTTCAAAATGCACAGAGTGAGGTTTTAGTATGCGTTTAGATTTAAACCGAGCCTAGCTTGCCCATGATTTGGCTAATGCTTTAAAGATGAACTAGAGTAAACAAATGAGTAAAACCAAGATCCAAAATTTTGGTCGTGACCAAAGAATTGATAGGCTATTTTCTTAGACACAAACCAAATATATTATTAGTGTCGCATTGTCAATAGTTAAAATACTGATTTGGGAACATATAAACTGATGGGAGTAAAATTAACTCGTGGTTATTCAGCTTGTTTAGTGCGCTCACTTTGATCACTCGACTTTCAAAATGCTCATCTAGCCCTGTAATTTTTTTAATAGTAGCCCACTAAATTTAGTTAATCGGTATCATGTTCACTCTCATCTCGCCACCGCGTGGTTTTTTTTTTTTTGAGTTGCTTTGGGGAAGAAGAAAAGTCTCACAAGAAGTGATGCTGTCGCCTACTGTCTCAAGTGAAGTGACACAAAGTCATTTAGGGCATGTGCATCTCTGCTGCCGAGCACAAGCATCTCTGCTGCTGTTGCTTATGCACCGCAACCACACTTCACTTATTGTTTCAGGCAAGTGATATAGCACTTTCACTTGTCGCTCCTCGGGTGGCCAAGAGCGAACCCTAGCCGCCGTCAGCGACACATCCCACCGTCCCTCCTCCCCTCGCCGCCGTCGGCAGGTGTCGCCGGGCAAAGCCTGCGTGGCGCGGCAGCGGTGGGGCCATTTCCTCCTCCCACTAGGGGTTGGGCGGTGCAGGCCGGCCACTTCGGTGGGTGCTTGCGTTCGCGCTCGGGGTGGCGCCGCGAGGCAGTGCTGGGTGGCGGCGCTCAGAGGCGTGTCGCGGGCACGCGGGGTGGCTCGGACGGCGTCGATCTGGTGCGCGTGGGTCGCTTTGCAGGGCAAGGGGGTGCTGCGGCTCGGGCGAGGCCTTGCAGGGACGCACGGCGCATGCACGCGGCGGGGGTGCGCTGGAGGCCCGGGCGGCGCGGATCTGCGGCCTAGTTGTAGCGCGGTGGCCCGTCGTGGTGCTGCAGCTCCGGTGGCGTTGCAACTCGGGCGGGTGGGAAGGCGGTTGCTGCCGGACGGGCTCCCTCGGCCTTCGATGGATCTGGCGCCTCCGGCCTCCTGCAGTCGCGTGGTGGCGTGCGTGGCGCACGTTAGCGCCTCGGTTGTAGGGCTACGGCACGGAACCATGGTGGTTCTCGGCCTCGGGTGGCACTCCTTTGTCCCCTTGCTAGCATGGTGCCCGGCAAGGCACGATGGCTCGTTCTGTGCCCGGTGGCCCGCATTTCGGTCGGGTGTTGGTGGATCCAGTGGTTGGTGCTGTTCTTTTCGATAAAGGGTGTCTTTATTGACTCATAATGAAACATCAAGCGGATACAATCACAATGAGTGAACATCCGGCCTCTGCATAGCTAAGATGCACACAGCCAACACCAACAAAAAAAAATTACACCGGCAAAAAGCAAAGTCATAAAAGACCGAAGCTATGCCGGCGGTTGGTGCTGTTGAGTGGCTGCCGGTGGCCTCCACGATGTGCGGTTGGCTACGGCGGTTGCTCTGTGCTGCTTGGTCGTCGGGCTGGTCCGTGGTGGTGGTGGTTTGTGGGCTTGCCGGCGCCGGTGTGAGTTGATGTGCGACTGAGGTGGTGTCGGGAGCTTGGGTGAAGGTCCTGTCTCGGTTGTGGAGGTGACTAGCGATGGAGGCGGCTGTGGCTGTCGCTACCCTTCCTGGAGGCATCGCGGCATTGCTGCCGCACCCCTCCCACGCGGATCGTTGCAACACCGGGGGAAACCCTTGAGCTTGTGTGATCGGACGATGGCGGCGCCTTGGTGTCGTATCCCCCTCCCCCCAGGGGACTTAGTCTTTGCAGCTGGGCATTAGCGGGTTGGACCAGTGGAAGGCGGCGGTGTTGGCGTCGAGGCTTCTGTGGCAACGATGGTGGGGGGAGCTATGTCGGAGACGCGGCAATGGTTGAGGTAGTCGGCTCTTCTCCGGCGTGTCCGCGGGATTGCCTCGGATTGCTGTTGCTGTGAAATCGAAACTGTGGTGGTGGGGCCCTGGTGGCGTGCGATGACGTGCAGCAGGTGGCTTGTTCGGTATACTTCTGCGGCGCCAGCCGTGCCTGATTCTCCTTCGTAGTTCGCCGTCAGAGTCGGAGCTGTGCTGTCTGGTCGAAGGTGGCTGAGTTCTGGCGCAGATCTTCATAGAACTCCACACGGCCTCTACAGTGTGGGTTGAGTCGACGATCGCCTACGGCGAAGTCGGAGTCGTTTGCTCAGGGTTTAGATATGGCGATGACACCTTCTAGTGGAGGAGTGATGACGATGACGCTTGCGTGCTGTCTCAACGATGCCCTCTTCAGAGTGGTGTGTGGGGGGTATCCTGTGTGTGCCACTCAGCGGTTGTGATGGTTTTCGCCCGGTTTTTCATAACTAATTGGGCAACTCTTTGGTCTACGCCCGGTTTTCCCTAGTTAACCGCGCAACTCTTTTCTTCTTAATGAATGCAAGAATCCTGCCATTTCAAAAAAATTGTATCAGCAATTGGGGAATTAACTGATGCCTACTCCGGATTTTGGGTGATTCGCATGCCCATGATTTAGCTAAAGTTGGCAAGAAAAATAAACTAGATTAGACAAAAGGTAATTGATACTAAACTATAAACAAGGTCCAAATTTTTGGCTATGACGAAAAAAATGGTAGTGTAGATTTTATGACACAAACCAAATATACCCTTATCGTCACATCGTGGATGGTTGGAAACTGAACTGGGGACACATACAACCATACGAGTAAAATTCACCAGTGATCACTCAACTTGTGCGGTAAGCTCACTTTGGTGAATTGACGAGCCACCGAGCAACTTGTCAGTGATGACGTTCACCGCAGACTGTTCAAGCCCAACCCATCAGTGGTGAATCGACTAGCGTAACCATTTTTTAGTAGTGCCACATGCTCTCCGGAAAGGAATCCAAGATGGACTTGAAGCGGTGCACCTGGGTGCCATGGGCACAGAGCAGGATGAGTGTGTCATCGGTGCATTGGAGCACAGGGCAGGGAATCATTTCTCCCATGGTCCCACTCCTGATTAATGCCATGTACTTGCTGGTAAAAATGCACTTCATTTTCTCAAACAAGTTTTTGGATTCACTTAACCACGTGATAAACAATTTGAAGCCTAAACCAGTGGTTTCCGGACAGGGATTCTTAGTACCATGCATAAGTTGCACGTCACCAGCTTGCTCGGCCTGTACGGATGATAATTTCGTTTTATTTATTCTTTACACGCCATCTCATGTTTGCCGCGAGAACTAGTTAGCTTTCCAACTGAAGATAAATTTTTTTTGTTGCTTCTTTTGTTTTATAAGTACAAAGTTGAGTCACTTATTTTGGGACGGAGGGAGTATATCTTTCTATTTACAAGTCTTTATTTAGCAAACAGAGTACTCCTTCTGTTTTTGTATACAAGGCCATTTCATTTTTCGTGCCAAACTTTGACTTATAAATTTGGTCAACAAAATATGGGTTATATGTCATAAAAATATATCATCGGAAAGTTCTTTGAAATGTGCATCCAATGGCATACTTTTTGTGGCATATAACTCACATTTTGATGGTAAAATTAATGGTCCAGGTTAAACATAAAATATGAAGTGAACTTGTATACAAAAATAGAGGGAGTATTTAGGAAGATGTGAATTCATTTGTAAATGTTATTTTTTTTTCTATTCTTTTGCTCAGGCATGGTCAATCACAGGTTTGGGGGAAAGGCCAAACCCATAGTTCAATAAAATAAAATATCAACGCCTTTCAGTAAAATAGTGTATATTTAAATGATTAAAATGACTACATAATATGCACATATTGTGCAATGTAATAATTCTTTTTAAAAATTGTAAGGGATTTGCTCAAATGTATAACTCATTTATTCTACCATAACTTGATTTACTTTGCAATTGTTAACTCTTAGTGGCTATGATCCGAGGCTATATTTTCAACATCTTTCAAACTGGACTCATAGTCATAGATCAATTAGGCTATTGCAAGTAGATATGACCCCCCTATCTCAGTACAGCACCAACTTATGTGAGGCGCCTGGTTCCTGTCACAACTCTCCGACCTCGCCACCCGGGAGCTCCCCCCCCCCCACCCAGCAACCCCACTGGTTCCCTCCACCTGTCTGAGGACAGGGTGGAGGAGGACTCTACGAGTGTGGGGATGGAGGTCTTGCCGCCTTCGTCGCCTCGCTCCCCGGTGTGGCCTCCTAACACAGCTCGCCCGGGTCTCCCCTTGCTATGAGTATGGGGTCCCAGCTCTGGTCCAGGCGACTCCGGCTCCACCTGCTCTGGAGCTGGTCACGGTCTTTCCCGACACTCTTGTGACTGGCCCCAAGGGCCGCACCTCTCACCGCCCCCGCCCTCCTCCAATTCCGGCCTCCCGCTACAACGCCCGCCTGATGCGGTCCAGGGCTGGGGATGAGGTGACTAAGCCCACTTTCGCTCAGAGGGTGGCCCAGAGGACTGCGGCGCGCAACCATGTTCGAGGTACATCCCAATCCCCTCCACCTCCCCCTCCTCATTCTTGCTCTCGCTTCTCCGTGCCTGCGATGGTTCTCTTGGATTACCTGGCTCAAGTCGCTTTGGATTGCTCGGTGGTTTTTCAGGGTGAGCGTGGGCCATGTTTGGAGAAGATCGCCTCGATTCAGGCGGAGGAGATCTATGAGGGGGCCCTGGCTACAGCTCATGCTCCAGTGGAGCAAGAGCGCTCGGGGCCCTCGGAGCCCACTAGACCCGTGCAGGTGGAGCATGGGTCTAGCAGTGGCGTCCCCCCTGTGGCCTCTAGGGAGGCAATTCCCAACGCGACCCCCTGATTGCTTCCTGATATCACTGGCTAATATACAATGCATGTTAGATGAATATCTGTTAGGCCCTGAAGAACAAGGGTTTGTAGTATCGAAAGAATCCTCCCTTAGTATTGAGAAGCAAGGTATCAATCCGTGGAGTTCTCCTACGAGACAGTGATTAGCACTGCACTCAAGTAAAGAACTTTTTCTTGGTCCCCAACTTAGTCTAGTGAGGTTGTCAATTTCACCAGCTTTGCCAGTTATAAGGATTAATGTATCATATGTATGGAATTAAATTTTATTAAAGAGTGTAAAAAGATTTCAGAATATTAAAGAACAGTAAAGCAAGTAATCGGAGTTGAATTTATGAAGAATAAAGGATAGGGATCCATAATTTCAGTAGTGGCATCTCCCAAATAGCATAGGCATGGTAAACAAATTAAAGTTGTGTATCGATTAAATTGCATTTTTCATGTTTGATCATACATGTCATGACTGTATATAGGCACTATATCCTTATATCTATAGACCGTTATCCAAGTGCATCCATAGCGTATACTCCATGCAAAGACCACTATCCAGCATGCATCTTCAAGTATTAAGTAAAACAGAGTATTGCATTAAGCAATGTGACATAGTGTTGATAGTACATACTTTTTGCCTTCAGCTCATCAGCGAGAATCTATATTTTTATCCTTAGTTGCAATAACACAATACAAGCCTTTATTCCTTTCTGTCACTGAGATAGATTACTTGCAAGGTTGAGCCCAACCAACGTGCACAACCCCCTCTTGGAGACCGTTCATCTAAACATGGCCAGTATAATACTAATAGATAGGAGAGCATGTACATATATAAATTATGCAGCAAAGAACCAAAATAAACCAAAGAAATGTCCATATATAATCTAAAGAGACAATTCATCACACCATAACGAACACACCAAGGATTACATCAGATGGATCACAATCATGTTAGGCAGCTCATGTGATCTTTGTATTGAAGAACGGGAGAGAGTAGATGCCACATGGCTACTGTTATGGACCCATAGTCCAAGGAGGACTACTCACACATGGTCATCAGAGCAGCAAGGTTGATGAAGATGGCTCCGGTAGCAATCTCCCTCTCCCACAGAGTACTGGAAAAGGACCCTAGATTGGATTGCCTCGAAACACGGCGAAGCGGCAGAGTAAACATTCCTCGATAAATATGTTTAGGGTTTAGGCATATATATAAGGCGTTGGGAGGAAGAACCACCAGGGGGTGCCATGTGGGCCCCACACACAGTGCACAGGGGGCCACGTGGGCCTTGTGGCCCACCCCCTGACACACCTCTCGCTCAAGTGGCCTCCTGGTGATGTCTTCTGTCGACGTATTTTTGTTTGATTTTTTTGGTCCCTAGAAAATATTTATTCCTTTTGCACAAATAGGGCAAAAAACGACAACTGGCACTTGGCACTGAATTAATATGTTAGCCCAGTGAAAACTATGTATAAATGATATAAATATAGCATGAACATAACAAAAATTATAAATACGTTAGAGGCGTATCAACATCCCCAAGCTTAATCCCTACTCATCCCCGAGTAGGTAGATGACAAAAGAAATAATTTTTGTTGTGAATGCTACCTTAACATGAACTTGATTATTTGATGTAGTCTCCTTAAAGTTTAACATAAGAATAGCGATGCAACGCAATTGTCTATAGTTAACAATTATCAAGCAATATCAAAGCACATAGACAAATTCCCTATTATCCTTTCATGAATCAGTGCATCAAGTCAACGTTCCCTTTGGCAAAGGTTTAGAAATAATGTCAATATTATGTTGGGAACTAAGCGTCAACTTTTATATCTCTGTATGTTTAATGGTAATCTTATCATCAACCAACTCAAGGTCGACCAAGTACAATAACAAGGTCGACCAAGTACAATAACTGCATAATCTTTCCGTACTATCCACACAACTTACTCATGCGATACTCAAGCGCATGTCAAGACCTTTAATACTTATAGGGAAAAAATAGACTAATGATGGGGTTGTGATAACCCACAAGTGAAGGGGATCAATTGTAAATCTTTTTGATAAGTAGAGTGTTGAATCTAACGAGGAGCAAAAGGAATTTACTGATGAAAATTAGAAAGGAATCACTGCAAAAGCTTCAAAGGTTGTTTTATTGTTTGTTTGATTAAGAGAGCAAGTGCAAGAATTTAAATTGCAATGAAAGTAAATGAGTGCAGCAAGTGGCCCAATACTTATGTATGCGAAGGACAAGCCCGTTGTGTTTCTTATATGGATCAAATCTTTCTCGAGGACAGTAGGTACTTTTCACCTAGTTCCATTGACAGTAACTTTCGTTGCTTTGCTAAGTGTTTGTGGTGGACCCTATGCTAATGTACTGCCCTTAGTTTAACTCATACATACTTATGATTATATCCCTTAGCAAGCATCCACAAATAGCAAAGGATAATTAAGATAACATCTAACTATAGCATTAATTTCTAGGGTCCCCTTTTATTTCTTATGCGACAGTTTATAAACTTAGGGTATGGTAATATCTATCACTCCAGCCACCCTTCCCAAATAAACTTATAACATAATGCTCTTCTCTAGGTCCATAAAGGTGAAGTGACATGCAGTCGATGTTCTCATATCACCACTAGAGAATTACACCACAACATAATATGAAAACATCAAACTTTACGCAACTTCACATGGTTACTAACAACATGGTTTCTCCCAAGTCCTCCAGAATGTAACAGACTACTCACAAGACATCATAATGAACATGATCTGTGGGGTAGTGATATGGATAACAATATGAACATACAAATCTGTCACCAATAAACCACAAAGTATCAACTACTAGATAGCAATCAACACCCGGAAGTGATCTCAGCAACAGATATGACAAAATAGTTCAGAGATTGAAAATGGGATGGAGATGGAGGTGGTGATGGAGATGGTGCTGGTGAAGATGGAGTTGGTGAAGATGACACCCACGATGTCTTGAAGGTTGGTGATGATGATGGCTTTGAATTCCCCTACCCAGAGGGGATGGATCCGGTCGAAGCAGCCCTCTAGGAGAGAATTTCCCTCTCTTTTTTTGGCCTCGCTCCGGTGGTGGAAAAAAATCCAACTTAATTAGTTATGGCATGGGGGCGATGATATAAGACCAGGGCTGCCAGAGAGGGGGCAGGAGGTGCCCTGTGGGCCCCACATGGCTTGTTAGCGCGGCCAGGGACCTGGCCATGTGGGGTGCCGGCGTGGGCCCCACAGGCCATGCCCTATCCTGGGTCCAGGCCTCCTGGCTCTCTTTTCTGATGAATCTGACTGTGATTTTCTGGAAATTTTTCTGGCTCAAAAATTTATTTTCTTCACTTGACTTCTTTTTAGTCCTTTCTGACTATTTTTCGGCACTTCCCCTCCTTAGTTGTAATATGTAAAATAGTAGGAAAAAGGTATAAAATTGGCATCATAATGTGAAAAAAATGGTTAATAATGATCAATTTATAATAAGAAATAATGATGGAAATTGGACGTATCAGTTTGTAAGAAGAGAAAAATGAAGAAAGCCTTGCACCAACGCAGCTGATCATGTGGCAATTGGAAAGCCTTATAATCGATGTTAATGCAAGGAGTAGTGATTGCCATGTAGTGGATGCACCTAGAGCTATGAATTTATGAAAGCTCTCCAATGGACTATTGGGGTGTGCATCCAACTTGCTTGCTCATGAAGACCTAGAGCATTTGAGGAAACTCATCCTTGGAATATACAAGCCAAGTTCTATAACTTTAAAATCCCCACTAGTATATGAAACATGAAGCACATGAAAACTCTGTTACAATGCATTAGTGCTACTTTTAAGTACTTTATAATTTTCTGCTAAGAACTTGTGCTACTTTGAAACACAAGTATATACTAAAAAGGATAATGGTGTTGCTCCTTCTCTCATCCTCTTTTTTTTATTTTGTGCCACCATGACACATCTTTTTTTTGTGAGACCCCCTTGGCGCATCTTTTATTTGATCTCTCATGGCAAAAGCAACACCTTACAATGATGAATAATACACTTTTTGAATGTATCCATAAATCAACTCAACTAATCCACATGAAGTAAAAACTCCATATGAATGCCTCTGGCACTGTACCAAGATGTGCAATGATCTAGAGTAGCATATATGAAATGAATAATAATGGATGTACCATATGAATATCCTGCCAACTATATATAATCATGCAAAGCAAAATGACAATGACATATCACATCGATAGTCATGTAATGTAATGGAAACGATGATGGAGGTTGCATTGCTATATATCTCAGAATGGCTATGGAAATGCCTTGATAGGTAGGTATGGTGGCTATTTTGAGGAAGGTATTTGGGCTTATGTGTAGGAGAACATAAGAAAGACCACCCAAGGGATTTTGATGTATCAGTGAAGTATGCACAATGTCTCAAGGTGAGAGTGGGCAATGCTTGATACAAAAGAGGCTAGCAATTTAAAGATGAAATGGAAGTGCATAAAGTTTTAAACTTGCATTAATCATAAAGAACTCAAGATACTACACAAATGCTTTGTGGCATTAACATAGAACCATGCAATCAAGTACTCCGAGAGGGTAGTTCATGGCCTAAACCAAAGTCTCCGGTTTACTTACAACACCACGTCAACACTTTGATTTACTCCAGTTTCTACTTAAGTTCTCAACTTTTTATTTATTAGATGAAAGAATGGCTTAGGTTCAGTAAACTTTAACACACTAACCAATTCTAGATGCAAGTTCATCCATCACAATGCCTATCTATTGTTCTCAAATTATCTGAAAACAATTGCTAAGAATCCAGTTCTCAAGTTTTTAACTTCTAGAGATTATTCATGGAAATTTTTGATCATGCCACTTATACATACTTATCATTTCAGTACCAACACATTAATGCCATGCCAATAATATGCAAATTAATTCACAAACCAATTTCTATTTCAACTCTCCAAAAGATATAAGTGATGTGTGAAGAGTTTTATGTGTTTCTACTTCGTCTGTGCTCTAAAAGATATAAGTGAAGCAATAACCTATTTTAAAAATATGTAGCCATGCGTAAACTCTCTCAATTCATAAGATTTCAGATGTGATGATTGTAATGATCATAAAGAAAAATAAAAAAGACTCTCCAAGAACAGCACATAATGCATGAACAAATAAAAACATAGGTCCAACCGAGACAAACCAATAGTTGTTGAGGAAGAAGGGGGGTGCCTTGGGCATCCCCAAGCTTGGAACTTCAGAGCTCTTGAAAATTTATTAGGTATTCCTTGGGCATCCCCAAGCTTGAGCGCTTGCATCTCCAAATTTCTCTTATATCACTATCTCCCCTAGGTCTTAAAAACTTCATTCACACAAAATTTACATAGACTTTGTGAGATAGGTTAATGCATATAAAAATTACTTCTAATAATACCTTGATGTGAATGAATTATGAATATGTAACTAATCATTAGGTATTGCATGTCTACACAATTTGAAATTCCTACACCCCTATAGGGATAACAAAAAGCAAACGTACTTAGCCAAAGACAAGTTAAACAGAAATCTATCAAAACATAGCTATACATAAAGATGCAATTTCTAAAAATAGTTTTGTAACTCCTAAAATTCTAAAAATAGGCATGTAACAGGGAACTCATAAATGCAAACTGTGTTACAATTTCATGATTTTATCACGTATTGTTGATTTTTAACAATTTCTACAGTTGCAACAAAATCTCAGTTTTAGCACAGCACCACACATAATTGCAAACTGATACGTCTCCAACGTATCTATAATTTATGAAGTATTCATGCCATGTTTATTATAGTTTTGTATGATTTTGGTGCACTTTTATATGGATTTTATATGATTTTCATGGACTAACATATTGACCTAGTGCCCAGTGCCAGTTGCTGTTTTCTGCTTGTTTTTGGTTTTCCAGAAAATCCATATCAAATGAAGTCCAAATGCAGCGAAACTTTTTGACGATTTTTTCTGGAAGGAAACAGACCCAGGAAGCTCCGGAGGAGCAGCAGAAGAGCCACAGGGGCCCCACGAGCCACCTGGGCGCGCCTGCCCCCCCAGGCGCGCCTTGGTGCCTCGTGGGCCCCCTGTGGCACCTCTTTGCGTAGTTCCAACGCTGAAAAATCATATATATTGAGAAACCCCAAAAGTTAACCTAGATGAGTTTTTACGCTGCCGCAAGCCTCTGTACCAAGGAGATCCCATCTGAAGCCCTTTTCCGGCACCCTGCCGGAGGGGGGAATTATCACCGGAGGCCATCTTCATTATCCTGGCGGTCTCCATGATGAGGAGGGAGTAGTTCACCCTCGGGGCTGAGGGTATGTACTAGTAGCTATGTGTTTGATCTCTCTGTCTCTCTCGTGTTATTGATATGGCACGATCTTGATGTATCGCGAGCTTTGTAAATATAGTTGGATCATATGGTGTTTTGTCCCTCTCTATCCTTGTTGTGATGAATCGCATATTTTCCCTTTGAGGTTTCGTTATTGTCGGATTGAATATTTTAGATTTGAGAACACTTGATGTATGTCTTGCATATGAATACCCGTGGTGACAATGGGGTATTATATTGATTCACTTGATATATGTTTTGGTACTCAACTCGCGGATTCCTGAGGTGACATTGGGGTAATCTATGCATAGGGGTTGATGCACGTTTTCATTATCTTTTCTCTGATAGAACCTTTGGGGTGCTCCTTGGAGTTCTTTGTGTGGATTGAATATTATGATTATGATGTTGTTTGATGCACATCGTATAATCAACTCACGGATACTTGTGGTGACATTCGAGTATCTAGGTGACATTAGAGTTGGTTGATGTGTATCATATGGTGTTATTTTAGTACGAAGTCTAGGGCTGTTTGTGACACTTATAGGAATAGCTCAATAGATCGATCGGAAAGGATAACTTTGAGCCGGTTTCGTACCCTACAAACAATTTCTATCTTATGTTCTCCGCTAATAGGAACTTGGGAGTGATTCTTTATCGCACGTTGAGGGATGGTTATATGATCCAATTATGTTAGCATTGTTGAGAGATTGCACTAGCGAAAGTATGAACCCTAGGCCTTGTTTTCAAGCATTGCAATACCGTTTGTGCTCCGTTTTATCAATTGCTACCTTGCTGTTTTTAATTTTTCAGATTACAAAAACCTATATCTACTATCCATACTAGACTTGTATCACCATCTCTTCGCCGAACTAGTGCACCTATACAATTTGCCATTGTATTGGGTGTGTTGGGGACACAAGAGATTTCTTGTATTTGGTTATAGGGTTGTTTGAGAGATACCATCTTCATCCTACGCCTCCCACGGATTGATAAACCTTACATCATCCACTTGAGGGAAAATTGCTACTGTCCTACAAAACTCTACGCTTGGAGGCCCAACACGAGTCTACAAGAATAAGTTGTGTAGTAGACATCACAAACTTAACATGCTAAAGGAAACTCTTAGCACTTTATGAAATAAAGATATAAAAACATTGTTGCTACAGCACATAGCAACTTTATTGACTCAAAGCAAAATAGAAAAAATTGAATATGGGTTGGCTCCGACAAGCGCTTTTCTTTAATACCTTTTAGCTAGGCATAGTGTTTTTGGGATAGTTTTAAGTTTTCTTTAGATCTCCCTTTTCTTTTGTTGGAGGTGGTGTGTTGACATTTGGTTGTGGGACTTTAGGTACATAGATAAGTTTATGTGCCTTCCCTTTAGAAGATTCACCATTCCTTTTAATAGAAGAAAAAGTTGTCCCCAAAGTTTCTATTACATCCTTCAACTTCTTTATCCTATTTTCAGAAGGGTCTTTCTTATTAAGCTTAGTTATTATATTCTTCTCTAGATTTTCCAACCTTTTCAAAGCATTACCAATAGTAGAACCCAATTTAGTAATCCCATTATGTAGCTTTTGATCATATTCTTCTTACTTCTCAACACTTGGTATTTTCTTATCTAGTATGTCAATCCTTTTCATTATGTGTTCGAGAGTTATTTCAGCTTCATCCTTTTTTATAGGTGGGGATCTCACTAAACAATCTATAGCATGAAAGGCATCTAGAGTGTGGTTACCCATGAAGTTGCCTCCAGTTGTAGTGTTTAGAATGTATCTATACCAAGCAGCCATACCAACATAAAAATTCTTGAGGAGCACTATAGTTGAGCATTTATGAGTCGATCTATTTTATGCATCCCGAATCCTATACCAAGCATCTATTAAAGTTTCACCTCCCCTCTGTTTGAAACTAAGAACTTCCATGTCAGGAGTGATATGTAACATCCCCAGAACCTAACCTTGTCATTAAGCTAATTAATTGCCTTGTCATCATGATCATCCTAAACAAATTGCAATTAGGAAATAATCCAACTCAAATTCAAATTTAAAATGCAAGTCAAATTATTATTTCCTCAAACATGAAAAGTAAAGTGTTCATCTTTTTGCAAATAATCAGTAGGTAATTGTCATGAAGGAACCAACATTAATTGAAATATTTAAGTGACCTTAATTAGTTAAAACAGTACCAAAATAGCTCCATTTAATCCATTTTCATTTATGCAAAATTCAAATGAATTCAAATGATCCCCAAACCTTTTTATGGCAGTACTAGATATTGCAAAGTAATTATGTGGCACAACTCCCTATTTTGCAAAAGTGAATTGGTGGCCAGACATTTTACAAAACAGAAAGGAAAATAAAAGCAGAAGAAAAGAAAACAGAAAATGGAAAAAGTGCACTGTGTGCTCGGCCCAATTGAGCTACAGGCTGGCCTGGCCCATTTGGGGTCGGCCTTTTGTCAAACTCGGGAGAGGGGCAGGGCACCCGAGCACGCACAGCCATCCAGAGCGCCGGATGCTCGCTGTCGAGCATCTCGTGGCTCCCCCGCGTGGATAAGGACGTCGCAGGCATCCCCTCACTCCCCGCAAACCCTAGGCGCCCCAGAAACCCCCCCTCGCCCGCTCTCTCCCTCGTCCCCTTCGAGCCCAAGCGCAGCGATGGCCGGACCTTCGTAGTCCATGCGGCCACCGACCTCCTCTCGCCGTTCCAAGGTGCCCGGAGGCTTCCCCGTCCTCATCCTCGTCCAGCCCGCGCACTCGTTCGACCGGAGCTGCACCAAGCCGTCGCCATCGGCCTCCTTCCCCGAATGCATCCGATAGTCACCGTCGCTCGATCCGCCGCTCGCCGACCTCCCCGTGCCTCCCCGAGCCCTCCTCCGCATTCGATGTGAGCGCCGCCTCGCAATCCCTCTCTCTCTCTCTCTCTCTCGCGTTTTGGTGCCGTAGACGCCGTAGCCGAGCTCACGTGCTCCGGCCGCCGTCGGGTTCGACCACATCCGCCGCCTCGGTCGTCCCCCGTCTCCACCTAGTGCACCAATGGGTGCAGCGCTTCGTGCGCGTGCCATTGCCGTCGCCGCTGCTCCATCTGGTCACCGGAGCGCAGCTCCGGCGGACCACCGCCGCGTCGGGCCTCGCCGCCGGCGTACGCACTGTGTGCGCGCGCGTTTTAAACCAATGGGGTAACCCACTGACGTGTGGGCACGCCCGGTTTAGTTAACCCCTAACCTAATTAGAAAATAACCTAACCCCTAACCCATTGACTGACACAAGGGACCCACCCCACTGACTAACCTAGTTAACTAACTAACCTACTGTTAGTGCTAACAGACACTGACAACTGGGTCCCACTAGACCCAGTTGACCAGTCAAACTGCTGACTGGGATTGACCCAGTCAATGACACATAGGCCCCACCATTCTAATTAACTATTTACTAATTAAAAACTAATCTGTTAACTAATCTATCACTGACATATGGGGCCCACCTACTAATTAATCCTTTTTAGTTAATTTAAACCATTGGATTAACTTCTATGTATGACAAGTGGGACCCACTGGTCAGGTTTGACCTTGACCAGCTCAGTTGACCCGCTGACGTCATCCAGACGTCATGCTGACGTCACCTATTACTGTTTCGGATAATTCGAATTAAATAAATCTAGAAAATTCAGAAAATGTTTAAAACTTTGAAAAATCATATAAAATAAACCATAACTCGGATGAAAATAATTTATATATGAAAAATGATCAGAAAAATATGACGAATCCGATTATGCCACCCACATACCTGCCACACCCCTCTAACTTACTGAACAAGGAACCGTCCCCTCCGGTTCAGTGTACCGATAATCACCCGGAGCTGGGAGGACACTCCCGTATATTTTCCTGCTCCAACTAACTTGTGTAGTGCTGCATTAGAACACCTCTAGCACTGCATATTGCCATGACATGCATTTGTGTTGCATTGTTTGCCGTGTATTTATTATTTCTCCCCCTCCTTCTCTCCCGATAGACCCCGAGACTGCCGACGACACTGCTGAGTACGACTACGTCGTCGACGACCAGACCCCTTCAGCTGAGCTTCCAGGCAAGCAAAACCCCCTTGATCATCCAGATATCGCCTACTCTTTCCCTCTATTGCTTGCATTAGAATTGCTTCTGTTGTTGCTCCGATAGTCCCTATTCTGATGCATAGCCTGTTTTTCGTCGCCTGCTATTGATACCTTACCTGCTATCCTATGATGCTTAGTTAGGGATGCTATGTTTCATCAGCTGGCCCTTCACCCTTGTCCGTTTGCCATGCTTGTTACCGGGTCGTGATCACTCTGGGTGATGATCACGGAACTGTTTACATTAATGCAATAATTTAAATTGATAAAGTTGGGCCGGCTCCAAGAGTGCCCGCGAGGTAATGAAACAAGACGGGTTGAACCCAAGGTTACCCGTGAGAGAGTCCTGTGACAGTTGGCTATTAGCGGTACCACCCAGGATGTGGTGGTAGCTCAGGACTTGTCACGACAGCCGACGCGGAACTTGCCCTGTAGTCGGAGCGACAGGGCAGGCGGGGACTACCTAGGCGAGAGGTGGGCCTGGTCCCTGGTCGTGGTCTGCGAGATAACTAGTCGGAGCGACATGAACCCTGTTCGTCTCTGCGAGCTACAAAATCACACTTAACGGATTTGGGTATTTGATCTGAGAAGGCCGCTGGCCTTATACGCACTACCATCACGTGAGATAATGGTTATGGGACCCTCTACGTCGTATGTATCAGCCGAAAGCTCTTCAGATGTCACAGCTCAGAGATGCGGGCTGATTGTTGGGATGGGCTGGTTACGTCACTTGTGTATACAGTGTCGCGCCTAGGCCCCGACCACCCATGCAACGTGCAGGAGTGCAGAGGGCGATGGGCCCAAGACCCCTTCGCACTTAGGATTTAGACCGGCGTGCCGACCTCTCTGCTTAGCCTAGGTAGGACTGCATCGTGTCGATTACCCGAGGCCGGATATTACCCAGCAAGTGTGTCCGGCCAGATGTAATCGAGCATGTTGGGTAACAGTAGTGCACCCCTGTAGGGAAGTTATCTATTCGAATAGCCGTGTCCACGGTAACAGGGCGCTCAGAGTTGTATCTTGATCTGCTACAACTACAAATGGATACTATTACAATATTAAACTGTTACTACTGCCCTCGGGATCACTTTCTCACAGGGTAGTCGAGGAAGGATCCCAGGGCATTACTAAAATATGATTGATTATATATTATCTTGTTCTACTCTTTTCTGATGCTGCAAGATTGCTTCAAGATGCTAGTCTTCGATAGGCTAGGCCTTTCCCCCTGTGTTCCAGCATTTCTGCAGTTTAGTCCAAAGATATAGCCCCATTCCTTTGATACCGATGCATACTTAGTATAGTTCTGATGTCAGTCTTGCGAGTACTTTGGATGAGTACTCACGGTTGATTTGCTATCTCTTTTCCGCCATACTCGGTTGCTACGATCAGATGACGGAGCCTAGGAGCAGGAGATCCCCGGAGGAGCCTACTATGACATGGAGATCCCCAACGACCAGGAGTAGTTCGGAGGCCCTAGGCAGGAGACCTTCGCCTTTTCGATCAGTGTCGCTGTTTGTGCTAGCCTTCTTAAGGCAACTTGACTAACTATGTCTGTACCCAGATATTATTTGCTTGTATGACTTATGTATTCGGGTCCTCGTGACCCCTGGTTTGTAATATGAAGATTTATGTTTAAATTTGAGTTTAGAGTTGTGTTGTGATTTCTTCCCGTGAGTCTCTGATCTCGAGCGTGCACGTTTGCGTGTATTATTAGTGCACGGTCGAGCAGGGGCGTCACATGATAGAAGCAATAGAGGAACTAGCCATGATAACTAAGTGAAAACAAAAGTAACTACTTGCTGGAATTTAAATCTCTTTGTTGTTTTTCATTTTTTAAGTGCAAAAAGCAAAGTAATGATAAATAAAAAATTAACTAAGCAAGATAAATAAGAAGAAAGAAAAATAATTAAATGCAGGACCTATGAACTTGTCAAGAAAGTCACCAGTAATGGCGCCAGTTGATTGCTTCCTGATATCCCTTGCTAATATGTAATGCATGTTAGATGAATATCTGTTGGGCACTGAAGAGTAAGGGTTTGTACTGTCGGAAGAATCCTCCCTCAGTATTGATAACCAAGGTATCAATCCACAGAGTTTTCCTACGAGACAATGATCAGCCCTGCACTCAACTAAAGAACTTTTTCTTTGTCCCCAACTTAGTCTACTGAGGTTATCAATCTCACTGGGTTTTCTAGTTACAAGGATTAATGTATCGTGTGTATGGAATTGAACTTTATTAAAGCATGTAAAAATATATTTGAATATTAAAGAACAGTAAAACAAGTAAGCGGAGGTGAATTTATGAAGAATAAAGGACTGGGATCCATAATTTCAATAGTGGCAGCTCTCCAAATAGCGTAGACACTGTATACAAATTACAGTTGCGTATTGATTAAATTGCAGTTTTCATGTTTGATCATACATGTCATGATTGCATATTTGCATTACGTCCTTATATTTATAGACCGTTATCCAACTGTAGCTATAGCTAATACTCCACCCAAAGTCTGCTATCCAGCATGCATCTTCAAGTATTAACTAAAATAGAGTATTGCATTAAGCAAGGTGGCATAATGTTGATAGTACATTCTCTTTGACTCCAGCTCATCACCGAGATAAGTAGGCAAATATCTTTTTATCCTTAGTGGCACTAACAGAATGCAAGCCTATTTCCCTTTCTGTCACTAAGATATATTACTTGCAAGGTTAAACCCATTCGACATACACAACTCCCTCTTGGAGATCGTTCATCTAAACATGGCCAGTGCAAGACTAATAGATCGGAGAGCATGTATATATATAAATCATGCAGCAAAGAACCAAAACAAACCAAAGAAATATCCATATATTATCTGATCATAAAGTGACAATTCATCACACCAGAATAAACACACCGGGGATTACATCATATGGATCACAATCATGTTAGGTACCTCATGTGATCTTTGTATTGAAGAACGGGAGAGAGTAGATGCCACATAGCTGTTGTTATGGACCCATATTCCAAAGAGGACTACTCACATATGGTCATCAGAGCAGCAAGGTTGATGAAGATGGCTTCAGTAGCAATTTCCCCCTCTGGCAGAGTACCAGAAAAGGATCCCAGATTGGATCTTCTCGGTACACAATGAAGCGGCGGCGAAAAAATTCCACGATAAATACGTTTAGGGTTTAGGGGTATATAAAGGCATCGGGAGGAAGAACCACCAGGGGGTTCCCTATATGCCCCATGCACGTATGTGGTGTGCCCAGGGCCTGGGACACGCAGGGGGCGCTTGGTCCCTGTGGCTCACCCATGGCCCTCCTTTGGCCCAGGTGGCCTCCTGGTGATGTCTTCCCTTGATGTATTTTTGTTTGATTTTTTTGGTCCATGAAAAATATTTATTCTTGTTACAAAAAAAGCAAAAAAAAAAAAAACAACAACTGGCACTGGATTAATATGCTAGTCCAATAAAAATCATAGGAAAGTGTGCCAAAACTATGTATAAATTATATAAATATAGCATGAACATAACAAAAATTATAGATACATTGGAGGCATATCACCCCCCCAGGTGGGGGAAGTGTGGGAGGCCCCCCAAGGCGATGTCTCGGCCCTTGACTCTTGGTAGGGTGATGGCCCTATATTTTTCAAATTTTTAGAGCTCATTTGTTACATATTCTCATCATATATTATGTCCCATTGAACCAAATAGTTGTCCATTATGCATGATTTCTGGTTTTTGTACTTTCCCTTCTGAGCTTTGCACATTTAGTATTTTATTTGTCTTTTATTAGTTTTGTTTGTTTTGTTGTGTCTACAGGTGTATTGGAGCAACCTAGGACCAAGCACGATGAAAGGATCAAAGATGGGTTCAATACGGAGACACCCAAGGGGCAGACTTCACCATTTCGGAGGTCGGAAAAAGTCATTTTTTCAAATTGCTCCAAATCAAGATCTAATACCATAAATGGATCGGCGTTGTTCATACGAATCCAATGAGCCCAAGAACATCAAATTCTGAGTTCTTATGAAGAAATGGCGGCCATTTTACCGGGGGGGGGGGGACAGAATGAAAGACGGCCTTTCATGCGACCGCAGCCGGTCGTTTGACTGGTCGTATGACCTGCAGACAGCT
The DNA here is from genome assembly GCA_039707655.1 of Elymus sibiricus. Classification (NCBI taxonomy): domain Eukaryota; kingdom Viridiplantae; phylum Streptophyta; class Magnoliopsida; order Poales; family Poaceae; genus Elymus; species Elymus sibiricus. The sequence goes on along the minus strand of CM077672.1, from coordinate 512,767,950 downwards.
CCGAAAGTTGCCCTTCCAGACGGGATTCTTCACCGATTTCGTCTCCAATTGTTCCAACGAGATCCTTGGCTCATAAAGAAGGGATTAGGAGAGGATAAGGCTCATCTTGAGCCCTTGGATGGAGAAGGAGGATCCACATCAACGGAGGAGACCCGAGATGGCCTCTTATATAAACACCTCCAACCCTAGCCACCCTCTTAAGCCATCATCATCCACCACAACTCTGGGCAGCCGCCGGGAGGCTCTCCCCCTTGGGGGAGGCCTCTCCCTCCGCAGCTCCATCTCCACCACGCCGCGCAAGAGGAGGATAAGGCGGCGCTGTCATCATCACCATCGTCACCGGGGGCCGGTCCTGGCTAGGCTGTGCGTGCCGGAGACATCTTCCTCTCCATCTCCATCTTCTCACCTGTAATTTTTAAGATTGAACATGTCGATGCCATCAATGAATCATTCCTCTTTGTGTGTCTATTCATCTATGTTTGAGTGATTGATCCGGTTCTAGGTTGAGGTATGATCTAGTATGCAAAATTAGTCTTTGTGGCATGATCTAGTATTTACTCACGTTGGACGTAATGTTGGGAGACGTCCTTTCTTGTGATCTTGTTATCATCTGCACGTATACTTGTATTAGCCCGTTGCCACTAAGATGTCCCTCTAGTACTAGTGAGACCGAAGCCTAGACACCGCCTTTCGCTCTATTCAATCCTACAGTTACAAACCCCTTTTTACTTTCTGTTCTAACTTAGTTTATTTTCGCATTCTAACCTGTAGTTTAGTAAAACCCCTTTTATTCTCGCTTTCCTAGCAACCGATAGAATAGACTATTTCCAATTATGGTCTGGGCGCGAACGCGCTACGCAGACAACGTAGTTACGGCGTTGGTAGTGTCTTCCTATTCGCTCCCTGTGGGATTCGACACTTACTTATCAAGAAATCCAATAGCCCTATGCTCTTGCAAATCATCAAGCATTATCTAGCTCCGTTGCCAGGGAGCATAGCGCTGGTCATTGCCTTCCCACTCGCATATGTATTGTTTTGTTAGTTGTTATTTATCTTTCAGTTTTTCCCTTTAAATCAAAAAGAAAAAAAAACTGCTTATCATGTCTTCTGAGATGAGTATTCTGGAAATATTGCAACAATGGACAAGAGATGATACAAGTCTAACATGCTTGGCTACTAAAGAAGAAAAGGTAGTACACCAAGAAGAATCAACAGCCCCCAATATTGATGATACAATGCAAGAATTGGTAAGACTACTTGAAATATGCAAAAGTCAAACTAACTTGGAGAAAGATGATGGGGACGACAACGTACAACCTACCTTGGATGAACAAGTGTGCATAGAAGAAGAAGAGAGCAGCAAGGAAGAGGAAGAAGAGGAATGGATTGATCACCCGTCCGAATCTCCCACTTCTGACGGTAACTTTTTGCACACACTCAATCAATTTCTTGACAAAGCAACCCTGAAAAAGCGCATGATTGATTTGGATACTAGAGAATTGCTAGACTTATTAAATTCATGTGGATATATGTTATGTTCTCTATATCAAGTTTCATGCAGATATTGTTGGTCTCCGAAACATATTGATTTCCAATGCACAAAGACCTATGATGAGGTGGTAGCATCTTACAACAACAGTAGTAAGATTAATGCCACCGAGGATGTCATCCGATATGTGTTGCGGACAAGTGCAGAGATGCTACTCCCGGAGATCGAAATGGTTCAAGTTTGTAGTAAGGGTAAATTACTTGATTGGATTCACTGCATGGTGGATTCAATAATTTATATTTGTCAAGAACATCTTTGTGATGAAGAAAAATTGCAAGATGATATTAATCTGCAGGAACAAGAGTATGATGATGCCTCTACTTTGGAGGAACTTGACGCTAACGAATCTTTCATGCAGGAAACTCACCCTCCATTTGAGGATGATGATTATCATGGTAGTGTTAGCGATAATGACAAACTAGAGGACGAAAATACTTTTGATTCATCTGTGCTAATGTCCAGATGTGATTTGTTGGACGAATTTGTTGAGCAGGGGAAACCATTAGGGAGCGTTGAATTACCCACTCTGAATAAAGAATTTTATGAAGTGTTCCGCTACAAAGGTAGCCACGGTAAAATGTCAAGTAATTTGACATGCTCACCCCATTCGGTGCATCGTTTCTCGCTTGAGTGCAATGACATATTTACCTACATGATGTCGATGCACCGTAAGTGGGTACGACTCCGACCGGACTTTGCTATGAGGTGCTCCGAACCCCGGTCGGAGGTAAGACATACACTCGGGGTTGACATCCCTTGGGATCCTAGTGAGTGACTTAATGGAGCACCAAAGCCTAGCTATATGGCTATAAAGAAAGCACTGCCTGGGAGGTAACCCGGAAGTCCGTAGGTGTCTTTCTTAGGTTTGTGTCTTGAGTCTAGTTGCATTCATGTTGCAATGGCACGTTTATTCTATTTTTAGTAGTTGCCATTAGAGTTGGTTTCAGAATAATCTTCATTTGTAAAATTTATAGCATATCGGTAGCCTGTATTTTGTTGCATACCTCCTCTTATTTTATTGCAATATTTCTATGTGCCTAACGTGAGGAGGGAGCACCAAAATTTTCGTAGTTCTGCAGCTCCATGAGAGAAGACGGTGTTCCATACGACCGTCCCGGGCGTACAGGTGCTCGTATGAGCTCGTGGCCGCAAGTAAAAAGAGGACCAGAGCAAAAGACGGCCAACCGTACGAGCGTAAGTGCTTGTACGAGCGGTCGTATCATCTGGTGGCCACAATGAGCATCTCGACAGAGCGAACGATGACATACCGTACAACCGCACCCGGTCGTATGTGCACTCGTATGAGGGCAATAATACCCCCATTTGAATCATTTTCGACATCTGAGGTCGATGGGGTATTTTCTAAACCGACTATTTTCTTTCCAATTTCATTTAATTACCTTTGAAGCTCCTTGACCAATAAATCTTTTGCAACCTATGTTTTCTTTTCTTTTCTTTTCCGGTTGGGCTCCGTTCGTATACCGAATCGATGCTTTTTATTTTGTGTGTCATTTTCGTAGGACTTGAACCTTATGTGGCGATGTGTACGGTATGGTGCCAACTGTATGAAGATCCACACAAGCCACTTGGTTGCTTCCATTCGATAAGTTTCAACTTCTAGTGTCCGGTAATGTTTTCCAATTTGAACCTTCCTCAATTAAAAGTGGCTTAGTAGTAAGTTTCTCACCTTAAGTGAGAACCCTCCTTTTAATTAGGCACTTAGGAGCAGCACACCCGTGTTTTATATTTTGTCTCACACACACTTCACTTCTAATCTAGGAATCTGCAGACTCTTAGACTTAGTTTGTTGACTTAAGCGAGGTGCTTAGGTTGATGAACCGATCTTTATGAGGTAGATGTTTTTACCACTTGTGTTGCTAATCCTTTGTGCTACAAAAAAAAGAAAACTTGAAGAAGCACAATTTTTTTGTTTCCCTTTTAGTTTGTTTTCAGCAGGTTCTATTGGAGGGAAGTCACCGGACCACAACAAGGACAACATAGAAGCAAGGTCCATGTCCATTGAAGGAGAGGTTATTTGAACCATAATGGTAAAAGTGTCTAACCCTTGCTTTAACTTAAGCTTAGGGGAGGTAACCACTTCTCACGCTCTCTTTTAATAACTGCACTTTCTTTTTACTTTCGTAATTTCCCCTAGTCTAGTTCTAAGCATGGGGAGGTTACTTTTGCATGTGTAGTGTCTTGTGCAATGCTCTTGATCATATCGTTTTCGTGTAATAGTGTGTCCCGCTATTTTGACATGCTAGTTTTGCATTTGTTTAACTTAGCTTGTGGAAATCTTGTTATCTTCTGAAAAATATTGCCATGTTCTTTAATCAAAAACTAATAAAGGTGTCCTTTAACTGTTGCCTTTCTTCCACCTAATCACATAAGTTGGGGACTCTAGTGGTGGCTTGATTAGCGTTTGAATGATTGCAGAGGCTTTTTGCTGATGAACCCAGCATCTTTGGTTGATCCGGGACGCGCAACGGGGTTTATCTCCGCCAAACTATCCCCTCGGGGTACTTAGCTTTTGAGTCTTATGCAATATGACACCACGATTCTCTTGTGTAGTATTTGAGTTCTTCATGACTAAAGCAAGTTCGAAGCCTCTTTGCACTTCCGTTCATCTTTTATTGCTAGCCTCTACGGTACCGTGCATTGCCCACTCTCACATTGAGACTTGGCACAAACTTCGCAGGTACATCCAAACCCGTGGGAGGACTTTCTCTTGTTCTCCTACACATAAAACACCACATCTCCACAATACAGCCACCATACCTACCTACATGGCATTTTCATAGCCATTTCGAGCATATCGCCATGCACTACCATCATATTACATTACATGATTAGAGACATGTTTTCATTTGCCTTGCATGATCATAGTATGGCTAGCTCAACATTTTTATGGCTTGTCCGTTTTTTGATGTCTATGCTACGCTGGATCATCGCACATACTGGTACACTGCCAGAGGCATTCATCATATAGAGTTTCTCTCATGTTTTCAGATTTGAGTTATGATTTCATTCAGTTGAAGTGAGTCATTGTAAAGTGTATCATTCATCATTGTAAGTTGTTGCTTCCACAAAACAAATGAGAGACAAAATAAAAGATGCACCACGGAGGTGCCACAAAAGAAGAGAGAAAAAAAAGAGAAATAAAGTAAGAAAAAAAAGAAAAAGGTGAGGAAGAGAGAAGGAGCAACACCATTATCCTTTTAAGTATAAACTTGTACTTCAAAGTAGCACCACTTCATGCATTTTTAAGTAGAAAGTTTCATGAGCTTCATGTTTCATACTGGTGGGGAACCTACACTATAGAACTTGGCTTGTATATTCCGATGACGAGCATTCTCAAAAGCTCGAGGTCTTCATGAGCAAGCAAGTTGGATGCACCCCCACTTTGTCCATAGGAGAGCTTTCATATATTCATAGCTCCATGTGCATCCTAGCTGCATGGCGATCACCACTCCTTGCATTAGCATCGATCATAAGGCCTTCTCCATTGCCTAATGGTCAGCTATGTTGATGCAAGACTTTCTTTGTTTTTGACTTCTTGAAACCCCAATGATTATTCTATTTTTCCCTTAAGTGCGAGGCATAGGCTTGTGCTCAGTGCTGCATAGGTAGTTGAGCGGTTGAATAACGTAGACAGATGATCTTGGTATTGTACCTGGTATGCCTCGGGTTGGTGTTTTTGAAGCGATCGATGATGCATGATTTCTTTTGTCTTTGATAGTCAATGTTGTGTTCCTAACATAATATTGACCTTCTCTCTAAACCTTTGGCAATGGGAATTTGGGCTCCACAAAAATATTTTCCTCTTTCTCGACCTCCATGGAAATGGAACTAAGGGGATAGCATGTATTACTCCCTTGCTAGTTAACTTTTGCATGCTTGCACGATGAACATGGATATCACTTTCGGGGTTTGGTTCAATGTAAGTTTTAGAGTTGGTAGCAGTGAGCTTTTGGTAGTCAACCTTCTTACTCGAGGACGAGCAAGGTTTAAGCGCGGGGAGGTTGATGGCTCTATATTTTACGAATTTTTAGAGCTCATTTGTTACATATTCTCTTCATATATTGTGTCCCATTGAACCAAATAGTTGTCCATCATGCATGATTTCCGGTTTTTTTACTTTTCCTTGTGTGCGTTGCACATTTAGTATTTTATTTGGTTTTTATTAGTTTTGTTTGTTTTCTTGTGTCTATAGGTGTATTGGAGCAACCTAGGACCAAGCACGATGAAAGGATCAAAGATGGGTTCAATACGGAGACACCCAGGGGGCAGACTTGGCCATTTCGGAGGTCGGAAAAAGTCATTTTTTTTCAAAGTGCTCCAAATCATGATCTAAGACCACAAATGGATCGGCGTCGTTCATACGAATCCAACAAGCCCATGAATGTCAAATTCTGAGTTATTATGAAGAAATGGCGGCCGTTTTACCGGGGCTGGACAGAATTAAGGACGACCTTTCACGCGACCGCAGCCGGTCGTTTGACTGGTCGTATGACCTGCAGACAGCTCCAAAAGTTGCCCTTCCAGACGGAATTCTTCACTGATTTCATCCCCAATTGTTCCCACAAGATCCTTAGCTCATAAAAAAGGGATTAGGAGAGGATAAGGCTCATCTTGAGCCCTTGGATGGAGAAGGACGATCTACATCAACGGAGGAGACCCGAGAATGCCTCTTATATAAACACCTCCAACCCTAGCCGCCATCTTAAGCCATCATCATCCACCACAACTATGGGCAGCCATCGGGAGGCTCTCCCCCTTGGGGGAGGCCTCTCCCTCCACAGCTCCATCTCCACCACACCGCGCAAGAGGAGGAGAAGGCAGCGCTGTCAACATCACCATTATCACTGGGCACCGGTCCTGGCAAGGCTATGCGTGCCGGAGACATCTCCCTCTCTGTCTCCATCTTCTCACCTGTAATTTGTAAGATTGAACATGTTGATGACATCAATGAATCATTCCTCTTTGTGTGTATAATCATCTATGTTTGAGTGATTGATCCGGTTCTAGGTTGAGGTATGATCTAGTATGCAAAATTAGACTTTGTGGCATGATCTAGTATTTACACGCATTGCACGTAATGTTGGGAGACATCCTTTCTTGTGATCTTGTTATCACCTACACGTATACTTGTATTAGCCTGCTGCCACTAAGATGTCCCTCTAGTACTAGTGAGACCGAAGCCTAGACACCACCTTTTGCTCTATTCAATCCTATAGTTACAAACCCCTTTTTACTTTCTGTTCTAACTTAGTTTTTTTTCGCGTTCTAACTTGTAGTTTAGTAAAACCCGTTTTATTCTTGCTTTCCTAGCAACTGATAGAATAGACTATTTCCAAACTATGGTTTGGGTGTGAACGTGCTACGCAGACAACATAGTTGCGGGGTTGATAGTGTCTTCCTATTCGCTCCCTGTGGGATTCGACACTTAGTTATAACGAAATGCAATAGCCCTGTGCTCTTGCAGGTCCTCGTAGGGCCAAATGGGTCCTCCATAAAGGGACCTCCCCCCTCATTGTTTCCCAATGAAGATGCTTTGTTGGAACATAAGGGGGTTTGGCCGGGTGGGTCAGAGACGTCATCTGCTTGAGTATATCAGACAGGAGGACATGGACATTGTGGGTATTCAAGAGATGATCCATCAGGTTTACTCGATCCCTGAGCTGCAGGGTCTTGGTCGCCACAAGTTTGCATGGTAGTGGCTTCTGGCCACTGGCCACTCGGATGGCATCCTCTTTGGTGTCAAGGAGCACGCCTTTGAGGTACAGGATATGGACCATGGGTAGTTTTTGTGAGCATGTCCCTTACGCATAGACAGGCTAACCTCAGCTGGGAGGTTATTATCGTCTATGGCCCCATGGAGCATAGGCGGTCCGCGGCTTTCTTGGCCGAGCTAGAGTCCAAGGTGGAGCAGAGCCCCATGCCGGTGGTGGTGGTGGGTGGGGATTTGAACCTGATTGGCTCTCGTGACGACAAGAACTCAGCCAATGTGGACAATCTTAGGATGAGTCTGTTCAATTACTGCATTGTTGACTTAGCTCTTAGGGAAATCACACGGGCTGGTGCTCGGTACACCTGGACTAATAACCAGGTGGACCAGATCCAGAGTGTGCTGGATTGGTTCCTAGTGTTCGTAGAGTGGGAGGTTAGCTTCTCCCTCTGTGCACTATGCATGGTCACTTAGATTGGCTAGGATCACTCCTCCCTCCTCCTTTCTCGGGGGAAGGGTCCACCACCTAGGTCGAACCGCTTCCACTTTGAGAACTTCTGGCTTCTACAGCGGGGGTTCATGGAAGTAGTTCGACTTAAGTGGGCTTGGGCGGCTGCCTCTCCACCCCTGCTTTTTAGTGCGGTGGATGTTTGGCACCACTATGCCAAAGTCTCTTGCTAGTTCATGCAGGACAGGGGAGCCAATGTTGGCGCAAAGCTTCATAGTCGTAAGAGTGATATCCTAGACCAGATTCATGTTCTAGATGCATTGTCGGATTCTCTAGGTCTTACCGCTGAGGAGTGGCTTCAGCGGTACACCCTTGAGGCCTCCCTTATGGAGATCTACAAGGGCTAGGAGATTTTCTAGAGGCTATAGAGCCGTTAGAATTGGCTCTTGAAGGGGGACGCCAATACAACCTACTTCCATGCCATCACAAATTGGAGAATACAGAAGTGCTCCATTCTGTGCCTATGGGCGGAGGAGATTCTCTTGGACGATGCCAGGGATATCTCCGCCCATATTTACCCCTTCTATAAAGAGATCTTCTCGGCGGGGCAATGGTCTACGGTCGCGTTGGTTGTGGACTGGTGGCACCCTGATGACATGGTCTCAGCCAACGAGAATGCAGAACTCACCCTCCCAATCTTGCTAGAGGAGGTTGGCCATGCTATTATGGAGATGAAGGCCAACTCAACTCCTAGACTGGATGGCCTCCCGATCTCCTTCATCCAGAAGTTCTAGAAGCATCTCCAGGCAGTGATTATGCCGATGTTCCAAGAATTCTACACTGAGACTCTGGACATGTCTCGCCTAAATTTTGGTGTGATTACCTTGATCTTCTAGTTGGTGTGGGCTGATACGTCTCCAACGTATCTATAATTTTTGATTGTTCCATGCTATTATATTATCAATCTTGGATGTTTTTATATACATTTACAGAAATTATATATCATTTTTTGGGACTAACCTATTAACTTAGTGCCCAGTGCCAGTTGCTGTTTTCTGCCTGTTTTTGGTTTTATAGAATATCAATACCAAACGAAGTCCAAATGCCACGAAACTTTTTGGAGATTTTTTTCTGGACATAACAAACACTAGAAGCTTCGGGAGAAGGCCAGAAGCCCCAAGAGGTGGCCATGAGCCACCAGGGCGCGCCTGGGGGGGCAGGCGCGCCCTGGTGCCTCGTGGGCCCACCTCTGCCTCTTTGGACCTAATTCCACCACTATAAATTACCAAAAATCAGGAAACCTACAGGGGAGTCCACGAAATACTTTTTCCGCCGCCGCAAGTTTCTGTTCTCGAGAGATTCCATCTGGAGGCCTTCTCCGGTACACCACCGGAGGGGAATCGATCACGGAGGGGCTCTACATCAACCTTGCTGCCCTTCCGATGATGCGTGAGTCGTTTACCACAGACCTTCGGGTTCATAGTTAGTAGCTAGATGGCTTCTTCTCTCTTTTTTGATCTTCAATACAATGTTCTCCTCGATGTTCTTGGAGTTCTATCCGATGTAATCACTTTTTGTGGTGTGTTTGTTGGGATCCGATGAATTGTGAGTTTATGATCAGATTATCCATGAATATTATTTGAGTCTTCTCTGAACTCTTTTATGCATGATTATTATAGCTTCGTATTTCTTCTCCAATCTATTGATTTGGTTTGGCCAACTAGATTGATTTATCTTGCCATGGGAAGAGGTGCTTTGTAATGGGTTCAATCTTGCGGTGCTCAATCCCAGTGATAGAAAGGGACATGACACGTATGTATCATTGCTATTAAGGGTAAAAAGATGGGGTTAATTCATGCATGAGTTTACTTTGTCTACATCATGTCATCTTGCTTAAGGCATTACTCCGTTCTTTATGGACTTAATACACTAGATGCATGCTGGATAGCGGTCGATGTGTGGAGTAATAGTAGTAGATGCAGGCAGGAGTCGGTCTACTTGTCTCGGACGTGATGCCTATATACATGATCATTGCCTTGGATATCGTCATGATTATTTTCTTTTCTATCAATTGCCCAACAGTAATTTGTCTACCCATAGTATGCTATTTTCTTGAGAGAAGCCTCTAGTGAAAACTATGGCCCCCGGGTCCATCTAAATCATATATTAAAAAACCCTAAAAATACCTTGCTGCAATTTTACTTTATTTATTTTATTTTGTATTTTTGTTTCAATCTATCTATCTATCACATACAATTTAATATTGCAATTACCGCCGAGGGATGGACAACCCCTTGTTTGCGTTGGGTGCAAGGATTTGTTGTTTTGTGTGCAGATGCTGCTAACGAGGTGTTGCGTGATTCTCCTACTGGATTGATAACCTTGGTTTTATAACTGAGGGAAATACTTATCTCTACTATACTGCATCTCCCTTCCTCTTCAGGGAATTACCAACGCAGCTCACAAGTAGCATGGGCCTTAGATATTCGCCATTTTAGGTCGATCAAAGTGATCAATGTTCTTCAACGGATCTTCGGTAAGGTGTGCGTGATTCATCTCGCCCGGTGGCCGAGTGCCTCACACACCCCTACCAATTTGCCTTCCTTAAAGGGCGGTACATCCATGATGGGATTTTGGCACTTCATGAGGTTAAGGTTAAGCGCCAGAAGGCCGTTTTCCTTAAGCTAGATTTCCAATAGGATTATGACTATTTGGACTGATCCTTCTTCTGCTAGGTCTTGGAGCGGAGGGGGTTCGACGAATGTTGGATATGTCGGATCATGCAGATCGTGTCTAGTGGTAGCACCGCTATCAACATTAATGGAGTAGTGGGTCCCTATTTTAGGTCTTCGCGTGGGGTGAGGCAGGGGGACCCCTTTTCCCGCCTACTATTTAACCTTGAGGTTGATGCCCTGGTGGCTATCTTGGAGAAGTCCAAGATAGCCAGCCACATCTTCGGTGTGGTTGGGCATAATATCCCTGGAGGGGGTATTACCCACCTTGTCTCAAGATCAACTTCGATAAAGAGCAAAGTGTTGGTCATGGGTTACCCACCTGAGGAGCAGCAGCGAATTGCGGACAACCTTAATTGCAAGTTGTCCTCATTCCCGATCACCTATCTAGGGATCACTAGTGCAGTTAACTCCTATGCAAACGGTTTTTACCCCCTTTTCGTGACACGGTTTCTAACCGTCGCCTTGATAACATGGGCGATATGGGGGGGGGGGTCAATCACACACGACCCAGATAAATCGTCTATGATAGGGCCAGCGGTTTCTTACATTTTCCCAAATTAATCATATACGAAGTCAAGGACTATCCCACACGCGACTCCTGGGTAACGCGTTTGCGATATACAACACGTCCCAAACATTTATTTCTCCAAAATCGTGTGAGATAATACATCTATCGCACGCGCCATACTTTGACGTAAAATTTGGGATCCGCGAGGCATCCGAAACGGTTACTCCAAGTTGCGCGTGTGCAAAAAGATGGATATCACAAACATTTAACCTACCGAGCTATTTGCGATAGGTACAATATCACACACATTCAAGAACCGCAAAATGTGTGTGGGACCTCTACTATCGCCAACGTTTCCATTTCATAAGTGTGTGCAATAGTTATTCCTAGCACACACGCTTTTCATTAGTGCACCATGTTCTTTTCGTCCAATATCACACACGCATACGGGATGGAAACATGTCTGGTATTGCTGATAATCACACACGTTATTCGTCAACGAATCGTGTGTGCTACATTTTTCCATCGCACACGTTGTTCTCTTTCTAAAATTATGAAGTGTGGCATTCAAATATTTCACATCCATCATACATACCCTATTTACATTGGTTCAACAACCAATGCATAAATCAAAATCTTAGTACAATATGTTCAATAATTATAGAATTAAGCAGCAGATTAAGTATGATGAACCACAATATATAGTATTAGAGGTGGTAAAAAGAGAGGCGAAAATCATTTGGGCTGTCGGAGAAGGTGAAGAAGCGGAATGCCCATCCTGTGCCCCCCTCCATGCTGAAGGCATGCACAAGTTTTATCCAACCCCTTGTGATGACCGCCCGCCCACCCTTCACCGCCTTCAGGAAGACGTCTAGACCATTATCATGGTAGTTTGGGTGATATACTTTAATCTTTGTTGCCTTCACTCCGGTCATGTAGTTTGCAAGGTAATCTGGAGTAAATTGCTTTGGAAACCACTGAAAAAGGAAAACTTTCAGATATTCATGTCTAATACAGTAACTCATTGTGGGCAGGAAAAAGAAGGCAATAGATTACTTACCATCCTAAAGTTCACTGTTGTCTTGGATAAAGCGTACACAAAGAGTTTAATTCCCCTCACCCGACTCTTTCTCCTAACAATCTTTCTTAGTTTCCTCACTTGATGCTTGTTCATGAATATCTGCCCATACGCAAAAGGGGTCGAAGCGTGGATCAGTACCGCTGATATATGTACCTACAAGCAGCAAGTAAATGTTGGAAACTAAACTGCAATTGCACAAATGATGTAAAATATAAGACATGGGATGAAACTAACTGATACGTCTCCAACGTATCTATAATTTATGAAGTATTCATGCCATGTTTATTATAGTTTTGTATGATTTTGGTGCACTTTTATACGGCTTTTATATAATTTTTATGGACTAACATATTGACCTAGTGCCCAGTGCCAGTTGCTGTTTTCTGCTTGTTTTTGGTTTTCCAGAAAATCCATATCAAATGAAGTCCAAATGCAGCAAAACTTTTTGATGATTTTTTCTGGAAAGAAACAGACCCAGGAAGCTTTGGGGGAGCACCAGAAGACCCACAGGGGCCCCACAAGCCACCAGGGCACGCCAGCCCCCCAGGCGCGCCCTGGTGCCTCGTGGGCCCCCTGTGGCACCTCTTTGCGTGATTCCAACGCTGAAAAATCATATATATATTCAGAAACCCCCGAAACTTAACCTAGATGAGTTTTTACGCCGCCGCAAGCCTCTGTACCAAGGAGATTCCATCTGGAGCCCCTTTCCGGCACCCTACCGAAGGGGGGAATCATCCCCAGAGGCCATCTTCATCATCCCAGCGGTCTTCATGATGAGGAGGGAGTAGTTCACCCTCCAGGCTAGGGGTATGTACTAGTAGCTATGTGTTTGATCTCTCTCTCTCTCTCTCTCTCTCTCTCTCTCTCTCGTGTTCTTGATTTGGCACGATCTTGATGTATCGCGAGCTTTGTTAATATAGTTGGATCATATGGTGTTTCTTCCCTCTCTATCCTTGTTGTGATGAATCGAATCTTTTCCCTTTGAGGTTTCGTTATTGTCAGATTGAATATTTCAGATTTGAGAACACTTGATGTATGTCTTGCATATGAATACCCGTGGTGACAATGGGGTATTATATTGATTCACATGATATATGTTTTGGCACTCAACTCGCGGATTCCCGCGGTGACATTGGGGTAATCTATGCATAGGGGTTGATGCACGTTTTCATTATCTTTTCTCCGATAGAAACTTTGGGGTGCTCCTTGAAGTTCTTTGTGTGGATTGAATATTATGATTATGAAGTTGTTTGATGCATATCGTATAATCAACTCACGGATACTTGTGGTGACATTGGAGTATCTAGGTGACATTAGAGTTGGTTGATGTGTATCATATGGTGTTATTTTAGTACGAACTCTAGGGCTGTTTGTGACACTTATAGGAATGGCTCAATAGATCGATCGGAAAGGATAACTTTGAGGTGGTTTCATACCCTACAAACAATTTCTATCTTATGTTCTCCGCTAATAGGAACTTTCGAGTGATTCTTTATCGCACGTTGAGGGATTGTTATATGACCCAATTATGTTAGCATTGCTGAGAGATCGCATTAGTGAAAGTATGAACCCTAGGCCTTGTTTTCAAGCATTGCAATACCGTTTGTGCTCACTTTTATAGTTTACTACCTTGCTGTTTTTTTTTATTTTCAGATTACAAAAACCTATATCTACTATCCATACTACACTTCTATCACCATCTCTTCGTCGAACTAGTGCACCTATACAATTTGCGATTGTATTGGGTGTGTTGGGGACACAAGAGATTTCTTGTATTTGGTTGCAGGGTTGTTTGAGAGAGACCATCTTCATCCTACGCCTCCCACGGATTGATAAACCTTAGGTCATCCACTTGAGGGAAAATTGCTACTGTCCTACAAAAATCTGCGCTTGGAGGCCTAACACGAGTCTACAAGAATAAGTTGTGTAGTAGACATCAAGCTCTTTTCTGGTGCCGTTGCCGGGGAGGTGAGTGCTTGAAGGTATATCTTTAGATCTTCCAATCGAATCTTTTTGTTTCTTGTTTTATCACTAGTTTGGTTTATAAAAGAAAACAACAAAAAAATGGAATTGAGGTTGCCTCATATTATTCATCTTTATAATGTCTTTCTTGAAAATGATGGAGCGGAAAATTGTGCTCAATTGATAGAAGAAGAATTCAATAAAATGTTTGGCATAAAATATTTGAATGATGAGCATGATTGCAATGTTGTTAGTATGAATTCTATGAATATCCAAAATACTAAAGATGATTGCACTAGTCATGACAAAAATGTTTCTTACAAGCATGTCAAGTTTTGTGGAGTGCATAAAGTTTGTGAAGACATGCCTTATAGGGATGATAGATTTTGTAAGAAGCATAAACATGATAGAACCAATTTTTCGCTCAAAGTGATAGATGAATTTGCTACAAAATTATGTTCTCTTTATCCTATTACTTGTGAACTTTGCAATAAAGTTGGTCACCTTAATTTTCAATGCATACTTTTTCATGATCGAATCATGGCTAAATATTGTAATGACTTGACCGCCCTTGAACTATATAATGAGCTTTACTTATTTTTGGGGTGTGAGAAATTGTCACATAAAAATTGTTGGTTGGAAGTATTCATTCTCACGGATGACATTGAAACTAATCTAAAGGAAATCTATATGTTTTGTATGGTAAATTGCAAGGAGAATGCTTATATTGCCAACTATAGAAAAACGAGAAAACAAATAGAATATAAAATAAATACTAATGGAAGGGTAAAGATCCCCCCTTTCCCTCCTATTTTCTCTCATGATGAAACAGGTAACGAGGAGGAGCTTCCTATCCAACCAATCTCTTCTATAAAAAGCACGGAAGAATTAAATAAACCCACACATAATGTGGTAAAGAAAAAGAAAAGAAGGAAAAGTAGAGGTAAAAAGGTATCTCTCCCAAATATTGTTGCTCCTATTATTGTTGTGCCTCATGAGAATGAATCAAAAATACTTGTGGAAGATGATACACTTGATGATGATTTTATTATACCTATTACTTGTTGTGATAATTATGATTGGGAAGATAATGATACTTCTTATAATCTTGAGAATCTTTTTGGCACCAACTTAGAAAATTATGATGATAATTATTATACTATTGGTGCTATTCATACTATTAATTATGAAAGTGATTATGCTTATGATATGCAAAGCCACAAGCTTGGGGATGCAATGTTTGATGAGAAGAAATTTGCTTATGTGGAGCGTAATAAAAATTCTATGCTTGTGGATCATGAAAAGAATGCTTTACGTCATAGCTATATTGTTGAATTCATTCATGATGCTACTGAAAATTATTATGAGAGAGGAACATATGATTCATGATGCTCTCTTTATGTTTCAATTCTTTATGTGAGCATCGTTAAAATAATCATGCCTAGCTAAAAGGCATTAAAGAAAAGCGCTTGTTGGGGACAACCCAATATTTATAACTACTGTTTTTGTGTGTTCACATGATTAAGCTACTATAGTAATCATGTTTGATATGTTTTCTTTCAATAATGTGCCAAGTAAAGCCTTTGGGATAGTGTGGATGGTTGTTGATTTGATTCTGTGCAAAAACAGAAACTTTTGCGTCCAGTGCTGGAATTTCTATTCTGTAATAAAGCGTGAAAAATTCTGAAATTTTTACATGGTATTGGGTTACAAAGTTTTTACGTTGTCCTATTTTTTCAGAATTTTTGGAGGTACAGAAGTATGGTTTTTAAATCGCTCACTACATGTTGTTCTGTTTTTGACAGATTCTGTTTTCGGTGCATATTTTGCTTGTTTTAGTGTTTCCATAGCTTATATTGAGTAATATAAATTGTGGAAATGATATTATACAGTAAGAATTATGTGAGAACAATTATTAAACTTGGCTTGACAGTACCTAAGTGGATGATTTATTTCTATCATACTAACCTATCTCACAAGATCCATTAAGTTTTATGTGATTGAAGTTTTCAAGTTTTGGGTGAGATATTGATATGAGGAGAATAAGGAGTGGCAAGACCCGAAGCTTGGGGATGCCCAAGGCACCCCAAGGTAATATTAAAGGAAGACCCAAGCATCTAAGCTTGGGGATGCCCCGGAATGCATCCCCTCTTTCGTCTTCAAAACTATCGGTATATCTTACTTGGAGCTATATTTTTATTCATCACATAATATGAGTTTTTCTTGGAGCGTCATTTTATTTTGTTGAGATTTGCTTGCTGTTATGAATAATCATGTTTTGTATCTTTTAGTTCAATAAAATGCCAATTATAGCCTTCACCATGCTCGGTTTGCAAGTTCATGTGTTGCTGTTAGAAAACAGAAAGTTTTCTGTTATGTCCAGAACATTCCTGAATAGTCAGAACATGATAAAAATCTGAAATTTTTACACAGTAAGCATGCATGACTTCTCTGTCACGTGGTAATTCTTCAGAATTTTTGGAGTTAGGGAAGTATGAATTCTTATTCACCCTTTGCAGACTGTTCTGTTTTGGCAGATTGCTGTTATAGTTGCATTGTTTGCATATGTTTGCTTGTTTAATGTTTCTATTTGAGGATAGGAGTATTAAATATGCAGATTCATTTAGTATGCAATGTTTAATTATAATTTTAGTGATTTGTTACAGTAAAGAATGTCAAAGTTTTGAGTTGATTTATACTAACTTATCTCACGAGTTCTTGTTGAGTTTTATGTGGATGAAGTTTTTAAAGATTTAGGAGAAGCCATGATATGAGAGGAATTAAGGAGACACGAGAGCTCAAGCCTGGGAATGCCCAAGGCACCCCAAGATAACATTTCAAGAAGTCTCGAGCATCTAAGCTTGGGGATGCCCCGGTAGGCATCCCACCTTTCTTCATCAACAATTATCGGTTAGTCTTGGTTGAGCCTAAGTTTTTGCTTCCTCACATGAGTTGTGCTATTCTTGGAATGTCATTTTATTTTGTTTTCTTTGCTGTTTGAATAAAATACTTAAGATCTGAATTTTTTTAAATGAGAGAGAGTCCTCACATAGCTACCGATTTACTTAACTACTCATTGGGTCTTCACTTATATCTTTTTGGAGTAGTTTGTCATTTACTCTTGTTCTTCACTTATATCCTATGAGTAAATTGTTGAAATGAATTGAATATCATAAAGTTAAAATTTATATGCTTCATATGCTTGTCCCATGGGGAGTAGTGACTTCACATACAAGAAGTATAAGTGGTAAAATTTATTGAAAGTTAACAAACATAGCATTGGTCACTTGAACAATTCATGAATGAATTTTGAAGGAAGAGAAATTTCACATATAAATATACTATCTTGGACATCTTCTATGATTGTGAACCCCCATTAATTTTTTTCACATAGAAGTTATGTTGTCATGGATCCTCCAACCTGTGGTGCTTGCTTAGGATCTTTTGCTAGCCAAAAATTCATACTAAGTAGAGATACTACTTGTGCATCCAAAAACCCTTAAACCCGGTTTCTTGCCATGAGTGTCCACCATATCTACCTATGGATTGAATAAGATCCTTCAAGTAAGTTGTCATCGGTGCAAAAAGCAATAAAAATTGCTCCTAAAATATGTGTGATCTTTTATTGCATGGGAAAATAAGCGTTGTATGAACTTGTGATGGTAAAGAAATAAAAGCGACGGACTGCATAATAAAGGTTGCTATCACAAGGGGCAATATAATGTGACGTTCCTTTGCATTAAGGGCTTGTGCATCCAAAAATAAAAAGCGCATGACAACCTCTGCTTCCCTCTGCAAAGGGCCTATCTTTTACTTTTATGTATTTACTTTTATGTATTTACTTTTATGCAAGAGTCAACATTATTTCTTCTCATTTCAACCTCAATTATTCTCTAAGTTGCCAAGCATCATGTGGTAGGGAAAGATCCAAGCACATATATCCAGTTGAATATAGGTGATCATGAGTTATTATTGTTGACATTATCCCTGAGATAAATAAGTTGGGAGGCGAAACATTAAACCCCTATCTTCCTATGTGTTTGACTGAAACAGTTTGTTCTAAAAATATGCTTTGAGTGTCAGCAATCATGGAAGACTAAATGATAGTTGAGTATGTGGAATTTGCTAAATTAAAGCTCTTACATAGACCCTTCCTGAAAATAAGATGAATTGCAATTGTTTGATGACTGAAAACATAGTTTGTTAGTTTTCAAGAAAGTTTATGGTCTATACTTTAACATGTGAATAGCTTGCTACTTGATCATGTGAAGTTTTATGAGATGAGCTACTGTTTATGATATATAATGATGCTAAAAAAAGTGATTGGAATTATCATTGATCAAACTTATGCACTATGCTAGCATTCACACTTCATAAATTATTTCTTTTATCATTTACCTACTCGAGGACGAGCAGGAATTAAGCTTGGGGATGCTGATACGTCTCCAACGTATCTATAATTTATGAAGTATTCATGCCATGTTTATTATAGTTTTGTATGATTTTGGTGCACTTTTATACGGCTTTTATATAATTTTTATGGACTAACATATTAACCTAGTGCCCAGTGCCACTTGCTATTTTCTGCTTGTTTTTGGTTTTCCAGAAAATCCATATCAAATGAAGTCCAAATGCAGCGAAACTTTTTGACGATTTTTTCTGGAAGGAAACGGACCCAGGAAGCTTCGGGCGAGCCACCAGGGCGCGCCACCCCCCAGGCGCGCCCTGGTTCCTCGTGGGCCCCCTGTGGCACCTCTTTGCGTGATTCCAACGCTGAAAAATCATATATATTCAGAAACCCCCGAAAGTTAACCTAGATGATTTTTTACGCCGCCGCAAGCCTCTTTACCAAGGAGATCCCATCTGGAGCCCTTTTCCGGCACCCTGCCGGAGGGGGGAATCATCACCGGAGGCCATCTTCATCATCCCGGCGGTCTCCATGACGAGGAGGGAGTAGTTCACCCTCGAGGCTAGGGGTATGTACTAGTAGCTATGTGTTTGATCTCTCTCTCTCTCTCGTGTTCTTGATTTGGCACGATCTTGATGTATCGCGAGCTTTGTTAATATAGTTGGATCATATGGTGTTTCTTCCCTCTCTATCCTTGTTGTGATGAATCGAATCTTTTCCCTTTGAGGTTTCATTATTGTCGGATTGAATATTTCAGATTTGAGAACACTTGATGTATGTCTTGCATATGAATACCCGTGGTGACAATGGGGTATTATATTGATTCACTTGATATATGTTTTGGCACTCAACTCGCGGATTCCCGCGGTGACATTGGGGTAATCTATGCATAGGGGTTGATGCACGTTTTCATTATCTTTTCTCCGATAGAAACTTTGGGGTGCTCCTTGAAGTTCTTTGTGTGGATTGAATATTATGATTATGAAGTTGTTTGATGCATTCGTATAATCAACTCACGGATACTTGTGGTGACATTGGAGTATCTAGGTGACATTAGAGTTGGTTGATGTGTATCATATGGTGTTATTTTAGTACGAACTCTAGGGCTGTTTGTGACACTTATAGGAATGGCTCAATAGATCGATCGGAAAGGATAACTTTGAGGTGGTTTCATACCCTACAAACAATTTCTATCTTATGTTCTCCGCTAATAGGAACTTTCGAGTGATTCTTTATCGCACGTTGAGGGATTGTTATATGACCCAATTATGTTAGCATTGCTGAGAGATCGCATTAGTGAAAGTATGAACCCTAGGCCTTGTTTTCAAGCATTGCAATACCGTTTGTGCTCACTTTTATAGTTTGCTACCTTGCTGTTTTTTTTATTTTCAGATTACAAAAACCTATATCTACTATCCATACTACACTTCTATCACCATCTCTTCGTCGAACTAGTGCACCTATACAATTTGCGATTGTATTGGGTGTGTTGGGGACACAAGAGATTTCTTGTATTTGGTTGCAGGGTTGTTTGAGAGAGACCATCTTCATCCTACGCCTCCCACAGATTGATAAACCTTAGGTCATCCACTTGAGGGAAAATTGCTACTGTCCTACAAAACTCTGCGCTTGGAGGCCCAACACGAGTCTACAAGAATAAGTTGTGTAGTAGACATCACTAACCTCGACGGCAAACAACAGCATCGCCCATTGTGGCCCTAGATAAGTACATGGAAAGGCATATTAACTACCACAGGGTTAACATCCACCAAAAAAAGCAATGGTAATTAAACAACAACATCTCCAATGATAGCTTCATTGCGAAGAGTAACAAGGTAGCAAAGCTACAGAGTAAAAAAATGATAGGACTGTTTACTACAACAGGCTTAACAACAACCCAACATAGGCATTGTAACTAGTGTTAATGAAATTGAATTGGACAGTTCATACTTCAAAATCATAGTGTGCATTACTGAAATAAACAAGGCACGTGTTAACTACATACAACTAAATATAGCCATTGAAACTGGTACTGATGAAATTGAACTTGACAAAGTTAAACATCGCAAGGCAAGTGCTGCTAGAGCAGAGAATGGCCCAGTTGTCTAGAAAAAGGTAGGGAAAATAGCTAAAATGGTTTAGGCGTGTTTACTACAACAGGCTTAATACGTTAACCAAACATAGCCATTGCAACTGGTATTGGTAAAATTGAACTCGATAGTTCATACTTGGACAGCACATTGCATAATTGAACATCACATTGTGCATAACTGGAAAAAAACAAGGCACATGTTAACTACAGACAACCAAATATAGCCATTGAAACTGGTATTGATGAAATTGAACTTGACAGTTCATACTTAAACATCACATTGTGCAAAACTGAATTAAACATGGCAAAGTTAAACACTGCAAGGCAAATGCTGCTATAGCAGAGAATGTCCCAGTTGTCTAGAAAATAGTAGGGGAAATAGCTAAAATGTGCTACTCCTAGCAATCCGAGATGATCATGGGATCTTTCCACGCTTGGAAGAGGCACGGGCAAACACATCATGGGTGCTCTCCTTATTGCCATAGAAGGTGCCCTCCTCATCGTGGTGGATGAGATCTGACTTGGCGGCTGAGGATCCCAAGCCGCCGGCACAGAACGTGTCCTTCAGAAATGCCAAAAGGGGCTCGATGGCGTGGTAGGATGGCAAATCTTTGAGCACGCAGCGGAGGAGATCAGTGGCGGGGCCCTCGAGCAGATCGACGGTGGTAAATCCCAAGGCGTTGGTGCTGGGGCACTTCATCTGGGCCAGAGCCCACCCCAAGCCATCATTGTCGATGAGCTCGATGTCGTAGCTGGCACACATAGTATGAAAAAGTACGCTAGATGGCTGATATGTAGAGTGCGCGGCGGCGAGGTGGTTCCTCCGGGTCAACACGCAAAGCGGCTACCACGCCATCGACCGCCATTGATGCCCTGATAAACCTCTTTTTGGCCATCAGCTCCTCGACCTCCCCGTGATATGTGGTTGGGCTTACGCGGCGATGCTTGGGAGTAGGGGGTGTGGATTTGGAGGCATGAGGGTGTTTCGCAGGCCCCATCTAAGCAATCAGGCCGAGGTGGGAATGGAGATCGGTGGGTTACCTGACTAGATCGATGAGGCTCGGGCAGAACGCCGGTCTGGTTGAAGGTGTGGTTGCGGCGGCGGGGGTTTGAGTATCCGGGAGGGGGGAAAGGGTGGGGAGATACTGCTGAAATGTGGTGGGTGGGGATTGGGTGGGAGGGACAACTGTTGAAATGCGCGCCTACTGAAAATTCCGCTGCGAAACTCAAAACTTACGCGGGTGAAACACACAACGCAAAAGAAGCGCATAAAATACATGTGTGCGAGAAAAGAGAAAACTGGTGGATCCCGTCTCCAAAAAAATTATACACGTGTAGTTGATTAAATCAGTCACGGGCGGTCGTGATGATACGTGTGCGATATTAGGAAACATCACACACGTATCCGATTTTGCAGATGTCCATAATAGGGATCAGTATCACACACGGTACGTCATAAGCACCGTGTGTGTTGTGATCTAATCTATCTAAAATTTTAGTGAACACATGCTAAACAACACTCAAAGTCATATAAGAATGTCGCTTATCGATATTGTACGATAATTATAGCTACCAACTTAAATTCCTAGATACTAATTTGCTCTAAAAAAAGTACTGCTAGATGCTCATAGTTAATTAAACTAATGTACGGGCGACAGACACGCTAACTACTTCTCCCATGCTGGCAAGACGCCGTCGTTCTCCTTTTCGGCCTTGTCGACGGCAGCCCACCGTGCTTGGATCTCTGCCCAGCTCTCCTCAGCGGCGCGGTAGGTACCACCACGATCCTGGCAGGTGAAGGCATCCGGCCATACTAGCCAGACGCCGTCGTTCTCCTTCTCAGCCTTGTCAGCGGCAGCACACCGTGCTTGGATCTCCACCTAGCTCTCCGCAGCAGCGCGGGCGGCCTCTTCTTTCTTGCGGCGGTAGGACTCTCGTTTCTTGAGTGTTGATTCCCTTTTCTGCTCCTCTTGTGTGGCTTTGGCCTCCTCTTCCTCCTTCACCCATTCAACCTTGGCAGCTTCCAAGTGTAGGAGATATGCCCTAGAGGCAATGATAATAGTTATTAAATATCTCCAAGTTTGTAATTGATGTTTATGTGCCATGCTATAACTGCAATGATTCTCGAGTCTACAATAACCATGAGGCTCGGAGGGAAACTCATGTGCACGTGTGTAATAAGAGACGGTAAAATGAATTCCTAGTCATGCCTCTAAGACTAGCTCAAGTGTTGCATGATGGCTCTGTTTTCCTGATCATGGGCATGACTATGTCGGCAACTTTGAGGTCACAATGTTAGAAGAACACTTGTGTTGAATCGACCCAATTGTTGTTATGCTATGAGATACATTCATCACAAGTTAATGGTTAATAACATAGAGAAAGTTGATGTTTGCATAATTCCTTAGACCATGAGAGTATTGAGTTCCTTCATACTTGCTTCATGAACTTTGGGGTTTGTTAAACGTCATCGGTAACAGGGTGGCTATTACGGCAGCTTACGGGTTCACGGAAAAATATGACAAGGGACTAGATAGCTCAAGATTGGGGTTTGCTCCTCCGACGATGGAGAGATATTCTTGGGCCCTCTCGGTGTTATGGTATCCATCATCGTCTGGCCAGACACAGTGTCATTTGATCACAGGGTTGCCGAAACATGGGAATGAGAAAAAGAGAACAAAACCGGTAACGAGGTAACTGTCATAGTGAACAAGTTGTTGATTCACGGGGATGCCATTAAATCTCACCTCGGGTGTTTGTAACAAATCGTGAAGCAACAGGAATTGCATTCGGTAACTATAGGTTTGCTCGAATATTAATTCGTGTGGGTATAGGGGTCAATATGGACGTCCACGGTTCCGCTATTGATCATTGATCGGAAAGTGTTCCGGTCATGTCTATACTTCACCGAACCTACAGGGTCACACGCTTAAGGGTCATCTATCTGCTGTATACTAGACAGGGAGTCTGAGAGAAAGTCACCAAAAAAGTTTCGGAGACGACGGAAAATTTCCGAAGAGAAAACCGGAAATGTTTTGGAGTTACCGGAAATTTTTCGGAGATAAAAATCATCCTACCAGAAATGTTTTGGAACATGTCCAGAATTATTTTAGGGGTGCCGGAAATGTTCTGGACCTTCGGGAATTTTTTCAGGATAAAACGGTAGTGGAAAATATTTCATGAATAGTTCTCATAAATAGTAGGATGAATAGTGGAAACACTATTAGGGAAATATCTCATGAATAGTGGAAACACTATTAGGGGATGATGCAGGCATGGTGACGCAGGCAACACTATTTGCTTTTAGAAGCCACCCCATTTTGCCCTTATGAAGGACATATATCATAGGCATTTTGGTATTTTCAAGTGGCCTCTACCCCTTGCCTCACCCTATAAATAGAGGTGGAGAGGAGCTCTCCAACTCACTCAAGTTTCTCTCAACACATGCCATGCAATTATCTGGCTTTCTTCTCTCCCTCACACGAAATAGTTTCATATGCCGGAAGGCTGTCTAGTCTTCTGTAGGGCCTAGTTCTGGACGGCGAAGCCCTGCCGGATTGCTGACACCGTATGTGTGCAACCCAGTTGAGAGGTCATAGTTTCGATCTTTTGCCTGAAGGGCTGTTCGAGGGTCCTCCCGAATGGCTGTCCGAGTGATTGTTCAAGGGTCCTCCCGAAGGGCTGTCCGAGAGACCGTCCGAGGGACTGGTTGAGGGCCTCCCGAAGGGCTGTCCGAGGGACCGTCAGAGGAGCTGTCCGAGAGAGAAAATCCTCGCAGTTGGGAGGTTGTAAAACACTAGCTGCGGGGATCTGCATCGATGATCTTGACCGACTCTACTTCCGCTACTCTACAAGTTGGTAAGGATCAGATCAAAACCTTTTATGCATCTTCATAGTGATCCTGGGCGTGTTCGTAGTGCAGAATTTTTTTGTTTTTTGTCGCGTTCCCTAACAGTGGCATCATGACCCGTGCTATGCATAGATGCAGGTTATGAGCTAGAATACATGAGATGTATCGCTATTGCATAATATAATTTTATAGTAGATGAGATCTATTGCGGAAAATTATTTATGCGGGTAGTAGATGAAATCTATTACATGACGTTCTTGTTGCTTCCCTTGAATCTGCGTATTCCTGATCTTGACAGCATGGTGGAGTCTTACAAAGTTCTGGCAATCCGCGATCATGATAGATCAACGAAGAGCTTCAATTCTTTGGGTTCCACCATAGTTAAAGAAAGATGAAATTTAGCAGACTAAAGGGCAATGCAGATATGATCTGCACGGGGTTCTTGCGTATGACGAAGTTCAGTATGGGGTTTGAGATTTTATTATCTCATGTTTCATATGCCCCGCAAAGTTAATCTAGCGACTTGAACAATCATACTTGATGGTAAACGTTGGTAGCTTCGGTTTAAGTCAAAACATTAGAAGCCTCAAAAAATAAAATTTTGCATAAACCGATTTGAGGCGTCTAACTTGGTTTTGTAGGGAGGCATGTGATGTGGTATAGCAATTGTCATATTAATTTGATTATGTATGAGATGACTATATGATGCAAATTAATTAACATGACCTGCGTGTCATGATTCGGCATGATGGCTGGAGCGATATGATTGTCACTTTAATGACCTGCGTGTCAGCCTCATGTAATGCATTAATTTTATTAGCTATAGAGATAGAAATATTATTTAATGCATCGACAAGGTGGTGACAACCTTTGCGAAGGTGGACATCGATGCAAAAGCCAAAGACGGAGAAAAAGGAAAAGTAACAGGCCTTGGCAGAAAAGTTCTGCCACGACAACCGTTTTCGAAACTGCTGCCATGACAACGTTTCTTGGATTTTCACTAAGACGAAAAAGACTTCTA
The DNA here is from genome assembly GCA_039707655.1 of Elymus sibiricus. Classification (NCBI taxonomy): domain Eukaryota; kingdom Viridiplantae; phylum Streptophyta; class Magnoliopsida; order Poales; family Poaceae; genus Elymus; species Elymus sibiricus. The sequence continues at coordinate 512,742,568 of CM077672.1, read as the reverse complement.
TGGAAGAAGGGCTATACCATATCATGCTATTATGAATTGCCTGATATGTTTATCCCTTTTATTGCACCCTTCTGATTGCGTGGTAGTCGCTTTTATTAGGGTGATCTCTCACTTAAAATATCAAGTAGTTAGTGTTCTCCCAAGTGTAGCACCGTCTGAAATATGTGTCTTTTGATACATGGGTACAAACGAATTGAGAAGTATGAGACGGGTGATGGTGAGACCTCACAACGAGATCACTTGGTTGTCTTGATGTTCTAGAGGATCGTCCTGAGCTCGAAACACGCGCATTGAAAGATGGACAAGTGTCACATAAAGACGTGATTGGTAAGTTGACATACCAATTGAAATTCTCATCACTTGAGATGGATACATCCTTGGCGTTGAATTGAAATATGGGTCTTGAATCATTCACAATCAATTATGAGAGATATTGATTTGAGTGGGAGCACACTTTAGAATTAAATTGTTTAATCACTAGTGCATATTAATTATGAACAAAGTCTAAGTGAACTTGTGTTTACCGTTGTAGATCAATTAGCTTGCAACACCTCGTTCAGCTTAGCCCTGGTGTTAGAGAGAGAGGACTTAGCTGCAAATGGAAACAATTATGCGGACTGGATCCGTACCCTGAGGCCAAACCTCAAGAGTACTAAAAAAGAGTATGTGCTAGACACGCCTTGCTACTTGTGAATGCGTTGGGATTTCTCCGAAGAGGAAGGGTGATGTAGTGTAGTAGCAAAATGTATTTCCTTGAGTTAATAACCAAGGTTTATCGAACCAGTAGGAGAACACATGAGCAACGGTCACCAGGAACCTACAAACAAGAAGAGCAAATACTTGCACCCAACACGAACAAGAGGGTTGTCAATCCCCTTGTGCTCGTTAATTGCAAGGATTATATCTGATAGTTGTAGATTGATAAATTGCAAAATAAAATAAAGGGTAAATAAATTGCAGCAAGGTAATAGGGTTTTAGTAATATGATTTGGATGGACCCAGGGGCCATAGCTTTCACTAGAGGCTTCTCTCATGAAATTAGCATACGGTGGGTAAACAAATTACTGTTGGGCAATTGATAGAAAAGCAAATAATCATGACAATATCCAAGGCAATGATCATGTATATAGGCATCACGTCCGAGACAAGTAGACTGACTCCTGCCTGCATCTACTACTATTACTCCACACATCGACTGCTATCTAGCATGCATCTAGTGTATTAAGTCCATAAAGAACGGAGTAACGCCTTAAGCAAGATGACATGATGTAGACAAAGTAAACTCACACATGAATAAACCCCATCTTTTTACCCATAATAGCAACGATACATACGTGTCATGTCCCTTTCTGTCACTGGGATTGAGCACCGCAAGATCGAACCCATTACAAAGCACCTCTCCCATTGCAAGATAAATCAATCTAGTTGGCCAAACCAAATCAATAGATCAGAGAGAAATACGAAGCTATAATAATCATGCATAAAAGAGTTCAGAGAAGACTCAAATAATATTCATGGATAATCTGATCATAAACTCACAATTCATCGGATCCCAACAAACACACCGGAAAAATGTGATTACATCGGATAGAACTCCAAGAACATCGAGGAGAACATTGTATTGGAGATCAAAAAGAGAGAAGAAGCCATTTAGCTACTAACTATGGACCTGAAGGTCTGTGGTAAACTACTCACGCATCATCGGAAGGGCAGCAAGGTTGATGGAGAGCCCCTCCGTGATCGATTCCCCCTCCGTCGGAGTACCGGAAAAGGCCTCCAGATGGGATCTCTCGAGAACAGAAGCTTGCGGCGACGGAAAAAGTATTTCGTGGACTCCTCTGTTGGTTTCCCGATTTTAGAGAATTTATAGTGGAGGAATTAGGTCAAACAGAGCTGTGTGGGCACCACGAGCCACCAGGGCGCCCCCCCGCCCGGGGCACGCCGTGGTGCCTCGTGGGCCATTGCTTCATCTTCTCGTCTCCTCCCGAAGCTTCTAGTGTTTGTTATGTCCAGAAAAAAATCTCCAAAAAGTTTCGTGGCATTTGGACTTCGTTTGGTACTGATATTCTGGAAAACTAAAAACAGGCAAAAAACAGCAACTGGCACTGGGCGCTAAGTTAATAGGTTAGTCCCAAAAAATGATATATAATTGATGTAAATGTATATAAAAACATCCAAGATTGATAATATAATAGCATGGAACAATAAAAAATTATAGATACGTTGGAGACGTATCAGCATCCCCAAGCTTAATTCCTGCTCGTCCTCGAGTAGTTAAATGATAAAAACAGAATTTTTGATGTGGAATGCTACCTATCATATTCATCATATATTCTTTTCTTTATAGCATGAACATTTGGACTTGAATGATTCAAAGCAATAGTCTATAGTTTGACATGAGGATATAAATACTCAAGCATACTAACAAGCAACTATGTCTTTCAAAATATCAATGCTAAAGAAAGTTATCCCTAGCCCATTATGCTCAATCATTGATCGATTCATGAAACACACTCAATATTATCTACACACAATGCACAGGTATGACAATAGTGCTCTCTAGTTGGTGCTTTATAAGAGAAGATGGAGAATCAAAATAAAAATAAAACTTGCATAAAAGTAAATAGATAGGCCCTTCGCAGAGGGAAGCAGAGATTTGCAAATGTGCCAGAGCTCAAAGCTTAAATTAGAGAGATAAAATTATTTTGAGGGGCATGCTTTTCCTGTCAACGAAAACGACCAAGAATTCCCAATATTTTCCATGCTAGACACATCATAGGCGGTTCCCAAACAGAAAGTAAAGTTTATTTCCTTTCCACCATTCTTTCACAATCCATGGCTAGCCGTATCCACGGGTGCCCTCCATACCAACACTTTCCAAGGAATTTTGTTGTTATTAATTTTTGATTCATTGTGGGACTGGGCATCCCTAATACCTGCCACTCTCTCGTGCAATGACAAGTGAATAAACACTCATCGTGAGAATAACACACCTAGCATGGAAAATATTGGCCACCCCCTACCGCTTCATGAGTGGTACGGGCACACAAAACGGAAAATTATTTTCAAAATTAGAGTTGGCACATGCAAATTTGCTTGGAACGGCATGGAAATACCGCATATAGGTAGATATGGTGGACTCATTTGACACAACAAGGGTTTAAAGAGTTTGGATGCACAAGCAATATTCCCGCTTAGTACAAATGAAGGCTAGCAAATAGATTGAGAAGCAACCAACCAAAAAGCGAAAACGGTCATAAACATGCATTGAACATAACTAACACCGAATAATGCACCATAAGTAGGATATAATTTCGTTGCATAACTATTGACTTAATGTGCATGCATAGGGAATCACAAACTTTAACACTAATATTCTTACTAAATAACAATTACTCATTAACATGACTCACATATCATCATCTCCATATCGCAAAACTATTGCAAGGAATCACACTTATCATATCCAATGATCTTTATGAAAGTTTTTATTATATCCCTCTTCAATATTCATCACTTTGGAACCAAATTCATATCTTGTGCAAATTACCATTACTATTGTCAACTCTAAAAAAGATATAAGTGAAGCATGAGAGTGCAAATATTTATTCAAAATTTTAATCTTATGAACTCTCAAAATAATATAAGTGAAGCATGAGAGTTCAAATATTTCTTCAAAATATAGCCACCGCCGTGCTCAAAAAGATTTAAGTAAAGCACTAGAGCAACTGACTAGGTCAAAAAATTGAAGTGAAGCACATAGAGTATTCTAACAAATTATGATAAATATGTGGCTCTCTCAAATTGGTGTGTCCAGCAAAGATGATTGTGACAAACTAAAAAGCAAACAAAGCAAAGACTCATATAATACACGACGCTCCAAGCAAAACACATATCATGTGACGAATAAAAATATAGCTCCAAGTAAAATTACCGATGGTTGGTAGAAGAAAGAGGGGATGCCTTCCGGGGCATCCCCAAGCTTAGACGCTTGAGTTTTCCTTGAATATTACCTTGGGGTGCCTTGGGAATCCCCAAGCTTAGGCTCTTGCCACTCCTTATTCCTTCATCCATCGTGATCTCACGCAAAACTTGAAAACTTCAATCACACAAAACTCAACAAAACCTTCGTGAGATCCGTTAGTATAACAAAATAAATCACTACTTTAAGTACTGTTGTAAACCCATTCATATTTTATTTTTGCATTATACCTACTGTATTCTAACTTCTCCATGGCTTATACCCCCCGATACAATCCATAGTTTCATCAAAACAAGCAAGCAATGCATCAAAAACAGAATCTGTCAAAAACAGAACAGTCTATAGAGATCTATTTAAAAGCTATAATTATTTAACGCCAAAAATTCTGAAAAATTAGGAAAACGTGGAAAATTTATATACCAATACTGTGTAAAAATTTCAGATTTTTCTGACACTCCAGTAAAGAACTAAAATTCCAGCACTGGACGTAAAACTTTCTGTTTTCCAAACAACATCAATTATACTATCTTCCAAATCATCCCAAAGGTTTTACTTGGCACAAACACTAATTAAAACATAAAAAATCAATCATAATAGTAGCATAGATATGAAAACACACAAGAACAGAATAAAAATTTATTGGGTTGTCTCCCAACAAGCTCTTTCTTTATAGCCATTAAATAGGCTTGAGATTTCAATGATGCTCACATAAAAGATAGTAATTTAAACACGAAGAGAGCATCATGAAACATGTGAAAAACACATTTAAGTCTAACATACTTCCTATGCATAGGCATTTTATAAGCAAACAAATTGTCAAGACAAAAAGTACCTAGCATATGCAAGGAAGAAGAACGAAGCATTAACAATTTGAACTTCAAGAGAGGTAATTGAGTAACATGAAAATTTCTACAACCATATTTTCCTCTCTCATAATAATTACATGTAGGATCATAGTCAAATTCAACAATATATTCATGCTGAATAAAAAGGCATAACCCTTAATCAATCTTAATTAGAACATAACTTATCATTATCAGTTCATTTTCTAAGAAACATTTTAATCACCATGCCATGCTTACCGAAAAGTGAAAATCTAAAAAAACAATGCATTTTAGCTATCGGGCTCCGGAAACAATCTTATTTGGTATGGGTGGATTGACAAAAGTCCCATATAAAATGGATTATTCAAGCTCTTCAGGAACTTCCAATATGGAACAATGAATTCCAATAATTAAGATTCAAATTCTGTATGCAATGTTGCCAACTAAAAAATAATAGCATTTTATGTGCATACCTTTTTTACTGACCTTTACATATTAAAATTCCTATCCTTGATGAAGAACATGTCTTATTTTGTGCTCCGTTTAAAAACCTACAAAATAACCTCCTTGTCAGCATAATTTTCTTTGCCTCTGAAAAAAATATTAGATGGAAATAATTTTTACCAGCAACAAAATAATAATGTAGTATACATCAAAATATAGCGTTGCATACTCCTGATCAAGCAGTACAACAGCATTGATCTCACCTCTTAAAATGGCCGAACCTCTACTTCGCTGCATGCAAATCCTTGGCAACAAACTCATGGGAAGGCTTGATCCGCTGGTAGTCATTAGAATCCTCTCAGCGGCAGTGTTCCTCTCTCTGCTATCTGCACAAAAAAATTCGAGAGAGATGAAATTTTGTTCGCATCCAGAGAGATCAGGGCTATCTCCCAAAGCTCTCTCCATTCCCCATCGCCGGAGTTCTCCTTGTCCCCGCAACATGCGTTCGCCAGCAGAGCACCGGTGCTCTCCGTTCCCCGCCGCCGGAGTTCCCAGTCCCCCGCCGGTCCACGGTCACGGGCTCACGGCGACCCTGCTGGGGGAGAGAGGGGGAGGGGGGCAAGGAGAGAGGGAGGGATGAATGAAGGGAGGAGATGTACGTCGACCGCACCAGTGCCTTTACTCAGCCGCCGCCGCCGGTGGCTCCGAGCACACAGTTCTTAGCCTCGAGCATCATCACCCATCGGCGGTGCACCGAGAGCACCGCTGAGTCCCGCACGAGCAGCGCCGCTAGGCCTCCGTTGCTCGCGGTCAGTTTCTCCTCCGCCGCAGGTCGTAGTTGCGGTCACCACCCTTCTTGTCGCTCTCCAATCTGTTCGGGAAAAGGCCCTAGAGTTTGCCCGGAGGAGACAGGTCGCAGTTGAGGAGCAGATTGGCGGGCATGGGCCGTCCCCGCCGCGGCCATTAGCACACTCCAGGCCGCCGGACGTGGCTCTCTTCCTCGGTCCCTCCTCCGCCGCCGCCGCCGTGGTTGACTCTGTCTGCTCCGCCTAGCGCGCGCTGCTTGTTGTATTCGTGAGAGACGGGGTGATTAGGTGAGACGCGAGACAAAACAAATAAAAAATTCTCTGCGGGGTGGAGTATGGTCAGTCAAGGCAAATCACTAAGTGCACACAGAAAACGAATTAAGTTAAATCTAGTCGTTAGATTAAGTTCAGCGAGTCTAATCATACGATGGTAACCGGTTCGTGTACGTTTTGTGGTGTGTGCTTAAAGAAGTTCTTGTTTGATTGTTTAATAGTAGTATAGATACATGCACTGCCGACATCCTCTGATATTATTACTACACTGCCTACATGCAGCAAGATTATATGCAACATTCACCCAAGATTACATGCACTGCCGACATCCTCTAATCTTGTTGCTTGTTGAGATTTTGTATGCCGATTCGATCTCTCATTTCCAAGTACTTGAGTCTGCCCAGCGGTTTAGTGAGAATATTTGCTAACTGATCTTTAGTTGCGACACACTCCATCTTGATTTTACCATCTTCCACGCACTCATGTATAAAGTGGTACCTTGTGTCGATGTGCTTGCTCCTGTCGTGATAAACCGGATTCTTGCATAACGCAATTGCTGATTTATTGTCCACCCTGATCGTAACCTTGTTATCTGATTGTTTTTTCAATTCATTAAACAGGCGTGCAAGCCAGATGCCTTGACAAGCTGTTGTAGTAGCAGCAATGTATTCTGCTTCACATGACGATAATGCTATCGTCTTTTGCTTCTGAGATGCCCAAGTTACCAAATTTGGACCAAGAAAAAAATATAGTGCCAGTAGTGCTCTTCCGGTCGTCAACATCTCCAACCATGTCGCTATCACTATAGCCCACAAGACTAGATTTTTCAAATCCCTTTCTCACATAACGGCATCCAAAATTAATTGTACCACGGACATACCTCAAGATTTGCTTCACTGCAGCCATATGCTCCTCGGTTGGTTTTTCCATGTAGCGACTCACAATTCCAACCGCATATGCTATGTGTGGTCTTGTATTCACCAAATATCGAAGGCTTCCAACTATACTCCGATTGTCCGTCTTATCAACTAGAGGACCCTTGCTTGACTTACTCAACTTCAGTCTCGCCTCCATCGGTGTCTAGAACGGGTTACAATTAGCAAGCCCACACCTCTCCAATATTTTTTCTGCATAAGATGATTGACACAAGAGAATTTCTTCATATTTCTGTTGTACTTCAATCCCCAAATAATAGCTTAATAATCCGAGGTCACTCATGCTGAACAATTTCTTCATCTCCATCTTGAATTTTTCAATTTCAGCAGTGTTTGTACCTGTGATAATCAAGTCATCCACATATACACCAACTAGGAGACTTGTATCACCAATAATTCTCTTGTAGACAGCATGCTCAAGTGGGCTTCTCTCAAACCCGAGTGACACTAGGCTTTTGTCAAGTTTTGCATTCCATGCTCTTGGTGCTTGATGAAGCCCATATAGTGCCTTCTTGAGCTTTAATACCTTGTCCTCGTTACCTTCTTGTTCACGACCAGGTGGCTGCATCACATATATCTCTTCCTCCAAGTCACCGTTAAGGAAAGCAGACTTTACATCCATGTGATGCACCTCCCATCCTTCTTGAGCTGCCAAAGCTATGAGAAGTCGCACTGTTTCGAGTCATGCAACCGGTGCAAAAACTTCATCATAATCAACGCCTTGCTTCTGCGCATAGCCTTTAGCAAATAAGCGTGCTTTGTACTTGATAATAGCACCCTGTGAATTTTTCTTTACCTTGAATACCCATTTCAAACCTATGGGTATCTGTCCAGGTGGTAGATTAACAAGTTTCCATGTTCCATTCCTCTCAATGGAACCAAGCTCTTCTTCCATTGCACGCCTCCAACATGCATGCTTGTTGGCCACCTAAAAATTTATTGGCTCTTCCATGGCTAGCAAACAGAGACCAGAATAATCAGCTCTAACCTCTGTTGACTCGTCGTAGACGTCCAAAAGGGAACGGACACGCTTTGGTGGTGTAGATGTGTCGTATGCCACACCGCTCTCCATGACACCGGTAGGTGTACTAACCTCAGTACTTGTACCACCAGCCATTTTTGTTGATGTGTTTGGTACATCTCCTATACCATCGGTACTTGCCCCGCTCGGGGAGCTTGGAGCACTGTCGGTGTCACTCGTTGCACCTTGCGGCACCATGTCATTTCCTGTATTAGTGTGAGGTGGATAATACACAATAAATTCATCACCAAGGTTGTCTGCACCTTCACCTGACACGGGCTCCCATGTCCATGGTCTGTTTTCTTCAAACATGACATCTCTTGAGACATGTAGCCTTTTTAACACAGGATCATACATACGATATGCCTTTGTACCATCCTCATAACCGATGAACACCATTGGCATGCTGCGATCAGCGAGCTTCTTCACATGTGGATGCACCACTACCTTGACATGTCCAATACAACCAAAGGTGCGAAGATGACGCAGACTTGGTTTCTTACCATAGAAAGCTTCATATGGTGTTTTACCGATGACGCTCTTTGTCGGTGAACGGTTCAGGAGATAAACTGCCGTTGACACGGCTTCTCCCCAGCTTCTCCCCAAAACCTTCCGGGCATTCCCATGCTCTTCAACAAGCTTCTTGCCATAGAAACTACCGTCTGGTTTCGTCGTTCCACCACACCATTCTGTTGTGGGGAATATGGCGCGGTGAGGAACTTCTTGATTCCCAAGTTCTCAAAATACTTGTGGAACTCATGAGAGGTAAATTCTCCTCCTTGGTCAGTGCGGAACGCCTTCAACTGAGCGTTGGCCTCCATCTCGGCACCAATCTTTATATTCTTGAATGCGGCAAAAGCTTCATCTTTGCTTTTGAGAAAAGCAACCCACATGTATCTACTATGATCATCAACAACCAATAAGAAATATTTTTTACCTCCTGGTGTTGCTGGCGTTATTGGACCACATAAATCTCCGTGCACTAGTTGCAGTGGTCTGTCTGCACGGTAAGATGCTGCTGTCGGAAACGGTGCACGTCGTTGCTTGCCAATCATGCATCCATCACAAATCTGGTTAACATGTTGGATGAGGGGCATACCTTCCACCATTCCATGGTGCGCTAAGCTATGTAGAGCTTGGAAATTGAGATGCCCAAAGCATCCATGCCATAGCCATGCATCCTCCTTGATGCATGCCAAAAGACACACAGGTTGTGTCAGGTTCAGGTTGAGTACGTACAACCTGTTCCTTGTCCGCTTCACCTTAGCCAGTACCTTCCTGTTGCGGTCGTAGATGTACAGAAATCCATCCTCAAGAACGGTCCTGCAACCATTCTCATCAAGCTGGCCAAGGCTCAATATGTTGTTGCTGAGACTCGGGATGTAATATACGTTGGTGAGCAACACGATGCTCTCCAGTTAGGCACTCAAACAATATAGTTCCGCGCCCACATATCGCCACGGTGGAGCCGTCGCCGAACCGGACATTGCCTTGCACTGAAGTGTCCAACTCAGTGAACACCTCCATGCGCCCCGTCATGTGGTTACTAGCTCTTGTGTCGAGATACCACTCGGCACTCTTCTCCATAGCCCCTAGTTTGGGAATCACCTTTTCCTCATTTAGCATGACTATGTCAGACACCTCCTCCGCGCACGCCGAAAAGAGCAAAGCGGGCTCATCATCTTGAGCCTGTGCGTGATGCACTTCCTCACCACGAGCACGACATGGTTTACGACACTCAGAAGAGTAGTGTCCGAGAATACCACAGTTGAAGCACTCAATATTGCTCTTGTCATGGAACCCATTTGTCCCGCCACCACGGCCTCCTCTGCCGCGGCCACGGCCACGACCATTACCGTTGGTGTTGCTGCTCCTCTTGGTGTTAGAAGAAGGTTCTCCACCACCATTCTTCTTCATACGCGCCGTCCACTCTGCCTGTGTGAGCAACAGGTGACCGTGCTCATCCTTGTCACCGAGTCTATACCGTTCCTCAACGGCTTTGAGGCGATCGGTAAGCTCTTCGATAGACAAGGTCTTGAGGTCGACGAGTTGCTCGATGGAGATCACCACTTGCATGTACCTTGCTGGTACAACGCGAAGAAATTTCTTGACGATGTGGACATCTTCCAATGTCTCTCCCAATGCACGGATGCCGTTGACGATCCCTGTTAACCACATGGCAAAGTCATCCGCGGACTCACTGTCTTTCATGCGGATGGCCTCGAAGTCTGCCTTCAAGGTCTGCGCCTTTGCCTCTCGGACGCGCTCCATGCCCATGTGCATCGTCTTTAGCGCCTCCCAAGCTTCCTTAGCCGTGTCTTTCACGGCTAGAGTAGGAAGCATCTCCTCCGGTACGCCTTGGAGGATGGCAGCGAGAGCCATCCTATCTTCCCGCTCGTCCATCTTGCCACCCTCGATGGCCGCCCAAACACCTTGGGCCTGCAAATTGACCCTCATCAGAACTGACCAATTCGCGTAATTGGACCTTGTGAGCATGGGGCAGCGCAGCGGCACTCCATACTCCCTCAACGGCCTTTGTACAGGCGCCTCATCACTGCTCTTGCTTGGAGACTCTCCGATCTTCGCCATCTGAAGCTCTGGTGCCAAATGTTAGCTAGACTACAGGGTATCTAGTTCCCCAGGATCAAGCGAAGAGAATCTGAGAGCAGCGAAGAGAGAAGATGCAGCAGCGGCACATATATGTAGTTGAATCAGTGAACACACGCACACATGCACTAGTGATAGAGAAGCTCACGTACTACTACTTAGAAGCTTTATTGCTTGTTGACTGACTAAGTTACAACCGAAGGACTCCAGTCCTTTTTTTTTGACGAACTAGCAGTAGCCCTGCTTTGCATTAAGGAGAAAAAGAATATTACACAGTCAGTTACAGCAGAGTGAAAGACACTAGCTGCCGGACCTCGCTATTACACATTCAGTTACAGCAGAGTGAAAAACACTAGCTGTCAGATCTCCCATTGCATCAATGTACAGATCTTACATTACAACCTCTTGGCTTGAAGAAATAGCCCAATGTCTGCTCTTGCCTTGTCTGCCACTATGCTCGCCGCAGTGATCCGGTTCTCAAAAGTTCGAGTGTTTCTTTCCTTCAGATGTGCCATGCGATGTACATCGCAATTGTCAGTTGTGTTCTGGTAGTCCTTATATAGGAGATTACAAGCTATGCTTGAACACCACGTGTACAGCCAGCACACATCCTAGAAGCTACACTTCGTACTGGAATTTACTATTTGCATGTACAGCTCATGCATGCACTATTCTCCTGGCTAGCTAAGTCTTGCCGACATGCATTGGATATTTTTTCAGCCATAGATATTTCTTCCCTTCATGGATACATTCACTGCCGACATCCTCTGATATTATTAGTACACTGCCTACATGCAGCAAGATTATATGCAACAGAGCTGGCGCCGTCGCAGTCGGAGTGGTGCGTATTTTTTAACAAATCTGGCCCTTTTCAGCAACTTCAACCGCATCTGGCCCTGGACAAAACTAATTCGGAATCTGGCCCCTGGGGTCGGCGCCACACCGCATGGCGTCGAAGTTGTACATCTCGGCGCCATACTAACCGGCGCCGAGATGTACATGTTCGGCGCCATATTTGTGTGGCGCCGAGCAAATCTGACCCCTAGGGTTCCTGTGGGCCCTCTGGGGCCGGCGCCAAGTAACATGGCGCCGAAGTTGTACATCTCGGCGCCGCTTAGTATGGCGCCGAGATGTACAACTTCGGCGCCATGTTACTTGGCGCCGACCCCAGGGGCCAAATTCCGAATTAGTTTTGCCCAGGGGCCGGATGCGTTTGAAGTTGCTGAAAAGGGCCAGATTTGTCAAAAAATACGAGTGGTGCACGGTGACACCCAGACCGAGGCCCTGCCCCCCGAGCAGCATCGTTGTTGGCTTTTCGCCCTCACGATCGAACGCACGATCACGCTGCAGCTCGACTAGTCGTGTACGCGTAACTCAGCTCGACGTATACGAACTAGCTGTAGCACTCGATATCTCGCCGGAGCTCACGCAAGCACCGGGACCAGAACACACGCACGCGAACGCAGCAACACGAAGATAGCCAGAGGCACGTGTCGTCCCTCGTAATAATCTTTATTGCTTTTCACGTTTTCTGGTGCTTTTCAACGACGCAGGCTGATGCATATATATAGGGGTAGCAGCCGACTCCAAACAACCGACCACGACTCCTATTTCCTAATTGCTTTTAGTCTTTGACTCGTACACGGCATGCAAGCCGCCGGGTGCAAAGTACTGCTAGCTTCCACCTGACTAGGACACGGACTATTACATGGAAAACAAACCGGCTTATACTAAGCTTTCCTATTTCTACTCTTAACACGTTTGGATTACTAATAATCGTGGCCTGTACGGCGAGCACAGCACGGCCCATCGGCAGCGGCGGCACGAGAGGTGCGAGCTTGGCCACCTGGACGGGCTTGTTATGGGCAAGATCTTCGATGTCGGTGTCGTACTCGGCGGTGGTGAAGGCCACGCCATCACTGGGCTGGTAGAAGAGCTAGTAGTGATTGCTGTTGGTGGCGAGACGGATGTGGCCGGCGAACGGGTAGAAGAGGGAGAGGGCCTTGGAGAGGAATGCCTTGAGGTCGGAGATGAGGTGCGTAGTGTCGTGGTGGTGCTGGAGGCGGTATAGGAACAGGCGCTGAACAGACGGCAGGCGGAGCCATTTGACGTCGAAGAACGTGAGCGGCAGCGAGCGCGGCGGGAGGTCGAGGTCGTCGGACGGCCTGACCATGCCGGCGTCCAGGACCCGGAGATTGCCCATGTCGTGCATCGAATGGATCTATCTCATACAGTACATGTTATATATACTGTTGGTAGGAAGCAGCTAGTGTGGCACAGTAGGTAATGGAGGGAAGCACGTGACGGTTGGTTGGTTTCTCGTCCGCTCGTTTCAACGGCCATGCGTGCATCCAACGTACACATCCTTTCTTGATACACATGCGTACATGCGTACCACTCATGGACTCTCCCTATTCTCTGCAAATATAAATCTCATCCGTGCTTTCCCGATTGATATTTCAAAAGAAAAAATTCCAACGCGTACGTATCCTTTGTTGACACACAAGCGTACATGCGTACGTCTCATGGACTCTGCTGATTGAGTTCTGAAAACAGAAATCGCATCTCTGCTCTCCCGATTGATATCTCTGAAGAAAAAAAACCTCAGTCGCATGTTGCCGCAGATAGCCCTCTTCAGTTCGCCACTCCTGCCGACGGAGCATCATCCGCCATCTCGCCACCGCCGCTGTTCATCATGTGCCATCCCGCCGCGTTTTTCTTCAAGCCGTACGTGCCTTCAGTACTCCATCCACGCTGAAATTGATTTATAAATTTGGGGTACGATGCAATTCATCTCCTGCCGTGGTCATGTTCCTCTCCAACCATGGAAATCTTCAATCTCATCATCCATCGATCATAGGTTGTAATCTCAGATATTGTATATGCCTGAACATTGTTAGGTTGATCTCCTCCCGTGTGGGCCCAACGGCCCACCGGGCCCTTAGATCCGCGCCCTGATCGGGGGCGCCCAACCCATTATGGTTGACGGGCCCCTGTCACCTGCGCAATATAAAGAGGTGGGGGCAGGCGGCTCACAAACGAGGTTCGTCGCGAGCCGCACTCCCCACCGACACACCTACCGATCTAGGTTTGGCGCAGTGCTGACGGGAAGCGCCGCCACCACTTCACCCACTCACCGTTGCCGTTCACTCGCCACCATGGCCGGCACCGGGAGCTCATCGACCCAAGGAGAAGGTATCTCCTACTCCTCCTCCCATCTACCCTTAATGATCTAGCCTAGACGACCCTACAGATCCTATCAATGGTATCAGATGCAAACTAGGCTAAGATTTCGGGTAGAAAGAAAATCAAAAGCAAATCAAGAGAAATCACAGAAAATTTCCCCTCCTGAAGAACCCTAATCACAGGGCAAAGAAATCCTCACCGGGGAAGGGCCTTGGGCTCGCCGGAAAAGTAGCGCCGCCGCTGTGCCGCGCCGTTCCTCTCGATCTAGATGCGCATTGACAAGCGAGGCATCTAGAAGAAGAACCGGACCCTCAGAAGGGGACAAGGCTACCCCGCTGAGCCGCTTGACGGCGGCGCGCTCACCGTCGGGTGTTCGCGCACGCCGCCAAGAGGTCCAGGGAGGCCGCCGTCGCGCTGTAAGATGGGCAGACGAGGGCGCATCTGAGTTCGCTCCCTCTCTGTCACAGCAAAGGTGAATAGAGAAAGGGAAAGGTGAGAAAGAGGCTGGCGCGGCATCCGCCGCCGTCGCCGGGCGGCCGGGGCGCAGCCCCTTGCTTCCGCCGTCGACGGGAGAGAGACAGGAGGGGCGAGGCGAAGACGAGAAAGAATGGGGCTAGGTTTCGGTCGGAGGGGTCTCGCTCCCAGGTTTTCTTCAAGCGAAAAAAGAGGTAGACCGCACGATCAGATTGAACGGCACAGATCGAAACCCTAGAGCGGCTGCAGGCTTTTGGGTCGAAAGCCTGATGGGCCGTTGGCCGGAGGACCAGGCCAGAGAGGCGTGCGCCCGCGCCGGGCCTTTTGGGCCAAAAGGAGAGGAGGCGCAGCCGCGGTGGCACAGCGCGCGCGGCTGTTTCCTTTTTTGTTTTCTTCGTTTTATTAGTTTTTTGTCCAGGTTTTTGGGCAAACTTTATACAGTTTTCTCTATTCAAAATTATCCAACGAAAATTTTGTTTAGAAAATTGAAAAGTGAAAAAGTTCTGAAGAGTATAAAGTTCATGATATTTTTTTTCATGTTTTTCCGCTGCAAATAAATAAAAGTGCTCTTTTAAAAGTAAATAGAACAAAAGTGAAATGAAAAATTAAAAGAGCATGTTAAAGTAATTATTGAAACAATTATGATCCTGTTATTTTTATGACCAACATTGTTAATAACATGATCATGATTTGTTATTGTTATAAAAGGTGCATTTATTTCTACTTTTGCCCAACGGTGATATAGATTTAATTGCATAAACAGTTGTATGTTTAATTTTGACCAACGTTGGATTAATGCATGCAATTGTTGTTGTGAGATGAAATCGATGAGTTCCAAAGATGTTTGGGACTTAGAGAATATTCCTAAAGGAGCCAAAACAGTAGGCTGTAAATGGGTCTACAAAACTAAGTATGACTCTAATGGGAATGTAGAAAAGTATAAAGCACGACTTGTGGCAAAAGGATTTACACAAAGAGAAGGGATAGATTACAATGAGACATTTTCCCCAGTCTCATGTAAGGATTCCTTCAGAATCATAATGGCATTAGTTGCACATTTTGATTTAGAGTTACATCAAATGGATGTAAAGACGGCATTTCTGAACGGGGATTTAAAGGAAAAAGTTTACATGAAACAAACCAAAGGTTTTATCATGGAAGGCAAGGAAGATATGGGATGCCGCCTGAAGAAATCTATTTATGGATTAAGGCAAGCCTCTAAACAGTGGTATCTAAAGTTTAATGAGATAATTACAAGATTTGGATTTAAAGAAAATATTGAGGATAACTGCATTTATGCAAAGTTTAAAAATGGGAAATATATTTTCCTAATCTTGTATGTGGATGATATCTTGCTTGCTAGCAGTGATGTTAGTCTGCTGCAAGAAACAAAGAAGTTCTTATCCTCAAATTTTGATATAACAGATCTTGGTGAAGCATCATATGTTTTGGGCATAGAAATTCACCGAGATAGGAAAAATAAAGTTTTAGGATTATCGCAGAAGGCATATTTAGAAAAGGTTCTTAAAAAGTATAATATGCATGCGAGTAAAGCCACACCAGCTCCTATAGTCAAGGGCGACAGTTTTGGGAAATTCCAATGTCCCAAGAACCAGTACGAGATCGATCAAATGAAAGCAGTACCGTATGCTTCGGCTGTTGGAAGTTTACAGTATGTACAAGTGTGCACTCGCCCTGACTTAGCTTTTGTCACCGGGGTACTCGGTAGATATCAAGAGAATCCAGGCACAGAGCACTGGAAGATGGTAAAGAAAGCATTGCCTTATGCGCAAGGCACGAAGGCCCACATGCTAACATACAGGAGATCTGATTCCCTAGAGATAAGAGGGTATTCAGACGCAGATTTTGCGGGAGACAGAGATGATAGAAAATCCACGTCAGGATACGTGTTCACTCTCGCTGGAGGGGCTATTTCGTGGAGAAGCTCCAAACAGTCAATAGTTGCATCGTCCACGATGTATGCAGAATTTATAGCATGTTATGAGGCCACGGGACAGGCGATATGGTTAAAGAAATTTATACCTGACTTGAAAGTGGTAGATTGTGTTGACAAACCACTAAAGATGTACTGTGACAACCAGCCCGCAGTATTCTATGCTCACAACAACAAGTCGAGTAATGCTGCCAAAACAATAGAGATAAAGTATTATATTGTGAAAGATAAAATCCAGGATCACACTATAAGTCTCGAGCATATAAGGACAAAGGATATGCTTGCGGATCCGCTTACGAAAGGCTTACCACCCAATGTGTTCAAGGAACACTTAGCCGGCATGGGTTTAAGGGAAAGCCTATGATTCCTGAATCATGAGAGGCCCAAAAGGAACAGAATTTGTTTCAAAACAGAGAGGTATGTTGTAGCTGTCTGATTCTATCGGCAATTGAGCTGTGACGATGAAACATGTTCTATGTATTGATCTGTGATGAAACGAGTAAAGTAAAAGTATATGGTTAAAAGTAAAAGTTGAGATCAAGGGAGAGAATGTTAAGTTGATCTCCTCCCGTGTGGGCCCAACGGCCCACCGGGCCCTCAGATCCGCGCCCTGATCGGGGGCGCCCAACCCACTATGGTTGACGGGCCCCTGTCACCTGCGCAATATAAAGAGGTGGGGGCCGGCGGCTCACAAACGAGGTTCGTCGCGAGCCGCACTCCCCACCGACACACCTACCGATCTAGGTTTGGCGCAGTGCTGACGGGAAGCGCCGCCACCACTTCACCCACTCACCGTTGCCGTTCACTCGCCACCATGGCCGGCACCGGGAGCTCGTCGACCCAAGGAGAAGGTATCTCCTACTCCTCCTCCCATCTACCCTTAATGATCTAGCCTAGACGACCCTACAGATCCTATCAAACATATGTCATCAGTCACGAGTCATGACTCGGAGCATGAAAAGAGAAGCGCCAATGATAAAGGCATAAAAGAAGAGGCTATGGCGATCAACTGCCCCGCAGAAAACCTCCTCCTATCCGGCGGCGGGTGCAGGCCACATCTGACGTCTTCAGATGAGATGCGCAGGTTATATCTGAAGTCTACCGATGCAAAGTAAAGACATCATACAGTTTGGTGGACATGGGTGCTACTGCTAGACTAGACTGAAGGGTTCGACCGTTGTTCTCCAATCTGCTGCATGTATATATGGTATCTTACAAGATGTGGTTATAACTTATACGTGGTACGAATCTTTCTCTTTAATTTACTATGTACTTCTGCATGATGCATGCATGAGTGGTGAACTATATTTATTTTCTTAGAGCTTGGGTTCATATGATACTTGCAAGTATAGATTTTTTTTATATTAAGTACAATTATTCCTTATAGATTTGTCATACTACCGGTAGGTAAGACTGATTTATTTATCTTTTTACATTATATGATTCTCAGAGATAATCAGAATTTTTACAGAGCAATGCTGAAATTGTTTTTTGGCATAAAATTGTGGATCTAAATTATCTCAGAAATTATCCAATTTTTCATCATGAGACTTTAAAAAAAATGGGTTGTAGATTAATTATTTTACTCTATGAAGTAAAATAGCGCCACCAATTTGTCTATATCTTTATGTTGGACTTATAACCAGCAGAAAAATACTATGGGAAACATGGTCATATACAGAAATACCGATGTGATTATTATTATATTAGTATTATTCGTCACAAAGATCTCATGTACATGCAAGATAATAGATGCCATATACAAATATGTGTTAGACATAATTAACTTTTAATGTTAATTCTTTTGTTTAAGTCCCGACGATAATCTTCAAATAAAATATGTATAATTTGACCAATTAAGAAAAGGAAAGGCAAAGGAAATAATCAATCCCACAAATGTTAATGAGAAAATGTATACAATAATATGTTTTAAATTGGATGCAAATTTTACAACCAAACTCTATCATGCTTTCATGGCAAAAAGGAAAACATATTTACAATGAGGTATCGAATTTTGGAAAGGTATATAGGCAATGAACAAATTAAACTCTATTAATTAGGGTTTTGCTCTGTATAGTTTCAGGTTGGTTACATAATGACATACATATAGCACTACTTCCACTACTGTAGCATCTTTTGTTGTCTACCCTTTGTACCATTTGTAACTATATGTATACTATCTACAATGCATAGACTGTCCAAGACACCCAAAAAATATTTATAACATCGTGAGCACAATTGATTCTTGGAGCATGATTCACAACTACACATAGTGAAGTATGGACCAGTAGGGTTCTATTTCAGTTCTTACTCTTTCTGTCCTTCTATTTTCTATTGAAAAATTATTTGTTGACACTTTTCTCCCCGGTCAGCCATAAAATGCAAGTATCTCAGTATTTTATAAGGCAATATTTCACATATAGGTAGATATGGTGGACTCATTTGACACAACAAGGGTTTAAAGAGTTTGGATGCACAAGCAATATTCCCGCTTAGTACAAATGAAGGCTAGCAAATAGATTGAGAAGCAACCAACCAAAAAGCGAAAACGGTCATAAACATGCATTGAACATAACTAACACCGAATAATGCACCATAAGTAGGATATAATTTCGTTGCATAACTATTGACTTAATGTGCATGCATAGGGAATCACAAACTTTAACACTAATATTCTTACTAAATAACAATTACTCATTAACATGACTCACATATCATCATCTCCATATCGCAAAACTATTGCAAGGAATCACACTTATCATATCCAATGATCTTTATGAAAGTTTTTATTATATCCCTCTTCAATATTCATCACTTTGGAACCAAATTCATATCTTGTGCAAATTACCATTACTATTGTCAACTCTAAAAAAGATATAAGTGAAGCATGAGAGTGCAAATATTTATTCAAAATTTTAATCTTATGAACTCTCAAAATAATATAAGTGAAGCATGAGAGTTCAAATATTTCTTCAAAATATAGCCACCGCCGTGCTCAAAAAGATTTAAGTAAAGCACTAGAGCAACTGACTAGGTCAAAAAATTGAAGTGAAGCACATAGAGTATTCTAACAAATTATGATAAATATGTGGCTCTCTCAAATTGGTGTGTCCAGCAAAGATGATTGTGACAAACTAAAAAGCAAACAAAGCAAAGACTCATATAATACACGACGCTCCAAGCAAAACACATATCATGTGACGAATAAAAATATAGCTCCAAGTAAAATTACCGATGGTTGGTAGAAGAAAGAGGGGATGCCTTCCGGGGCATCCCCAAGCTTAGACGCTTGAGTTTTCCTTGAATATTACCTTGGGGTGCCTTGGGAATCCCCAAGCTTAGGCTCTTGCCACTCCTTATTCCTTCATCCATCGTGATCTCACGCAAAACTTGAAAACTTCAATCACACAAAACTCAACAAAACCTTCGTGAGATCCGTTAGTATAACAAAATAAATCACTACTTTAAGTACTGTTGTAAACCCATTCATATTTTATTTTTGCATTATACCTACTGTATTCTAACTTCTCCATGGCTTATACCCCCCGATACAATCCATAGTTTCATCAAAACAAGCAAGCAATGCATCAAAAACAGAATCTGTCAAAAACAGAACAGTCTATAGAGATCTATTTAAAAGCTATAATTATTTAACGCCAAAAATTCTGAAAAATTAGGAAAACGTGGAAAATTTATATACCAATACTGTGTAAAAATTTCAGATTTTTCTGACACTCCAGTAAAGAACTAAAATTCCAGCACTGGACGTAAAACTTTCTGTTTTCCAAACAACATCAATTATACTATCTTCCAAATCATCCCAAAGGTTTTACTTGGCACAAACACTAATTAAAACATAAAAAATCAATCATAATAGTAGCATAGATATGAAAACACACAAGAACAGAATAAAAATTTATTGGGTTGTCTCCCAACAAGCTCTTTCTTTATAGCCATTAAATAGGCTTGAGATTTCAATGATGCTCACATAAAAGATAGTAATTTAAACACGAAGAGAGCATCATGAAACATGTGAAAAACACATTTAAGTCTAACATACTTCCTATGCATAGGCATTTTATAAGCAAACAAATTGTCAAGACAAAAAGTACCTAGCATATGCAAGGAAGAAGAACGAAGCATTAACAATTTGAACTTCAAGAGAGGTAATTGAGTAACATGAAAATTTCTACAACCATATTTTCCTCTCTCATAATAATTACATGTAGGATCATAGTCAAATTCAACAATATATTCATGCTGAATAAAAAGGCATAACCCTTAATCAATCTTAATTAGAACATAACTTATCATTATCAGTTCATTTTCTAAGAAACATTTTAATCACCATGCCATGCTTACCGAAAAGTGAAAATCTAAAAAAACAATGCATTTTAGCTATCGGGCTCCGGAAACAATCTTATTTGGTATGGGTGGATTGACAAAAGTCCCATATAAAATGGATTATTCAAGCTCTTCAGGAACTTCCAATATGGAACAATGAATTCCAATAATTAAGATTCAAATTCTGTATGCAATGTTGCCAACTAAAAAATAATAGCATTTTATGTGCATACCTTTTTTACTGACCTTTACATATTAAAATTCCTATCCTTGATGAAGAACATGTCTTATTTTGTGCTCCGTTTAAAAACCTACAAAATAACCTCCTTGTCAGCATAATTTTCTTTGCCTCTGAAAAAAATATTAGATGGAAATAATTTTTACCAGCAACAAAATAATAATGTAGTATACATCAAAATATAGCGTTGCATACTCCTGATCAAGCAGTACAACAGCATTGATCTCACCTCTTAAAATGGCCGAACCTCTACTTCGCTGCATGCAAATCCTTGGCAACAAACTCATGGGAAGGCTTGATCCGCTGGTAGTCATTAGAATCCTCTCAGCGGCAGTGTTCCTCTCTCTGCTATCTGCACAAAAAAATTCGAGAGAGATGAAATTTTGTTCGCATCCAGAGAGATCAGGGCTATCTCCCAAAGCTCTCTCCATTCCCCATCGCCGGAGTTCTCCTTGTCCCCGCAACATGCGTTCGCCAGCAGAGCACCGGTGCTCTCCGTTCCCCGCCGCCGGAGTTCCCAGTCCCCCGCCGGTCCACGGTCACGGGCTCACGGCGACCCTGCTGGGGGAGAGAGGGGGAGGGGGGCAAGGAGAGAGGGAGGGATGAATGAAGGGAGGAGATGTACGTCGACCGCACCAGTGCCTTTACTCAGCCGCCGCCGCCGGTGGCTCCGAGCACACAGTTCTTAGCCTCGAGCATCATCACCCATCGGCGGTGCACCGAGAGCACCGCTGAGTCCCGCACGAGCAGCGCCGCTAGGCCTCCGTTGCTCGCGGTCAGTTTCTCCTCCGCCGCAGGTCGTAGTTGCGGTCACCACCCTTCTTGTCGCTCTCCAATCTGTTCGGGAAAAGGCCCTAGAGTTTGCCCGGAGGAGACAGGTCGCAGTTGAGGAGCAGATTGGCGGGCATGGGCCGTCCCCGCCGCGGCCATTAGCACACTCCAGGCCGCCGGACGTGGCTCTCTTCCTCGGTCCCTCCTCCGCCGCCGCCGCCGTGGTTGACTCTGTCTGCTCCGCCTAGCGCGCGCTGCTTGTTGTATTCGTGAGAGACGGGGTGATTAGGTGAGACGCGAGACAAAACAAATAAAAAATTCTCTGCGGGGTGGAGTATGGTCAGTCAAGGCAAATCACTAAGTGCACACAGAAAACGAATTAAGTTAAATCTAGTCGTTAGATTAAGTTCAGCGAGTCTAATCATACGATGGTAACCGGTTCGTGTACGTTTTGTGGTGTGTGCTTAAAGAAGTTCTTGTTTGATTGTTTAATAGTAGTATAGATACATGCACTGCCGACATCCTCTGATATTATTACTACACTGCCTACATGCAGCAAGATTATATGCAACATTCACCCAAGATTACATGCACTGCCGACATCCTCTAATCTTGTTGCTTGTTGAGATTTTGTATGCCGATTCGATCTCTCATTTCCAAGTACTTGAGTCTGCCCAGCGGTTTAGTGAGAATATTTGCTAACTGATCTTTAGTTGCGACACACTCCATCTTGATTTTACCATCTTCCACGCACTCATGTATAAAGTGGTACCTTGTGTCGATGTGCTTGCTCCTGTCGTGATAAACCGGATTCTTGCATAACGCAATTGCTGATTTATTGTCCACCCTGATCGTAACCTTGTTATCTGATTGTTTTTTCAATTCATTAAACAGGCGTGCAAGCCAGATGCCTTGACAAGCTGTTGTAGTAGCAGCAATGTATTCTGCTTCACATGACGATAATGCTATCGTCTTTTGCTTCTGAGATGCCCAAGTTACCAAATTTGGACCAAGAAAAAAATATAGTGCCAGTAGTGCTCTTCCGGTCGTCAACATCTCCAACCATGTCGCTATCACTATAGCCCACAAGACTAGATTTTTCAAATCCCTTTCTCACATAACGGCATCCAAAATTAATTGTACCACGGACATACCTCAAGATTTGCTTCACTGCAGCCATATGCTCCTCGGTTGGTTTTTCCATGTAGCGACTCACAATTCCAACCGCATATGCTATGTGTGGTCTTGTATTCACCAAATATCGAAGGCTTCCAACTATACTCCGATTGTCCGTCTTATCAACTAGAGGACCCTTGCTTGACTTACTCAACTTCAGTCTCGCCTCCATCGGTGTCTAGAACGGGTTACAATTAGCAAGCCCACACCTCTCCAATATTTTTTCTGCATAAGATGATTGACACAAGAGAATTTCTTCATATTTCTGTTGTACTTCAATCCCCAAATAATAGCTTAATAATCCGAGGTCACTCATGCTGAACAATTTCTTCATCTCCATCTTGAATTTTTCAATTTCAGCAGTGTTTGTACCTGTGATAATCAAGTCATCCACATATACACCAACTAGGAGACTTGTATCACCAATAATTCTCTTGTAGACAGCATGCTCAAGTGGGCTTCTCTCAAACCCGAGTGACACTAGGCTTTTGTCAAGTTTTGCATTCCATGCTCTTGGTGCTTGATGAAGCCCATATAGTGCCTTCTTGAGCTTTAATACCTTGTCCTCGTTACCTTCTTGTTCACGACCAGGTGGCTGCATCACATATATCTCTTCCTCCAAGTCACCGTTAAGGAAAGCAGACTTTACATCCATGTGATGCACCTCCCATCCTTCTTGAGCTGCCAAAGCTATGAGAAGTCGCACTGTTTCGAGTCATGCAACCGGTGCAAAAACTTCATCATAATCAACGCCTTGCTTCTGCGCATAGCCTTTAGCAAATAAGCGTGCTTTGTACTTGATAATAGCACCCTGTGAATTTTTCTTTACCTTGAATACCCATTTCAAACCTATGGGTATCTGTCCAGGTGGTAGATTAACAAGTTTCCATGTTCCATTCCTCTCAATGGAACCAAGCTCTTCTTCCATTGCACGCCTCCAACATGCATGCTTGTTGGCCACCTAAAAATTTATTGGCTCTTCCATGGCTAGCAAACAGAGACCAGAATAATCAGCTCTAACCTCTGTTGACTCGTCGTAGACGTCCAAAAGGGAACGGACACGCTTTGGTGGTGTAGATGTGTCGTATGCCACACCGCTCTCCATGACACCGGTAGGTGTACTAACCTCAGTACTTGTACCACCAGCCATTTTTGTTGATGTGTTTGGTACATCTCCTATACCATCGGTACTTGCCCCGCTCGGGGAGCTTGGAGCACTGTCGGTGTCACTCGTTGCACCTTGCGGCACCATGTCATTTCCTGTATTAGTGTGAGGTGGATAATACACAATAAATTCATCACCAAGGTTGTCTGCACCTTCACCTGACACGGGCTCCCATGTCCATGGTCTGTTTTCTTCAAACATGACATCTCTTGAGACATGTAGCCTTTTTAACACAGGATCATACATACGATATGCCTTTGTACCATCCTCATAACCGATGAACACCATTGGCATGCTGCGATCAGCGAGCTTCTTCACATGTGGATGCACCACTACCTTGACATGTCCAATACAACCAAAGGTGCGAAGATGACGCAGACTTGGTTTCTTACCATAGAAAGCTTCATATGGTGTTTTACCGATGACGCTCTTTGTCGGTGAACGGTTCAGGAGATAAACTGCCGTTGACACGGCTTCTCCCCAGCTTCTCCCCAAAACCTTCCGGGCATTCCCATGCTCTTCAACAAGCTTCTTGCCATAGAAACTACCGTCTGGTTTCGTCGTTCCACCACACCATTCTGTTGTGGGGAATATGGCGCGGTGAGGAACTTCTTGATTCCCAAGTTCTCAAAATACTTGTGGAACTCATGAGAGGTAAATTCTCCTCCTTGGTCAGTGCGGAACGCCTTCAACTGAGCGTTGGCCTCCATCTCGGCACCAATCTTTATATTCTTGAATGCGGCAAAAGCTTCATCTTTGCTTTTGAGAAAAGCAACCCACATGTATCTACTATGATCATCAACAACCAATAAGAAATATTTTTTACCTCCTGGTGTTGCTGGCGTTATTGGACCACATAAATCTCCGTGCACTAGTTGCAGTGGTCTGTCTGCACGGTAAGATGCTGCTGTCGGAAACGGTGCACGTCGTTGCTTGCCAATCATGCATCCATCACAAATCTGGTTAACATGTTGGATGAGGGGCATACCTTCCACCATTCCATGGTGCGCTAAGCTATGTAGAGCTTGGAAATTGAGATGCCCAAAGCATCCATGCCATAGCCATGCATCCTCCTTGATGCATGCCAAAAGACACACAGGTTGTGTCAGGTTCAGGTTGAGTACGTACAACCTGTTCCTTGTCCGCTTCACCTTAGCCAGTACCTTCCTGTTGCGGTCGTAGATGTACAGAAATCCATCCTCAAGAACGGTCCTGCAACCATTCTCATCAAGCTGGCCAAGGCTCAATATGTTGTTGCTGAGACTCGGGATGTAATATACGTTGGTGAGCAACACGATGCTCTCCAGTTAGGCACTCAAACAATATAGTTCCGCGCCCACATATCGCCACGGTGGAGCCGTCGCCGAACCGGACATTGCCTTGCACTGAAGTGTCCAACTCAGTGAACACCTCCATGCGCCCCGTCATGTGGTTACTAGCTCTTGTGTCGAGATACCACTCGGCACTCTTCTCCATAGCCCCTAGTTTGGGAATCACCTTTTCCTCATTTAGCATGACTATGTCAGACACCTCCTCCGCGCACGCCGAAAAGAGCAAAGCGGGCTCATCATCTTGAGCCTGTGCGTGATGCACTTCCTCACCACGAGCACGACATGGTTTACGACACTCAGAAGAGTAGTGTCCGAGAATACCACAGTTGAAGCACTCAATATTGCTCTTGTCATGGAACCCATTTGTCCCGCCACCACGGCCTCCTCTGCCGCGGCCACGGCCACGACCATTACCGTTGGTGTTGCTGCTCCTCTTGGTGTTAGAAGAAGGTTCTCCACCACCATTCTTCTTCATACGCGCCGTCCACTCTGCCTGTGTGAGCAACAGGTGACCGTGCTCATCCTTGTCACCGAGTCTATACCGTTCCTCAACGGCTTTGAGGCGATCGGTAAGCTCTTCGATAGACAAGGTCTTGAGGTCGACGAGTTGCTCGATGGAGATCACCACTTGCATGTACCTTGCTGGTACAACGCGAAGAAATTTCTTGACGATGTGGACATCTTCCAATGTCTCTCCCAATGCACGGATGCCGTTGACGATCCCTGTTAACCACATGGCAAAGTCATCCGCGGACTCACTGTCTTTCATGCGGATGGCCTCGAAGTCTGCCTTCAAGGTCTGCGCCTTTGCCTCTCGGACGCGCTCCATGCCCATGTGCATCGTCTTTAGCGCCTCCCAAGCTTCCTTAGCCGTGTCTTTCACGGCTAGAGTAGGAAGCATCTCCTCCGGTACGCCTTGGAGGATGGCAGCGAGAGCCATCCTATCTTCCCGCTCGTCCATCTTGCCACCCTCGATGGCCGCCCAAACACCTTGGGCCTGCAAATTGACCCTCATCAGAACTGACCAATTCGCGTAATTGGACCTTGTGAGCATGGGGCAGCGCAGCGGCACTCCATACTCCCTCAACGGCCTTTGTACAGGCGCCTCATCACTGCTCTTGCTTGGAGACTCTCCGATCTTCGCCATCTGAAGCTCTGGTGCCAAATGTTAGCTAGACTACAGGGTATCTAGTTCCCCAGGATCAAGCGAAGAGAATCTGAGAGCAGCGAAGAGAGAAGATGCAGCAGCGGCACATATATGTAGTTGAATCAGTGAACACACGCACACATGCACTAGTGATAGAGAAGCTCACGTACTACTACTTAGAAGCTTTATTGCTTGTTGACTGACTAAGTTACAACCGAAGGACTCCAGTCCTTTTTTTTTGACGAACTAGCAGTAGCCCTGCTTTGCATTAAGGAGAAAAAGAATATTACACAGTCAGTTACAGCAGAGTGAAAGACACTAGCTGCCGGACCTCGCTATTACACATTCAGTTACAGCAGAGTGAAAAACACTAGCTGTCAGATCTCCCATTGCATCAATGTACAGATCTTACATTACAACCTCTTGGCTTGAAGAAATAGCCCAATGTCTGCTCTTGCCTTGTCTGCCACTATGCTCGCCGCAGTGATCCGGTTCTCAAAAGTTCGAGTGTTTCTTTCCTTCAGATGTGCCATGCGATGTACATCGCAATTGTCAGTTGTGTTCTGGTAGTCCTTATATAGGAGATTACAAGCTATGCTTGAACACCACGTGTACAGCCAGCACACATCCTAGAAGCTACACTTCGTACTGGAATTTACTATTTGCATGTACAGCTCATGCATGCACTATTCTCCTGGCTAGCTAAGTCTTGCCGACATGCATTGGATATTTTTTCAGCCATAGATATTTCTTCCCTTCATGGATACATTCACTGCCGACATCCTCTGATATTATTAGTACACTGCCTACATGCAGCAAGATTATATGCAACAGAGCTGGCGCCGTCGCAGTCGGAGTGGTGCGTATTTTTTAACAAATCTGGCCCTTTTCAGCAACTTCAACCGCATCTGGCCCTGGACAAAACTAATTCGGAATCTGGCCCCTGGGGTCGGCGCCACACCGCATGGCGTCGAAGTTGTACATCTCGGCGCCATACTAACCGGCGCCGAGATGTACATGTTCGGCGCCATATTTGTGTGGCGCCGAGCAAATCTGACCCCTAGGGTTCCTGTGGGCCCTCTGGGGCCGGCGCCAAGTAACATGGCGCCGAAGTTGTACATCTCGGCGCCGCTTAGTATGGCGCCGAGATGTACAACTTCGGCGCCATGTTACTTGGCGCCGACCCCAGGGGCCAAATTCCGAATTAGTTTTGCCCAGGGGCCGGATGCGTTTGAAGTTGCTGAAAAGGGCCAGATTTGTCAAAAAATACGAGTGGTGCACGGTGACACCCAGACCGAGGCCCTGCCCCCCGAGCAGCATCGTTGTTGGCTTTTCGCCCTCACGATCGAACGCACGATCACGCTGCAGCTCGACTAGTCGTGTACGCGTAACTCAGCTCGACGTATACGAACTAGCTGTAGCACTCGATATCTCGCCGGAGCTCACGCAAGCACCGGGACCAGAACACACGCACGCGAACGCAGCAACACGAAGATAGCCAGAGGCACGTGTCGTCCCTCGTAATAATCTTTATTGCTTTTCACGTTTTCTGGTGCTTTTCAACGACGCAGGCTGATGCATATATATAGGGGTAGCAGCCGACTCCAAACAACCGACCACGACTCCTATTTCCTAATTGCTTTTAGTCTTTGACTCGTACACGGCATGCAAGCCGCCGGGTGCAAAGTACTGCTAGCTTCCACCTGACTAGGACACGGACTATTACATGGAAAACAAACCGGCTTATACTAAGCTTTCCTATTTCTACTCTTAACACGTTTGGATTACTAATAATCGTGGCCTGTACGGCGAGCACAGCACGGCCCATCGGCAGCGGCGGCACGAGAGGTGCGAGCTTGGCCACCTGGACGGGCTTGTTATGGGCAAGATCTTCGATGTCGGTGTCGTACTCGGCGGTGGTGAAGGCCACGCCATCACTGGGCTGGTAGAAGAGCTAGTAGTGATTGCTGTTGGTGGCGAGACGGATGTGGCCGGCGAACGGGTAGAAGAGGGAGAGGGCCTTGGAGAGGAATGCCTTGAGGTCGGAGATGAGGTGCGTAGTGTCGTGGTGGTGCTGGAGGCGGTATAGGAACAGGCGCTGAACAGACGGCAGGCGGAGCCATTTGACGTCGAAGAACGTGAGCGGCAGCGAGCGCGGCGGGAGGTCGAGGTCGTCGGACGGCCTGACCATGCCGGCGTCCAGGACCCGGAGATTGCCCATGTCGTGCATCGAATGGATCTATCTCATACAGTACATGTTATATATACTGTTGGTAGGAAGCAGCTAGTGTGGCACAGTAGGTAATGGAGGGAAGCACGTGACGGTTGGTTGGTTTCTCGTCCGCTCGTTTCAACGGCCATGCGTGCATCCAACGTACACATCCTTTCTTGATACACATGCGTACATGCGTACCACTCATGGACTCTCCCTATTCTCTGCAAATATAAATCTCATCCGTGCTTTCCCGATTGATATTTCAAAAGAAAAAATTCCAACGCGTACGTATCCTTTGTTGACACACAAGCGTACATGCGTACGTCTCATGGACTCTGCTGATTGAGTTCTGAAAACAGAAATCGCATCTCTGCTCTCCCGATTGATATCTCTGAAGAAAAAAAACCTCAGTCGCATGTTGCCGCAGATAGCCCTCTTCAGTTCGCCACTCCTGCCGACGGAGCATCATCCGCCATCTCGCCACCGCCGCTGTTCATCATGTGCCATCCCGCCGCGTTTTTCTTCAAGCCGTACGTGCCTTCAGTACTCCATCCACGCTGAAATTGATTTATAAATTTGGGGTACGATGCAATTCATCTCCTGCCGTGGTCATGTTCCTCTCCAACCATGGAAATCTTCAATCTCATCATCCATCGATCATAGGTTGTAATCTCAGATATTGTATATGCCTGAACATTGTTAGGTTGATCTCCTCCCGTGTGGGCCCAACGGCCCACCGGGCCCTTAGATCCGCGCCCTGATCGGGGGCGCCCAACCCATTATGGTTGACGGGCCCCTGTCACCTGCGCAATATAAAGAGGTGGGGGCAGGCGGCTCACAAACGAGGTTCGTCGCGAGCCGCACTCCCCACCGACACACCTACCGATCTAGGTTTGGCGCAGTGCTGACGGGAAGCGCCGCCACCACTTCACCCACTCACCGTTGCCGTTCACTCGCCACCATGGCCGGCACCGGGAGCTCATCGACCCAAGGAGAAGGTATCTCCTACTCCTCCTCCCATCTACCCTTAATGATCTAGCCTAGACGACCCTACAGATCCTATCAATGGTATCAGATGCAAACTAGGCTAAGATTTCGGGTAGAAAGAAAATCAAAAGCAAATCAAGAGAAATCACAGAAAATTTCCCCTCCTGAAGAACCCTAATCACAGGGCAAAGAAATCCTCACCGGGGAAGGGCCTTGGGCTCGCCGGAAAAGTAGCGCCGCCGCTGTGCCGCGCCGTTCCTCTCGATCTAGATGCGCATTGACAAGCGAGGCATCTAGAAGAAGAACCGGACCCTCAGAAGGGGACAAGGCTACCCCGCTGAGCCGCTTGACGGCGGCGCGCTCACCGTCGGGTGTTCGCGCACGCCGCCAAGAGGTCCAGGGAGGCCGCCGTCGCGCTGTAAGATGGGCAGACGAGGGCGCATCTGAGTTCGCTCCCTCTCTGTCACAGCAAAGGTGAATAGAGAAAGGGAAAGGTGAGAAAGAGGCTGGCGCGGCATCCGCCGCCGTCGCCGGGCGGCCGGGGCGCAGCCCCTTGCTTCCGCCGTCGACGGGAGAGAGACAGGAGGGGCGAGGCGAAGACGAGAAAGAATGGGGCTAGGTTTCGGTCGGAGGGGTCTCGCTCCCAGGTTTTCTTCAAGCGAAAAAAGAGGTAGACCGCACGATCAGATTGAACGGCACAGATCGAAACCCTAGAGCGGCTGCAGGCTTTTGGGTCGAAAGCCTGATGGGCCGTTGGCCGGAGGACCAGGCCAGAGAGGCGTGCGCCCGCGCCGGGCCTTTTGGGCCAAAAGGAGAGGAGGCGCAGCCGCGGTGGCACAGCGCGCGCGGCTGTTTCCTTTTTTGTTTTCTTCGTTTTATTAGTTTTTTGTCCAGGTTTTTGGGCAAACTTTATACAGTTTTCTCTATTCAAAATTATCCAACGAAAATTTTGTTTAGAAAATTGAAAAGTGAAAAAGTTCTGAAGAGTATAAAGTTCATGATATTTTTTTTCATGTTTTTCCGCTGCAAATAAATAAAAGTGCTCTTTTAAAAGTAAATAGAACAAAAGTGAAATGAAAAATTAAAAGAGCATGTTAAAGTAATTATTGAAACAATTATGATCCTGTTATTTTTATGACCAACATTGTTAATAACATGATCATGATTTGTTATTGTTATAAAAGGTGCATTTATTTCTACTTTTGCCCAACGGTGATATAGATTTAATTGCATAAACAGTTGTATGTTTAATTTTGACCAACGTTGGATTAATGCATGCAATTGTTGTTGTGAGATGAAATCGATGAGTTCCAAAGATGTTTGGGACTTAGAGAATATTCCTAAAGGAGCCAAAACAGTAGGCTGTAAATGGGTCTACAAAACTAAGTATGACTCTAATGGGAATGTAGAAAAGTATAAAGCACGACTTGTGGCAAAAGGATTTACACAAAGAGAAGGGATAGATTACAATGAGACATTTTCCCCAGTCTCATGTAAGGATTCCTTCAGAATCATAATGGCATTAGTTGCACATTTTGATTTAGAGTTACATCAAATGGATGTAAAGACGGCATTTCTGAACGGGGATTTAAAGGAAAAAGTTTACATGAAACAAACCAAAGGTTTTATCATGGAAGGCAAGGAAGATATGGGATGCCGCCTGAAGAAATCTATTTATGGATTAAGGCAAGCCTCTAAACAGTGGTATCTAAAGTTTAATGAGATAATTACAAGATTTGGATTTAAAGAAAATATTGAGGATAACTGCATTTATGCAAAGTTTAAAAATGGGAAATATATTTTCCTAATCTTGTATGTGGATGATATCTTGCTTGCTAGCAGTGATGTTAGTCTGCTGCAAGAAACAAAGAAGTTCTTATCCTCAAATTTTGATATAACAGATCTTGGTGAAGCATCATATGTTTTGGGCATAGAAATTCACCGAGATAGGAAAAATAAAGTTTTAGGATTATCGCAGAAGGCATATTTAGAAAAGGTTCTTAAAAAGTATAATATGCATGCGAGTAAAGCCACACCAGCTCCTATAGTCAAGGGCGACAGTTTTGGGAAATTCCAATGTCCCAAGAACCAGTACGAGATCGATCAAATGAAAGCAGTACCGTATGCTTCGGCTGTTGGAAGTTTACAGTATGTACAAGTGTGCACTCGCCCTGACTTAGCTTTTGTCACCGGGGTACTCGGTAGATATCAAGAGAATCCAGGCACAGAGCACTGGAAGATGGTAAAGAAAGCATTGCCTTATGCGCAAGGCACGAAGGCCCACATGCTAACATACAGGAGATCTGATTCCCTAGAGATAAGAGGGTATTCAGACGCAGATTTTGCGGGAGACAGAGATGATAGAAAATCCACGTCAGGATACGTGTTCACTCTCGCTGGAGGGGCTATTTCGTGGAGAAGCTCCAAACAGTCAATAGTTGCATCGTCCACGATGTATGCAGAATTTATAGCATGTTATGAGGCCACGGGACAGGCGATATGGTTAAAGAAATTTATACCTGACTTGAAAGTGGTAGATTGTGTTGACAAACCACTAAAGATGTACTGTGACAACCAGCCCGCAGTATTCTATGCTCACAACAACAAGTCGAGTAATGCTGCCAAAACAATAGAGATAAAGTATTATATTGTGAAAGATAAAATCCAGGATCACACTATAAGTCTCGAGCATATAAGGACAAAGGATATGCTTGCGGATCCGCTTACGAAAGGCTTACCACCCAATGTGTTCAAGGAACACTTAGCCGGCATGGGTTTAAGGGAAAGCCTATGATTCCTGAATCATGAGAGGCCCAAAAGGAACAGAATTTGTTTCAAAACAGAGAGGTATGTTGTAGCTGTCTGATTCTATCGGCAATTGAGCTGTGACGATGAAACATGTTCTATGTATTGATCTGTGATGAAACGAGTAAAGTAAAAGTATATGGTTAAAAGTAAAAGTTGAGATCAAGGGAGAGAATGTTAAGTTGATCTCCTCCCGTGTGGGCCCAACGGCCCACCGGGCCCTCAGATCCGCGCCCTGATCGGGGGCGCCCAACCCACTATGGTTGACGGGCCCCTGTCACCTGCGCAATATAAAGAGGTGGGGGCCGGCGGCTCACAAACGAGGTTCGTCGCGAGCCGCACTCCCCACCGACACACCTACCGATCTAGGTTTGGCGCAGTGCTGACGGGAAGCGCCGCCACCACTTCACCCACTCACCGTTGCCGTTCACTCGCCACCATGGCCGGCACCGGGAGCTCGTCGACCCAAGGAGAAGGTATCTCCTACTCCTCCTCCCATCTACCCTTAATGATCTAGCCTAGACGACCCTACAGATCCTATCAAACATATGTCATCAGTCACGAGTCATGACTCGGAGCATGAAAAGAGAAGCGCCAATGATAAAGGCATAAAAGAAGAGGCTATGGCGATCAACTGCCCCGCAGAAAACCTCCTCCTATCCGGCGGCGGGTGCAGGCCACATCTGACGTCTTCAGATGAGATGCGCAGGTTATATCTGAAGTCTACCGATGCAAAGTAAAGACATCATACAGTTTGGTGGACATGGGTGCTACTGCTAGACTAGACTGAAGGGTTCGACCGTTGTTCTCCAATCTGCTGCATGTATATATGGTATCTTACAAGATGTGGTTATAACTTATACGTGGTACGAATCTTTCTCTTTAATTTACTATGTACTTCTGCATGATGCATGCATGAGTGGTGAACTATATTTATTTTCTTAGAGCTTGGGTTCATATGATACTTGCAAGTATAGATTTTTTTTATATTAAGTACAATTATTCCTTATAGATTTGTCATACTACCGGTAGGTAAGACTGATTTATTTATCTTTTTACATTATATGATTCTCAGAGATAATCAGAATTTTTACAGAGCAATGCTGAAATTGTTTTTTGGCATAAAATTGTGGATCTAAATTATCTCAGAAATTATCCAATTTTTCATCATGAGACTTTAAAAAAAATGGGTTGTAGATTAATTATTTTACTCTATGAAGTAAAATAGCGCCACCAATTTGTCTATATCTTTATGTTGGACTTATAACCAGCAGAAAAATACTATGGGAAACATGGTCATATACAGAAATACCGATGTGATTATTATTATATTAGTATTATTCGTCACAAAGATCTCATGTACATGCAAGATAATAGATGCCATATACAAATATGTGTTAGACATAATTAACTTTTAATGTTAATTCTTTTGTTTAAGTCCCGACGATAATCTTCAAATAAAATATGTATAATTTGACCAATTAAGAAAAGGAAAGGCAAAGGAAATAATCAATCCCACAAATGTTAATGAGAAAATGTATACAATAATATGTTTTAAATTGGATGCAAATTTTACAACCAAACTCTATCATGCTTTCATGGCAAAAAGGAAAACATATTTACAATGAGGTATCGAATTTTGGAAAGGTATATAGGCAATGAACAAATTAAACTCTATTAATTAGGGTTTTGCTCTGTATAGTTTCAGGTTGGTTACATAATGACATACATATAGCACTACTTCCACTACTGTAGCATCTTTTGTTGTCTACCCTTTGTACCATTTGTAACTATATGTATACTATCTACAATGCATAGACTGTCCAAGACACCCAAAAAATATTTATAACATCGTGAGCACAATTGATTCTTGGAGCATGATTCACAACTACACATAGTGAAGTATGGACCAGTAGGGTTCTATTTCAGTTCTTACTCTTTCTGTCCTTCTATTTTCTATTGAAAAATTATTTGTTGACACTTTTCTCCCCGGTCAGCCATAAAATGCAAGTATCTCAGTATTTTATAAGGCAATATTTCACATTTGGTTCGAGATCCTTTTCATATGTTGAGTTTACTTATGAACGTCATGCTCCATTAATATTATCAAATAACATATTTTTGTGTTACCATTGATATAGTGCTTAGCTGATTTGACGGACAATGATGGTGCCAATGCATATGCCTCTTCTTTGCTTCAAAATGTTGTATGTTGTTTCTTTAGTTGTCGTGCACATATTATAGCTAATTGGTTAAGCTTATGTTATTTGCACCCATATTTTTTAATTAATGTACAATTAGACGTGTTTAAATAAACTTTTATCATTGTAGGTTGCTGTGTCTTTGTTGGGAACATCTCATCTAGCATTCCCATGTACAACTCTTATCATTAACCTGTAACTATGTGTTTCACTTTCAAAACCTGTAACATTTGGTCCTACATATCGATCTATGTGATAGTGAAGGTGGAGGTGGACAATGTATCTTCATTATAAATTCCAGACTCGACTATCTTTCAAACTCTAAATATATTATTTAACTCTGTCAGTTTACTAAATGCATGAAGCATTTTTTTCATAGTATAGAACATTAGATTTTGGACTACGATCTATGACATTTAAATTTGAATACCTCCTTTTCTCCTCTCTTATATTTTTGCTCCCCCTCTTGGTATTTCATCTCAAATAATGAGATATTTACTAGATTTATTGTATACAACAGAGAAGTTTAAATTAACATTTTGGATTCGAGCAGCCTTAAAATTATTGCGGCTGCAATGACAAGATTCATGCCAGCTTGCATGTTTCTCCGTTAGAAATATTATGTCAATTTTCTAATGAATTTGAAAGATTGTATGTGAACCCTACTTGCCAAGATTATAGTATGTTTTTTGAAGCAAGTTATGGTATGTTCAAGAATGACACAATGATAGTTTTATCTCCCTTTGCATTGGTCTGCAATCTGATTCTTTAACATTTTCTCTTACAAGATTGACATCTCCTTGGAGATTACTTTGCTATCACATTATGCATATATAAATTTAGGATTTGTTGGTTTTGTGTGCTAATACAGATGGTAGAGACAGTGGTATCGGCCATATTATTATACGTGTGCACTATGCATCGGCCTGCTGACGCGCAGATTGGATCAGCCGGCTCGAGAGTCGTTGGATCCCACGCGTAGCAGCCGTCCTATCTGAGCCGCATCCGCGTGAGTGTTTCCCAAAGGAATAAATTTTCTTCAAAAATTTCAATGAAATATGCAATATGCATATAAAATAGCTCGCCCATGCGGACGCATGGGTTGACGACTAGTTTCACTAATAACGGGCACACAGTTCCTTCCCAAGAATGTACACTAGTACTTGTGACCGGAATATATGGGGTGAACGAACAATGTGTCCAATTACGCATAAATATATACAACTGTCTCTGGATGCCTTGCCTAGTTGAGTTGCTCACTTCTGCCTTTCCTGCCAAAGCCCCTATATATACACCTCCCCTCTTCCCTCCCATTTTCCCAGAGAGACACACGCCTCCTAGCTAAGCTGAGCTGAGCACCTTCCTGCCACGCGCGCCTAATTCTATCACTTCTCTCTACGAGAAGCTAAGCTAGCTGAGAATTGTCGAGTAGTACAGTTTAAGTGATGGCGGTAGGCAACGACGGCAGCAAGAAAGTGGTGGCGCCGATGGAGGTGTCGGTGGAGGCCGGGAATGCCGGGGACACGGCATGGATGGACGACGACGGGCGGCCACGCCGCTCTGGCACCTTCTGGACCGCGAGTGCGCACATCATCACCGCCGTCATCGGCTCCGGTGTGCTCTCGCTGGCCTGGGCCATAGCACAGCTCGGTTGGGTGGCTGGCCCTGCAGTCATGCTTCTCTTCGCCACCGTCATCTACTACACCTCCATGCTTCTCGCCGAGTGCTACCGCACGGGGGACCCGGCGACGGGGAAGCGCAACTACACCTACATGGGCGCCGTCCGCTCCAACCTTGGTGGTCCCAAGGTCATCTTCTGCGGTGTCATCCAGTACACCAACCTCGTCGGCGTCGCCATCGGGTACACTATCGCGTCCTCCATCAGCATGCGGGCCATCAGGAGGGCCGACTGCTTCCACGCCAGTGGACACGCCGACCCGTGCAAGAGCTCCAGCAACCCATACATGATCCTCTTCGGGCTCGTGCAGATTGTCTTCTCGCAGATCCCCGACTTTGATCAGATATGGTGGCTCTCCATCGTCGCCGCCATCATGTCTTTCACCTACTCCGGCATTGGACTCTCCCTCGGCGTCGCCCAGACCATATGTATATCGTCGAAACAGAGCACCTTTTCTTTGGCCTAATTTGTCGT
Organism: Elymus sibiricus; assembly: GCA_039707655.1. Lineage (NCBI taxonomy): Eukaryota > Viridiplantae > Streptophyta > Magnoliopsida > Poales > Poaceae > Elymus > Elymus sibiricus. Next base: position 512,705,530 of record CM077672.1, on the reverse strand, counting down.
TGGAAGATCCTTACTTGTGCTCCCTCCCATGTAATTGCAGCCAATGGTGGAATTAAGGGCAGCCTAACCGGCATCAGCAGCATCGGCGCTGGTATCACAGCGACGCAGAAGGTGTGGCGCAGCCTGCAGGCCTTCGGCGACATCGCCTTTGCCTACTCCTTCTCCAACATCCTCATCGAAATCCAAGTACGTAATCCATGACCGACCTCTGCTCTTCTTAGTGAGTGTAATTCGGTTTGCTCTGTTTTTGTTGTCGCTAACATATGGGTACTTCTCAGGACACGATCAGGGCGCCGCCGCCGTCTGAGGCAAAGGTGATGAAGCAGGCGACACGGCTGAGCGTGGCGACGACGACGGTGTTCTACATGCTGTGCGGGTGCATGGGGTACGCGGCGTTCGGCGACGCGGCACCCGACAACCTCCTCACCGGCTTCGGCTTCTACGAGCCCTTCTGGCTGCTGGACATCGCCAACGTGGCCATCGTCGTGCACCTCGTCGGCGCCTACCAGGTCTTCTGCCAGCCCATCTTCGCCTTCGTCGAGCACTGGGCTGCGTCCACATGGCCCGACAGCGTATTCATCTCCCGCGAGTTCCGGGTGGGGCCATTCACGCTCAGCGTGTTCCGGCTCACGTGGCGCTCGGCGTTCGTCGGCCTCACCACCGTCTTCGCCATGCTGCTCCCGTTCTTCGGCAGCGTCGTGGGACTCCTCGGCGCTGTCTCCTTCTGGCCGCTCACCGTCTACTTCCCCGTCGAGATGTGCATCAAGCAGCGAGGCGTGCCCCGCGGGAGCACGCAGTGGATCGGCCTTAAGATGCTCACCGTCGGATGCCTCATCGTGTCCATCGCCGCCGCCGTGGGTTCCATCGCCGACATCATCGAAGCTCTTAAAGTGTACAAGCCGTTCAGCGGCTGATTTGCCGCACGATGCATCAATTTAGTAATAACTGCTATACACATACACCGCTGCACATTCGCCGAGACATGTTTGCCGTGCGGCCCGTTGGTGGCCTCTGGTAGTAATAATGAAGATTAAGAGCGTAGGGTTTTTTTTTTTTTTTTGCGAATGAAATAGTACCTTTTTTTCGAGGGGTCATGTCACTGTAATTTTCGTTGTACAACCTGTTGTACTGGTAGAGAAAAAAAAATCAACTAGTATATATGCGTGAAGAGAAGATGACAAATATCCTTGTGCCTTAGTTCTCATGCCATTTTTATTTATATTGTTAGGAATATCTATAAATCTTTGAAATGGTGATAAAGTCAAAAAAATCCCCCGAAATCAGGTTTACCAATTGTTGTTTGAGCCAAACGTGAATATTTTGGGGGTCACTGAAATCAACGAAATATCCATAATCTCAACGAGATGTGTTGAACCTTGATGAAATCCTTCTTTTTTTTCGAATTTTCAACGGGGGAGAGGTTCCCCACCTGAATTTTGTATTCAAAAAGGCCCAAACGACCAAGTTTTACTGCAAAGACATGGTTTAGAGAGAGTTAGGTGGGGGGTGGGGGGGGGGGGGGGGGGGGGGGGGGGAGCCAGCCACACCACGCTACGTGAGAATGATGAGCAGGGTGTAGACGCACATGCCAGCCCGAGCGTCCTCTCGGCACATACGGCGCAGGTGCTGCAGGTCCGGCCTGCGCTCCCAGAACACGACACCGTTCCGGTGCTTCCATATGTTCCGGTAGCAGAGCAAGGCGAACATTGGCGCCGTCTCGTGCGGGATAGCTGCAGGGAGGGGCAGCCCCGAGAGCTCCCGGACGTCAGCATCAGCAAGGGGGGCTGCCACCGATCGAGGACCAAAAGGTCCAGACAAAAGGACACGTGCAAGACTATGGTCTTGAGCTTAACAAAAATAGCCAGCTTATTTTACTTTAAATTGTGTCCTCTCTCACAAAAGGAAGAGTCCAAGGTCTTTGGAACAAATAATTATGGGATCACTATTCACAGAAAATATCTGGATTAGAAAGTGGGGAATCTTAGGTAGATCGTTGATGATAAGCCCTTTTTTTATTATCCAGAGAAGAAATGGGTGGACAGCTAAGTAGGATGTGTACGTGGACCATTTATGTTGTTTTCTTTATTTTCTTGCCAGTTATGGAAAATGAAAAAGAACGGCTAAGCAAAGCTTGTAATCCTTCCATTTTCTTCTTAGATATTTGCTAGTGGGACGAGAGGACCCGCGGGCCTAGTCAGGTTTAGATGGTGGGAGTGAAGATACATATCGGATTCCAGTGATGGCCACTTCCCCAAAGCCTAGGGCCACGTGTCTAGATTCACACAAGAAAAGTGCACTTAAAATTGCATAGGGGCACCTTTAAATGATTATCTCCATGTGCCATAGCATTACGGACCGTTGCTTGCCATGCCTTTGGAGCATTTGGATCACACTTTCCGCACTGCCTACCTAGCTATCTGGATCGAGTGATAACGCTTTGGGCCCTCGCGTTGCCCCCCCCCCCCCCCCCCCCCCCCCCCGTGCGACTCAGGGGCTACTAGGATTTTCAGCGCCGCCACCCCCCTTCCTCCTCCATCTCCCTCGCCGCCACCAGAGGAGGACGCGGGGAAAGCTCGCGTCCGTTTCTCAAGCGGAGGGCTGCAGATGCCAGGTTGGCGGCCCCAGGTGGCGAGGCGGCGGCGTCTCGGAGGTAGGCGATGCCCGCGGGGGCACGTGGCCGGACCCCTAGATCGCGTGGGCGGCGAGGATTTGGCGGACGATGGTCGAGGCGTAGGACCTTTTTCTGCTTCAGTCCCCAGATCTGAAGGTACGACCCCTCCCTCCTCTCTGCCCACTCCTCGTCAACCCTGGTGCCCGGCGGCCTCGGTCGCCGGTCCTCTCGCTGGCTTGGTGTAGGTAGTGCATGTCTGGGTCCGGGGGAAGCCCCTGGTTGGCTGGTCCAGCCACGGTAGCTGCGACACCCAAGGGTGCCGCTTTCCTCCCTGGAGGCGCAGCCGAGGACTCTCCTCCCACCTCCGGCCACTTTCCCGAGCGAAAGCTCAAAATCCGGTGGATTAGGCGGCGACAGCGACATGCGTGTCATGTTCTCCTTGGAGACGCGGTCTGGGGAATGCTGGTCTGGATGAGTGGTTCCGTGGTGTGGAGGTCACTGACGGCTTTGAGTTTCGGGCGGCGGGGGCGTGCGATGCTATTTCTTGTAGGTCCAGCGCCTCGCTTTGGTGGTGCTCTTCGTTCCAGCGTGTAGTGTTATGTCCCTGCGGGTCGACCTCCTCGTCCGTGGGCAAAAGGGGATAGGGTTCCCCTTCCCGGCGGCTGCGGCACATCTGCGTCTCCTACTGCCCGGTTCCTCTCTGTGAAGGCTGACCTTGTTTTTGATGTGTTCGTCACCTAGGCTCGGCCTCAGTGCTGTTCTTTCGTCTTCGATTGCCCCTAGTAGCTTTCCCTCTTTGCTTGGGTTTCCGAGGGCGGCGGCGCTGTAGTCGGCATGGCGTGCTTCGTGCTTCGTGCAAGTCGTTTGTTGTGATGCCTCCATGTGGTCGTGAGGCCGGCTCCTACCCTAGCTCTCGGGTGAGCGCCTCTTCTTAATGGAATCACATACCCTATCATCATTTGAAGTGATTTTTTTAGAATCACATAATAATGTGCCCATGGAGGAGGTGTGGGGGGTGGGACGATGAAAGGTTGAATGTATTTCTCTTTAGGAAAATCTACACAATTAATTTTTAATTCTCCTTTGTCAAATGTTCAGGTTTTTATCCTACTCAAAGCTCCAAGGGTTCAGTGTTTTAGCCTCTCTAATTAAGATTTTTTTTTCGGTTGCATCTTTTTATCTATTTTATTTTTTTGACCTTTTGTGTTATTCATTTGTAAGTCAGTACTAACCTCTGCTGCAGCTCAGCTTAGTTTTTTCATAAAAAAAAATACGTACATGGAGTGCCTAGGCTGCAAGCGCATTGCCGGCCCCTGCCTTAGCAAGCATGAGAAGAGTTCAACTTTCAACATCTTTCTTTCGGGCTAGTTCGAAAGTTCACTAGTATTTTCTTTTGTCTCAGCTCCGCATGGATATGAACCTTTTCTTTTTTTCTATGAACTTTTTTTAGCTTATGTTTTTGCGTCATTTTTTCATGTTCACCCTATTTTTTTCGTGTGTGCCCAGGTTGTCCCATGTTATGCTAGGGATTCCTTCAACGCCATGCTTGGTGATGAGTTCAGCTTGCGTGGACCTGGTGGGCGCACGTATGTTGTACACTTGGACAAGGGGGCTACAAAAACATGGATTTACCGCAGAAACTGGTCTAGATTCATCGAGGATAACCAGCTGAAAGAGGGCGACATGATCACCCTGACCATGGACTTCCCTGCCGTGAAAGTACATCATGATCATTAATTGGGCTCACGTCGATCCGGTGGAGTGTAATGAAATAGGATAGGGCTGCAAAACGTGCACACCTCGATTGATCTCATTGATCGATATATATGTACATGGATTACAAACTTGCATCACAAGTTCATCAGGTCGGTTTAAACTATAGTTGGTAACCTACGGTACAGAGGAATTTACAACTCCTAGTCGATCCGGACTTGGATACGTAGGATCGTCTAACACCCCCGCAGTCTGAACGAGGGGACAAGCCGTCGCTGATGTGAAGACTGGACCGAAACTCTAGGAACAAAGGTGTCGGCAATCCTTTGGTGAATATGTCCGCAAACTGAGATGACGATGGAACATGAAGTACTCGCAGAGCTCCAATGGCAACCTTCTCCCGAACGAAATGAATATCCAGCTAAATGTGTTTAGTACGATGATCTTGCAGTGGATTTGCAGACATGTATACGGCAGAGATGTTGTCACAGTAAACGACGGTGTTGTCGAGAGTTTTTCTTTTTTCGGCAGCTTTGAGGGCTTGCCGAGAGAGCTCGGCCTCGCGGGCGTCGAGAGCTTCAACACGAGCACGCAGCTATTTTTCCTTCTCAGCAATCTCGTCCGGAGTCATAGTGTTGGGCGGCTAGGGTAGCTAGGGTTTGGAGAAAGAGAGAGGCCAAGGACCGATGGTCAAGCTGATACCATGCAATGAAATAGGATCGGGCTGCAAAACGTGCACACCTCGATTGATCTCATTGATACCAAATTTGTCTGTCTGCAGGCTGGGTAGTGTGAGCAGCTACGCCCTCACATGACTCGTCAAAATGGGTATCTGGAGCCCCCATTTCTGCATCGCCTCACCAGGACCAACATAGAGTTGGCTCGGATGGTATGGGAGTTTTCCCCTTTTCTCCGTATTTGGCTTTTTGTTTTCATATCTTCAGTCATCCTCTCATTCTGATTAGTGTTCAGTCACAGCCATTTTTATTTTTAGTTTTCATTATTTTTATTTTTATTCTCTTTGTCAATAAATTTGTCATGTTAAGTAGTATGTCCTTTTAGTGTTTCATATCAGTCAAAATCAATTTTGCATACATCATCATCTTCATCTAGTTGACCCAAAGTTATTTTTTGTTTTTCATCTGTTTTTTTTGCATGTCAGCAAGGATAAGCTGAGTCTAGTTTGCATTTTTTGTTGGTCCAGTTTTGTCTTGATTAGTGGGAAATCTATTTTCTTTTCCTTTTCAATGACTTTTTAAAGTTTAAAAGCATACAACTATATGTAGCTAGTTCATAGAGGTAATCTTTCTCATGTTTTTGTCGTTATCATATCTACTTCTCCGAGTAGTATATATACGCCCTGGAGCGACCATCAGCACAGTCATGTTTGTTATCTACTAGCAGAGCGAACCCCCCCCCCCCCCCCCCCCCCCCCCCGGTTCACTTTTTCTTCTTCCTGTGTTGTTTTCTTTTTTCCTAAATATATTTTTGTTGAAATTGAATGTAGATTTTATAGTTAAAACTTTTTTTGTTTTTTATCCTAACATAATCTACAACAAGCCATACAGTACCTTTATCACACTCTATTGTGTTACCATCGAGGCTTTGGTATCTACTAGCAGTACAGTCATGTTATGCGGCGCTAGGGAGAGGTGTCAGCCCGGCGGGGGGCATTTCATTTTTATATTTTATTTTATTTTCCCACCGCGTGGGAGAACATCCTAAGCTGAGACCTCTGGAAAATGTTGTTTCCGGGGTTTTCCTGGCAAAAAAAACTCGTGCGGCCAGTCGCATGTCTGCCCCCAACGCGCAACTGCACGCGGCACACCTCACACGTAGCTGCAAGGGTACAACGCGCCTCCAAATTAGGTGGGGGCGTGTGGCGTGCAACGCTAGGAGAGGGGTCGGCCCTGCGGGGGTGTTTCAATTTTTCGTATTTTTTTAAAGTTTTTGTCCTTCTTTTTCACCGTGCGAAAACAACATCCTAAGCCGAGCCCCCCCCCCCCCTCGGAATTTTTTCTTTGGGGTTTTTTATATAAAAAAAACTCGCGCGGTGAGCCACATGTCTGCCCCTGATGCATAAACTGCACGTGTCGCAATCCGCGTGCAACTGCACACGTCGCACCTCGCGCAAGGGGTACAACGCGCCTGCAAGTTAGGGTTTGGGTGCGGGGGTGTGCGGTGTGACGCGCTAGGAGGGGGCCTGCCTGGCGGGGGCAAGCCGAGACCCCCCCCCCCCCCCCCCGAAATTTTTTCTCAGTGTTTTTTTTTGCACAAAAAACTCGCACGGCCAATTGCATCTGAGCTAGGAAGGGGACCGGCATGATGGGGCGTTTTCATTTTTTCGTTTCTTTTTAATTTTGGTCTTTTTGCCCACCGTGCGAAAAAATATCCTCCCCCCCCCCCCCCCAATTTTTTTTTTCTCTAAGGGTTTTTTTTTTGAAAAAAAACTCGCACGGCCAGTTACATGCTCGCCCCTACGCGCAACGGCATGTGTCGCAACCCGTGTGTAACTGCACACGTCACATGCAACTACAAGGAGTACAACGCGCCTGCAACTTAGGGTGGGTTGGGGGTTGGTGGTGTGCGGCGCTAGGAGGGAGGCCGGCCCGACAGTGGTGTGTTCTTTTTTTTTTGTATTGTTATCTTTTTTTTACACCGTCCGAAAACAACATCCTAAGCCAAGACCCCAGGGGGGAAATGGTTTTTTCCAGTTGCATGTCCTTTTTCAAACCAAAAGACAACAGACAATTGTCATATATCTTTTGTTTTTCTTTCTCATCTGACTTTCACAAATCAAGATACAACACACATTTGTCATATCTCTTTTTCTCGTCCGTTTTGAAAATCAAAATACAGCAGACATTTTTGTCATATCTCTTGTTTTTATTTCTCGTCCTTTTGTCAAATCAAAGTTCAACAGACAAAAGACATAAGAACAACAGCCCAGTCCAGAACAGCAAGCCGAACACCAACAGACAGTATACAAAAACAATCCAAGCCCACAATAAAAGCCCAAAAAACAACAGGAAACAAACGCAGCCGAGCCAGTGGAGTGCGGAGCTAAATCTTCCGGGCCAGCTGCTTGAAGCTGATAGGCGCGGTGAACCCGGCCGGTCCGTCGAAGTAGGCGGCGGCGCTGAGCTGTCCGGCCCGCTGCGAAGCATGCGCCCGGTCCCAGAAGACGTACCGGCCGTGGTCGGCGCATAGCGTGGAGTTGGGCAGGCAGTCGCTCTGCGCCCCCAGCCACCCGCTCCCGCAGCACGCGCTGTCTATGTTCACGTACCCTACACACGATCGAGTCAATTCACATACAAAAATCAGTCATGTCATTAATACAAGTGGTGCTACCGCTCATAGGGATTTTTTTTCCTCGCCCGCACGCAGTCTATTTAATTTGTTGCAAATTTAGTATCAATCCGTACAAAAGAAACTTTTCCCTCCAGACTTCACCGGTGGGCCCATGGATTCGCCTCCCCACTGCCTGCCGCTCCGGCGGTCGGTGGCGGGGAGGAGAATTCCGGTGCCTCCGCTCGGTTAGTAGTTTAGGTTAGGGTTTTTAGTCCTCGCAGGTGCGGCGCTCGGACAGATGGCGTCGCTTCTTCTTCAAGTTTGTCTTTCGGGCTTCGATCCTCCTCGAGTTCGTCCGTTTGGACGTAGTCGACGGAGCTCCAGCGTAGATTCCTGGCGTCTCCTTGGGGTGGTGAGGCAAGGGTTTCTCGTCATATGGCGAGATTTGGTGTCAGGTGCTTCAGATCTATGCAAGGGTTCAACAGCGACGACTGCAGCTCCAGGGCACTGGTCCTTAGGGGCACGTGCACGAAGACTTCCTGGCTGGCATCGACAAGGTCAAGCCGGCTCCGATAAGGGAGTGGCGACAGCGGCACGTCGGCGGCTCGTTCTGACGGCAGTTGTGATCGTTCGGTGGTCTCGGAATCTCGAGGTAATTTTTATTATGTTTGAGATGCTTTGTACTTCTGATGAACTTTTATAATCGATCTGATTCTTTCCAAAAAAAAGAAGAAGAGGTACATCCATGCATGCATGAACTAGACTTACCGGATGCCGTTGGGTTTGCGAAGGTGACTTGCGTGAGGTTGTAGGAGTCGGCGAGAGAGTAGGCGAGGCCCGGCAGCCTGGCGGCTAGGCCGGGCAGGAGGGACTTGAGCGCGTCGTCAAAGCCAGCCGCCAGCAGGTTGAGGCCGTCGTCGCACGCGCCCGTCTCGCTCAGCGCCCGCACGCCCGGCACGCAGCCCAGCAGCCCCACGTTGATGATCCCAAACTTCCTCGCGCCCATGTTGTACAAGTCCTAGCTTACACGTTGCACATGCACATATTTAATAAGAACCATGCACTGCTAGCTTGTCTACCAGAAGATGATGATATTAGACTGGCCGGCGGCTACCGTGATGGCGGCGGAGTAGCCGGAGACGAGGCTGGCGTAGAGCGCGCCAACGCCGCCCGGGGTCGCCGTTGGCGGCGTGAACGCGAACACGATCAGGTCGTTGCTGCCGACGCTGATGAGGAAGAACGACCTCGAGAGCTGGACGCGCACCGCGGCGCTGCCCACCCTGGACTCCATCGCGGCCTTGGTTGACCCCATGTACAGCAGCTGTTTCGACAGCGGGATGTTCTTCCCCGCGTTCTACACGCATGCAATGCATTAATAGTTACTCCCTCCAATCCATAATAAGTGTCGTGGTTTTAGTTAATTCCGTGAGCTAGCACATCAACACCAAAAGCCAATGCTCACGTGCGTACGTGTGGAAACTTACAGTGGAGTCCAGGATGCCGGCTCCACCAGAAGCATAGCTCACACCTGTAGCGAGAGCGGTGACGATCAGGGGGGTGGTGTTTTGTCCGAGCGACAGATAAGCCGCCGGGCTCTCCTTCAGTCCCAGCTTCATTGCTGCATATACACGCATGGACGAATATGTATATGCACGTTAGACCATAGGTCATGCATCATAAATTGATATATCTCTGCCTAATATAAATAAACGTAAGGTGAGAGAGACACGTCGTCACCAACACCGATTCACGAATCGTAGATGTACTCCAGCCCATATTTGCGAACCCAATCCCCGATTCATGAATCGTAGATGTATACTTCTCATCAAACTCGATTAGTAGAATTTAGCGAATCACGAATCCGAATTGCGGACTTCCGAACTACAAATCGGGTAACTATGGTCCAATGGCTGATAGTTAAGCTTTATTATTTATGGAGCTTGGTTGGCCAACTTGATGTAAGGTGAGAGAGACACGTCGTCACCATCCCCGATTCATGAATCGTAGATGTACTCCTGCCCCGATTCACAAACCCAATCCCCGATTCATGAATCGTAGATGTATACCCCTCATCGAAGTCGATTAGTAGAATGTAGGGAATAGCGGACCCGAATTGCGGACTGACCGAAATGCAAATCTGGTAAGTATGGTCTAATTGTTGATAGTTAAGCTTTAATATTTACGGAGCTTGATTTGCCAACTTGATGTAAGGTGAGAGAGACATGTCATCACCAACCCCGATTAATGAATCATAGATGTAATCTAGCCCCGATTCGCGAACCCAATCCCTGATTCATGAGTCGTAGATGTATACCCCTCATCGAACTCGATTAGTAGAAAGTAGCGAATTGCGAACCCGAATTGCGGACCGACCAAACTGCAAATCTGGTAACTATTGCCTAATTGTTGACAGTTAAGCTTTATTATTTATGGAGCTTGATTTGCCAACTTCATGTAAGGTGAGACAGACAGGTCATCACCAACCCCGATTCAAGAATCCTAGATATTCTCCAACCCCGATTTGTGAACCCAATCCCCGATTCATGAATCATAGTTGTATACCCCTTATCGAACTCGATTAGTAGAATGTTGCGAATTGCGAACCCAAATTGCGGACCGACCAAACTGCAAATCTGATAACTATGGTCTAATTGTTGATAGTTAAGCTTGATTATTTATCGAGCTTGACTTGCCAACTTGATGTAAGGTGAGAAAGACACGTCGTCACCAACCCCGATTCAAGAATTGTAGATTTTCTCCAGCCCCGATTCGTGAACCCAATCCCCGATTCTTGAATCGTAGATTTATACTCCTCATCGAACTCGATTAGTAGAAAGTAGTGAATCATGAACCCAAATTGCGGACCGACTGAACTACAAATTTGCTAACTATGGTCTATCTGTTGATAGTTAAGTTTTATTATTTATGAATCTTGATTGCCAACTTGATGTAAGGTGAGAGAGACACGTCGTCACCAACCCCGATTCATGAATCGTAGATGTACTCCCCCGATTCGCGAACCCAATACCCGATTCATGAATTGTAGATGTATACTCCTTATCGAACTCGATTTGTAGAAAGTTGCGAATTGCGAACCCGAATAACGGACCGACAGAACTGCAAATTTGGTAACTATGGTCTAATTGTTGATAGTTAAGCGTTATTATTTATGGGGCTTGATTTGCTAAGTTGATGTACGGTGAAAGAGACATATCATCGCCAACCCTGATTCATGAATCGTAGATGTACTCCCCCGATTCGTGAACCCAATACCCGGTTCATGAATTGTAGATGTATAGTCCTCATCGAACTCGATTTGTAGAAACTTGCGAATCGCGAACCCGAATAACGGACCAACCGAACTGCAAATTTGGTAACTATGGTCTGATTGTTGATAGTTAAACTTTATTATTTATGGAGCTTGATTTTCTAAGTTGATGTAAGGTGGGAGAGACACATCATCACCAACCCCGATTCATGAATTGTACATGTACTCCTGCCCCGATTCACGAACCAAATGCCCTATTCATGAATCATAGATGTAGACCCCTTATCGAACTCGATTAGTACAAAGTAGCGAATCGCGAACCCAAATTGTGGACCGACCAAACTACAAATTTGGTAACTATGGTCTAAGTGTTGATAGTTATGCTTTATTATTTATGGAGCTTGATTTGCCAACTTGATGTAAGGTGAGAGAGACGGGTCGTCACCAACCCCAATTCATGAATCGTAGATGCACTCCAGGCCGATTGGCGAACCCATTCCCCGATTCATGAATCATATATGTATACCACTCATCGAACTCGGTTAGTAGAAAGTAGCGAATTGCGGACCGGCCGAACTGCAAATCTGGTATTTGGTAACTATGGTCTAATTGTTGATAGTTAACCTTTATTATTTATGGAGCTTGATTTGCCAACTTGATGTAAGGTGAGAGAGACATATCTTTACCAACCACGGCCACCTGGTTGTTATGCCAGATAGCTACAATAACCGAGCTAGCAGGCAACATCCTTATACGATGATACAGGCTGCATGCAACAAAGATGCAGTTTTCCAAATGGGTGAAGCGCAGAACTGTGCCATCCGGCACGGTGTTCATTGGGGCAAGGGGACGTAGTTGTACACGACGAGGTTCTTGACGCGGTCCTTAGATACTGTTGAAAGATATTAACTGGCCTTTGCTCCGTAGTGAAGCATGGGCGTTTTGCTTTCTATATACTCATGTACAATACGACCGATATATATAAAACATAGCTGCTAGCTAGATACGTACCGATGAAGTCGGCAACGTTGTAGCCGTTGCTGAACCGTCCAGTTGGCTTGGATCCTGGGTAGTCGACGCCGTTGAGGGGCTCGTTGGCCCTGGGGACGTTCGGCCCCGGCAAGTAGTTGTTGTTGCCAACGTCCAGCGACGAGTCCCCAAACACGTACATCGCCGGCACCTGCTTCACCATCTTACTCGGGCCGCCGGCGGCGGCGGGACTGATCAAGTACACCTGGATGGAGACCATAGCAACAAGACCCTTCATGGCCGGACTAACATTGTACCCCATGACCATGATGATGGTCTCTATGCTAACTATATAGCTTGGTTCTGATATTGCACTCTCAATCTCTTTGTATGCTGGTGGAGACGGGGCACAACTACTTATAGAAGCTCAGGTGCATGCGCGCGGTCTCATTCTACCATATTTTACAATTCATTTTGTCTGGGCTGACTTGATGTGTACGTATCTATAGATAGTCCGCAGTTTGTTTCTTTTTTTGACATTTAGCCCACAATTTGTTAGTAGGTCTGCATCGACCGTTAACGTGTCTGCTGTCTCGTTTTCAAATATATCTCATCTTTTCAGTAATAGTAGTTCATTATTTTTCTTATATATCAAATCGGAGAGTATATACGTGTAATATGTACTACCTCTGTAAACTAATATAAGACCTTTTAGATCACTAAAGTAGTGATCTAAAAGGTCTTATATTAGTTTACAGAGGGAGTAGTATATAAAAATATTTTGGTAGTATATATATAGCACTTTTTGGAGTTTTTCAATTGTCTTCATGTCGGCCGACTTGACCTATTCAGGCTGAATTTTGGCGAGATTGTTTTGTTGCCGAAGGTTAAGGAGGCTGAGCGGATCCAACAATATAGACTCATAGGCCTACTTAATGTCAGCTTCAAGATTTTAACCAAAGTAGCTACGAATAGGTTAAACTCGATAGCTGACCATGTTGTCTAGCCATCTCAAACGGCGTTCATGCAAGGAAGGAATATACTCGATGGCGTAGTAATCCTGCATGAGACCGTTCACAAGATGCACCAGAAAAACATGAGTGGAGTAGTATTCAAAATCGACTTTGAAAAAGCCTATGATAAGGTTAAATGGTTTTTCCTCCAGCAGGCCCTAAGGATGAAAGATTTCTCCAATAAACGGCGCCAGTGGATCCAAAATTTTGTAACTGAAGGTAGTGTGGCCATCAAAGTCAATGATGATGTAGGCCATTACTTTCAGACAAAAAAAGGACTACGAGAGGGTGACCCCATGTCCCCATTGTTATTTAACATTCTGATTGAGCGCGCCAAGCAGGACGGCCAGATTGCAGGAGTACTGCCACACCTTGTGGATGGTGGCCTCTCTATTTTGCAATATGCAGATGACACAATTCTTTTTATGGAACATGACCTGGACAAGACTCGAAACCTGAAACTCTTGCTTTCAGCGTTTGAGCAAATGTCGGGTCTTAAAATTAACTTCCATAAAAGCGAACTTTTCTGCTTTGGAGAAGCCGTTGAGGCGGCGACCGATTATGCTGACCTGTTTGGTTGTGCACATGGCCATTTCCCGATTAAATATTTGGGAATACCGATTCATTATCGGCGTCTCATCATTGCGGAGTGGAAGCACATGTAGAGGAGCGGCTAGAGAAATGGTTGAGCAGCTGGAAAGGCAAGCTGCTCTCAGTTGGTGGACGGCTGGTTTTGATTAACTCTGTCCACACAAATATGGTTCTCAATATGCTTTCTTTCTTTCAACTCCCAAAAGGGGTCCTGCAAAGACTGGACTATTTTAGATCTAGATTCTTTTGACAAGGAAACGGGGAAAAGAAAAAATACAGACTGGCCAAGTGGAGCATGGTTTGTAGGCCGAAAGACTAAGGTGGCCTTGAAATTCATGACCTGCAGGTCAAGAATGAGGCCCTACTTAGTAAATGGTTGTTCAAACTTCTTACTGAGGATGGTGTTTGGCAAACCATGTTGCGCAACAAGTATCTAGGCCAAAACGCTGTGTCTTAGGCATATTGAAAACCTGGCGACTCACACTTTTGGACTGACCTAATGGCGGCAAATAAACATCTCTTTTGTGTTGGGTCTTTTGCGATAAAAGACGGGTCGGAGGTTCGTTTCTGGGAAGACATCTGGCTAGGCAATGCCAGTCTCCGAGAACAATATCCAGCCTTGTACAGCATTGCTCGCGATAAAAATAATACTATTATGCAGGTGCTCAATTCATCCCCGCCGAATATTTCGTTCAGGTGGGATTTGACTGGCCCCCGACTTATGTCATGGCATAATCTTTTGTCCCGTCTGGATTCGATTAGCCTGACACAAGGCGGGGATGTGTTTCGTTGGAACCTTACTACATCAGGGTCTTTCACCGTAGACTCTATGTACCATGCGCTCATGCATTCTAAGGTACCGGTGAGTAATAATAAGAAAATGTAGAGGTCGAAGATTCCACTAAAAGTTAAAATCTTTATGTGGTATCTTCGTAGGGGAGTTGTGCTAACCAAATACAACCTGGCACGGCACAACTGGTAAGGGAGTAAGAAGTGTAGTTTTTGTACTCATGACGAGACAATCAAACGCCTCTTTTTCCAATGCAAGTTTACACGTTCTACATGGTCAGTCATTCAAATAGCGTCAAATTTGTATCCGCCCACAAGTGTTGCCAATATTTTTGGTCATTGGTTGGACGGTATTCCAAATAGGTTCAAAACGCTATTAAGGGTGGGAGCGTATGCCTTACTATGGTCGCTTTGGCTATGTAGAAATGATTTTTCTTTTAATCATAAAAATGTTTCTCCTCTGCAGGTTATTTTCCATTGTACGCACTCGCTATGTACGTGGTCTATGCTACAACGAGCGGAGGTCCAACCGCTATTCAAGGTATGTGTACGCGGTTGGAGCAGGTGGCTACGGAGGTTTTTACCCAACATGGGTGGCAGCATAACCTCCGGATCGGTCCACCTCACCTTTCGACATAGGCATAGTGTCGGTCTATAGGATTTTACTTTTGTCCATTTGTCCGTTTTTATTTCCTTCTGGTTGTCAGACTTTTGGTGTTTGGCTGTGTGCATCCTAGTTATGCAGAGGCCGAGTGTTACTCATAATGCTTTGTATCCACTTGATGCTACATTTTGAGTTAATAAAATCGCCCTTTATCGAAAAAATATACCACTTTTTAGGTAGTATGTACTTTTTTTAGTATATTATTTGATATGTACAAATATGAAGGTATTTTAAAAATATACTAAAAACTATGGACTCACATGCAATTTTTTTTATGTAGCTTGCTTTGAAAAATATTAGACATAGTATATGAGCATACTTCAAATGAAAACTAGCATATATACTACCACATGGTAGTATATGAGACGTGAGGGTAAATACCACTGGGTGATAGGATGTATTTTCCATATATATATATACTAGCACATGCGCCCGTGCGTTGCAACGCGAGAATCAAATGGCCTCGCGCCCGTACCAATCCATCTGTGTTGTCACTTTTCCTCTTCGCCACCATCGCATATGGTGGTCTTGTTGTCCACCTATGTACGACGAGTGATCTATCATAAGGAGATGAGCTTGATCATCACACTTGGCCACACCACTTTCGCAAGCCGCTTCATGCACCGATTTATAATTTCGCGGCCTTAGTGATAATAGTGGGTGCCAGCCCTATCCCACCTACACTTGGTGCATGCACAGTCCCCACACTCCCGCGACCGCGCCTGCGATGCTCTCCTAAAGTGTGTGGCCGTGGTGGCCGGCCAGGGCCAGGGAAGGAACATCATCGCCGATGTCAGGGCGGGAGACGCCGCGGTTCGTGGGCGATGGACGAAAACATGGGATGTCGGGCTGTTTCGGTTCGTGTGGCGTGCGGACATCAAGCTCCCTCGCGCCAGCTTGCGACGTGAATTTCGTGGGCTTGCTCGCGAGTGGTGGGTTTGTCGCGTTGGTGGAGAAGCGGCCGGCGGGGCAGGAAGTGGGGAGAGATAGCCAGGAGTTCACGGTTTGATTTCCGGCGAGACACGAGTACACGACATATGCACCTTGATTGATTCTTCTGTAGCAAGATATGCACATAGCAAGCTAGCTAGCTAGCTGCTGGATTGATTCGCTGACTATCGTTTAGCTAGCTAGCTGCGGGGTCTTTTTATGTAGGCCAAGCTCCACGTCCTAAGAACTGACTGGGCAAGGTGGTACGAAAGTAGTCGTCAAGCTATTAATTTTGCTGCTGCTGTACATATGGGCAAGCGTTCATACGTAAAGCAGCGAACGAACTGTATGGGTTGGCTTTCGAGGCCCAACATGAGAAATCGCTATTGCATCACACGCATCGCTGGTAAAGTTTAGTACCACCTCGGCTAGCTAGGAAGATAGGTGGCATCAACAAGTCTATAAAACACAGCTGCGGGACGGACCAAAAAATCGGAGAAACGCACCATGACCACATTTTGCTGCATCACCAAGATACACTATCACTCTCAATTTCATAAAATCATCAACAATTTTTGAAATCATGAACATTTTTTAAACTCATGCACATATTTGAAAACGTGAACATTTTTCAAATTCATGAAAACTTTTACAAATTTTCGAATATTTTCTAAATCAAGAACATTTTTTGAATTCATGAACATTTTATACTATTTGCAAACATTTTTTTTAATAGTGTCAACATTGTTTTAAATAATTATCTTGAATCGGTGAACATTTTTTTGGAAATTGGTGGAACAAGTTTTGAAATTCGCGAACATTTTTTTGATTTAACGAACATTTTTTTGATTTAACGAATATTTTTTGAAATGCATGATCATTTTTGAATCAGCGAACATTTTATGAATGAATAAATTATTTTGTAAGTCACGAAGAGTTTTTGAATTTTTAGGATATTTTTCCATTCATGAACATTTTTTGAATTGGCAAAATTTTGTTCCACTTCATTAACATTTTTTAAAGTACGAACTTTTTAAAAAATCATGAATATTTTTAGATTTCCCGAACATTTATTTTCAAAATTTCAAACATTTTTTGAATAAGCAAACATTTTTTTACAAAATCGCGAACATTTGTTGAATCCACAAACATTTTATGATTTATAAAACATTTTATTCCAAATTCTCATTTTTTTTTTACTTTTCGAAACTTTTTTGAAGTCCAAAATTATTTAAAGTAGAAAAAAATAAAACGGAAAAGAAAACAAAAAAATAAAAAACGAAATTTAAAAAACAGGCCGCCCGGACATGGGCCGGCCCAAACGGGCGCGTTGCGTCTTCTCCTAGCGCGCAGAGCGCGGTATAGGCCGGCCCAGGCGGGGGATTCCTTTATCAATTATAGGTGGCATTGGTGGGTAATATTTTAGAACATTAGGGGTAATTTTCATGACGTACCGCCAGAAGCAATAGCCCATTTATTATTACTAGTAAATGTGCCCGTGCGTTGCAACGGGAAGAAGAAATCATAAAGGTTTATGCCAATCTTGTTCCATCGATGCCCCCCTTTTGCGCTTCCATTGCTGTGCCCATTTTGCTATTCTTGGATAGCTAAAAGGTTTGTATTAATCTATGAGGTTATTGTGCAATGACAAGTTTAGTTAACTTTCTGCAAAAGTATGCCAATGGCCTCATGAGTCATGATGGATACACCTCAGAGAGTAGACCTGAAAGGTAAGGCAAAACATACAACATCGGTCGGCAGCTCGGCTAGGGAGGCAACATCCAGTGGCAGCACCGGCATCAAAGAAGAACCATCGTTAGATCATGGAATGCTAGAGCCTTCAACCGGAGAGAACATCAATTGGGTGTCCTTGATCTTGTGGATACTATCCTAGATGAGCCGAAGGACTGGCACTTGGCGCGTATAGGAGTTGGCGGCCTACATCGATTTGTGAGAGAGTAGCCTAGTATTTTCTTTTCGCTATGTTGATGTCCGCATCCACGTGAGTATTCTTGTAAATATTGTATGCTCTCTCGAAAATGCGTAATATAGTGATGTCATGTGTCTGTTTCTCTGAAAAGGCTATAAAAATATGGCAAGCAATTTGCGTGCTCTCCAAAAACACACAAACGCAGATGCTTACCTCACATCAGTTCCGTAAACTGAAAATTACAAAGATGAATTGATTTTTGTACGTCATTTTCTATTTAGTCAGAAACATACATAATAATGGTAAAAATGTGAAATTTGAGAAGAAGCAAAACCACGAAACTCAGACCTAAAAGCAGTACAAGACTATTAACTCAGAACAAATGACATACATCATTCATTCCGCCAGCACGACCAACAACATCAAAGAAAATATCCTCAAAAGGATTTCCAAAACTGCCGTTGAATCTACCAGCTCTACCACATCCAACACTCTCATACTGGTCAGTGCCAACCTACAAAAATCAGGCCAAGTTATCAATGCAGATTCCATGGTAGCATGAGATTTTGAGGGGCATGCTGACTCTAAAAGGTTGGTGTTATATTTTTTTAGAAAGGTTGATGATCCTTGCAAATAGTATAGGGAAACAAAAACCAGACAATTAGTCGAACTATTTGTATCTAATTATTATTTTTATTTCAAGCAATTAATTTTCTGTAACTCATGAACATACAAGAAAACAGCCATTAATTTAAAGTCATAGCAACGTAGACATGTGTATAATCACAGAAATTAAATTGTGTTACCTGATCATGGAGAGTTCTTTTTTCTTCATCCTTTAGATTCAACAGAGAAGAGGCGGAAAGGGATGTATCAGCAGTTCAGTAATATTCGAAGCTCTATGATTAAGCATCGCATGCTGAAAGAAATTCAAGTACCTCATAAGCTCACTGAACCTCTTGAAACTTCATTTCCTCATCAGCATCGCCTTTATTTGTATATGGATTGAGCTTTGTTCGCAAGCTTTTAGGAGAAAGCAAGAGTAGAAAGATGCTGAAGTAAATTGCATGACATCCAATATGAATTATTTAATAGTGTAGTGTATACGAAAAAGATAATTCCATTCAAAAAATATCAAACATCCAAATGCCCTTTGCGTACAGCTAACCTGTACATGCTTCAAAAGTCCACACACCATTTATTTTTATTTTTTAGGCATGTTTTTGGAATTCGTTAGCATAGAGGCCTAGGCAAATGTTGACAACAAAAAACTCAAAGAAACCGTAACACTGATAACGGGTGAACAGTGATCTGATTTCTGCAGAAAATACTCATGAAGAACTAAAATGGGTGCACGGTCATTTGATTTATAAGCATAAAACTGATCATGCTTATGCCACACATTTAGCACATAATGTGTGCATATTTGGAGCATGGAACATCTACCAACAAAAACTACTCCTCGAGGTAATCTTCGAGTTTAATCTTAAAACAACACATAAAGCTACAGATTACAATTTAGATGCACAAATTTGGCTCACTCAATTCAGTTTAGAGAGTACACACAACCAATTCTGGAAAAATAATGCCAGGCCCAATTGTAACAAGCCATACCATGTTATGCGCCTTCTTGATCTTGCCCTGCCCGGCATCTTTGCTCACGAGCAATCCTTCTTCACTTGAGTCCTGCTTGAAATCTTGAAGGCCTAACAAATCAGAAGCAATTAAAATCATCTCATCGGTAAAATTTTGTGCTAGATCAAACCGCCCAGGTTTTTTCAGATCACTGATCAGTGCACGATAGACATCAACCAAAGGTTGGTGTGACTTACTGGTGCCTAGGACTCGGGCTCACCTCCTGCCAGCGACGGCGGCCAGAGGAGCGTCACGAATTACTGCTATATTTTTGCAAGATCTGGCATTGCTAGGACCTCGCTGGATGGTCACGGTAGTGGAGCAGCTCCTGCACTCTGACTCTGGGTGGATGATCGTCCCCGGCTAGGGAGTTGCAGCCGTGGGTGGTCGTTTCCGGCTGGGGCCGCCTCAACATAGCCCTATTTATTTTTTTCTTCTTCAGGAATTGATCCAAGGCTCAGGCCGCCTCAACATAGCTCCGCCACTGGCCTGGAGGAAGGCACTTTTAGTTTTTTTTTCTGCTAACAACATATGCACCGCATTGATGAACAGGTCGCACGTCAGATTTGTCAATGAACATACTCCAGGATGAGATAAGAATTTTTAAAAGGACATTTGGAAATTCGAAGACCTACGTCGTTATCACCGCTTGATGATCCAAGGCACCTCTCTGAAACTTCTTTGGCCAAGCATGTCGCTGCACCTCGCCTAGACCTAGCATGACCAGAAAAACAATATATAATAAATTGTCAAACCAGACCAGATAAAACTGTGAATTGACGCAAATTAGACCTTTATTCATTTTTCTTAATTTGTGGTCAATGGCAAATGCCTGAAGTTTAGGCTTAATAACATGAAAGGAGAGCGATTATGTGTGCGTAAAATGCTAATTACAATTCAGATTGCTGTAAATAATTGCAACACTTGTATGCTTGGACTTTTGATGCCAGACCAAAATATGATACGCGTGCGTGAGCACTACGACTGGCCCGGTGATGCAAAAAAGATCAAACACTCTCGCGTAGCCTATTTTTCACGTGTCAAAAAGCAAAATTTCGATTGGTATACTCCAGTTTCAAGCAGACTCACATCCCACATAAATGAGATAATTACACCTACGGTCCTCGTACTCTCTGGCATGTAACACGACGGTCCCGGGACTCGCGGAATGCTCCACTACGGTCCTCAAATACGAGGATACGCTCCAATACGGTCCTGGCTACGCCCAGCCAGGTGCCACGTCAGTGCACAGTAGATGTGCGGGCCCCCCATGTCAGCATATGAGAGAAGAAAACAAGGAAAAATAAAATGCTAGGCCGTGGTTCGAACCTGAGACCTAAGGAAAAGCGGACAGACGAGCTATCCATTCGGCAACCTATCCGTCGTGGTCATATATTAGCTAGAAAGCTATATAGAGTAGTTTTTATTTTTTTTTGAGCAGCGCTATATAGAGTAGTTGCACATATAGCTTTCAGCTGCGCACATAACTGGCCCGGCCCAGTAGCGTAGCGTATCTCTTCTTCTTTTTCCTCGAATCTTAAAGCGATTTTCCTGTACGTTGCCTACCGGTTTCCTTTTTATTTTTACACAGGTTTATGTTTAATTTTCCCATTTAAAAAATATAATCATTATTAATATACAATTTTTGTGCATTTTAAATCTTTAATTTATTTTCATATAATTGGTCCAGCCCAGTAGCGTACCGTACCTCTTTTTTTAATCTTCAAGCGATTTTCCTGATGCGTATTCTATCCTTTTTTTTACCAAGTTCATGTTTATTTTATTTTATTTCTATTTTTAAATTTCATTTTTTCCATATAAAAGAATACAGTTATTGTGTATTTTAAATATTTATTCTATTTTCATTAATTTGTGCCTTGAAGATGTAAACATGAACTTTTTCCAAAATTTATGTGGATTTAAAAAAATGTAAGAAAAATGTATGTATCTTCATTCAGGACCACAAGCACGCGCAATTATTGTGTATCTTCATTGTATATTTAAAATACAATAGCTCGGGTGGCTAGCTCGGCTGCCCTCTTACCCAGAGATCTCAGGTTCGATCCTCGGCCTAGCATTTTATTTTTCCTTGTTCCTCTCTCTCCTATGCTGACATGAGGGCCCCACACATCTACTGTACATTGACGTGGCACCTGGCTGGGCGTAGCCAGGACCGTATTGGAGCGTATCCTCGTATTTGAGGACCGTAGTGGAGCATTCCGCGAGTCCCGGGACCGTCCTGTTACATGCCGGAGAGTACGAGGACCGTGGGTGTAATTATCTCCACATAAATAGCTTTGATTTTCAATCCTATTCTCGCGCATTTTATTTTAGTGAGACATAAGGCTCATAGTTTTATGCACAAAAAATAGAAGAGACTAAACCAAAGACAATTTAAGACTACCACATTTTATCATGTGGCTAGTAGTGGCCATACTCCACCATCTAGTTTGTGCAGAAGTTCAGAGGTAGCCAAGATGAACACTTTGGTGGTAAATCAGTTGAAATATGATTATACAAACATGAGCACATGATTCGAAACTATCATGTATAGATTGTATATTAGATCTAAGCAATACACATGAACACATCACCACACATAACTTGCAGTTTCCTTTCTTAACTGATGTGTGCACTACCAGATTATGCAGGAATTAGCTATTTTACATGGGACTAAAGTATTAGGAGAGCCAGGGTTTATATGCCAACAAAGAGTATGCAGATACTACATTTCATTGAGCCATTTTTCTATTTGTATCGATTTCGATCCCTGAACTTCCAGAAACCTGATGTGGCGATGGATTACTTTTAGTCGCCCTTATGGCCACCTATTAAACACACTGCAATGCATCTTCCACACATCTGGCGTGTATGTAAACTGCTATCTACAGCAGGGTCAGACTATGTTAAAATCATCAAGTGCCTTGTACCAAGTAAAGAGTAATCATCAAGTACCAAGTAAAGAATATTACCGAGCCTAGATTGCTACCCAACTCGCAGATTTCATCTCCCCTGCCTGGGTATCTAGGCAGAACCAAAATTGTACAACTTGGAATTCAGAGAGATGCATTGCATCCTTCAACCAAGGAGCAGTCGATGCCATCCCATCTGCATACTGAAAAGGGCCACCAATCCACTTTCTTCCTGAAAAACAGGGCAGAGAGGAACAGAGTGGAGATATATAACAGGAGATACACATGAAGGCTGGATTTCTTCAGATTTCCTATGACTTTCCAACGAACAGCCGATTGGTTTAGCACAGGTGCCATGTGTGAGTGAACACTAATTGACGACCGAGGTCCTTCGGATCCTCTAAATTTCAAATGTCATAAAAATAAAAATACAAACACTAACACAAATCCTCAATGGGTCAATGGCTCTGAAAATTGCCGCGACACTATGCTCGTGCATAGCATTCTGCCCGAGGAGAGGCGTCACCGTCAGTGCTCGAGGGCGTCGATGGCCGAGCTCGCAGCCACAGTCCCACACATCTACCATGCCATAGGCCGCAAAATCACCATGCTCAGGGTGTTCGACACCATGCAGCAGCACAAACTAAACTCATAACAGTTACATTATTCACAATATTTGTAGAAGCATTGAACCTTCAGGAAGTTTTCCATGGGCTTTAGGAACTACATACCCCATGGTCGTTGTGTCACTGAATTGTCATCACGAACATATTAATCTCTGTAGCATAGCTTGCTTGAGCTTCATCAACAACATTATCTAGTATTTCATAAACCTAGGACATGTCAAAACAAAATGATGGGCAGGCAAGAAACAAAATGTAACACCAAAGTAACATTGAAAAAAGAAAAGCATAATCCATTGAGATATACCAAAATGCAATCCACGTGGTCCTAGTCCTGTAGCAAATTCTGTCTAATGCTTACATATTACGTCTAATGCTTCTATGACCTGCAAATTAGCTGGTATAAATAAATATCAAGCCACAATGAAAACAATTTGTTCACTCTTCACAGGAGAACAAATGTTTCTCTCAGCCGCTAGGATGAAGCAGTGCAGAAACGCATATTGTTCCTTTTTTTCCTTTCTTTCAGCTCAAAACACCAGCAAGCTTTATACTACACTCAATAGATAATTCTCAGGAGAAGAGTATGGAGACCACGTACCTGTAGCAAATTCTGGAGAGAACTTATGTATACGAATGCAAAACTGCTTGGAGCTGATCAAGTCTGCTACTGCCGTGTCTACCTCTGAATCGCATCGAACCTGGGTACCTCTCCGTGGTCAGGAGAATCACCTGGACGTTTCCTGTGGTCTACTCGTCCGCCATCTACTTCTCCTGGGTACCTCGTCGTCGGCCCGACGGAGCTTGCCGTCGTCGCCGGAGATGGAAGGCGACCGGAGATAAGGGGGAAAATCACACCAACGCATGAACGCACCACCGAATCGAACGACCCAGTGCCGGGACCGGCCGCCGAAGGCACTGCCCCTGTGAGCTGCTGCAGCCCCTCGCGCCGAGCACCGTATTGGAGAGCGGTTGCAGCAGAGGAGGAGAGAGAGAGGTGCGGCGCCGGCGTCCAGTGTCGCCGGCGGTGGAAAGCGCAGGGGTGGGGGGCACTTTGCTAGGGGTGCGAGCGGCGGCGTGGTAGGCGATGGCGGCGCGCGGCGGAGGCGTCGGGGCCGGCGCCGGCGGCAAGCGTTGGAGGAGTCGGGGCCGGCGGCGCGTGGCGCCGTGGAAGAGGGTGGCGGGGGGCACTACGGGTAGGGGTGCGAGCGGCGGCGGGGTAGGAGATGGCGGCGCGCGGCGGAGGAGTCGGGGCCGGACGGCGCACGGCGGAGGAGTGGGGGCCGGCGGCGCGCGGTGCCGTGGCAGGGGGTGGCGGCGCGCTGGCGCTGGAGGTGGAGACGGGAGGTGGAGGGGGAGGCGTCGTGGGTCTTCTGTTTTTTTTCTTTTCTTTCGCACGTATCGATCGATTCGGCTTGACTTTCAATTGGACTGCGGGTTGATTTCAGAAAACGTCAAGGACTTTTTCGCAAAAACGCCGACGACGTACGACCAGAAACCCAATTTGCTTTATTATTATTAGGTAAAGATTAGGGGTATAGATATGTGACATACTTTATCTACTATCAGATGTAGTTACCCCTACTTCTATGGCCTCCACATGTCCCTGTACGTACGAGCGATCCAACCGGGTATAGAGGAATCGATCATGGGCAGAAACCATTAACCCATGAGCTGCCGTATATAATTAACAGGCGGAGAAAAATATATTTTTAGATAAATCAATCCCTAATTAATAGGTGGGAAGGTACGTGCAACTAATCACGGGTGGAAGCTAGCTATAACGGAGGCGTTGGGGCTTCGTGTGAGACGGCAAAAGCAACAGCTGATTAGTAAAAGAAAAGTTGGATTTGACGGTATGGACAGAGGCGTTGGATCGGAAGAGTCAACCGGTGAAGAGAAAGGACACATCACTATTTCCCTTGAGTAAGTATACTATCAATCTAAGTAATACTACTAGCAGTATATAGATATTGATTTTTTTTTTCTCTTGCAGTCACTACAGAAGGTGACGTCGAAAGCAGAAGTTCTATCTCGGCAGAGTAAGAAAGGCGGAGATACATCCCAAAGGAAAAAAGTTTAAAGCCGGTAGCTTTTGAACCAACAGGAGAACTGCATGGTAGTAGCTCTGTGGTTCCTAAACCAATGTAAATCAGGTACTGAGGCACCCGTGGTCAGCAAGGACACAATAAGAGTACGTGTGGCCGTGATTCAACTTAGAACAGAAAGTAGCCAGTATGGTTAGTTTGGTTATGTGAAACTCAGTACTTTTGTAGTTTTAAAAGGATTGTTCGTGAAACTGTTTTCATAGAAATTGTAATTCATTTGGTTTACCAAGCTGTTGACACTTGTGTGGAGACTGATCAATAGATATTCCTTCTTATTAGCATATAGTTATATATTTTTAAGTTGGTAGCAATATTTTATTACGTCAATTCAAATAAGTTTACATGATGTTGGTCACCAATGCCTTTTTTTGTTCCATTCCTTCTGTACTGGACTTCGCCATGGATGACATACTCTGAATCGATGTGGAGTATGGAGCATGTGTACATACTACTAGTAGATATTGCATTCGAGCATATAAAGAACTAGGCCTTAGACAAGGCACTACTGCAGTTAAGTCCATCGCACACAGTTAGAAACCCAACGTATCACACACGTGATTCTTTCGTCACGGCGAACTGCGCGGCATGCCCCATGCCCGCTCCGACGAATTGCACAGCCTACTCCGGCGTACTGCACGGTTGAGCTCCTCCCCATGTGACCGTCGACGGCGGTTGGGTGAGGTCCTGCACGCTAGTGACAGATCCGAGAAGATGAGGGAAGACCAGTAGCGTTAGAAAGAGGGCTGGCTCACCTGTCGAATCTTACCGAGGGGGCGCCATGGGGAGCACACTCCGTCCTCCCGTATGCCCACCCGCGCAACGGCAAAGAAGGAAGTAGTGGAGGGGGAGGCGGCTAGCCAGAGAACCTTGGGGAAGAGGGCGGCGCCACGTCTCCGGCAGAGCAATGCCACTGGAGGTCAGCGCTGCGACCGGGATCCGTGGTCGCGCGCGGCGTTGCGGGCCGTGGGCGGCCAAAGCTGGCACGGGGGAGGTCCGGTGACGGTCGGAGGCGGCCGCGGAGGTGGGGGTGGGATTGGCGGGAGGGGCGATGTGCAGAGGGCCATTTTGATCGGGGAAGATGCAGTGGAGAATGAGGTAGGTGGTGGAGGAATGGGGAAGGTGCTGTCCATTGGGGGCTAGGTAGGCGGCGGTTTGGTCTTTGTGGCGATGCAGGTTAATCAGATCCAGGTCATGGCGCGTGCTGGAGGAAGGCGAGAGGGCGGCGGCGCGTGCGGGGTGTTGTGGCTGCCCGGCTGGAAGGCGTCGGGGCGGCGGCGGTTCGGGGCAGCGCGTGGGAGGTAGGTGGTGGGGCGGCTCGGGGTTCTAGCAGACGGGGGCTTGCTGCCCGACCGGCGGTGGTGGAGGGGAGAGGAGGGGCGCGGCGGTGCGGCGTCACCGGCGGAGGTAGGTGGTGGGGGTTCGGGAGGTTGGTGCCGAGGGGATTTGAGTCGTGCGGGGTGGGTGGGGAGAATTTACGAGAGAAGAAGGCAGGGGTCAGGTGGGTGGGTTTTTTTTAGGTCTCTGCGCGGTTCGTTTCGGGCGATGCAACAGTACGTTTGTGTTAGTAGAATAAGAATTTTGTTTGTAGAATAAGGTCTTAAGGGGTGTTAGTAGAATAGACCCACCATATATATATATATATATATATATATATATATATATATATATATATATATATATATATATATATATATATATATATATATGACAAATGTTTCCTACGACCGGGTGTAATTACTACCACTTTTGTTTGGTATGTTCTAGGTAGTATTTATCGTACCGGGGAGTATGTACGCGTACTATGTAGTATATAAAAATGTTTAGGTAGTATATATAATACTTTTTAGGTAATATGTATCATATTTTTAGCATACTAATTTTTACGGACAAATATATACGTATTTCACAAATATAATAAAAATTATGGGTCAACTTGTAATTTTTTCATGTAACTCACTTTGGAGTATCTTATATACAGTATGTGAACATACTCAAAGTGATAAATTAGTATATATACTACCACTTGGTAGTATATAAGACATGGATGTAGTTACACCCGGTAGTAGGACAAATGTTTACTGTGACCGGGTATAGTTACTCCCACTTTTGTTTGGTATGTTCTAGGTACTATTTATCGTACCGGAGAGTATGTACGCGTAGTATGTAGTATATAAGAATATTTAGGTAGTATATATATATATATATATATATATATATATATATATATATATATATATATATATACGAGCTATTTTGTTACTATTCTGTTTCTTTCGTCGAACTGACCCATATTTAATATTTGAACTGTATCAGGCGAAAGGACGAACTATTCGTGATTTTAGTTAAAAAAAAATTCTGTCAGAACGGAGCGTGTAATACATCGTTGGAAAGCTATAGACAGCATGATTATAACTCATATTGAACTTTTTTTTGCAAAATCCTCATGATTTAAGAGCAGTTTTGAAAAAGGTGTTTTTTTCAAATTCAAAAATACAAATCATATTTTGTACATAGTTTTCAAACGGTTTTTCAGAATTGAGCAAATGAGATGGCGTTGGAAAGCTGCTGAAAATCCACTCCTTTTATGTATAGAAAGTTTTCACAAATTTCATACGATGTAAGAGTAATTTGAAAAATGGTGAAATTCTGGACGAAACGTATTTTTGCTTCTTTTTGCAAACGGTTTGTCGGATTGACGCAAATGATATGGCGTCGAAAAGCTATGGAAATTGCAAAACTTTTTTGTATAGAAAGTTTTTCTAAATTCCTTACTGTTTAAATTCAAATTGAAATACGATGAAAATTTGTTTTGAATGTAATTTTTTAAAAGTTTGTCGAAATGGGGCAAATAATATACCGTTGGAAAGCTATAGAAAAATGCGAATTTTTTTATGTTGAACATTTTCTCAAATTCTCAAACGTTTAAGAGTAATTTGGAATACAGTGCGATGGATCCTGCAGTTTTTCCGTCCCGAAAATAGAGTACTCGAACTGAGCCCTGTGCTGGTTTGAACTGTGCTTTGTTTGACACGATGAACTTTACTCTGTTTTTCGGTAATGTTTTCTTCATAACTTTTTAACCGTTTATCCGAATTGAACAAATAATATATGTTGAAAAGCTATTGAAAAGACACAACTTTGTCATGTTGAACATTGTTTTTCAAATTCACCACGTTTTAATAGCAGTTTTGAATTCAGTCAAATTTGTTGAACTTGTTTTTTTTTCATTTTTCAGATTTTCGGGTTTGAACTTTTATGATTGTAGTGTATGAACTTATCCATGGTTTTTTATCCTTTTTGTACGGTTTTATTTTTTATTTTTGAACTTCCTGTTTTTTTGCATTCAAACTTTTTGAAACATCGAACTTATCATTGTTTTTAATTCAAACTTCCACGTTTTATTTTTGGGACCTTTTTTTCTTTCTTGTTTTTTAATTCGAACTGATATTTGTTCTTAATTCAAATTGACTTCTAATTCAAAGTGATCGTTGTTTTTTAATTTGAACTGATCATTGTTTTAAATTGAAACTAATCATTGTTTCAAATTCAAACCATTTTTTAATTCAAACTAATCATTTTCTTTTAATTCAAACTGATCATTGTTTTTAATTCGAACTAATCTTTGTTTTTAATTCAAACCAATTGTTTTCCTTTCTTGCACACACATCGAACTGTCATGTACATTTTCTTTTATGAATCGATGATAGAATACATGTTGGCTTGTTGGCCACCGGTTCACGTACACATAGGCCGCCTGTTCACATCAAACTGTCATGTACATTCTAGCAAACATAGGCCATCGGTTCACGCAGACATTCGAGTACACATGTAACGTGCGCTCGGAAAATTCTAATACTCAAAATAAGGCATGCTTCCAGTCTTCACATTTGTAGGTCTAGTCGGTCCCCATGTTGGCTTCACCTGCTCACCATGCCTTAGCAGGAGAACATGTTCTGTGCGCCAACGTTTGGGGCTAGGCACATCCATCAAGCGCCCATGGTTGTACCTGCCAAACCATGCAACACTGCTACTAATGTTAGATATGTGAGATAGAATAGCAAATAGATGAGAAATAGAACTCAAAATAAATTAGAGATATAACTGCAATGAGAGAGAGAGAGAGAGAGAGAGAGAGAGAGAGAGTACGCCCCAGATGGGACTTTGCCGCGCTGAATTGTTATGTATTTTTTCCACGAAGTGAAAACAAAGTACATACTGAACTGTCACTCCCAATGTACTGCCTTGATGCAATAACAGAACCAGAACAATAAGGAATCAACAATCTATAATGCAAGCTTGACTTGTATAAATCTGGTGCCAAATTGACTACTAGAACTGTTGAAGCTTTTGTTCTAAAACACTGAAACTAGATCCTGACAAATGTTTTAAACAAGTTCTATAAGGCTTCGGTGAAAATAGTTCGGTGTTTTTTTGGGACACACACTACACCACAACCCTTAATTGAGGGCAATTAACTGCCGGGAGAAATACCATCATAAAGGCAATCTATCTGCCGGGGAGTATTCTACTGCCGGCAGAAGTATCCAATGGCAGATAACTGCCGGGAGAAGTCAAACAATAAGGGCATCCACACTGCCGGCAAAGATGCCCATTTCTCATGACACAATATCTGCCGGCACAACTAAACTATGGCATATTATCTGCCGGGGACTACTTGTGGGGCCAAACCAAAATAATATGGGCCTAGGCGCGCGATAGCGCGGGAGAGCCCGCGAGATGCGAAAATTTTCGCTCCAGATAAACAAAATCCCCAAACTCGAACTCAGACCGAAATCCCCAAATCGACCACCCTGAGCTAGCCTCTCCCCGAGCACACTCCGTTGCCGCCGCCCACCCTCCGCAGCTGCCGACCGGCCTCCGCCACACCCCAGTGCCAGCTTCCTCCCTGACCACGCCGCCGACCACCGTCCGTGGTCCTCCACACCCAAAGGCATAGCTGGGCCCCAGGCTACCAGGGCCATGGCCCGGGGCGTGGGAAAAAAATTTAGCCTATATTTTCTAAAATTTCAGAAGTGGCCCGGGGCGTTGGCACGGCCCGGCCCAGCACCTGTCCCTGTCGACGACCAGTTCACCAGAGACCAAAGGCTGCCCGTTGCGAGAGACGAACCCTACGCATCAAGCCAGGCATTGCTGGAAAAAAAAGTGCATCAAGCCACGCAGCCAGCCGCCGGCCGCTGCTCGTCAAATCCGGCGACCCCGTGCATCTGCTCGTCCGACGAGGTGGCGACCCCATCCAGTCCATCTGCACGCCGGTGAGGCGGCGACCCCGCTTGCACGGCTGCACCTGCACTCCGCCGCTCGTCCGCGACCTCGCTCGGCCTCTTGTCCAGCGACGCCGCACGCAACCGCTCGTCCGGGCGTCCAACGACCTCGCTCCGCCTCAGGCCTCCTGCCACCGTCCAGCCAGCCAGGTATTCCCCCTCTGTCCTCTGCCCACTCCCGAATCCTAATTTCCTTTGACTAAGCACACAACAGGGTATCTATTAGTTGTTTTTGCTCTCTGAGTTAATGCATCAAATTACCCTTTCAATCAATTAGCTCCATTCAAATTGATGCTTCAAAATACGCCTTGATTAGTTGTTTAGTTGTTGAAGTAGAAACTGGTTTCCTAAATTTTGTTCCAATTTACAAGAACACAAGATGAACAAAAGAACCACGACAATGCCATATTTTTTTCAACCACAAAGCACTGATTCCATAGTAACAGCAACATGCCCTTCAACTCAACCAAGTGATGATATTCCTCGTGTTATAGCTCAACTTAAGCCCGGTGATATCGAACCAGACCCTTTGATTTGGTACCCTCTTTTGTATTATTTATCCTTGATATTGTCTTTTGTTATGTGTTACATTATCAAATGAAGCTCTATTAAATATTGTGTTCAGGTTTTTATCAGTTGCAAATGAGCGTTACTTTTGGTATGCCTTAAAACTGGGGTAGTTTTTGAGAAAATTTTTGGCCCTTCATTTTTGGCCCAGGGCGTCGGCCAATCCTGGGTACGCCGTTGTCCACACCCAGTGCCACTCCTCTCGGACCATGCCGCCGAGCACCCTCCGCCGCCCCGACCACCATTCGCCGGACCTCCAGCAAGGCAGCAACGCCCAAGCAGCCAATCCGACCACGCGTTCTCTGCCAGGCTCCTCTAAGCACGAGTTGCTCAAGCGTTTCAGCGGAAGGATCTGTTCGAGCGAGGATGACCACAAGGATGACGTCTAACTTCCACCAGTTTTGGCATGACCACGAGGTAATCCAGTTAGGTTTAGTCTTGATTTGGCTGTCTTACCTCCCCGTACAGCAGCCTTGGCCCCTTCCCCATCTGCCCTCGCTGTAGCACATGGCTGCCAACATTGTATTCTCCTCGGCTTGCAGGATCCCCAAGCGAGTGGCAGATGCAAAGGAATTGAGCAAAGGTTCCGCCTTTCATTTTATCCCTTTGGTCCCATACGATCCTCCCATGGTTGAGCAGTCGTAAGGGTTATGTTGTCTCTCCATGTTGTTGGTCATATGAGCGCAACTAATATTTGCTTCCTGTGATCTAGGGAAGTATAAAATTGATGTTTCCTACCTGCCATACTCATCTATTTCTGTTTTCAGTTGACATGCCTACTGTACGAATTACAGTCTTTGATACATTAACTTATCCCTTCAAATTTGACAAGCATGGAAGAATCTGAATATCACAGGTTATGATTTCTTTGTTTCCTAACCATCACTCTCCTGTTATTATTTAGCATATGCTACTGACTGCTGTGTTCATGCTTATATCCTTTGGTTATTGTTTATAGCAAACCAAAATAAGGATTTTGTGTTCATCTCTGAAATTCATAACGATGGTTGGTATTTATTCTTTAAAGGAAATGCAGCACTAGTAGAAAAAGGGCCATTTGTCCCGGTTCGTAAGGGCCTTTAGTCCCGGTTCTGGAACCGGGACTAAAGGGTCGGGACTAAAGCCCAAAACCTTTAGTCCCGGTTTGCTTACGAACCGGGACCAAAGGCCCTCCACGTGGCGCTGCCTGGGGCGGGGGAGGGAGGACCTTTAGTCCCGGTTGGTGTTACCAACCGGGAATTTTTTTTTTGAATTTTTTTTAATTTGTTTTTTTGATTTGTTTTTAAGTTTTATTCCGAATTTCAAATCTTTGAATTATTTGACAATTTAATCTCTAGAGTCTCTAATCAGCACTCATTCCAAATCGTCTAACTTCCCGGCCGGTCACCCATCCTCTCACTACTCCAGCCCGAGCACGCTTAACTTTCAGGTTCTATCTCCCCTAGTTTCCAAGTCGGCACTTGTTGTTTTCCTGACATTCTTAAGCTATCAATCATGTTAACCCTTAGGTCTTGATGTCACATGATTTAATTTTTTGAATTCTAAACAATTATTAAAATAAACAAAATAAGTATTAATAATATTGAATTTCAATGAAAATAAAATAAGTAATAATATTATTTTATTCATTTTTTTTGCCATTTATTCATTTAATATGACATAATTAATATCTTTAAATCTGTAAATCAAAATTCGACAAATAATATATCCATTATTATCAGAAAAATGTGAGGAATCCAAATATGACATCATTTTTTTTTAGTAAAATTAATTTTTAAAATTATTAAAATTATTATTTTTGATTTGAAATAACTTTTTTTACTTTTGGAATTTTGAGAATCTGAGAAAACTTCACCGGGTAAACCCTTTAGTCCGGGTTGGTGTCCATCCAATCATACCGTCGACTACACATCTGCTAGCACCGTCCCAGCCAGAGTCACAGCTAAGGTTAACCAAGTCAGAAAGGTATGCGGCCGTCGGCTTCGAAGTATCAGGGTTTCAGACGAAAACTCGTCTGTTACAAAGACATTTCATTTTTTTAAACTTATTTCAACTCCAGACTTTTTGTGTGTGCACCATTCGAAGCCACGCCATCACTTTTCAACCCTTTCTGACTTCATTTGCTATTTTTCATGCATTTACTGATTTTTTTTGAGCTAAATGACCCTGAAATTGAAAAGCACTACAAATGAACTCTGAAAAGGTTGAAAGTTGGCATGGTATCATCATTTCACCCACATAGCATGTGCTAAAAAATTGAGAGGGTTACGGCAAAAACTGGATGCACTTCGTGTACAAACTGGACCATCTCATTCGAAGTATCAAGGTTTCGGACGAAAACTCGTCTGTTACAAAAGCATTTCATTTTTTTAAACTTATTTCAACTCCAGACTTTTTGTGCATTCAATATGCACCATACTACAACATTTTAAAATCTACAGAAAGAACTAACTAAAAATAATAAAAAACAACAATTAAATGACTAAAACAACTATATAAGCAAAACAGTATTGTTTTAATTAAAATCCTAATTTAAATTATTCAAAAAATAACCAAATAAATCTTACTGTGACAACAATCTAACACGTGACTAGGAGTAAAAAGAATTAAATTAAAAACTATTTGTAAACTCAAGTTATTCACAATCTAGGGTTTGAAGCAAATTTGAACAAATTCAAATTTAAACCATTCAAATTTGAAAAATAATGGCACAAACAGAAACTAGACAAAATTTTGAATCTAATGCAAAAAGAATCACTCAAAAACATCAAATATCTTAAAAGATATAAGCAATTTAAAATAGAAACTAAAAACAGAAAACAAATGTAAAAACAGGAAAAAAAACTTTCAGAACCCCTTTAGTCCCGGTTGGTGTCTCCAACCGGGACTAAAGGTCCAACCTTTAGTCCCGGTTGGTAACACCAACCGGGACTAAAGCCTCAACCCCTTTAGTCCCGGTTGGTGTTACCAACCGGGACTAAAGCCTCACCATTTGGTCCCGGTTCCGGCCACAAACCGGGACCAATGGCCCACGAGGCGCATTGGTCCCGGTTCGTGTCTGGAACCGGGACCAAAGGGGTCAGACGAGGCCCGGCCGGCGCCCCGGCCTCACGAACCGGGACCGATGCTCCCATGGGTCCCGGTTCGTGAGTGAACCGGGACTAATGGGCTTTTCAGGGTGGACCAAATCCCTGTTTTGTACTAGTGTAGCAAGCTGTTGTACTAGGAAGATTATCCTGACATGGGAGTTTTTTTACGAACAGGAGAGTCGTACACATCTAAAGTATAGAAATTCATTCTTAATGTGCTAGGCTTAATGCAACTAAGATAAATGTTCAACAAGGCTTATTGATCTGTTAAATTGTTTTCAGTTTCAGGTGTCAATACAAGAAAGGTAACCTTGTGTTCGATCTTCAATCCAAGCAAGAAATTGGAGCATCGGGACATTTAAACTGAACCTAAATTAAGGTAATAATATATGTAAAGTATGTTATTTTTAAAGCTACAATGTTTTAGTTCATTTTAGAAAAACAGGGGCCGCTCTCAGGTTCCATTTTGATTGAAATGAAACTGCATACATAGTTAACACCGTTCAGACAGACTGAGTAACTAATCACTTATATGGTTTTCCAGAAAAGAATGATGAAATAAAAGGGGACACCGTCGAGACAGACTGAGTAGCTAACTCGAAGTCTTGTGCATGGAAGAGAATTGGGATATTTGCTCATTCCGTCCTAGTCAAAACGTATGTGTAGATATTCTGATCATTCTGGTTCATGCCCTATTTAATTAAGATCTTCTTTTATGAGCTTCTGCCTTGCGCAAATAATATGATTATTTAGCAACTTGGTTTCATGGCTTTGGTTCTCATGTGAATAAACCATATGTCGAAGTGTTTGTTGTTCTTTGCTTAACTAGATATCAAAGTATAAACAACAAGCTTGTATATAAGATGTCAAGGTATAATTAAATTACAAGCTCTTGTTCTTTGCTTAATAATTGTAAGAGCTTTACAAGTAGCAAGCTCCAGTACAAAGATGTCAAAGTTTTGATGTAAATTGTACCAACATATAATGGTGGATTCTAATTATAGTGAACTAGATAAGCGGCCTTCGGTGACATTTTGACCTCTTGTCTGTTGTCTTTAACTGCCAGTGTGTAGCAGTCAACAATGTGAATTTATGATGGTTATTTAGTTTATTTGATTGTATGTTATGCAGAGCTTTCCTCATTAATTAATTTTTTCACAAAATTGGGAAGGCTATGATATTGTTGCATAAACTGGAGCAAGGCCTTACCATTTCCATCTGACAAAACATCCTGAATGTCTTGTCTAGTTCTTCCACTCTAACATGGCCATACATAACAGTGTTGTAAGATGAGAGTCCAGACATGATATTAGTTTGTAAACTTACAGTACAGTGTTTTAAGATTGAAGGTCCAAGATACTACACTTCAGTACAGATCTATAGCATTATTTGAGAAGTAAACTTTTAATCTGCAATAGAGTTGTATCTAGTAAATTTTCGAATTTCTTGATTAATTTCCTGTATCTTTCACTGCAATGGTTACAGGTTGATCTTTAGTTACAATCTAATTTGCATGTTGGTGTGTGTTCTTCAGGAATCATGATACTACTTTGTGATCTGATTGGTGAAAGAGGTATTTTGTACGGTTCTCTTATATCCTACTTGTCTTTTTCTCTATATATAAAGTAGCACTATTTGAAAATGTCCTTGTATTTCCTCTCATAAGCTCACATCTGAATATCATGATATATGCTTGTAAAAAAGCTCTGTATGTTCTTTTGAGTTAAACCTAACACCAAACATTTTAGTTTCTATACTTCTGTCAGTTAATGCTGGAAAAACGTTTGAATTTTGTTTGATGTACTACTTGCCTTTGTGTGCTCATACAAAAATACTAGATCCTATGATGTCAAAATTCATACAGGTTGTGGATGTCACTTCCTTTTTCTCGGACGTTGTCCCTATTGTGTCTTATGTGCAGTTTTTTCAAACAGAGTTCGACGAGTCTTCACTTTCAGGAAACTAAACTTAATATCAGAGGCAATCACACCATGCCATTATGGGAAGGGTAACTAGATGTGCTTAATTCATGTGCCCAGGCATGAAACTATGGACATTTGTTAGTTTCTTATTAAATCGAATAGTCACTTGATGCCTTGAAGGGAAAATTTGTTGAGAAATTTTCTTCATGATGTGCACTTTGTAGATTCTTTGAGTATTGTAATAAATGTCATTTGGTCTCTTCCTGTCCAGGTTGGAAATGTTCCTGTATGACTGGTTAAGACACCTTGCCATAACCATATGCCCTGAGCTCACACAGAAGACATTACAAGCTTTACTCTTTGTGTTTGTTACATTTTGTACTGCTCGGATGTCTAGAAACTACAGATGCTAAATTATGAGGGAAGTCTTCATGTGTAATCAATGAATTGCATACATTGTAAAATGTTTGATTTTCAGACTTTACAATATATATGTGACATGCATCTGCATAAGCCTTTTACTTTATTTGAATGGATGTGTCATCTTTTGAATCAGGGTGTGCATGTAAATGTGAAATAAATGCAATACTGGAGTGTGATAGCCTTATTAATTGGGATACTTTTGGGACCACCGGCCCATCATCTGCGGGAAAGCTATTGATTGCTGGCAGAAAATATCTGCCGGGAGAACAGGAAATGCCGAGAGAAAGTTAAACAAGGCGGCATAAAAACTGCCGGCACATCTCCATCTGCCGGGAATTATAATCCCCGGCAGCCGTTCTCGTGGCAGTTCTATCTGCCAGGAGAAAAACATTCCCGGCAGTTTTACTGCCCTTGTAATTGCCTTGTCCCGGCAGTTTTCCTACCCTTACATCCATGATGTGGTGTAGTGACAGCAATATGGAGGTTCCTTTTCCTGACTTGTGTTTTTCTTCTACTTGAACCTGAGATATAGTACAACATATATAAATAAATTCTTTAACCAAAGGGTCATGTGCATGTCTAATCCTAACCATAAAACTAGTATTATTTAGTATTTCTGTCTCATGTACACATTATTAGTCTTGCATACCTGTACAGAGCAACAAAAATAACGTTCTAACACTTTTAGCAAGTTCTACCAGAGGCCAAAGACGTGTATGAGAACTTGTTCCGACAATCTGAATCTATAAGTACTAAAGTGTATACTAAAGTGCTCAATTTTCTTTCTTTTGAACTCACCGCCCTTCAAGTCTGAACTGATGCAAAACCTTATTTTTTTCTCTGTTAATCTGCTATAAATAGAGTAGTGCTATAGGAAGAACATGGAAACACAAAGAAAATTGAACTTACAATCGGGAAGTAGATGAACTGAAAAGCATTCAAATGATGAACTGAAAATGCCTCGTCCATTGACAGCAACACCATCTCAAACATTTTTGGTCCCATCAAAGCCTTTCTCCTACAGAGGGCATTTTCACATGCTTTCCCTGACATTTCTCGTTACAACAGTGTTTATAAAAAATATTTTTGTCTTGACTGTAAGGCATCACAACAAGTGTAAAAGTTTTTTCCAAATGACCTTAATCACTAAATACATGCACTTGGCTTGATCTGCATCACAGTAATGCCAATCATCTCATGTTGTAGGAAGAACATGGAAACACAGATGAAATTGGACTTATGATCGGTAAGTAGATGAACTGAAACAGAATACAAAGACCTGTTTTGCTATAGGAAGAACATGGAAACACAAATGAAATTGGACCTACGATTGACAAGTAGATGAACTGAAACATAATACAAAGATGCACGGACATATAATATTAAACCAAATTGGACTTTTAACACATACAATTGAACTTTTTTCTGTATGTTATGAACTGATGATAGATATACATGATGAACTGTTGTACCTAGTATGCACCTAGAGACCATCAACTTTTGGTACAAGAAAACACAATTCATCTTTTTCCTTTTAGCTATGCATCACATTTGAACAAGCATCATGAACTTGTGCTAAGCAAGCTAATTTAAGAAACATGGATGACACAGGATCTGCAAAATTAGAAGAATGTGTTAGCCAGATGTGCATTTTTTTACCTGAACATCTTTAACTTGTCAGTTGACAACATGACCTTCCTGACCATATCTAAGTATAGATCTAAAAAAAGTAGACACTTCAACCTCATTCATACAGACATAAAACACACAAAATTTGTTCTGTTTACACATATCAACAGCAACAATTAGAGAGCACAGTTCAAAGTTTTTTTTTTGTGTCAAGCGAGTGCTGCAACTGAACACGAACTAGACCTTCTGTCTCAATACTAGAAAAATAGCTTTCTGAACTTGATTTTTTTTTTTGCATGAGAACTGATGTTCTTTTGCAAGCTGGACTTTGATACATTTTTAATTTTTGCATAGTTTATTGCGAACAACTTCAAACAAACACATCTGCATTACACCAAAAACATCTATGGCTACACCTCAAAAGAAATTTGTTGTTTAGACATGGCCAGCTGACGATTTCTATTGTGCTTCTTTTTGTTTGATCATACGTAATTCTCAAACTGAACTGAACAGGAAAATAAACTGAACTGAGCTGAAAAAAAGAAATTGAACTGAGTGTGTCGCCGATTTAGTTCTTCCTCTTGTCCTATAGGGCTGCATGAACCACACCAAGATAAGTTAGTTGTTAAGTCGTGAGGCAGCCAAAATGAACTCGAATGCAATGCTTCAACAAGCATAGGTCCCAGAAATTTTCTCAGCACTAGCATTGCTACTCTCATAAAACAAACTGAACAAAGTGCTGGAGATATTCCAAGTTCCTAACTCCGGAAGTACCTACCAGGATTCTGAACAAGTACACTTGTTTTCTGCAGTGCGGAGCCAATCCAACCAGATCGTGAGTAATCACCCAATCCTGATGCACTGCTCAGCATGTTATTGGACAGCCCACCCTATTAGCATAGTTCAATATGAAGTTAAGAGGGAGAGAGAGAGAGAAATTAAGGATCTTCCTCACCAAACATCCACTAATTAGAAACACTTAGCTTTCAATTTGCCTCTGACCATCAAATTAAATGTGAATAACCCGTCCTCCTCTCTTTGAAACAAGGGGACTACCTCTCACAGTTCCGTCTGTGAAAGATATTCATATATGCTCCATTGTGTGCAATCTTCTTGCCAGCGACACCACTGTTCCGTTTTGCCAAAGTCTGTGAAACATCCATTTTGGTTTTGCCAAAGTCTGATTCAGAAACACTTCCATTGTGTGCAATCTTCCTGCAAGCGACACCACTATTCTCTACCATCTCACTTATAGAATGCACTGAAGGCGATGGCATAAATGATGGCACGGTCAACACTGAAGGCGATCTGCCCTCCCTCGTAAATCTTATGGCACTATATGCTAAAGCAGATGAGAAGGGATAGCAAATGAATGTGCAGCAAGGCCAAAACCTGGTAGTGCCTAAAAAAGGTCGGACATTTTGCGTAACAATCAGGATAACAGGACATCTAATTGTATGATAATATTTTCAATAAGGATGTTGCCAAGGAGTAGGTCTCCTACTATCAAAGATGCTATTGCAGAAACGGTGTTAATGTGACAATATACTGATTCTAAGCATAACTACCTCTATAAAGGAAATCTAAAACCTTACTGTGTCATGTAGCTTCACTGGTAAGTAAAGAAGCCAAAGGCGAGCAGTCACCCAAAATCAGTAGCAGTATAAATGATACTAGTAAATGGAGAGAGCAGCAGCGGTTGCTGCTTCACGCGGGAGAGAGAGGGCGGCCGCTGCTTCGCACGCGCATGGCTATCCGTTGTGGGCTGCGATGAGGTCGAGACCAGGACCTACAGTTGGCGGCGGCCGCAACCTGCAGCCGGTGGAGTCCGCGAACTACAACTGGTGCGGTGCGAGACGCAGCGGTAGCTGCCGCCTCTGGTCGGTGTTCACCAGGGAGGAGGAGGCAGTCGGGCGCGGGGGAGGGGGCGGAAGTGGGAGGACGAGGTGGCTAGCGCACGGGGGAGTGAGGTGCCCAGTGCACTCGAAGGCGGCGGGAGCAAGGGGAGGAGGCGGGCGACGCGGTGGGGCAGGGGCGAGGGGGGCAGAGGCGCGGTGGGGCAGGGGCGAGTGCTGCCAGCGGCGCGGTGGTAGTAGAGGTGAGTGCGGCCGGCGTCGGCAGCGCGTGGGCAGGGATGGGAGGGTGGCCGGCGGCGGCAGCGCATGCGTAGGGAGGGGCGGGCGGCTGGCGGCGGAACGCGTGCTTAGGGAGGGGCGGGCGGCCGGCGGCGGCAGTGCGTGGGTAGGGAGGGGCAGGCGGCGCTATGCGAGGAATGAGTGGCTGCACGTCGGTAGGTGGGCTTTTGTCTCTTTTTTTAGTTTTTTGATCGAGCCGCGAGGGAAGTTTGTGCAGATCCGACCAACGGGCTGTTATCTGGGCTGATAGTAACAGAATATTATTCGTTACTAGGAATAGAATAGCTCTGTCCTATATATGGACTTTGATATATAGCAATCGTTCTGTATATAGCGACAGATCCGAACGCCTGATTCTTTCTTCCCAGCTAATCACACATGCATGCAGCATTACTAGCTAATCGCGTCGTGGCCGAGGGACGCATGCAGCGAGCCTTGACTCATGATTCATGCATGCATCCAACTAAAAGACAAAAGATGACGTCAGCAAAAGATTCTTGCTATTTCGAAACTTTAAAATGTTTTGTATCTCAAACCGTCGTTTCGATTCAAAATCCGTTTTCACGTAAAAAAAATCATCGCGGCGAGATCTTTGACACTAGATCCCATGTTAGTATGTTTTGATGACTTTTTTTTTCAGGTCAAAAATTACCACGTCGGAACTACGTAAGATATCACGCATGTAGTACGTAACTTATCATGGTGTTTACACTGAAGTTACCAGGGTATGTTTCAACTACTTTTTCGTCTAGGCAAAAGTTACCGCGATATTTGTAAGTAAATTATTAGGTCTGCAATACCACCGTCTACCATCGGTGCCGTGCCAGTGCCGTGTGGTGAGGTCCACGTGCCGACCCGGCATGGCCCGCTTATAAACGGAACTTTGCGGGTCGTGTCGGGCCAGATATGTTTAGGCGTGTGCCGAGCCGTGCCGTGCCCGGGCCGACCCGTTGGCTGATCAGCTCTGTGGTGCATAAAATACCATGCTATTTACGCAAAAATTATCTGGTTTATGTTTTTGCAACAACTTCTTTTCCCAAGATCAAAGTTATCGCGGTGTTTGTGCGTAAGTTATCAGGTCTGCAGTCAAATATTGCCATGTTATTTACACAAAAGTTATCAGAGTTCTATTTAAAGAAAAATCCCCTAGTCAAAGTTACCGCGGTGTTTGTACGTGAGTTATCAGCACTGTTGTGCTTATATTATCATGCTATTTACACAGAAGTTATCGGGGTATGTTTTTCAACCACTTCTATCTCGAGTTTAAATTTTTTTACCGCGATGTTTGTACGTGAGTTATCAGCTCTGTTGTGCGTATATTATCATGCTATTTACACAGAACTTATCGGGGGTATGTTTTCAAACACTTTTTCCTCTGGATCAAAAGTTACCACGGTGTTTGTACGTAAATTATCAGGTCTGCGGTGGCTATATTACCATGCTATTTACACATAAGTTACCGGGGTATGTTTTCAATATTGTCTTCCCTGGGTCAAAAGCTACCGCGATGTTTGTACGTAAGTTATCAGGTCTGTGATGCGTATATTAGCATGCTATTTACACAGAAGTTACCGGAGGATGTTTTCAACAACTTTTTCCCAAGGGTAAAAGTTACCGCGGTGTTTGTACGTGAGTTATCAGCTCTGTTTTGCGTATATTATCATGCTATTTACATAGAACTTACAGGGGTATGTTTTCAAACACTTTTCCCCTGGGTCAAAAAGTTACCGTGGTGTTTGTACGTAAGTTATCTGGTCTGCGATGCGTATATTAGTATGCTATTTACATAAAAGTTATCGATGGTATATTTTCAACAACCTTTTTCCCCGGTAAAACTTACCATAGTGTTTGTATGCGAGTTATCCACTCTGCAGGACGTAAAAAATCATACTATTTACACAGATTACCAGGAGTATGTTTAAACAACCTTTTTCCTGCGTCAAAAAATTACCATAGCGTTTGTACGTAAGTTATCAGATCTACGGTGTGTAAATTACCATGCTATTTACACAGAAATTATCGTGGTATATTTCAAACAAACTTTTTTTCATGTCGAAGTTACCACAATGTTTGTACATAAGTACTCAGCGCCGCGGTCCGTGAATTACCATGCCCGATTATGTGGTCGAGTTCTATCCCGAGATTGTTCGAAGTTGTGCGAATGATAAACTAGAGAATAAAAAGGGAAACCAAAAAATACATTTATTTGATGATACGGTAGTAAGTAAGGTCAAGAATCTAGTTTCCGTACAATGGTCAACAACCAAAGCCGGTTCAGCTGATAATTGGCGTATGTTGTAAACTAACTAGCCTACGTTTGAACCGTATGAGAAAAAACAGGAAAACTAGGGTCTACTAGTAGAATGCCCGTGCGTTGCCACGGACTTCTGAAATATTTTGCTGAATTTATATAAAGATAATGCAAGTTAAATTTCACAGGTAGAGACAATATAACACAGACACAATTGCATAATAATTGAAGTCCACTTCACTTGTAATGTAAACTAATAACAAAAAGGCAAATTGACGATGTATACATATAAAGCGATGATCCAACTAAAAATCTATTACAAATTATTAAGATCTACTTGATGCACGTAAGAAACTCTCGCACAATATCAGGAAAGTTGTCTTTAGATTCATTCGCACGATGTTTTTTCAAGTATAATAAAAACTACTTCCTCAACTCATACCCATCCTGCAAAAGCAATATATGTAGTTAGCGCGAATACTGCACGTGAAAGGTCTTAAAACATGTAATGGACAATACTCACCGCGCAAACCGGCTTCACCAATTCTTTACCATTCCACGAGAGCATAAAATGAAAAACAAAATAGCCAGACACATCCGTGCAATTTCCTAAATTATTATTATATTAAATAGAGTGGTAACAAATAAATGTTTGTATTTTGAATTTATTACCCGTCTATGCTCGTTGGAATACCAGACGGAAATAAACGTTGT
Organism: Elymus sibiricus; assembly: GCA_039707655.1. Classification (NCBI taxonomy): domain Eukaryota; kingdom Viridiplantae; phylum Streptophyta; class Magnoliopsida; order Poales; family Poaceae; genus Elymus; species Elymus sibiricus. The sequence goes on along the minus strand of CM077672.1, from coordinate 512,662,471 downwards.
CATCTAGATATATCAAATCCAGCCGGATTACTTTATTTCGAGTGCTTCTTTGAATTCACTCGCAAAACTTTTTAGTTTCACTAAATGCCTCGGAGTTTAATCTCTGACGACTGTGATGTATGAATAGGGTCAAGAACAGATACATGACGTGCCTATTTGTCAATGACGTACAAGATGTATCGACCGATGAATGCATATGGAAGATAAATCTACAAGTGGTAGCTATTAGAAACAATAATAAATCATGACAACAATGGACAAAAAACCTTACTTAACATGTTGCACGATGAGATGTTGTTGTCTATCTCAGGCCACCCATCAAACAAAGTTGCTAACATCTGAATAGTTTCCTTCACGTAGAACTTTTGATCTCTTGTTGAATCTAGCATCATGGACTGAGTAAAAAAAACTATTTAGAAACATGTTGATACTAATGATATTGAATGAAAAATTATGACAACTTACACAAAATTGTAGATCCATGTAGTGTATAGGAGGGTATGTGAACAATACTCCCTCATCACATGCCAGTATACGCACGACTATGAAAAACAATCATTGTCCATAGACCGCTCCATGTTATGTATGCCATGAAGTTTTTTCAGACTTAAGCCCATTAATTGGATGGGGTGTCGAGCTTCGGACTCATTCATTTCTGAAAAAATGGATGGTAAGGTTAATAATAATGTATACTGGCACATTACATATTGATAAATGATGCTTACTCCAAACACTCGGCATCATCGATCAACATGATGTAGTTGCAGAGCCCGGCAAGTAATTCACATTGATCCGTGGGCATGATGGGGATTGGGGTAGGACATCTGTCTTTGACTCCGTCAGGTGGATTCTCCAGGAGCTCAAGATCAGAATTTACCATAAGCAGTCCACATGATACACTTTAATATTATAAAATAATGCTTTAGAATATCACACAGAGGAATCAAATAAACAGACTATTTGAACAAATAATAGTGTTCATTATACCCACCTACTTGCATCAGCTAATAGATACACTACACATTTGTTATCAATATTTTCTATTAGATGATATCTTTGTGTTCGTGAGTACCAAACACAATAATTTTCAATTTGTGACAAGTGCTTACCCATCCGCTTGTATTGCCTCCTTGAAATGTTCTATGACCCTCCATTTTGTAACATTGAGATTGAGCCACTTACGAGCTCTGTTAAACTCTGAACTCTGTTCTCCAAGTTTCAGACGCTTCATAGGTCCCAGTAACAGGTCCCTGTAACTGTTTTATATATGGAAAATAGTTGGGAATAAGGGAAACAATGCATATGTCAAGAGGACCAAAAACAATAGATATTTACCGTAGTAGCAAGGTCACTCCGTTTGACCCAAGCACCAAGTGAGTCCAATACATGAATCTCATGGTTTTTGGCATTGACGACTGCTAGATACCAATGGTACCCAGGAATGTTAATCGGAATGAATAGCTGGTGTATATATAATATAAGTCGTAGTCACAATTAGATATAAATAATAATAAATCATTATACACATGGATTAATTAAAAACAATACATCATTATATGCATGGATAATGAGGCGAGACTAACCATCTCTTGTTGTAGATAAGTATTAACATGTTGTATGATGGCGATATTTTGATGGTTCTATGTCTTTTTCTTCGTCTTCTTTTATCTGACCAGATACGAACATGCTAATAATATGTAGCTTTTCACTCGCCCTGTCTTGTAGATGGTCATGAGCAAGCATACAATATATGAAAGCATTTTTCACCTGTAATTCCATGTTTAGAATATATTTATGTTATTAGATATTATATATGATATATATTATTAAGTACAAAGTTTATGCAATTGGCCTTACACCATCGTGCAAGACCATATCATCTTTCATAAGGCAGTCCAAATCATCGTTTGATAGCAGGGCATCTCCAATGTCCATGAACTTGGTTTTCTTGGGGTCAGACATGATTGATTCGATGACTGTAATATCTCTAGGGGTACAAACATAGTCTGTCGTCACGATACAAAAATGAGCCAAATCAGTATACAAAATGAGGCAAAATAGTTCAATACAAAAAATAATATGGCGAAGGAAAGACCGATAATAACATTGAAAAAAAAAAATACCTTGTGCGATGACAATTGTATTTGCTTTTTTGGTTTTTTATGAGATAACACCGTTTGCACATCATTATGTTGTAAAAAACTTTGAAAACTTTCGGCCCCTTCCAACGACGTCGTCTCAAAACCCTTATCGATGGATTCTTTTTGAACGTCGCCAAAATACATCTCTATCTCTCCCATGTTCTGGAACAATAATCATATAAAAATGCACCTTTTGTGTAAAATACATATAAAGAAGGATTAGTTGTATGCACCTCTTCTCGTGTTGTTTTAGTTCGGCCCATCATCGTTACGTCAGTGCCTATGAGATGATATTTCTAAAACATCATTCGAATCCATCACTTTATATCTCTGATGAACAAAAGTGGAACATATGAAAATATAAAGAATATTTTATACTGCATTATATAAACATATATAATATATTTAAACAAAAGTCAGACTAACACATTTTTTTATTTGCAATAAAAAACCCGGATATTGCTAATTACATATAAATATATAAAATATACAAATGATATTTTATATTAATAAACATTAGTTACACAAACCAAATTTCGAGGGTTTCACCTACCCAGTCATATCCCCCCACTACCCAAAAAAAAATCTTATCCTCCCACTCTTTCCCCACTCGTCCTCACTCTCTCCACCGCCCTCCCGACTCACTCTCCCTCCGCCTCTGCTTCTCCTTCTCAATCCTCACTCACTCTCCGACGCAGCGGCCTCGTTTGCAGAGGAAGACGGTCGTCGATAGCGATTGGAGGCGAGACAAGAGGCGGCGGCGACAGATCCCGACAGATCTCGCCGGATCCGGTCGCGGGCGACGGAGGACAGGGGCTCCTGCGCGCGGCATGCTGATGCGGAGACGGGTGCGGGCTGGCGGTATGAGACGATGTGGCGCGGTCTCATGCGGCGGTGGAGTTGCGGCTTGCCGGTCAGTGAACCACGACATGAGCCTTGAGCTGTTGCGGCTGGCACACTGGTCGTGCCGTGGCTTCTGCAGACAGCCAGCCTAGGTGCGGAGTGGGACGCCAACTTGCCAGCGATGTACAACGGCTACGGCAGCTGCCTCGGCACCACCAACGGTGGGCTGCTCGACTGGGGAGTCTACTACTTCTGTCGATCAAGAAGGCCACATCAAGTGGTCGTCCCTTCCCATTCACCCTTCAGTACGCACATAGACGCATATATGCACCCTCTGCCATACATCCGTCTCTGGCCCGTTAACATCGAAGGTGTCGTTCGTTGTGGTCATCAGAGGCGTAGCTTCCCGTACTCAACAAAATTTGTTGTTACTGGATTAATTTGTACTCCTTCCGTTCCTAAATATAAGTCTTTTTAGAGATTCTAATATGGACTACATACGGAGCAAAATGAGTGAATCTACACTCTAAAATACGTCTATATTCATCCTTATGCAGTTCATATTCAAATCTCTAGAAAGACTTATATTTAGGAACGGAGGGAGTATATATCAACATTTATGTCTTAACAGATTAAATTAGTTATAGTTTGATGTGTTTGCTGCCGCTGTTGGTTTGTGTGCGTCTGTACTTGTTGCTGCTACTGTGCGTGCAAGATAAAAGGGAGCAAGAGTTTGTACCGACAGTAACACATCTATTTTTTTATTTGGTTTAGTAAATTGACCATACATTTTTTTGTAACAACGCGGTAGCGGCGGTGGCAGCAGTTCAGTGCGGCGAGACGGTGGGTGTGCGCGCTGGGCCACCGGTGAGATTCCTTGACAGGCATATTCTCGTGACTGCCTGTGTTCTCTCAAAATCTAGCCTCTGATTCCATTCTTTCTGCAGGTTTAATTATGTGGAAGGAACCAATACCATGTTCACCCACAAATGGAAAGCCAACATCAGGGAGTTCTACGGTAACTAAACAAACGACCTGCAGAATGCAGAAACTTAAAAAAAAGCATTTGCGGTTTGGAGCTATGACAATGAAAAATTCCCATTGTCTGTCTACTACAGCTGTGGTATTTCCTTCCCTCGTGCAACTGGGCCAAGGGATCAGCAACTTCGACGACCGGAGGCAGAGGAATGTTTGCTCAGAGAAGTACAGGAGGAGAGACAAGGCAGAGGAGAGCAAGAGGCCGCTCTCCATGATCGATGCTGAAATAGATGAAGGATCTTCATTGAGCTGAACAGCAAGGTTGTGCTGCCCAACTGCAGCCATAACATGTGCATCAAGTGCTACCGTCAATGGTGAGTAAGAACACAACCCCTGATCCCGCTTATTATTTTTCCTCCCATGTTCATTCAACCAGAGCAAACATGTTTGGTGTTTGGTTTAATGTGAGCTTCAGAGGTATCTTAGTCGACACTTCATTCTGGTGTTATTAAGTGCTTCAGCAGTTGTCAATGTAGGATTTTTGTTCAGATAGCAATGCACTATGAGTAATTATGTAACATGACCATTTATGGAAAATATGCTATAGAAAAGAAAATTACAACGGATTTCGTGTTTGTTCTAGAATAAATAGAAGTACATTAGATCGTTTATATAATGTGGCGTCCTAGAAATCCTACTGTTTTCCAGTACAATATTTTTCAGCACCATGTTGCCTTGTTTCCCTCATGAAGAAGCCATGTACGAAGCAATAGATCATTGCAGCGGGACTTTTCTTTTTCGTAATTCTTCTTTCTTTTTTTGGCTGTGTGCATCCGTAATGTCGCTAGGGCATTGCGTTGTTGCAGAGGCTGGGTGTAATTGGTATCTCCACGATATTAATATATGCTCTTTGTCGAAAAAATGTACGAAGCAATATCATAGTCGGTCTCACCTACAATATCATAGTAAAACCAACGCACGACTAAGGACAACAAGTTTTTCAAGCATATTTTGCAAATTTCCATGTGAATATATAATGTAGAGGCATGATAGTAGAAGTATAATTCAATGTAAAAGCTTAGTCTTCCTGTAGTTCTCATTCTCACCTCTGAAACTTTCAATTTGGTTTTTGACTTGATATGCTCCACTTAACCATGTACACGAGGTTGTGCTTCAAGGCATGGGCATTCCGGAGACATACTAACATCAGCACGCCAGGCAAGGAATTGCATTGGGAAAAAAAACCAACAAAACTATGAACATGTTTGTTTTTCTATTGACAAAGAAACTATGATTATCCGAACACAAGAGAAAAGTAATAACAAGAAGATGAGTTTATCTACCTAACTCCCTTGGCACCGATGGCAAAGGTGGTGATGGTGAGTTGGTGCTTGTGAAGACGCACTTCCACCCAGGGGGCTTACCCCACCCACTCCTCCAGCTCTGCACCCTGCCGCCTAATATTCTTCAGTTTGTTTCAGTTAAGAAAATTATAGTAAGCAGGAGACGGCTCGACTATGAATCAATCAATCCATGTGCCCCCTTACCGAGGTGGAACTCATGGTCACCCCATAGCCTCGTCATCATGGACGTCTCCGCGCTGGCAGCCACAATGAGGCAGGTTCATACATCTAGCTCATCTTCGTCCTCACCTGATGATTCTCTGTCATCCTTATCTCTTCTCTTGCCAGCGAAAACATCCAGCAATTTATATCAATAATTACAAAAAAACAAATTGTTGAAAAAGAATAACAATCGACAAACTTATCAGTTATGAATTATGACACCGGGAAAATGAACTGAGTTATTTTTTCGAGTTTTTTTTTTTTTTTTGCATAAAGCTCTCCATCTTCACTGCATAATGTTTAGGTAGGTCGAATTGGACTTTGTTAGGTCAACACAATAGGCTGCACCATACTTGGGCAAATAAGATAATGAAAATTTGCAATTTTCATACATATATATTACCTTTTACCTGTTACTTCCATAACTAAAAAATGGTGACTTAATGAAAATATCATGTGAAGGTATCAGATTAGAGAAGCAAACCTCCTCTAACATTTTGTAAACTCCCATCATGCCTGCTAAGCAAAATAGGCTGAGGCGCAAGATGAGAATTCACATGCAGTAGCATAATAACAAAAGATGTATCACCAATTAAAGTACTCTCATCAGATTTGTTAATACCGGTGGCAATCTTGGGGGAAGAAGTAGAGGGCATAGAAGTAGGTAGAACAACGAGCAATGTGTGCCGCAGCGCGACGCAAATCAAGAATTGTAGGGAATGCTGAAATCTGAACCAGCAGAAGTTCGGATTACATGGGAACTGAAAATTGTCATGCACTCAAGTTTAGACTGTTTAGTCAACAAGGAAAAGGCATGTAGAAAGCATACTGTGCCCGATCCATGATACATGTCTCCAAATCTTTTTCAACAATGTTATAGTACTGATCCTTGTCTCTTTCTTTAGCAATATTGAGATCCTCGTGAACCTTTAGGAATTCAGACCTGTGTAACAAGCATGCCAATTATAAGAAAGCATAACATGGACAGAAGAAATAAGCAGAGTACATTCTTTTCTCTATCTGAGTATTCAAGTAAGAGTAGACCTTATATTTCTCACTCGTGCAAATAATCCTTGAACCTGAAAATGAATATAATCAGTTAGTTACATGTATGAACTTTGAACAAAAAATAAGATTACAATAACAATACACCCGCACACTACAAGCAAGAAGCAGCACGCATAAAGCAAGCCACGCACACACTACAACCTTCTCATCCTTGATTTACCAGCTGAACCCATGTCTCTGTTGTCCAAATCTATATCCATCAACAAAGGCCTCATCTCTCTGAAAAAAAACAAAGGCCAACAGAAACGATTGATTGTTTGTTGCCAACAAAAAATGGATGAATATATTCTTTTGTATAGTAAGCACCTTATAATCTATATACACGAAGCAAACCAATCTGTAAAATCCATCGGCGGCCATCAACCAAGCTACTGCACAACACCGACGACACCGCAGCTTTTGGTCTCCAATGATCCACCTTGTCAGCTGACTTTGATCCTCGGCGAGGGCCCCACATGACGGGATGATGCTCAGGTCTCTCGTGCTCGAAAGGATCCATGCCTGGACCCTTCAATACTAATAAGCACATAAACAGGTGAGCCTGCATGTTTTAGACAGTCACATCAGCGTAAGTTCAGCAGGATGCTGAATTGCTTATACCTGAAAAAATTCTGAATAATGTTTATAAGCACCATTGTTTCTATCTTGATAAAATAGCAGTGTTCCACTGTACCAATCATTTTATGCATCCGGATTGCCAACTGAATGTGGCGCTGCACGATCTGGTTCTTGTTGTCCCGCACCGCGTTGCCGGCGAGCTCCATGGTCTGAAGAGAAAGAAACAAAACCACGAGGAAAACGGTGCGTGGTGAAGCAGACACTGGGAGAGGAGACACTCAACCTTAAGTTACTTGAGGACGACGGAGAGGTATACGGGAGCGCCGACGCCGAAGCGCTGGGTGTACGTGTCGACCTTCAGGTACCTGGCGACACGACTGGCGGGAACTAGAGGCTGGCCTCGGACGACTGGGAGTCTGGGTCTCTGGGACACGGCCTTCGAGTTGAAGGCCTTCGGATTTTCCCTACCGCCGCCGGCAGAGGCCATATTCAGATCGCGACGAAGGGTGGGCACGTTGATACGGTGGTCGCTGCCTCACCGGAGAGATGGCCGGAGTCAGTAAGATTGTAGAGGGCCGGTCTGGACCCGGAGCGTGCGTTCCGCGGCCAGGCGCCTCTCCGTGCCTCGTCTTCCTCTTGTTGAGATGAGGACAGGGATAAGAGGAGGCCATCAGCAGGCTGACGAGGACATCGACGAGCCGGGAGCGGAGGAGGCCAAGTAGGCGGCCGATGTGCCTCGGTGCGGTACGAGGAAATGGGTGAGAGGATAGCTGGGATCGGTGGTGGTGGTCTGGTCTGGTATAGCTTCCGGGAGAAGCGATCCGGTTTCCAGCAGGGAGTTGGGATTAGGAAGGAAGTGGACGTGCTGTCAAAAAAAAAAAAGTGGGCGAACGACGTGATGATTTGTTTACCAAGTTTAGGAATTTAGGAATATAGAAAAAAGAAGAAAGTGGGCAAACGACGTGGTGATTTGTTTACCAAGTTTAGGAATAGAGAAGTAAGGAGATTGATTACCAAGTTTAATATAAAGAGATTGATTGGCAGAAGAAATGAGATTGATTACCGTCCAAAACTACTCTTGCGTTATCAAAGAAGATATTGATTACCATACGTGAATTGATTGTGTTTGTATTGATTGTGTTTGTATTACCAAAGAAGAGATTTGTTACCATATGTGAATTACTTGATTACCAAAGATAGAGTGAAAGGAGAGACGAAAAAAAACCAACACGAATGGTGGTGGGAAGCGAGACGAAAAAAAACCAGACGAAAGTGAGAGGCGAAAATAAACCGTGGAACGGAGACTACCAAGTCCCTGAGTAGAGATGGTGGTGGGAGGAGAGACGAAAAAAACCAGACGAAGGTGGGAGGTGGGATGAAAAAAAAACCAAAACATAGACTACCAACTGCTTCATTAGGAGTAGAGATACTAAACAATAGAAACTAGGGTTAAATAAGGTAGTTTTAACTATCTGGCACAAAACAACGCTTGGCCAAGTTGGTTTAATGGGTTGAGCCGTCGCATGGGGTGCTGGGTTTGATTCACAGGTACCTCAATTTTCTCCATGCACTAACCATTTTTCAGACGACACACTGTGGCCCATATGTCATCCGCCAAACAACAAGGAGACCCAGTCCACAATCCACAAAAATCCAAACGGCCGTCCCCACCCACGACGACCGCTCGCCTCGCGTGCGTGACAACAACGGCGATGAAAACGGACCATTGGACGCGAATCGGACGGCACGCACATCGTTTGGATCTGAAATAAAAAAGACGTGGTTTGCCCGTTACTTTTCTCATATATATATATATATATATATATATATATATATATATATATATATATATATATATATCTATATCTATACCTACTAATAAAGCAAGGTGATATTCTTGGTTTCGTCCCGCATCTGAATTTATGTCAAGCGTATTATTATACACGAGGTGGTACTAATTACCCGCAGTCCAGATGAAAAAACGACTGGCGTCTAAAATTCGTCCGCAAACAGCCCGCTCGGACCTAACGTTTAGAAGATAAACCTGCGGCCCATGATATCTGGTCGGCCAGGTTCCATCCATATTGTCCGTCGCTAAGATGGGCTTGGCTGGGCCTGCGGCCGTAGTAAAAATTATGTGACTAATCAAGGTAGCCTGGAATAGTACCACCTTGCTCCATTGCATGAATTCTCACCAATTTAAATACGATTGTAAGTTGTCTGCAATATCAACCAGCAAAGAGCACATACGAAGAGGCACACAGGAGACAGAAACGAGGCGGGCTAGCTGGTGCTGGTGTGTGCAGAGGCAAGGAGGAGGCCAGCAGCGAGGGTCAGTTGCACATCAACGGCATGAAGGCACCGGATGTCCACGCAGCTCCAGCGGCGCGCAGACCAGAGCGAAGAGAGAGGGGGGATCAGAGAGAGAAGAGAAAAGGGGGAGCGGGAGAGAGCGGGGCTCTCACACTCACCTCGCCGGTGATGGGCCCCACGACGGGCACGGATTGTCGGCGCGTGCAGCAGAAGCGAGAGGAGAGGCGGGGGGCAGCGGCGCGCGAAAGAGGAAGGAAGGGATGGTGGCTCTGCCGGCGGGAACCTCAAGAAGCTGACCTTGGAGTCGACAACGACCATGACGACGACGACGGCGCGAGGAGGCGCTCGGGCGCGTGGGATCTGGGAGAGGGGGAGGTTGCCCTGCCTGCTTTGGTTGGACGAGGGAGTGCTCGGACGCGCGGGGGATCTGGGAGGGGGCTGCTACGCGCTGTTTGGTAAGTCTCTCGAAGGAGGAATTGATCTAATCCAGCTGACCGGGCGTCACAGCCGCCTTGCGCGAGCTACACACGCGTCCACTATTGGGTCCCACGCACCGCCTAGCTACCTCATCTATGTTCTGGTCCAGTCGTTTCTGCCGCCGATTCACATGCGACTTTATCTCTCCTCCTTGGCACCCCGTAGACACACAATTTCATGGGAATTAGCAAACATTTGGTTAGCCGAACATACACGAGCCTTCTTTTCCTTCAAAATACAAAGCTCAGGTTTTGCATATTAAGCTGCACCGGTACTAAATGTAGGCATCGTTTTTTTTTAAACATAGAAGGGCTTCCCCCTTCTAATTTCCATTAAGGAAAACCAACACCGAGCTACAAAGTCCAGTACGAGCAGAGACGAGGCCTGCTACTACTACTACACCTAGGCATCGAATTAATGTGGGGTTGGTTGCAAATCATCCACGAGAACAGATCAAGATAGTTCATGAAAGGCAATGCATCGGGTATTATTGCCCTTCTGAAATTGTAGTACATACATGCTGAATGTCAAAACGTTGAGTACAAACTATAATTTGATTGCTCCTCAGAAGATAAAACTGATAAATAGTAGATTACCATTCTGCAATAATTAAAATCAAGGCTCCCAGGTCCCAGCAACTTACCATGCCAGCAATACCACTGCTGCAACGCCTTGTCACAGCAGACGGCGTTGCTGGCATGGTAAGTTGCTGGGACCTGGGAGCCTTGATTTTAATTATTGCAGAATGGTAATCTACTATTTATCAGTTTTATCTTCTGAGGAGCAATCAAATTATAGTTTGTACTCAACGTTTTGACATTCAGCATGTATGTACTACAATTTCAGAAGGGCAATAATACCCGATGCATTGCCTTTCATGAACTATCTTGATCTGTTCTCGTGGATGATTTGCAACCAACCCCACATTAATTCGATGCCTAGGTGTAGTAGTAGTAGCAGGCCTCGTCTCTGCTCGTACTGGACTTTGTAGCTCGGTGTTGGTTTTCCTTAATGGAAATTAGAAGGGGGAAGCCCTTCTATGTTTAAAAAAAAACGATGCCTACATTTAGTACCGGTGCAGCTTAATATGCAAAACCTGAGCTTTGTATTTTGAAGGAAAAGAAGGCTCGTGTATGTTCAAGCGGCTAACCAAATGTTTGCTAATTCCCATGAAATTGTGTGTCTACGGGGTGCCAAGGAGGAGAGATAAAGTCGCATGTGAATCGGCGGCAGAAACGACTGGACCAGAACATAGATGAGGTAGCTAGGCGGTGCGTGGGACCCAATAGTGGACGCGTGTGTAGCTCGCGCAAGGCGGCTGTGACGCCCGGTCAGCTGGATTAGATCAATTCCTCCTTCGAGAGACTTACCAAACAACGCGTAGCAGCCCCCTCCCAGATCCCCCGCGCGTCCGAGCACTCCCTCGTCCAACCAAAGCAGGCAGGGCAACCTCCCCCTCTCCCAGATCCCACGCGCCCGAGCGCCTCCTCGCGCCGTCGTCGTCGTCATGGTCGTTGTCGACTCCAAGGTCAGCTTCTTGAGGTTCCCGCCGGCAGAGCCACCATCCCTTCCTTCCTCTTTCGCGCGCCGCTGCCCCCCGCCTCTCCTCTCGCTTCTGCTGCACGCGCCGACAATCCGTGCCCGTCGTGGGGCCCATCACCGGCGAGGTGAGTGTGAGAGCCCCGCTCTCTCCCGCTCCCCCTTTTCTCTTCTCTCTCTGATCCCCCCTCTCTCTTCGCTCTGGTCTGCGCGCCGCTGGAGCTGCGTGGACATCCGGTGCCTTCATGCCGTTGATGTGCAACTGACCCTCGCTGCTGGCCTCCTCCTTGCCTCTGCACACACCAGCACCAGCTAGCCCGCCTCGTTTCTGTCTCCTGTGTGCCTCTTCGTATGTGCTCTTTGCTGGTTGATATTGCAGACAACTTACAATCGTATTTAAATTGGTGAGAATTCATGCAATGGAGCAAGGTGGTACTATTCCAGGCTACCTTGATTAGTCACATAATTTTTACTACGGCCGCAGGCCCAGCCAAGCCCATCTTAGCGACGGACAATATGGATGGAACCTGGCCGACCAGATATCATGGGCCGCAGGTTTATCTTCTAAACGTTAGGTCCGAGTGGGCTGTTTGCGGACGAATTTTAGACGCCAGTCGTTTTTTCATCTGGACTGCGGGTAATTAGTACCACCTCGTGTATAATAATACGCTTGACATAAATTCAGATGCGGGACGAAACCAAGAATATCACCTTGCTTTATTAGTAGGTATAGATTAATTATTAATTATAATAAAATATTATTATTATTATTATTATTATTATATTATTATTATTACTAGCAAAAATGCCCGTGCGTTGCAACGGGTCAAAAAAAAAAAACATATGTACAACCTAATAAACATGGTTCAGGACCCGTCATATATCTACATCTCTATTTCAACTCAGTGGCCCATCCATGTGCCTATTTAAAAACTATTTTGCTGCAATTTTTCTTTGTTCACTTATTGCATAAGCTACATATCAGTCTGGAAAAAGTGATGGCCAACATAGTACCATCTTTAACTGAACCAATGTTTTCAAACCTTGGTGCAGACTAAACACTGACGCATACTGAGAATAGTGAAGTTCAATTTCACCAATCAATTTGATCCATTGCTGTAGAGATGCGTGGTCAGAATCAGATGTCATGTGGTTATTACATATAGACTGAGCCTACAAACGCATGTTCACCAAGTAAGAAGAAAAAGAAAATAAACTGAAGTCGTAGTGGTTGGGCTGTTTTTTTATACCATAGATAAGTAATGCATACTTGGGGAATCATCAACTACCAGACCCGGTGATGGACCATGCGCACCATAGGCTCGGGGTTGCAGACATTTCTGAAACTAAAGTTGACATCTAGCACCTTCTCGCAACCACAACCCTCTGGTTGAAAGAAGATTACTAATTTCTCTACCTTTCTCATTTGGCAGGCTTATCTTGGGGTAACTCCATTTGAAGGATTAGCTCAGGAGTTGCTGCACTTCTTTCGGCACCACCTTGCAACGAGCCTTGCTATTATTTTTTGTATCCATAGCCAAAGATTAGCTAAGAAGAGATTTGAGCCAAGTAAGTGAAGGGAGGAGCATCGCCAAGATTACATCGTCAATCCTCCCAGCAAAAAGGTAATAAACACCTATACTAAAGGAGTATGAAACATGTGCATGTAGACGACCATCAGGAAACTCCACGGTTAGCTTCATACATACCTCAAGTTTTCCGGCAAAGTGTCGAGCATGGGCGAACGGTGGATGGTGTTCATGGACAGAGATTCTTAAGAGTAAAAATCAGATTCAGGCAACAAATCTCATCCCAATTACAAAATCCTACAGGACTCTAAGAGTACACAAATAAACTAAGTAGTTATCACCCATAATTACTTGCCCTCCTAATTAAATTCTACTGCAATTAGCCAGAAAATAATTTATTTAGTACCCAATGGAATGTATGTAACAGGAGGTAGCACTCTTACCAAACAATTTCAGCAAGGGCTTTCACGGACAGAGAGAAAGATGTGGATGCAGAATTTCATCGGCGGAAGTTAGACCAGATGAGTGGATGCAGTTCTTGCTAAAGATTGCTTGGCTTGACCGGAACTGCAGAGTCACCAGTGAAAACAAACAATATTTTGATCTCACATTTTGAAGGGCAAAAGGAGCAGGTTATCACTGGTTCAGATGATTACTTCATCTCATCTAGCGCACTGGAGATGGCAAGGAGGATGGAGTTATGCGGAGCTGGAGCGGCAGCACGCGACGGCGAAGGAAGCGCAGACAGCGGCAAGACTGCAAGTAGCCACATGCGCTGACGCTAGCCGTGAATGACCTTCCATCGTGCAGCAGAAAGGGGAGGAATTCGGGCACAAACCTGGGTCCGGCGACCAGAGCCGCTGTCGGACCAGTGGCAGGTAGTCGCGTCGTCCCGCCTCTTCCTTCTCTTCTCTCCATGTCACCTCCTCTCTCTCCCTCGTCTCTTCTTCCCAGGAGACCAAGCCGCCATGGCCATGGAGTTTAACACCTAACAAATTTATTGGTGCGTGCGAGTTTTGACGGTCTAGCCACTATCACCGTCTCCTTCCTCTCCTTCCACCCTTTTCCAACTATCAACACACACACACGCCCGTATGATTTTCATCATGATCGTTGCATGATTTCTTCGCTAACCACAATGGTCATATGCTCTTTTGTGCCTATTTGTTGGCTACAACATTACAAAATATATGTGTGTGTGTGTGTGTGTGTTTGTGTGTGTGTCCTACTACAGTATATATGAATAGAAACAACTCAACTTGTCATGTGTTAAGAATAAATAAAGATGCAATACCTAACACAGTATATATGAATAGAAACAACTCAACTTGTCATGTGTTAAGAACATAGAATAAAATAGCCCGCGAAATAGCCGCGATAGCTGCGCTATAGCTGCCCAGGAGCCTCGCCGCTACGCTATAGCCATTGCCGCGAAATCATTCACATATCCCTCTAAATTGTTCAACAATAAGCAAAACCCTTTAGAAATCATCTCTCCCACCAAAAAAAATCCGCTATTTGCCGCAATTGCCCGCTATGGCGGCCGCTATAGCTGCTGGGAGAGGCCGCCGCGAAATCGTTTCTCCCGTGATTTTAATCTATGGTTAAGAATAAATAAAGATGCAATACCTAACAGATAGGAGGAATAGCTTGTCGCGCATTGCCTGCCTTCCGTGTGGCAAGAATAGCAAGAAAAATAGATTCACAACTCCGAAATAACAACTGCCGTATGCCTTCTCAAAACAGCATGAAAAAAGAAGTTCAAAAGATCTGGAGATTCTCAACTGGACCCAGCAAAAGCTACTTACCTATACAGGATACGTGGATCAGTTCTAATGGCTATATAAGAGCGGAGGTAATTAAGCAGCAAGATCGATATTACTGTACCTGGAATTAAGGTTGCATGAGGTCCACTGCAGGCCGCATCAGTTGTTTTGTATCCGCTGTTGCCGCCGCTGAAACGGTGTTGATTCCTTGCAGTGATTGCATGCTGATATAAATCCCTATTTTCCGAGAAAGAAGATTGTAGACACTGACTGATGATCGTACCTTGCAGTGAGGGAAGTATTTATTCATCTCCTCACACTCGCAGCACGAAGCTTCTCAATATTATCAGATTTTCTCAAGTACTATATGAGGCTGTGAGCTACCAAAAAACAATACTATGAAACATCAACAACGCTAGTCACTGTCAACACTTACCAATCAACAGTATCCACTTTAAAGGCACGCAAAGCATCCCAAATAGCATCCCAGTTCAGTAAAAAAAACATCTTAACTTAGGAACTTGGCCGGTCATGCTGAAATTGTAATCCTGGTGCATGAGGAGTGCAAATGCAGAGGAACCTGCTCGCAATCTTCATTAGGCTTTTTTTCCTTTTCATTCCTAATTGCTGCTGCGAAGTCAATCACTTACCCGCTGTCGCCTAGGCATTCCAACAAACACTGGTTGTGCACCACCCAAACAATCAGGACAGCTAGCTTTACACCATCGGAGTGGCAGGATACACGGAACAGGACGGGCATCTTCAGTCTTCACGCGGCCACCTCCCTGTGCAGCGCAGCCGCCAGCACGGGCAGTACGATGAGGAACGCCAGCGGCGCCCGGGCCCTGCTTCCGTTGTGCCGCCCGAGCAGTGCGGCCATCTTGCAGTCGGAGAAGGGCCCTGCTGCCGCTGTGGCGCCCGAGCAGCGCGGCCATCTTGCAGCCGGTGTTGGTGGTGAGCAGCTCCACGACGGCGCCGCCGGTGCTGCCGTGCTTGGTCCGGTGCCCCAAGCGAGCACGTCGGCCGCCTTATCAGCCTCCGGCGCGACGCCTCGGGCCATTCCCCATTCCTGGTCGTCGGCGCTGACGGCCGCTGCCGGCGGGACGAGGGAGATGCGTTTGCTCGCGCTGAGGCCCACCTGGAGAGGCCTAGAGGGCCGGGGGCGGGGGGATTTCGAGATGGCCGACGGCCAACGAGGCGGGCACCTTCTGCGCCGACGGGAGCCCAGCCGCCCAGCCGAAGCTGCCCCACTTCCACCTTCTCTGCCACTGGATAGGATGAAGAAAGGAGCGTGGACGGAATTCTAAAGACGCAGGGGTTAATTTGCAAAGTTGAAACGTTTTCCCAGATCCACTTACGTAAGAATGGCGGGTTCAATTATCGAAAACAACAGGGACTTTTTTGCAAAACCACCACGACGGTGAGCGGGCAGAAGCGATAACCGCTTTATTATTATTAGGTAAAGATAAAGATATATATATAATATATATATATATATATATCTATATATATATATATGAGAAAAATAACGGGCGAATACATGACATTCAATTTATTCATGTGTTACTCTAAGGATATAAGTGAAGCACAAGAGTCTATATCACTAGTAGAAAACATGGCATTAGTCCCGGTTCGTAAGGGCCTTTAGTCCCGGTTGTGCAACCGGGACTAAGGAATCGGGAGTAAAGGCCCCCACTTTTAGTCCCGGTCGTGTTACGAACCGGGACTAAAAGGGCTTCACGTGGCCGCTGCGCAGCGCTCAGGCAGGAGGACCTTTAGTCCCGGTTGGTAACACCAACCGGGACTAAAAGGCCGCCACGCGTCAGCCCCTGCCAAGCGCTGTTTTTTTTAAAGCAAGGTTTTGGGTTTTGGAGAGTTTTGGGATTTCATATTGTGTTTCCCTTTTCTTTTTGTGTTTATCATTCAATTTTTTTTATTTAGGGTTTTCATTTTTATTTTATGTTTTCCATTCAACTCGACGCTAGCTACTACATATAGCAATGAAGGAACCATTACAAAACATTATCATGAATATAGAGAAGTGACCTATCTTTCTCCGTGCTTGGTCGAACAACAAGTTTTCGTATATCTATTCGACGCTACTACATATAGTACACGTTCATGCATATATACAATATAACATCTCTTACGATCCCTAATATCTATTTGTTGCCAAAATCGCATTCCAATTCCCGATGGTATTCTCCCTCTGTATGTATGACCTCTTCAAGTAAGAATCCCGCCAATTCCTTTTGAATTGCTCGTATGCGATCCTTTGGTAGGAGTTCGTCCCGTTTCCGTTGGATCTAATTTAAAGAAGGGGTCAATATATATATATATATATACATATATATATATATATATATATATATATATATATATGAATGAAACTCAACACAATTGATGGTAATAAAATAAAATTGTGAATATTGTTTACGTACTTCAAGTCGTTCTAAAATTCTGCCCTTCTCACAAGTCGTCTGGCGAATGAACTCGCAAACGTAATATCCACATAAATTATTCCCGTCGTCCTGCCTCAAGCACTTTACGAGAATAGAGTTCATTCAAAATAACAATCAAGTATGATAATGGTATTGAAACGAGAATCAAAGAGAGATGCGCGGAACTAGCTAGTACTACTTACATTGGGGTGTCGAAATCGCAGCTCCTTTTTCCATTCACCCCTAGCCTGCTTGGTGAACTCTTTCCAAACCCTGCCCGGCAAAGAAAATGAATAAACGAGTTATTTATTACTTGATATCAGGAAATGAACGAAAGTTGTCGATATAGTGCGATAATGATTGAACTTACTTTTGGAGCATTTCACTCATGTCCGCCCACATCTCAGGGTCTTTACGTTTCGAGTCCATGACAATTACTACTACTGCGTCAAGCTGGATGACTAGCAGAATAAAGTGGAACCTGCGCATGCATAACTCATCAATTACACTTAACCTCGAGTAAGCGAAACAGAATATGCACAAGACAGTAACACTCACTTGAAGTTGTAAGAAATAGTATTTCCCTTCTGGTTTGTTGTCCAATTAACGCCTTTAGCAAGTTTTTTGTTGTTTCGTTGGCGTTGTTTGCTACATTAAATTCATGTACGGTATTTGGGTTAATGAACCCAATATCATAGATTTGTCTATTTTTGCATTCGAGAATCTTCAATCTGCATAATATAGTGAGGATAATTATACATGCAATGAACGAGCTGAGCTAGAGACTTAATTACAGAAATAATACTTACAGACAATAGCAACTGACGATAGTTTTGTCGAGGGCATCTTGATTGTATAACTGAAATAATTCATCAAATTCAATGTACATCTCCTCGACTCCATTGAAGAAATGCTCATCTTTAATTCCCACAAAGATCATGTTGCTCCCTTCCTTTGAGGCTTTCATGTACCACTCATCCAATCTTCGCATTTGTGTTGGTAGATGCGGGAGCTCCTCAGGTCTGACGAGAGGCTTCCCGTGCTCGTATCTAAAGGCTAAATCAGCCATGGGGAACTCTCCATGCTCGCCTAAGTATTGACCAAGAGTGAAAGCAACCTCCGGATCAATAACGATATCGGAAGACACCTTGAGCAGGGGGCACGATTGGTTTTTCTGTTCTCCGAGCTGGGGAATTGTTTTCCCGCTTGCACTACTACTACTTCCCGACCGCTGCTGTTCTTTATGTGACTTGATAATAGAGCGGTCATAGTTTGATAGCAGCGGAGGCGGCGGTGGTCGCGTAAGGCTTTCCAGATAGCGCTTCGCTTTTGCCCAATCTATTTTCTCTTTTCGCTCGGGCCGTGTCGGTGCAAGCTGGCGTTTCACTTCGCCATCCACGACCTTCTTGAGTTCCTCGTCACTCAGTTGGTATGGTAACTTGGTAGGAGCCTCCTTGACGCTTATTGTACCTGCTCTGGATTTCTTCGCAGTTGTACTACTAGCCGCCGGAGCGGCGGTTCTCTTCCGCCGGGGCTGAGGCAGCGGAATCTACTGAGGGGCCTCCTCGGTGGAGTCTGCTGACGCGGCGGAGACAGCTGACGCGGCGGAGACGGCTGAGGCAGCGGAGTCTGCTGACACGGCGGAGACGGCTGAGGCAGCGGAGATAGAGCTGGATTGGTACTGTGAGGAGTCTACCGAGGGGCCTCCTCCGGCAGAGTCTGCTGACGCGGCGTCCAATGTGGAAGCACGATGTGTTCCTTTCTCCATAGAATGGTATTCCTTCTGGCATCTCCCAGTTCAGTATCCCCTTCACCTGTAGGGATTTCAAGCTCCAGCTGCTCAAATCCGTTCATAACTTCATCCACCCCGACAACAGCATAGCCATCTGGAATCAGAGAGCAATGGTAAGTTCCATCAGGTACAGGAGGTAAGGCAAAGCCGACCGCCACCTTCACGGATATGTTCATGCATTTCGCATGTAGATCACAATGTTCCCTCTGCGTGATATCATCCACGGGGTAGCGAGGAGCCGTGATATCATCTATGGGACAAACGAGCTCCGTGGAAGCCACGCTGCTTTTCCGCTGAGATGCTGGGCCGGCAGTCTCGAATGAAGGATCTTCGTGCCGCTGAGTTGGGCCGGTAGCTCGCTGGCTGGTAAGTGCCTCTATTTGCTTCTGCTGCAACGCTACTATTTCTTCTACCTTCTGCAGCCGGTCTGCATCCTGTTTCTTTTTTCTTCCTCGGCTTCTGTAAGTGTCACTGCAGTCGGGAAACCCAACCTTCCACGGAACGGAGCCTGATGTGCCTCATGTTCATCCACTGTGTTCAGCATTCCCGAGGGCCCGTGTCAGCTCGTCGTTCTCTCTGTCGGGAATGAACTTCCCGTCCTGCACGTCCTTCATTGCAGCTTGAAGGGCTTTGACGGGTGTTGCAAGTTGCTCTTTTGTATAAATACACTTCCCTGTTTCTAGGTTCAACGTTCCCCCATGCCCGTAGAACCAAGTCCTTGCCCTTTCGATCCACTGCAATGGCTCTGGATCGACCCCTTTAGCAATCAGGTCGTTCTCAATTTTCTCCCACTTAGGCCTGGCAACCTTGTAGCCACCTGACCCCGTAACATGGTGATATTCTTTCTTTGCAGCATTTATCTTATTTCTTTCTGACTTTTTCTTAGCTTCATCCGATTTCTTGTACTTCACAAATACGTCCCAATGATCTTTTAACTTCTCATGTGCTCCGGTGAATGTTGGAGTCTTGTCTTTTTGGACATAGTCTTGGTTCAATCTTTTCTTCCAGTTGTAGAATTGTGCGGCCATCTTCTTAAGAGACCATGACTTGACTTTTCGCTCTATAACTGGGTTATTTGGATCCACCTCTGGCGGTAGGGTGAAATTTGTCATGAGCGTATTCCAAAGCATTTCTTTGCATCTATCCTCGACATAAGTAACTCCATCGTCTGCCTTTGGCTTATTCCATTCTTGAATGGAGATCGGGATGCTGTCCCTAACAATAAGTCCGCACTGACTTATAAATGCATCGACTTCTTCGATCTTGAACCTTTCATTATCGCCCAACCTTTTTTTCGGGCCTCGTTTCTTTATCGAAGATTGGCTCGATCCGGAGGGCTAAAAGAAGAAAGAATCGTTAATATATGTATATACAAATCAATTAATGCATCTAGTCAGCAGAGGCTTAATTAATATACCTCGCTGGACTTTGTAATAATTAAGGTTCCAACACTGGAGCTGTTATCTTCTCGCTCCATTCTCTCACCGGAGCCGTCCATTCCCTCACCGGAGTCGTTCAGAAAATGTGAGGTGATATCATCATCTCCGTCACGGATTATTTCCTCCAACATGTTTTCTTGTTCTTCGTCTCTGGCGTGTTCCGGATCCATAGTTTCTGCAATCACTTGCAAGTTATTTCATATGCATTTTATACAGTTTTAGTATTCTGGACTGAACAAAATGTTTATTTATTTTAACATGTATGATGATGGCAAAACATAATCTACAAGAGAAATCGAAACAAATGCATATAAAGAACGCCTCGATCGGAGTTACGGTTCTACCGGAACGAAACGGTGAGGACTCTTCACCGGCGATCGTCGGGGACTCCTCCGGCGATCGTCGGGGACTCCTCCGGCAACCCAAAATATCGGGAACGAAACGGTGAGGACTCTTCACCGGCGATCGTCGGGTACTCCTCCGGCGATCGTCGGGGACTCCTCCGGCAACCCAAAATATCGGAAAGGAAACGGTGAGGACTCTTCACCGGCGATCGTCGGGGACTCCTCCAGCGATCGTCGGGACTCCTCCGGCAACCCAAAATATCGGGAAGGAAACGGTGAGGACTCTTCACCAGCGATCGTCGGGGACTCCTCCGGCGATCGTCGTGGACTCCTCCGGCAACCCAAATATCGGGAAGGAAATGGTGAGGACTCTTCACCGGCGATCGTCGGGGACTCCTCCGGCGATCGTCGGGACTCCTCCGGCAACCCAAAATATCGGGAAGGAAACAGTGAGGACTCTTCACCGGCGATCGTCGGGGACTCTTCCGGCGATCGTCGGGACTCCTCCGGCAACCCAAAATATCGGGAAGGAAACGGTGAGGATTCTTCACCGGCGATCGTCGGGGAATCCTCCGGGGATCGTCGGGGACTCCTTCCGCTTAAATTCTTTTGAACTAAATTCTACCAACAAGAAAGCATAAAAATTCTCTTCTTTCATGTTCAAAGCTACCTCATATGATGCTTGCATTAAATCACACAAAAATGAAAAAATGGCATCTTTTGCAAAAATGACATGCAACAAAATCAATACAAAATATTGACCAAGTTTATATACAAAATATTAACATCCACAATACAAAATCAATACCATTAGAATTATCAATACAAAATATTAACATCCACAATGCAAATAACAAAAAGGAAAAAAAGGCAGCTAGCTAGGCGGGCAGCGTCGGAGCGGCCTGAGCGCGGGTGTCGTCGGCGTCGGTAACCGCGGGGGGGGGGGGGGGGGAGGGGGATAGGAGGAGGAGGGGAATGGTGGTGGCTCACAGCTAGCCGGGGAGCGGGGGGGCGGCGAGGCTCGGTGACGCGGTTCGGGGAGGAGGGCGAGGAGGTCCGGCGTCGGCGGCCGTCGGCGACGAGCGGCTACGGGCGTCGGCGACGGGGGGGGGGGGGGGGAGCGATTTCTGCCAGCCTGGCGGCGACGTGGTGTGGTTCGGCCTCGGGGCAGGCCTGCGGCGTCGCGCGATAGATGGAGAAGATTGGGGGAGGAAGATGGCCGGGGCGGTTAAATACCTCGAGCTTTAGTCCCGGTTGGTGGCTCCGACCGGGACTAAAGGCCTACCTTTAGTCCCAGTCGGAGCCACCAACCGGGACTAAAGCTAATTTTCGGCAGCCAAAAGGGTGCGAAAGGGTAGGCATTTAGTCCCGGTTGGTGGCTACGACCGGGACTAAAGGTTGGCCTTTAGTCCCGGTTTGTGCTACCAACCGGGACTAAAGATTATGTTTAGCTCTTTTAGTTTTATACCTTTTTCCTTTGTTTTAATTATTTTAGTTTATGTTTTCTTGTTAATCTTTTGCCAAATTATATTATGTTAATTCTAAGTTAATATTATTTTGATCATAACTAGAGTTTTATAAAAGCTTTTTAGTTGATTCTTTTTGCTATTGAAGAATATTATGAAATACTTTTTGTTAACCTAATAATGTTATATTTTCTTTTCTGTTAAGTTATTAGTTTAGTATTTTGTTTTGTTTTCTATTTGCTTTTTCTTATTGTTTTGTTTATTGCTTTATTCATTGATTGTATTTTGATTGCTAGAATGCTTGCTAGAGTGAATGCTTATATGAATGCAATGTTTGATTATATAGATTTTCATCAGATAGTGACAAATAGTTCTATCAAGTTATTTTACATAGGTACCATTGCCGCAATATTTCGCATTGAAGGGCCAGCACCAGGTGGTGGTTTTTTAATATGTTTTTGAAAATATGACACAAGGCGATCAATGCTGTCAAAATCTTTCTTCCGGAATCTAAAGCCCTTTGGGTATAACCCAACATACTCATGATGTGGGGTTGTACTCCTGATGTAAGATAATATAAAGGTGCCTGGATGTTCATGAGATATGCCTGCATATTTGTACAAGGAAAGAAACATACATTTACCAAAAATTAAAACAGATGCCAATCTTGCCAGTTAATACATCGCCTTCATGTAACTGTAGTGATTCTAGATCAAAGCCATCATCAGAATAGTTGTGGAGCATAACTATGGCTTTCAACCCAGAATCAAAGGTGCAAATTATTCGGTTATCTTGTATATGCCGAACAGTTACTTGAACAATCCTACCATCTGATATGTTGTCCTTAGTTTCACCAGAAAGCAACCAGAACTCCTCTCATCTGGACTTGGCTCGGCATAAGGGGTCCTCCGATCAGAGAAACCACACAGTAGGGGTGGAATCTTGCAAAACTTGGGATTTTCCAGCTATAAGTCCGGAAACTCACTAGAGAGAAAGTCTTCACTTTTTCTTCGCGTGTGTCCCTTGCTTATTGCGCCGTAACCATGGACAATCTTCATCATTTAACAGGATGCTTGGATCAGTCTTCACTGTGAAGGGAGGAATTTCATCAAACTTTTCATAATCTTCTGACTTGTCAGTCTTGTCCTCCACTACCACGATGTTTCTTTTCCCTGAAAGAACTATGTGGCGCTTTGGCTCATCGTATGATGTATTCGCTTCCTTATCTTTTCTTTTTCTCGGTTTGGTAGACATGTCCTTCACATAGAAAACCTGCGCCACATCATTGGCTAGGACGAATGGTTCGTCTGTGTACGCAAGATTGTTGAGATCCACTGTTGTCATTCCGTACTGCGGGTCTACCATTACCCCGCCTCCTGTCAGATTGACCCATTTGCACCGGAACAAAGGGACCTTAAAATCACGTCCATAGTCAAGTTCCCATATCTCCTCTATGTAATCATAATATGTGTCCTTTTCCCTATTGGTGTTTGCTGCATCAAAGCGGACACCACTGTTTTGGTTGGTGCTCTTTTATCTTGGGCGATCGTGTAAAATGTATTCCCATTTATCTCGTACCCTTAGAAAGTCAATGCAGTCGAAGATGGTGTCCTGGCCAACAAGTACAACTCATCTCCAACAATGGTGTCATTCATGAGATGTGTTGGCAACTAACCGCCAAAAGTCGCCATGTGTGTACGTTTAATCTAGGGGTCAGACTGCTCCGGGTTCTTGGAGCATACAATATCCATGTGTTCCTCGATATACGGGGCCACCAAGGTAGAACTTTGTAGAACTGTGTAGTGTGCTTGCGCCCAAGAATGCCCGTCCCTACATATTATTGATTTCGGTCCTAGCATGCCTTTTCCACTCAGTCTCCACTCATGCCGCGATTGAGGAACACCAATCGGCTTAAGGTCAGGAATAAAGTCAACACAAAACTCAATAACCCCCTCTGTTTCATGGCCCTTGGAGATGCTTCCTTCTGGCCTAGCACGGTTATGAACATATTTCTTTAAGACTCCCATGAACCTCTCAAAGGGGAACATATTGTGTAGAAATACAGGACCCAGAATGGCAATCTCTTCGACTAGGTGAACTAGGATGTGCGTCATAATATTGAAGAAGGATGGTGGGAACACCAACTCGAAACTGACAAAACATTGGACCAAATCATTCTGTAACCTTGGTAGGATTTCTGGATCGATTACCTTCTGAGAAATTGCATTGAGGAATGCACATAGCTTCACAATGGCTAATCGAACATTTTCTGGTAGAAGCCCCCTCAATGCAACCGGAAGCAATTGCGTCATAATCGCGTGGCAGTCATGAGACTTTAGGTTTTGGAATTTTTTTCTCTGCCATATTTATTATTCCCTTTATATTCGACGAGAAGCCAGACGGGACCTTGATACTGGGTAGGCATTCAAAAAAGATTTCCTTCTTTGCTTATGTAAGAGCGTAGCTGGCAGGACCTTGATACTGATGCATGTCGTCTTTTTTGTTCATACGTTGCTGGTCCTCCCGTGCCTCCGGTGTATCTTTTGTCTTCCCATACACGCCCAAGAAGCCTAGCAGGTTCACGCAAATATTCTTCATCACGTGCATCACGTCGATTGCAGAGCGGACCTCTAGGACTTTCCAATAGGGTAGCTCCCAAAATATAGATTTCTTTTTCCACATGGGTGCGTGTCCGTCAGCGTCATTCGGAACAGATTGTCCGCCAGGACCCTTTTCAAAGATTGCTTTTAAATCCTTGACCATATCAAATATATCATCACCAGTACGGTGGCCAGGCTTCTTCCGGTGATCTGCCTCACCTTTGAAATGCTTGTCTTTCTTTCTTAAGAGATGCCTAATCGGAAGAAATCGACGATGTCCCAGGTACACATTCTTCTTACATTTATCCAAATATATACTTTCAGTGTTATCTAAACAGTGCGTGCATGCATTGTATCCCTTGTTTGTCTGTCCTAAAAGGTTACTAAGAGCAGGCCAATCATTGATGGTTACAAACAGCAACGGTCGTAGGTCAAATTCCTGCTGTTTGTGCTCATCCCACACACATACACCTTTGATATCCCACAACTGTAAAAGTTCTTCAACTAATGGCCTTAGGTATACATCAATGTCGTTGCCGGGTTGCTTAGGGCCTTAGATGAGCACTAGCATCATAATGAACTTCCGCTTCATGCACAACTAAGGAGGAAGGTTATAGATACATAGAGTCATAGGCCAGGTGCTATGATTGCTGCTCTGCTCCCCAAAAGGATTAATGCCATCTGCACTTATACCAAACCATAAGTTCCTTGTGTCATCTGCAAACTCCGGCCACTTTCTCTCGATTTTTCTGCACTGCGACCCATCAGCGGGTACTCTCAACATCCCGTCTTTCTTACGGTTTTCTTTGTGCCATCGCAACAACTTGGCATGCTCTTTGTTTCTGAAACAGACGTTTCAACCATGGTATTATAGGAGCATACCACATCACCTTGGCAGGAACCCTCTTCCTGGGGCGCTCGCCCTCAACATCACCAGGGTCATCTCGTCTGATCTTATACCGCAATGCACCGCATACCGGGCATGCATTCAAATTCTCGTAGTCCTCACCGCGGTAGAGGATGCAGTCATTAGGGCATGCATGTATCTTCTGCACCTCTAATCTTAGAGGGCAGAGAACCTTCTTTGCTCCGTACGTACTGTCAGGCAATTCGTTATCCTTTGGAAGCTTCTTCTTCATTATTTTCAGTAACTTCTCAAATCCTTTGTCAGATAAACCATTCTCTGCCTTCCATTGCAGCAATTCCAGTGTGGTACCGAGCTTTGTGTTGCCATCTTCGCAATTTGGGTACAACCGTTTTTTGTGATCCTCTAACATGCGATCGAACTTCAACTTCTCCTTTTCACTTTCGCATTCTCTCTGTGCACCAACAATGACCCGGCGAAGATCATCAGCGGGCACATCTGGTGCCTCTTGATCTTTAGCTTCCCCCGTTGCAGTATCACCGTATTCAGGGAACATAGGATAGTTGTCATCATCCTCTTCTTCTTCATTGTCTGCCATCATAACCCCTCTTTCTCCGTGCTTGGTCCAACAATTATAGTGGGGCATGAAACCGGACTTAAGCAGGTGGAAGTGAAGGGTTTTCGAGGAAGAGTAATCCTTCGTATTCTCATAGACAACACATGGACAATACATAAAACCATTCTGATTATTTGCCTCAACCACATCGATAAAATTATGCAGGCCCGTAATGTACTCGGAAGTGCGTCAGTCACCGTACATCCATTGCCAGTTCATCTGCATTATATAATTAATTAAGTATATCAAAAACCATTACAGAACATCATGAATAGAGAAATGACCAAATTAATACAAGTTCATCATCACATTAAAACCAAAGTACAGTAGTGATCAAATGTTATTACTGCAAAAATAAATACATAAAGTTCATACATAGTTCTCATAAAACAACATACAACTATTTAGAGCATTTAATTAAAACATACATTGAAACTAACATACAACTATGTAAAACATTTAAATGCAACAACAAATGCGATCAAAATCGCAACTAAGGTAACAATTGATCCAACAGCATAATGATACCAAGCCTCTTTATCAATGGCATATTTTCTAATCTTTCTAATCTTCAAGCGCATTGCATCCATCTGGATCTTGTGTTGATCGACGACATCGGCAACATGCAACTCCAATTTCATCTTCTTGTAGGAGATATGCCCTAGAGGCAATAATAAATGTTATTGATTATCTCCCTGTTCATAATTAGGTTTATGTTCCATGCTATAACTGCTATGGTTCTCGAGTCTACAATAACCACGAGGCTCGGAGGAAGACTCATATGCACGTGTGGGATAATAAACGGTAAAATGTATTCCTAGTCAAGCCTCTATGACTGGCTCAAGTATTGCATGATGATCCTGTTTTCCTGATCATGGGCATGGCTATGCCGGCAATTTTGAGGGCACAATTGTTGGTAGAACACTTGTGTTGAATCGACCCGATTGATGTTATGCTATGAGATACATTCGTCATAAGTTTATGGTTAATAACACAGAGAAGTTAATGTTTGCATAATTCCTTAGACCATGAGAGTGTCGAGTTTCTTCATGCTTGCTTCATGAACTTTGGGGTTTGTTAAACGTCATCCGTAAATGGGTGGCTATTACGGCGGCTTACGGGTTCATGGAAAAGTATGTCAAGGGACTTGATAGCTCAAGATTGGGATTTGCTCCTCCGACGATGGAGAGATATCTCTGGGCCCTCTCGGTGTTACGACATCCATCATCGTCTGGCCAGACACAGGGTGATTTGATCACAGGGATGCCGGAACACGGGAACGAGAAAAGAGAACAATACTGGCAACGAGGTAACTGGCATTGTGGACAAGTGTTGATCCACGAGGATGCCGATGTTTCTCACCTCGGGTAATTGTAACATATCGCGAAGCAACAGGAATAGCTCACGGCAACTGGAGGTTCACTCGAATATTTATTCGTGTGGGTATAGGGATCGATATGGGTGTCCACGGCTCCGATGTTGATCATTGATCGGAAGGGGTTCCGGGTCATGTCTATGCTTCACCGAACCTATAGGGTCACACGCTTAAGGGTCATCTATCTGCTGAATACTAGACAGGGAGTCTGAGAGAAAATCACCGAAAAAGTTTCGGACGCCGGAAAAGTTTCGGACAGCGGAAAAGTTCCGCAGAGAGGTCACCGGATGAGTTCCGGTGAAACTGAAAAGTTGTTTCAGAGGATACCATAAAGTCAAATTGGTTTTGGCACATGCCTGATAATTCTTGGAGGGTGCCAGAATCATTCTGGAAACTTTCTGGAATTTTCCGGGATGAAAACCGGAAATGTTCCGGAGCTGCCGAAACCGCTTCAGATGCTTTTCGCAGATGAAATCACTAAACCGGAATTGTTCCGGCTCGCGTTGAAAATTATTTTGGTGGGTACTAGAATTGTTCTAAGCCCACATGAATATTTTCAGTTCGATCAGACGCTGAAAAATGTCGTCGTGAATAGTGAAAGTGCTTTTTGGGATATTTTTGGAAAGCCACCTTTTGGGGCTTTGCACCAAAAGATCTTGGGGATGACATGGATGGATAGGGGACAATTTTGGGGCCCCACATGAGGGTGTGGCCGGCCACATGGTGGACTCCTTCATGGAGTCCCCCTTGTTCCTTGGTTTCACCTTTTAGGTCCTTGGGAAGGACTTCTTTCCATGTGGGTTTTGGGTCTTCTTGTAAAACCACCCTACCCCTTGGGTTTCCTATAAATAGGAGGTGTGTGGGCTGCCATAAGACATACTCTTGCTCTCATACACAAAGCCATGCATGATCTGGCATTCTTCTCTCCCTCCCAGCGAAATAGTTTCGTAGAGCCGAAAGGCTGTCTGGGTTCCGGCAGGAACTAGTTCTGGACGGCGAAGCCCTGCCGGATAGATGACACCGTATGTGTGCAACTCTGTAGAGAGATCGTAGTTTCGGTCTTAGTTCGAGAGTGCCTCCCAAAGGGCTGTCCGTGTGACCGTCCGAGTTTTGGAGGTCCTCCCGAAGGGCTGTCCGAGTGACAGTCCGAGTTTCGGAGGTCCTCCCGAAGGGCTGTCCGCGACACCGTCCGGGGGACTGTGTGACCGCCTCCCGGAGGGCTGTCCGCGGGGCAGATGAGGGTATACATCCTCGCGGTTGGGAGGTTGTAAAATCCTAGCTGCGGGGATCTGCACCGCCGATCGTCATCGACTCTACTTCCGCTGCGCTACGAGTCGGTAACGATAATGATCAAACCTTGTATGCAGTCTCCATAGTGGTCCTGGGCTGGTGCGTAGGTCAGAAATTTTTTGTTTTCTGCTGCGTTCCCCAACACTTCTCTTCTTCAATTCTTTTCAATTTTTCTTTCAAATAATTGTTTTCTTTTTCAACTAAATTTAAGCTCTCGACAAGAGGGTCGGTTGGAATTTCCGGTTCACATACCTCCTAGATAAAAACATCTATGTCAAGTTGGTCGGCATAATTGTCATAAACACTAAATGAAACAAATAGTTATAAAAGATAATATACCACATCCGAATCATAGACCGGACGAGAGCCGACGGGGGCAGATATCAAAACCATGGCACTATATAATAACAAACAATAATACAAGTAAGAAAATTATACAAGTATCTATCTAAATATATAAGTAAGAATTATTTCTTTTAAAAAAAAGATAAGAACAAGAGGCTCACCACGGTGGTGCCGGCGACAAGATCGGCGCGGGCGATCGACGGCGGTGAGGACGGGGACGGGGACGGTCTTGGAGGAAGAACAGAGGAGAAGAAAGAGGAGAAAACTTAAGTGTGGCTCGGGCACCTCATATCATGTTTGTTTTGTGTGAACTCAATTGGCATCATGCTCTCAGGCATTTCATCGAACACCTCATGTGCATAGGAAGGGAGAACAAAGTAGCACACACCTCCCACCTTCTGTGAGGAAAAAACAGAGGAGAGGGCGGGAAGGGGCGGGGGTATATATAGGCAAATTTGTAGTCCCGGTTGGTGTCTAAAACCTGGACTGAAGACAGACCTTTAGTCCCGGTTGGAGACACCAACCGGGACTAAAGGGCATCGCACCCATTTAGTCCTGGTTGGTGTCTCCAACCGGGAGTAAAGGTCCCATTTGAATCGGGACTGATGCCTGCCGAGCCCCGACCAGCGCCCTAGCCGCTCGAACCGGGACTAATGCTCACATTAGTCCCGGTTCGTAATGTGACTGGGACTATTGCTCCGATCAAGCTTGAACCAAAGCCCTGTTTTCTACTAGTGTATTGTTTCTATCACCCTATTGCTCTAACAGATATAAGTGAAGCACATAGAGCAATTAAATAATAAGCTATTCTTAAAGGTATAAGTGAAGATCAAAGAGTAGTAGATCCAATACGATAATGCTCTCACAAAACATAAGTATGAGTTCCATTGATCAAAAAAGAAACGAAGAAAAGCAAAAGAAATTTTTGTTGTTGTTTGCTATATGCTGTCAGTAGACTAGTAATATATAATTAATATGTTTTAATCTACAGTCACATATATACGCTATGGCCACAATTGTATATTTAGAGGTCTAAAGAAATATAAATTCATATGCAAACTAACTCAACACGTAGTACATGCCAGCATATCATATTGCAAATTCCAGTTCATCAGATAACAATCTCTAAATAACTTATCAAACTAAACAAAAATAAACTGCAAACCATACAGTGTCCAGGCCAGTAGCCAGTGACAAGCATCACATCACAGTTTTACTAATACATTATTGAAGTGTATTGCATGTTGAAAAGAAACACCACTGGCTCATGTCATACCGCATTCTTAGCGTGCTTACGCTAGGACATGGTCACGAGGCTCTGTGTCGTCAACCTTGCCACGCCAGGTCGGGAAAGTGTGTCTGCGGCTCAGGTCTTCTTCCTTGCCAGGAAGGTAGGCATCAGGTAGGTCCTCGCTAAGCAACGGCCCATGGTCGATTCCCTCCTTGACGTGCACAATAACTGAATAGTCCCAGGTTAGCCTCTCAATCTAGCACGATGGAGGTGGCGGCGATTCAACGTCGTCGTCAGACTCAGGGAGCCGACAATACAGAGGAGCCGACACCCTCACATTTAGCCTCTTCGGGACGACGCAAGGGTCACAAAGCCATGCTGTCACTGGGCATGCGGTTGAGTTGGGCATGCGGTTGTGTAGCCTAACGACCCGAGTTCAATTCCTAGAATTGACAGGTGATGCACAGGGGTTTTCCCCCATTTATTGAGGATCAAGTTTGGTGTGTGGTGGAACCACTCATCAAGAAATATCTTGATACTCATTTAAAAAATTCCGAGGACCATGTTTATCTTGGTACTCATACTAAAATGGCCGTATGCATTCCTAGTTGGTGCAGAGGCCGGGGAAGTGAAATTCTCCCCCCTTCAAAGGTACTTTAGTTACTGTACTTGTTGCCTCCAGGAGAAGGTACTCGAAAAGATATGGGAGACCGCCCGCGGCTGCCGGAGGCGCCGGACTTGCCGCAGACCACGTCCCCGCCGCCGGCGCTTCCCGCTGACTTGCCGCCACCGCTGTGTTTCTCCTCATCGCCGCCTCTCCTCGCGTCGCCGCCGGAGGTAGATCTCGGCGGATCCTCCCGTCGAGATGAGATCCAGGAGGGGGGGGGGTGCGGATGGGGGGATCCCGGAGCGGTGGGCTGTGCATTTCACCGACGTTCGTCGGCATGGGGAGTGGATCGACGGGCGTATGCATCACCATCCGGCTTCTCACTGGACAACGGTGCTGGATATGGAATACGATATTCTTGCCGGCGTCTACCTAGCGAGCGACTTCCGGATCACGGTAGGTTCTCGTTTGCGTATTGATATTTACGATGTGGTTGTGGATCATCGTGTGCAGGTGGTTCCTGATGCGATGGAAGCGATCGAGCTCGTCGACTTGTCATCGCAGTCCGACGACGGGAAGCCGGATCCACGGGTCGGAGGCCGTTTCTGGGTACTCACAGATAGCGAGGACGACGAGGAAAGCGAGGTGGACGAGGTCGCCGAAGGAAAGGAAGGCAAGGGCAAGACTACGGCGGCATCGGCATCGGTGGAGACTTCTGTGGCGGAGAAGCCGTCGGGGATCGTCTCCACAACCGTTCATCGCCGGACAGCTGTTCTTTGCCGGACAAAGGAGATACTGAAGCAGGCAAAGCCAATGCTCAAGCCATGGATCGGGCCGATCCCGAAGGTAACCCGAACACTACACACATTGTCAGACTTCATTCCGGCTGATTGGACATTGGTTACTAAGAAGAAGAGAGGGAAGATGAGGCGGACGCTGGGGCGGCGGCCGCCGCCGCCGAAGGTTACGTCGGCCGACGAGATCAGAACGGCCAGAAGGGCACGTTTGAAATCGTTGTTGGGCCAGGAGTTGGGGTCGAGGTTTTCGGAGGTCGTGGGCTCTAATGAACCAGGGTATATGGCCCAGTTAGGGACCCAAGCCACGAAACCTCGTACGTCGATCGAACCCTCGTTGCATGTAATCGCTTTGGAACGAGAGCCGCCGCATGCACGAGTGTTGCCTTCGTCCGCTAGGGTTCCTCGCGTAGCGACGCCGGGGTTTCCTCCGCTTGGGACTGGGCGGGCCATTCGGATCAGGCAGGCCGTCGGCATCTTCCCGTCGACCATGGCCGGCCGCGGTGGTCAGTCACCTCCCAAGCCGGGGCCGCCTCCACCCGCTGCAGCGCCACCAGCAAGGGCCGCCGCCGCCCAGGCCCCGGGACGGGGTAACTCAAGGCAGCAGGAGGCGCCGCGGGACGCGCAGCCGCTGGCTGCTGGTCCGGTTGCTAGGCGCCAGAAGAATGGGCGTGGCCGCGACGGCCACTATGGCGGTGGCCGGGAGAACTTCGGCGAAGACGGCTATCGGTACCCACCTCGAGGTCAGTGGGGCGACGACGGATATGACGCTTACGGTGAAGGCCAACACCGCGGCTCGTCATC
Organism: Elymus sibiricus; assembly: GCA_039707655.1. Taxonomy (NCBI): domain Eukaryota; kingdom Viridiplantae; phylum Streptophyta; class Magnoliopsida; order Poales; family Poaceae; genus Elymus; species Elymus sibiricus. The sequence goes on along the minus strand of CM077672.1, from coordinate 512,629,685 downwards.
CACTGGAGGTGGTGGCGGGTATGCGTGGTACAATGGCGGAGGACCTGGGCACGGCTTCCAAGGACCTCCCGGAAATTTCGTCGAAGGGGTAGCCGGACCTAACAACAGATATAACCAGGGAGGTCACCGAGGCTTCCGCGGTGGGAGAGGAGGGGACCGGCGCCCACCTCCACCTCGACCTCCACCACCGCATGTCGATTCGGCTGATGTGGCCGAAGCCGAGCCGGTTGATGCCACGGCTGCTGTGGCGACGGCCTCGCCTACTTTGCCCCAGGTTGCTATAGACACAGTCCGGGCTCTGGCGGCGGTCAACATTCCTGGGGTCGGTTCAGGGGCTGCTAAGACAGCTGATGGTGGGTCTGATAAGGGAACGGACAAATCGGATGGTGAAAAACTATCTAAGTGGGCCATTAAGAAGAAGAAGCTGACATGCTATAGATGTGGCGAGCCGGGACACTTTGTCGCAGACTGTACTACAGAGCTTTGTGATTATTGCCTCAGGTCGAAACATATGTCCGGTGAGTGTCCGCTTCTTTCAGGTCCTAAACCGGTGGTCAATATATACGAAGTTTGTTGTCAGGAGTTGATGTTCTTTGAGTCACCTGATGTGGCACCATCGCTGCATGTGATGGAGAGCTCCTTCCCAGCAGTTGTCAAGGTGACTAATGGGTCCATGACAGAGGCACAGATTGTGCAGCAGTTGCGGGAGTTGGTACCGGGTAACTTTCAGTGGAACCTTGTCAAGTTGGAGAACCAGACTTACAAGGTAGATTTTCCCACTAAGGAGGATCAGTTACATATTCTTAAGTTTGGCATGTGCAGAGTAACGAATACTAGTATCATCATGGCTTTCGACGAGTGGAAGCAGAAAGAACCACAGGGTACTCCTTTAGATCAGATTTGGGTACGTCTCTCGGGTGCACCACCCAAACCGCTGAACAACTTCTTGGTAACCTGGAGCTTGGGATCTCTCATTGGCAAGACAAAACAGGTAGATATGCCTTTCACTCGTGCACATGGTGTGGCGAGGCTACTTGTCAGTGTGGTTAGTATTGAGTTTGTGCCGGATGTGGTCAAGTGGACACATGCGGGGGTCACGTACGAGCTAGAGATTGAGATCGAGGATACACCGGTACTACAGGAGGGGGATGAGCAAGAGGATATGGATACGACTGAGGGGGATGGAGCCCCTGGGAATCAGAACAAGGGGTCTGAGAACACACCACGGGAGTCGGCTAAGGGGCCGAACTCGCAGTCTGCTAAGGCGGATAAGTCTGCCAAGGGGACGTCATCTTCCACGACTCCGATTTTTGGGTCCTTTGGATTGTGTTCTGCTCCCAGTCGGTTATGGAGCAACAGAGTTTAGATGGATGATCCGGCGGAACTCGAGCTACCGCCGGTGATGCTTCATGATTCTATATCACCACCGACGCACCGCTCTCCGCCTAGGGTGTTTTCTGGGCCGGAGAGAGTTACGCCGCGGGCTGCTGCTGATGTGGATACTGTGGGGCAGGAGGCCCTTATTTGTGGATACACTGCGGTGGGCACTCGGGGGGCCGCCTCGGTGGAGAGAGCGCCCAACCCAATGGTGCCCGCGGCGGCAGGTGATCAGGGCGCCGGGGTCGGTGCCGAGGTTGGGGAGGGGTGTGGGCAGGTGGCTCCCACTCCCCCCATAGCGGTCACTCGGGACACCGCCTCGATGGAGAGGATGAGCGCGCCGGTGGCCTTCCAGGACGGCGGTGCTCTGGGCACAGGGACAGATGCCGAGGCTGGGGAGGGGCACGGGCAGGAGGCCCTCGCTTCCACCTCTCCCGTGGCGCTCCCGAGTCGCTCCGGCGGTATGATGGGGAGTGGGGTAGCCGAGCAGGAGGCTCTGCGCTCACTCACTCCCACAGTACCGGCTGGAGGTACGCCCACTACCGCGCCCACACCATCTTCACCAACTAAGACGCCGGTTGGGGGTCAGGCAGGAGGCCTTACCCCGAGTGGGCCTTTGCGGGACGAGGTCGTCGCCTTCGGAGGGATCCCGGATCCCAGGTCTGAAGGTCGACGGTTGAGCAGCCGTCTCCAGGATCGGCCTGACGTTGATGACCTGCAGCTGGGGCGCGCCATGCGAGCGGCCAAGCTTCGTGACATTGAGGTCACTACAGGTTTGTCAGTCAATACTTCCAATTCCATTTTGCATTTTTCTGAGGGCGATATTATAAATAATGCAAATCAGTTGGGAGTGTCGCTAGGTAGTAATGGAAAAGAAATTGCTAAATCTGTTAATGACCTACTTGATCTTGAGGCGGAGCGAGCCCTGGAGATGATTAGAAACTTAGCGACTGTTAAACCTTTAAATGACTCGGAAATTGATGCTTTAGGTGTTAGGGTTCTTGATAGTCTTTGTGAGGACCTTGCGCCTTCTCCCGCCCGGTCTGAGGAGGACGAGAGTTTTGAATCTCAGGAGGTTTCAACTCCCGTCGATCCAGAGGCATGTAAACTCACCGAGCTCGGTTGTATGGACCGAGTTGATGAGCAAAACAAGCTAAGCGCAAGTGGAACCGGAAGATTTATCCGGCTTCGGCTGTGCGCAGAAGTGCTAGGATCCGGACTGCTAAAAAATTCTATGATGAAAAATGAAAGGAATCTTTTGGAATAGCAGAGGTCTGACAGACTTGGCTAAACGAAGGTTTCTGGCGGATGCATCTATAGAGCACAAGTTAGATTTCATAGCCCTCTCTGAAACTGGTAGAGACAATTTTACCTCTCAGTTTCTTGGCACCTTATCGGGAGGAGTTGATTTTGATTGGCATTGCTTACCCCCAAGAGGAAGATCCAGTGGGATTTTACTTGGGGTCAAGTGCGAAACTTTGGAGGTTCGGAACGTTGTTCTGGGAGAATTTGCGGTTAAATTTCGGGTTTGGTCGAAGGTTGATGGGTTCCAATGGGCACTGGTGGCAGTGTATGGAGCTGCGCAGCCTGAGCTAAAGCCAGATTTTCTGGCTAACCTAGTTCGTATTTGCGGAGATGAACGGCTCCCAATTCTGGTTGGGGGCGATTTTAACATTATAAGAAGGCGGGATGAAAAGAACAATGATAACTATGACGGCAGATGGTCGTTCATGTTTAACACTATTATTGAAAGTCTGGATCTCAGGGAGATCGAGCTTTCTGGTAGAAAATTTACTTGGGCCAACACACTGCCAAATCCAACTTATGAGAAGTTGGATCGTGTTCTTACCAGTGTGGATTGGGAGCAGAAGTTTCCTCTGGTGACGGTTCAGGTGTTGTCGCGAGCGATCTCTGATCATACCCCACTTCTTGTTGACTCTGGGGAGGCGACTCATGTGGGGAATAAAAATATCTTCTCTTTTGAATTAGCATGGTTTGAGAGAGAAAGTTTCTTGGATCTGGTAGCACGGGAGTGGGCTAAGGATTCAGGAGGGAGATCGAACGTAGAAACATGGCAGAATAAAATTAGACACTTAAGACAGTTCCTTCGCGGTTGGGCCAAACATTTGAGCGGCGTCTATAAGGTCGAAAAGGAAAGGCTCCTTAACCTTATAGATGCCTTAGATTTAAAGGCCGAGTCGTCTATTTTAGATACCAGAAAGCTGGAGGCTAAAGTGGAGGCGGAGCTGAGACTGAAAGAATTGCTGCGAGAGGAAGAATTGAAGTGGGCACTTAGAGCTAAAGTGCGAAAAGTCGTCCAAGGGGACGATAACACACAATTCTTTCATATGATTGCGAATGGCAAGCATCGCAAGAAGAAAAATTTTCAGCTTGAGCAAGATGAGGGGACGATTTTGGGTCAGGAGAACCTAAAATTATACATTACCAATTATTACAAGCAGTTGTTTGGGGCTCCATAGGATAGTTTTGTGTCCTTAGATGAGTCGAGGGTTGAGGATATCCCTCAACTTGCGACGGATGAGAATGAGATCTTATCCGCCCCGTTTTCAGAGAAAGAGGTGTTTGAGGCGATTTCACAGATGAAGAATAATAAAGCGCCTGGGTCGGATGGCTTTCCGGCAGAGTTTTATAAAAGGTGCTGGCATATTATTAAGGGTGATTTGCTTCCAATGTTCCATGATTTGTTTTCCAGGCATTTGCAGCTATTTCACTTAAATTTTGGAACAATAAATTTGCTCCCGAAGAAGACAGAGGCGGTACGGATTGAGCAGTTCCGACCGATATGTCTTCTTAACGTCAGTTTTAAAATCTTCACCAAGGTGGGGACTAACAGGCTGACGCATATTGCACACAGTGTGGTGCAACCATCTCAAACAGCCTTCATGCCGGACAGAAACATCCTTGAAGGGGTTGTGGTCCTTCATGAAACGCTCCATGAGATCCACACGAAAAAACTAGATGGGGTGGTTTTTAAGGTGGATTTTGAGAAAGCGTACGACAAGGTTAAGTGGCCATTTCTTCAGCAGGCCTTGCGAATTAAAGGGTTCAATCAATCCTGGAGAAAGCAGGTAGATTCTTTCACGCAAAAGGGCAGTGTCGGAATAAAAGTGAATGATGATATAGGTCATTATTTCCAGACACACAAGGGTCTAAGACAGGGAGACCCGATGTCACCTATCTTGTTCAACATAGTGGTAGACATGCTGATAATTCTGATAGGAAGAGCTAAAGACAATGACCAAGTAGGTGGTCTCGTCCCGCATCTAGTGGATGGTGGAGTGTCCATTCTACAGTACGCAGATGATACTATCATCTTCATGGAGCATGATCTGGCGAAAGCAAGAAATATGAAGCTTGTGTTATGTTTATTCGAGCAGTTGTCAGGGTTAAAGATTAACTTCCATAAAAGTGAATTGTTCTGCTTTGGGAGAGCTAAAGACGAACAAGAAGCTTACAAACAACTGTTTGGATGTGGGTTGGGCTCGCTGCCTTTCACATATCTGGGCATACCGATTCACCATCGCAAGCTCTCTAACAAAGAATGGAAGTGCATTGAAGATCGATTTGAAAAGAAACTAAGTTGCTGGAAGGGCAAACTTATGTCATATGGAGGCCGGCTAATTCTCATTAATTCGGTGCTCACGAGTATGCCAATGTTTCTTTTGTCCTTCTTTGAGGTACCAGTAGGGGTAAGGAAAAGATTGGACTTCTATCGATCGCGTTTTTTCTGGCAGAGTGACGAGCTAAAACGGAAATACAGACTTGCTAAATGGGATATTATTTGTAGGCCAAAGGACCAGGGTGGTATTGGCATTGAAAATTTAGAGGTGAAGAACAGGTGCTTACTCAGCAAGTGGCTGTACAAGTTATCTGTAGAGACCGATGCCACATGGACCCAGATTCTGCGTAATAAGTACCTTCATTCTAAGACCTTATCACAGGTGACGGTCAGACCAACCGATTCACCTTTTTGGAAAGGACTGATGAGAGTGAAATCAGCCTTCTTCCACAGGACAAAGTTTATCGTTGGCAATGGTACTTCCACGAGATTCTGGGAGGATACGTGGCTAGGAGAGACGTCTCTAGCTATCCAATATCCTTCTCTCTATAATATTGTTCAGCGTAGAGACGCCTATGTTGCAACAATATTACAGTCCAATCCTCTAAATATTCAATTCAGAAGGACTTTAGCGGGAAACCATTGGGAAGCTTGGCTACATCTTGTGAGAAGATTGATGGATGTCCACCTTTCTGAACAGCCAGATCAGTTACACTGGAAACTAACCAAGAATGGAGTGTTTTCGGTAAAATCCATGTATTTGGATATTATCAACTCGGCCTCTATCCCTCGATCTGTGCATATTTGGAAAGTCAAAGTGCCCTTAAGAATTAAAGTGTTCATGTGGTTTGTCCACAAACAAGTCATTCTCACTAAGGACAATTTGGCAAAACGTAACTGGTCAGGATCTCGAAGATGTAGCTTCTGTGATCATGATGAATCTATCAAACACCTCTTTCTTGAGTGTCCCATGGCCAAAATTTTATGGCGGTCTGTCCATATAGCGTTTAACATTGCTCCTCCTACTAGCATCCACACGTTATTTGGGACGTGGCTAAATGGAGTTGACATAGAAACAGCGAGACACATTCGTGTAGGCATATGTGCTTTATTATGGGCTATATGGAACTGCAGGAACGATTTGGTTTTTAACAGAACAACAAATATTCATTTCTTGCAGGTTATCTTCCGGGCCACTACGTTGATCCGTATGTGGTCGCTACTCACTCCGATGGATGCCAGGGAGCGTATGGTTACTGGGTCTATCCGCTGGGAGACGGTAGCACGGGCTATCTTCAACCGGTTTGGATGGCGGTCATGTAGTAGGATAGGTGTTTAGCTTCCTATCTATTTTTATGCCGCCGGTTGTGGCTATCCCGATTCCCTGTTTTTAGCTCTTTGTGAGCATTTTTACTTTCTGAGACTTGGAGACCTTGTTAAACTATTTGCTTATTAATAAATTGGCCGCATGCATCGTTCTGATGCAGAGGCCGGGGGTTAACCCCCTTTTCGAAAAAAAAAATGCTGTCACTGGGAGCACCCACTTGTCAGTCAGTGGTAACATCTCGATTAGCTCACAATCGACACCAGCAATCAGCTGGTTCACCGCCTCAGGCTCCCACGCCTCCTCTGGAAGCTCTTCGATGCTTAGCTCCGTCTTGTACTCCAGCTTCCCTGGCGTCCCACGCTCGTCACGGCTCCAACGGCAAAACTTTATCTGCATGCTGCCACACACCGGATGTTCAGAAGTGTCCAGCACACGCGTGCAGTTTTCGTCAGAGTCGAATCGGATGAAGAAATGAAATGGTGGGCAAGCCACCTCCACCCTCGCAGCCGTCTTCCCGATGAGGCAGTGGATCTGCATCGCCGACAGGAGTGACTCGGGAGTCACCGGTCGTAGTTCACCAACGATTTTAGCGAAGTGGGCACAGCCGCGAAACTGCTCCTCTAGCGCCGCCATATCAGCAGTGCGTGTGAGCACGATGTGGCCATTCTCCAGTTGCATGTCGGACTCGCCGCGCTGCCACACCTCCTGGGGAAATGCACTCCCGTCACGGATGCGAGACCATGCTGGCAGTGTCACCCTCGAGCACGATCTACCTCCCACTTGTGACCCGGAGCCGCCGCTCATTGTCGCCTTGGGGGTAGGAGAGGAACTAGGGTTAGGGATTTAGGACAACATGCACGAATGAGTAGTTTCTACTTTGGACAACCCAAATATAACTGACCAATGCGCTTTTCAAAATACGGCCCAGCAGGGTTTTTTTTGTGTAGTAATCAAGCATATGTTTATCATATTAATGTTCAATGATATATCAATTAAACATACTGGTAGTGTAATGGACGTACCACTTCCATATCAGTTATGTGATCGAAAACCTAGGACGTTTGTATGCAGTATTTATATTCGATATGAAACTAACATCATTACCATATCAATAGGCATGGTCAGACAACTTTTTCGACTGCTGCACGTCACGAAGCATGCATTTTTTGCATTGATCTGTCACATCTGATTGCTATGACACCATTAATACAAGCTAACAGTAGTAGGCACATCATTATATGGACAATTGATTTCCATTATTTTCATATATTGGTTTCCACATGAACCAACGTAATAATTGTATTTGAAGCCTTATTAAGTACGGAATGTTTAATGGAGTTGGACAACCTTGAAATATGAATTAGAGAAAATAGTAGCAAGTCGTTACAAATGAGCAGGTATTGGGAATAATTTAGTGAATTCCACTCATTACAATAGATAAGTAGGCGATAAAAAAATATTTGTGAAAATTATGTTCCTTTCTGCTACTTAGCATGGATGGTAGGAACTCTTCCATAGTTTTCCTCAAGATACAGCATGTCATACAGCATTAATTTTGCGTAATCACCGACGTCCGCCTACAATAATAATGCAAGTAAACATATATCTTTCAAGTAAAAAAATTTGTCCTAGTATCTGAAAATATTGCCCTACCTTGGTGTACTCTTTAGCGAATTTCCTTCCATCAAATTCCTTGATCCCGACGATGGTTAATATACCGCTAGAAATGTTGTATTACGGGGTAAATAGATTTTATATACTAACCACTAAATTATATATCAACTATACGTGTTCGGGGCAGATAGCATACCTATTAGTGCATTTGATCAAAGGTTTAATGTAATTCTTAATGAATGAGGCCCAGTGTACATTCCATCGCTCAAACAATTCAGATATGCACTTTTCCAAAGCATCTTGAATTTTATCAACTGCTTCAGCATGTATATGTTCTAGATCAGAAGCAATTGAATCCTCATACGTTGGATCTATTACGTGTATGACTTTATCTTTCATGTCCCAAAAGTACGAGCACCATGCCAAGTTCAGGAAAGTAGGGGCAACAATCTACACCATTTAATCTTAGTTAGTATGCATTGAAGGGAAAACATGAAATTAGACCAAAGTGTATGGTTAATAGCAAATGTAACCACGCTCTCACCATTCTACATTCCGAAATGTTGTACTCGTTGAATCTCATGGTGAATTGGTCTATTATTGAAATACTAGACATAGGATCCTGACCTCACATCGCCAGCAACTACATAAATGAATAAATGCACAAACTGATAACTAAATGTGCAACTCATTATATTAGACATTAACTGGGAGAAAAAACTTATGATGTCGGTTTACCACAAAATCAGACTCAAAAATGTGTCTCCATAGTTTTTTATTGATTTGAGAATACATTGATCTGTCTAGTTGACTGAACCTCCTTATTGCTATGTCAAAAGCATCAAGATTTAATGAATATGTCCTTCAAGTCGAACCCATTATGTTCAATGTACCTAGGAAGCGAGTGCATTATCCAATTGCTGCAAAATCATTTAAAATGATCGTTGTTAGTTAATTTAATTAATACATGTATACAAATCTCTTAGACAACAACTAACAATGTACATACCAGTGAATCATTGAAGAATTGTTTGCCTCCAACCAATCATAAAAATCACGTACACAGGCTGCTGGCCTGGTAGCATGTGCAATTCCATAGAAACAAGGACCTTTTGCCATTCTCCCTTTGATACATTTTAATTTCTTCATATGTGTCTCGAAGAAATCAAAATCCAGAGATCTACCACTCAACTGCCCGCTAGACGCTGACTCAGTGATTCTTGTGATGACAGATGGTCTTTTCGCCTAGCATTTGCACCCCCTGGTGCTGAAGCCACTAGTGGTTCAATTTTTCCGGTGTTTTGTATGTATTTTCTGTTTTCAGACTTTCTCCACTATCATGACACCTTCGTAACTTAGTTTTTTTTTCCCATATAGAGGTGTTAGGTAAGAGCTTGCACCTAAGATAGTCATCAAAATGGATATTGAAATATATGCTAACATTATCGAATCAGCAAAAGTCACTTATGTGTCCCTGTGTTCTCGTCAATTCTATCCATCTCAAAACTTGCTTATAACTTTAAATTCTTATGTTTCGTCTTCTGACTTCCCGTTCACATTTTGCTCTTCTTCAACTTTTGTTGCCGCATTATCATTTCCATGATGAGCACAGACCATGCATGTAGGGAGTTCAGAGTTTCTTATTCAACCTTTGACAGCTATCAATGGTTTTGACATGTTAAGTCCTTTAATACATAGTCTTTCAGTACGCTGAGTTGATTAATCTCCTGCAATCCTACTACAGGGGAGCTAATTTAGAACCTGAAACCAAGCTGCCTTACATAAACAGTGCAAAGTTGAGGTTTTATTGTATAAAAATGACACTTTAGTTGAGGTTTTATTGTAACTATTAAGTCGCCAGATAGGGTCACCTATTTTTCTTCTATTGAAGTACTAAAAGCAGTTGTTACTTCCTATCAGGGTTTTCACAAAAGGCCCCTGGATAAGACATGTTGGGCAGCTTGATGTCGAGGGTGGAAGGATAGGGTCAGGTATCGATGCATTGTACGTTTAGATGATAATGAGTGGATCCTTTGACCAAAAGCCACGGGCTTTATGAAATTTCACTTCCGAAATGCCATGCTTCTCTCTCTGACATTATAGTTTTGTGAACTTTGTAGAACTGTTGGTGCGCTGAGGTGTTGCGTGTGGGATTGGGTGGTGCCTGTGACCTTCTGGGTGGAATTTGCAAAGCAAAAAAAAAAAACTCATGATATTATACAGTATTTCGAAAACCATGATCACTCTTAATTTGTGGAAAAGAAATCCAAACATACTGAGCATTGAAAGCGGAATTACTGTGGCAGGGTAGCAGCAAATGCGCATGCCCATGCCGCTCGGGCTGGTAGCGCCACAATGGCAGGTGAGGCACAGAACGCCAGTGTAGCCTGGCGATGCCTTCGCCGCAGACACAAGGCTCACTGTCAAGGTAACCACCAAGATGTTTTCAATTTTTGCATGTATGTACGTAAGTAAGGTACTTACCTGATCTCCGGTCCTTGTGAATTCTGTTGAGCACACGAGGATGAAATGAGTGTAGATCTGACATGGGATATTGTAAGAGGTACTCGGGTAGCCAAGGCTGACTTGCCCATGGAACCGGCCGGGTGCCGCTCTCGACCGAGAGCTCGGCTCCCAAGAGGTTTACAGGCAAATCATCCTTGGCTATCGAAGATGGCCTCTTACCTCCATGTAATTAAGACCTCGCCTGTGTTTGCCCTGGTGCTTGGTACACTCATGAATGTATTAACTGATGAGACCTGCATGCATTGCCTGGTCATGTATCTATAAGAAGGCAGGAGCCATGGGGTCATGGCGAGGCTAGGGCTATGACTTGGGGCGAGGCAGCGTGATTGGCACAGCTGGAAAGAATATTGGCCTTTGTTAGATAAGCAAAAGGGGCCGATCGACCAGACCACCTAACCAAATGAGGTGTGAAAGATGTGTGTATCTGGCTGCCTTTCCTTTGGAGAGCATCCAGTGATTTGGATCTGAGGAGGAGTTGTTCAGGCTGGTTGATCAGTGCAGACAGACAGATCCAGTCCAGTTGGGTTCCACTTGCCTCCACTAATGTGCATGTGAAGAACATTACGAAAAGGGTGGTAACAAAGGGGACGAGGGTGGGTAAAGGTTGTACTGCTGCCTGCGTGGAAAAGGATGGGATGGGACGGGACAAAGAAGACATGTAGCAGGAGACGAGACGATTGAGTAGGAATTGGACACTCGTGGGGGGTTCAATTATCATTCATTCATTCTGTCCTAGTGTCCTGGTTCCATGCATGCATGTCCCAAACTCCAAGGCACGTGCAGCCTCGCCTCCTGTTGGGTCGCCATCATTTACTCTATTGGGATTCGGCGACGAGCTAGCCGAGGGCATGGAGTGCACGGACCAGATTGTCGGCGGCATTTTTTTTTAATAGTTTGAATTGCTTACCACATAATAGTTGTCGCGCTGTAATAATTAGTTGCTAGTTCAAACTTTCAGAGCTTTTATTGAGAAGCTTAGCCTGGAGAAGTAGTACGGTACGACCTCCGTCCGGGTCTATTAATCCTCATCGTATTTTTGGTCAAAGTTTGCCAACATATTTGACTAGCAAAATGTTAATGCATGTCACTAAAAATTATATTGTTGGATTCTTATTTGAATGTAGTTTTCAATGATATTATTTTTGCTACATATAACTTATATTTTACTAGTTAAATTTATGATCAAAATATAACCCAAAATACAAGGGAGACTAGTAAACCCGGACGGATGTAGTACTCGTTAGCTAACCTAGCTAGCAGGCGACAGACGGAACACATCAGGTGATGCACAGGCCAACAACATCACACAGTGACGTTGCGCTAGTAGTGCTCACGAGGTGGATCAAACCGAGCCGTGCTGGTTCGTTTGTTTGTGTGGCAACAGCGTCCGTCACGTGGCCTCCCCTCGGTTACTTCGTTCATGCCCAAGATAGTGGTAAATGATTGTAATCGGTCGGCCGGCCCAAGTTTGCGCACGCACGCGCTCGCGACGGAAGGAGCCCGGAAAACAGGACACGCACGTTTGTGGGGCCCACGCAGGTGTCTCTTCCTCACCTTATCTCTTACTCCCCACACCACGACTTTCTCCATCACCGCCATTGATTTTTGTTGCCGCGCTCCTCTGCCCCAACCTCATCACCCACCATGGCTGGCGAGCCGCCTCCCCACCTCTCCTTCCTACTCCGAACACACCCCACGATGCCATTGGGAGAGCGCTCCAACGAGTCATCCTCTCCTTCATGCTTCAGAAACGGCCATGCTGTGGCGACGGCGGATGGGGTGCTGCAACCCCGTGGCAGACGACGGTGTTGTGAGCCGATTCCATGGCTGTGGCAGGTTGGGCGGTGCCGTACGGAGGTCAATCGACGAGGCGACGCGCTGCGAGCTGCTACGGCCTACGGGCGACGGCGCGTACACTGCTACGAGCGGCAGCTCACTGGCGGGTGCTTTTGCGAGCGGCGTTCCCCACACTGCTAGGACCGGCAACGTGCGGTGCTGGGACAGGCGCGCTGTCTTGCTACAACCGCTACACGGCGATGCTGCAACCGCCGAGCGCGGTGATGCTACAAGCCGGGGCTGATGCTGGAACCGGCTCGCGCTGATGCTGGAACCGGTGTGTCGACATGCTGGAACGGCGTCGCGAGAGCGTGTCGATGCTGGAACCAGCGCGTTCAAATACTGGAACCAGTATATGATTTCGCTGCATCGGCGTGGTGAGCGGGTGATGCTGCTCAACCGGAGCAGCGAACATGGCGGCTATGGTGGAGGACCACATGCCGCCGCCGGCGAGATGCGGTGACCGTGATCCGCTGGATGGCTAGGAGCTGCAACCAGCGAGCTGGAATCGCTAACACAGGATGCTACCACGGTGACCGTGGCGGCCTGAAATTGACGAGGCGAGTTGCTGTGATGGCGCCTTTTTGGGTGACGCGGCGACCGGCGGCGAGCGTCGGCGACGAGGCAAGCGGGGCGAGGACGGCCGGCGAGCAAGCTGGCGTCTGGGAGGCTCATGGCTGCACGCGACGGACAGGCGCCATGGCTTTCCTTTTGTTTTCTTTTAACGAAGCAGTTGGGGGAGAAAAGGACATCGTGCGGCTATAATCACACTAATCGTACGTGCGCGGTGCGACCAACTGAAATTTCAGCCGGCTGACCGGCGCCTATCACTGGCCCAAGATACTAGAGTAGAGCTGGATAACGGGAGGGAGAGGTGTTTGCGCGGCGGCTCCCTCGTCAACAGGTATGTTGTGCATTCGTAAGTACAAGCCCAAATGACACATGGTTGGGGACGAGCGCGGGCAGTCGCGTAACGATGCCAACATGCATGGCGTTGCCACCGCCAATGAAACACATGTTTTTTTCCTACGCAGCATTCTCCTGCCCTTTTTCGTTCCTGCCAATATCCCCCGCTCATATTTTTCCTGTCATGTCTCTCCCGTCGTTTTTCTTCCCGCTCATATTTCCCCCTCCATCTCTCTCCTGCCTTGCTCATCCTATTAAACCCATCACCCATATGTTATGTTGCATCGCTGTGTTAGCTAGCTAGCTTAGTATATTATCACAAACATGTCTGCTGATCCCTCTGTTCATGATTTTACTCCTTTAATGTCTCATGAGATTTTGAAAAGTGAGGTCAGAATGAAACATGGTAATAGGATAGGGGGGCTTCCTGCAGTTCCATTCGATGAATTATTGAGCAAAGATAGCCACCTAATCAAGTTGGGTAAGATTTTACCAAAATTTTGGTTCCCTAAACGGAACCCGGAGGAAATACGAGAAGAACTTCTGAAGTTACATGGAAGGTGGAACAGGGTGCTTGCACCCAAAGGAATGACTGGGCCTATGGATGCTTCATCGCCCATAATAAGGATCCCGCGACTTCTAAGAAATGGTACGACGATGATGATTATGATTCTGAAGATGACTTTGTGAAGGGCCAATTAGTGCAGGTCATATTTGGTCCCAATCCTGCAGATCTTATTCGGAACCATGTTAGCGAGAATAGTGATGAACACTTCGTGTAGTGTTTTTTCGGCGATGCAGTAGTGTTGTGTTGTATTTTAAGTAGAGTTGTAGTAGTTTAATTTTTGCATTCGGATGTATCTTAATTTTCTGTTGTAGTATGTCGCAATGTTTCTTATTTTTTAGTATTCATTGTAATTGTTAGCTCTGTAGGAGATATGCCCTAGAGGCAATAATAAATGTTATTATTATCTCCATGTTCACAATTATGTTTATATTCCATGCTATAACTGCTATGGTTCTCGAGTCTACAATAACCACGAGGCTCGGAGGAAAACTCATATGCACGTGTGGAATAATAAACGGTAAAAAGTATTCCTAGTCAAGCCTCTAAGACTAGCTCAAGTGTTGCATGATGATCACGTTTTCCTGAGCATAGGCATGTCTATGCCGGCAACATTTGAGGGCACAATGCTAGGAGAACACTTGTGTTGAATCGACCCGATTGATGTTATGCTATGAGATACATTCGTCACAAGTTTATGGTTAATAGCATAGAGAAAGTTAACGTTTGCATAATTCCTTAGACCATGAGAGTGTCGAGTTTCCTCGTACTTGCTTCGTGAACTTTGGGGTTTGTTAAACGGCATCTGTAACAGGGTGGCTATTACGGTGGCTTATGGGTTCACGGAAAAGTATGACAAGTAACTTGATAGCTCAAGATTGGGATTTGCTCCTCCGACGATGGAGAGATATTCTTTGGGCCCTCTCGGTGTTATGGTATACATCATCATCTGGCCAGACACATTGTGATTTGATCACAAGGATGCCGGAACGCGGAAACGAGATAAGAGAACAAAACCGGTAACGAGGTAACTGGCATAGTGGACAAGTTGTTGATCCACGGAGATGCCGACAAGTCTCACCTCGGGTGTTTCTAACATATCGCGAAGCAAAAGGAATAGCACACGGCAACTACAGGTTCACTCGAATATTTATTCGTCTGGGTATAGGGATCAATATGGATGTCCACGGTTCCGCTATTGATCATTGATCGGAAAGTGTTCCGGTCATGTCTATACATCACCGAACCTACAGGGTCATACGCTTAAGGGTCATCTATCTGCTGAATACTAGACAGGGAGTCTGAGAGAAAGTCACCGGAAAAGTTTCGGAGACAACGGAACAGTTCCGGAGAGAACACCGGAAAAGTTTCGGTAAAACTGAAAAGTTGTTTCGGATTAAACCATTGACCCAAAAAGGTTTTCGGCACGCATCTGGAACTTTTTGGAGGTGCCAGAATTGTTCTGGGAACTTCAGGAATTTTTCCAAAGAAAAAACCGGAAATGTTCCGGAGCAGCCGAAAACGTCGTGGTTGCTTTTCGCTGAAGAAAATCATTGATCCGGAAATGTTTTGCAGCGTGTCCAGAATTATTTTAGTGAGTACTGGAAATGTTCTGCACCTACAAAAATATTTTCGGATTTAATGGACGCGGAAAAATGTTTTCGTGAATAGTGAAAATCACTTTTTCGTTGCTTTTTGGAAAGCCACCTTTAGGGCTTTTTCAAAGGTTCTAGAAGGGATGACTTGGGGAAGGGGGAACCCTTTGGGGGGGGGGGGGGGTCTAGGGTGGCCAGCCATGGGGAGTGCACCTTGGTGCTCCTCTTGCCACCCCTTTATGCCCTTGAGAAGGTCATATTGTGAGGACATTTTGGTATTTCCAAGTGTCTTCTGCCCCTTGGGTTTTTCCTATAAATAGAGGTGGAGAGGTGCTCTCCATTCTCACTCCTTACACTCATACAAATGCCATGCATGATCTGGCTTTCTCTCTCCCTCCCACGAAATAGTTTCGTAGAGCCGAAAGGCTGTCTGGGTTCCGGTGGGAACTAGTTCTGGATGGCGAAGCCCTGCCGGATAGCTGACACCGTATGTGTGCAACCCCGTAGAGAGGTCGTAGGTTCAATCTTTTACCCGAGGGGCTGTACGAGGGTCCTCCCGAAGGGCTATCCGAGTTACCGTCCGAGTTCGAGGGTCCTCCCGAAGGGCTGTCCGAGTTACCGTCCGAGTTCGAGGGTCCTCCCGAAGGGCTATCCGAAGGGTGTTAGTAAGACTTACACACCTTGGAAGTCCGGGGCTGACGCCACTCTTAAGTTGGGTGCTTCTTCTGAGAGTAGGAGAAATACTAGAAGTAAAACTGTTAGAAGTATAAAGGCAAAAAGAGAGAAGACTGGAATATCCAGCTCATGTATGAATGTCATACAAGTTATAGATGTATGGAAGGCTGGTCAAAAGAAATAGTTCTTGGGAATTGTGATTAAACTGTTAGTCACTGATTCTTCGGTATTGTGATTAAAAAATTGATCACAGGAATACCCATTCGATTGCATTTTGTTGCAACTCGATGCAAGAACTACTACGGCCTAAAAGACTAGCCAGAAATGAGGTTAAGATACATGATGGAACTTAGTAAAAGTTACTACACCCTTCCATCGCCGTATTGCCTCTATATTTATTTTCATAATTCATTATTAGAGTTTTATTCACTCTAGCCCATTGCATAATGTTTGTTGCAAGAAGGTTGTTCATGAGAGAATATTTGTTCTTCGATATTATGAATAACATAAGGGCCATACTTTAATTATGAATGAGATGTATGTTATGAATATTGATAATAATATAATACATCCGTGACACTGACGCTAAATGTCACAAGACTAAAAGAATACCACATATGTGTGGCACTGTTGGAAATATGCCCTAGAGGCAATAATAAATTGGTTATTATTATATTTCCTTGTTCATGATAATCGTTTATTATCCATGCTATAATTGTATTGATTGGAAACTCAAATACATGTGTGGGTACATAGACAACACTGTGTCCCTAGTAAGCCTCTAGTTGACTAGCTCGTTGATCAAAGATGGTTAAGGTTTCCTAGCCATTGACATGAGATGTCATTTGATAACGGGATCACATCATTAGGAGAATGATGTGATGGACAAGACCCAAACTACGAACGTAGCATATGATCGTGTTAGTTTATTGCTATTGTTTTCTGCATGTCAAGTATCTGTTCCTTTGACCATGAGATCATGTAACTCACTGACACCGGAGGAATACCTTGTGTGTATCAAACGTCGCAACGTAACTGGGTGACTATAAAGGTGCTCTACAGGTATCTCCGAGGGTGTCTGTTGGGTTGGCATGGATCAAGACTGGGATTTGTTACTCCGTATGACGGAGAGGTATCTCAGGGCCCACTCGGTAATACAACATCACAATGAGCCTTGCAAGCAATGTGACTAAAGTGTTAGCCACGAGATCTTGTATTACGGAACGAGTAAAGAGACTTGCCGGTAACGAGATTGAACTAGGTATAGTGATACCGACGATCGAATCTCGGGCAAGTAACATACCGAAGAACAAAGGGAACAACATACGGGATTAACTGAATCCTTGACATAGAGGTTCGACCGATAAAAGATCTTCGTAGAATATGTAGGAGCCAATATGGGCATCCAGGTCCCGCTATTGGTTATTGGCCGTAGAGGTGTCTCGGTCATGTCTACATAGTTCTCGAACCCGCAGGGTCTACACACTTAACGTTTGGTGAGGATTAGTATAGTTGAGTTATTATGTTGGTGACCGAAAGTTGTTCGGAGTCCCGGATAAGATCCCGGACATGACGAGGATCTCCGGAATAGTCCGGAGGTAAAGATTGATATATGTGATAATAGTGTTTTGATCTCCGGAAGAGTTCCGGAGTTCACTGGAAGGGGTTCCGGATGTTTACCGAAGTGTTCGGGTGCAGCAACACTTTATATGGGCCAAAGGGATAAAGCCCACGAGGTATTGGAAAGTACAAAAGTAGTTTTGCTGCCGCGTAAGCGGTACTACCGCTTGTGTGAAGCGGTACTACCGCCCGAGCGGTACTACCGCTTGTGTGAAGCGGTACTACCGCCCAAGCGGTACTACCGCTTGTGCGCGGCTGTGCACGGTTCGGCAGGGATCCGAGTTGGACTCTTTTCCTGCGGGCCAAACCGACCTTGTGCGGGCAAAACCGACCTGGAGGAGGCTTTTACTCCAAGTTTAGACCCCAAGGCTCAACATATAAATAGAGGGGCAGGGCTAGCACACGAGACACATCAAGATTTCCCCAAGCCGTGTGCGGCAACCCTAACCCTCTAGTTCCTCCGTCATAATCTCCGTAGTGCTTGGCGAAGCCCTGCAGAGATTGTTCCTCACCACCATCACCACGCCGTCGTGCTGCTGGAACTCAACCACTACTTCACCATCGCTCGCTGGATCGAGGAGGTGAAGGCGTCATCAAGCCGTACGTGTGTTGAACGCGGAGGTGCCGTCCGTTCGGCGCTAGTTCGTGATCGGATCGAGGGACGACTTGCGATTTGGATCGCGGAGACGTTCGACTACATCAACCGCGTTTCTTAAACGCTTTCGCTTAGCGATCTACAAGGGTATGTAGATTCACTCTCCCTCTCGTAGATGCTCATCACCATGGATAGATCTTGTGTGTGCGTAGGAAATTTTTTGTTTCCCATGCAACGTTACCCATCAGTGGCATCATGAGCTAGGTCTATGCGTAGATGAGATCTCGAGTAGAACACAAACGAGTTGTGGGCGTGGGTGTATACATATTGCTTGCCGTTACTAGTTGATATTTGATTCGGCGGTACTGTGAGATGAAGCGGCCCGGACCAACATTACGCGTACACTTACGCGAGACAGGTTCCTTCAACTAACATGTAACTTCGTTGCATAAAGATGGCTAGCGGGTGTCTGTCTCTCTCACTTTAGTTGAATCGATTTCAATGAAGAGGGTTCTTTTAGAAGATCAAAAAGCAATCACTACACCACGTTGTGGTTTTGCGTAGGTAAGAACGGTTCTTGCAAACCCGTAGCAGCCACGTAAAATTTGCAACAACAATTAGAGGACGTCTAACTTGTTTTTGCAGGGTATGTTGTGATGTGATATGGCCAATTACATGATGAGATATATGTGATGTATGAGATGATCATGTTTTGTATAGAATATCACGACTTGCATGTCGATGAGTACGGCAACTGGCAGGAGCCATAGAGTTGTCTTTAATTATTGTATGACCTGCGTGTCAATCATTAAGCGCTATGTAATGCTTTACTTTATCGCTAAACGTTAGCAATAGTCGTGGAAGCAACAGTCGGCGCGACAACCTTATGGCGACACGTTGATGGAGATCAAGATGATGGAGATCATGGTGTCATGCCGGTGACGATGGAGATCATGCCGGTGCTTTAGAGATGGAGATCAAAAGCACAAGTTCATGGCCATATCATGTCACTTATGATTTGCATGTGATGTTAATCCTTTTATGCATCTTATTTTGCTTAGGACGACGGTAGCATTATAAGGTGATCCCTCACTTAAATTTCAAGATAAATTGTGTTCTCCCCAAGTGTGCACCGTTGCGAAAGTTCGTCGTTTCGAGACACGCCGTGATGATCGGGTGTGATAGACTCTACGTTCGCATACAACGGGTGTAAGCCATGTTACACGTGCGGAACACTCGGGTTAAACTTGACGAGCCTAGCATGTACATACATGGCCTCGGAACACAAGAGACCGAAAGGTCGAACATGAGTCATATAGTAGATATGATCAACATGAAGATGTTCACCATTGAAACCACCTCAACTCACGTGATGATCGGACTTGAGTTGGTGGATTTGGATCATGTTACACTCGAATGACCGGAGGGATGTCAATTTGAGTGGGAGTTTTTAAGTAATATGATTAACTAAACTCATTATCTAGAACAATAGTCTAAGTTGTCTTTGCTATATTTATGTTGTAGATCATGGCTCGCGCAGTAGCACCCCTGAATTTTAATGCGTTCCTAGAGAAAGCTAAGTTGAAAGATGATGGAAGTAACTTTGTGGACTGGGCCCGTAATCTAAGGATTATGCTTACGGCTTCCCAGAAGGCTTATGTCCTTGATGCACCGCTTGGTGATCCACCCGCTCCAGTTGAGTCTCTAGACGTTGTGAACGCCTGGCAGGCTCGTTCTGATGATTACTCAATAGTTCAATGTGCAATGTTGTATGGCTTAGAATCGGGACTTCAAAGACGTTTTGAACGTCATGGAGCATATGAGATGTTCCAGGAGTTGAAGTTTATCTTTCAGAAGAATGCCCGGATCGAGAGATATGAGATCTCCGACAAATTCTATGCTTGCAAGATGGAGGAGAACGGGTCTATCAGTGATCACGTGCTCAGAATGTCTGGGTACTCCACCCGTCTGGCTGAGTTAGGAATGCCCCTTCCGCCAGAAGCTATCACTGACAGAGTTCTTCAATCATTGCCACCTAGCTACAAGAGCTTCGTGTTGAACTATAACATGCACGGGATGAACAAGTCAGTCGCCGAGCTGTTTGCGATGCTGAAAGCCGCTGAGTCTGAAATTCAGAAGGAGCATCAAGTGTTGATGGTCAATAAAACCACTAGTTTCAAGAAAAATGGCAAGGGTAAGAAGGGTAACTCCAAGAAGAGTGGCAAAGCAGTTGCTCCTCTCGTGAAGAAACCCAAGGCTGGACCCAAACCAGAAACTGTGTGTTTTCATTGCAAGGGAACTGGACACTGGAAGCGGAACTGCCCCAAATATTTGGCTGACAAGAAGGTGGCCAACAACAAACAAGGTATATATGATATACATGTTATTGATGTGTACCTTACCAACTCTCGTTGTAGTGCCTGGGTATTTGATACCGGTGCGGTTGCTCATATTTGCAACTCAAAACAGGAACTGCGGAATAGACGGAGGCTGGCAAAGGACGAAGTGACGATGCGCGTGGGAAATGGTTCCAAGGTTGATGTGATCGCCGTCGGCACGCTCGCTCTTCGATTACCGTCGGGATTAGTGATGAACCTAAATAAGTGTTATTTGGTGCCTGCGTTAAGCATGAACATTATATCTGGATCTTGTTTATTGCGAGACGGTTACTCATTTAACTCAGAGAATAATGGTTGTTCTATTTATATGAGTAATATCTTTTATGGTCATGCACCCAATGTGAGGGGTTTATTCTTATTGAATCTCGATAGTAATGATACACATGTTCATAACATTGATGCCAAAAGATGTAGAATTGATAATGATAATACCACTTTCTTGTGGCACTGCCGTTTAGGTCATATTGGCGTAAAACGCATGAGGAAGCTCCATGCTGATGGACTTTTGGAGTCACTTGATTTTGAATCACTTGACACATGTGAGCCATGCCTCATGGGCAAGATGACTAAAATGCCGTTCTCTGGAACAATGGAATGGGCAAGTGACTTATTGGAAATCATACATACTGATGTGTGTGGTCCGATGAGTATTGAGGCGCGCGGTGGTTATCGTTATTTTCTCACCTTCACTGATGACTTAAGTAGATATGGGTATATTTACTTAATGAAACACAAGTCTGAAACATTTGAAAAGTTCAAACAATTTCAGAGTGAAGTTGAGAATCATCGTAACAAGAAGATTAAATTCCTACGATCTGATCGAGGAGGAGAATATCTGAGTTATTAGTTTGGCAGTCACTTAAGACAGTGTGGAATTGTTTCACAATTGACACCGCCTGGAACACCACAGCGTAATGGTGTGTCCGAACGTCGTAATCGAACCTTATTGGATATGGTGCGATCTATGATGTCTCTTGCCGATTTGCCACTATCGTTTTGGGGTTATGCATTAGAGACAGCTGCATTCACTTTAAATAGGGCACCATCGAAATCCGTTGAGATGACGCCATATGAACTTTGGTTTGGCAAGAAGCCAAAGCTGTCGTTTCTTAAAGTTTGGGGATGTGATGCTTATGTCAAAAAGCTTCAGCCTGAAAAGCTGGAACCCAAAGCGGAGAAATGCGTCTTCATAGGATACCCAAAAGAGACAGTTGGGTATACCTTCTACCTCAGATCCGAAGGCAAAGTGTTTGTCGCTAAAAACGGAACATTTCTTGAGAAAGAGTTTCTCTCGAAAGAATTGAGTGGGAGGAAGATAGAACTTGATGAGGTTGTTGAACCTTTACTTCAACCTGAGAGTAGCGCAACACAGAAAGTTGTTTCTGTGGAGCCTACATTAGCTGAAGAGGAAGTTAATGATGATGATCATGAAGCTTTGGATCAAGTTGCTATCGAACCTCGTAGGTCGACAAGGACGCGTACTGCTCCCGAGTGGTACGGCAACCCTGTCTTAGACATCATGTTGTTAGACAACGATGAACCTACGAGCTATGGAGAAGCGATGATGGGCCCGGATTCCGAGAAGTGGTTGGAGGCCATGAAATCCGAGATGGGATCCATGTATGAAAACAAAGTATGGACTTTGGAAGTATTACCTGAAGGGCGTAAGGCCATTCAGAACAAATGGATCTTTAAGAGGAAGACGGACGCGGACGGTAATGTCACCGTCTATAAAGCTCGACTTGTGGCAAAGGGTTTTTCACAAGTTCAAGGAGTTGACTACGATGAGACCTTCTCACCCGTAGCGATGCTTAAGTCCGTCAGAATCATGTTAGCAATAGCTGCCTTTTTCGATTATGAAATTTGGCAGATGGATGTCAAAACAGCGTTCCTTAATGGTTTCCTTAAGGAAGAGTTGTATATGATGCAACCAGAAGGTTTTGTCGATCCAGAGAATGCTGACAAAGTTTGCAAACTCCAGCGATCCATTTATGGACTGGTGCAAGCATCTCGGAGTTAGAATCTTCGTTTTGATGAGGTGATCAAAGCGTTTGAGTTTATACAAGTTTACGGAGAAGCTTGTATTTACAAGAAAGTGAGTGGGAGCTCTATAGCGTTTCTAATATTATATGTGGATGACATATTACTGATTGGAAACAATATAGAAATGCTGGAAAGCGTAAAGGAATATTTGAACAAGAGTTTTTCAATGAAGGACCTAGGAGAAGCTGCTTTCATATTAGGCATCAAGATCTATAGAGATAGATCAAGACGCTTAATAGGACTTTCACAAAGCACATACCTTGATAAGATTTTGAAGAAGTTCAAAATGGATCAGTCCAAGAAGGGGTTCTTGCCTGTTTTGCAAGGTGTGAAGTTGAGTAAGACTCAATGCCCAGTGACTGCAGAAGATAGAGAAAAGATGAGTGTCATCCCCTATGCTTCAGCCATAGGCTCTATCATGTATACAATGCTGTGCACAAGACCCGATGTCAGCCTTGCCATAAGTATGGTCGGAAGGTTTCAAGGTGATCCAGGAATGGAACACTGGACGGCGGTCAAGAATATCCTGAAGTACCTGAAAAGGACTAAGGACATGTTTCTCGTTTATGGAGGTGATCAAGAGCTCGTCGTAAAGGGTTACGTCGATGCAAGCTTTGACACTGATCCGGATGACTCTAAGTCGCAAACCGGATACGTATTTATTCTTAATGGGGGTGCGGTTAGCTGGTGCAGTTCCAAGCAAAGCGTGGTAGCAGATTCTACATGCGAAGCGGAGTACATCGCTGCCTCGGAGGCGGCGAAGGAAGGTGTCTGGATGAAGGAGTTCATGACAGATCTTGGAGTAGTGCCTAGTGCACTTAACCCAATGACTCTGTTTTGTGATAATACTGGTGCCATTGCTCTAGCCAAGGAACCAAGATTTCACAAGAGGACCAGACACATAAAGCGACGTTTCAATTCCATCCGCGATTACATCAAGGAGGACGACATAAATATTTGCAAAGTACACACGGATCTGAATGTTGCAGATCCGATGACTAAACCTCTTCCAAGGGCTAAACATGAACAACACCAGAACTGCATGGGTGTTCGATTCATTACAATGTAAATCACATAGTGATGTGAACTAGATTATTGACTCTAGTGCAAGTGGGAGACTGTTGGAAATATGCCCTAGAGGCAATAATAAATTGGTTATTATTATATTTCCTTGTTCATGATAATCGTTTATTATCCATGCTATAATTGTATTGATTGGAAACTCAAATACATGTGTGGGTACATAGACAACACTGTGTCCCTAGTAAGCCTCTAGTTGACTAGCTCGTTGATCAAAGATGGTTAAGGTTTCCTAGCCATTGACATGAGATGTCATTTGATAACGGGATCACATCATTAGGAGAATGATGTGATGGACAAGACCCAAACTACGAACGTAGCATATGATCGTGTCAGTTTATTGCTATTGTTTTCTGCATGTCAAGTATCTGTTCCTTTGACCATGAGATCATGCAACTCACTGACACCGAAGGAATACCTTGTGTGTATCAAACGTCGCAACGTAACTGGGTGACTATAAAGGTGCTCTACAGGTATCTCCGAGGGTGTCTGTTGGGTTGGCATGGATCAAGACTGGGATTTGTTACTCCGTATGACGGAGAGGTATCTCAGGGCCTACTCGGTAATACAACATCACAATGAGCCTTGCAAGCAATGTGACTAAAGTGTTAGCCACGAGATCTTGTATTACGGAACGAGTAAAGAGACTTGCCGGTAACGAGATTGAACTAGGTATAGTGATACCGACGATCGAATCTCGGGCAAGTAACATACCGAAGAACAAAGGGAACAGCATACGGGATTAACTGAATCCTTGACATAGAGGTTCGACCGATAAAAGATCTTCGTAGAATATGTAGGAGCCAATATGGGCATCCAGGTCCCGCTATTGGTTATTGGCCGTAGAGGTGTCTCGGTCATGTCTACATAGTTCTCGAACCCGCAGGGTCTACACACTTAACGTTTGGTGACGATTAGTATAGTTGAGTTATTATGTTGGTGACCGAAAGTTGTTCGGAGTCCCGGATAAGATCCCGGACATGACGAGGATCTCCGGAATAGTCCGGAGGTAAAGATTGATATATGTGATAATAGTGTTTTGATCTCCGGAAGAGTTCCGGAGTTCACCGGAAGGGGTTCCGGATGTTTACCGAAGTGTTCGGGTGCAGCAACACTTTATATGGGCCAAAGGGATAAAGCCCACGAGGTATTGGAAAGTGCAAAAGTAGTTTTGCTGCCGCGTAAGCGGTACTACCGCTTGTGTGAAGCGGTACTACCGCCCGAGCGGTACTACCGCTTGTGTGAAGCGGTACTACCGCCCAAGCAGTACTACCGCTTGTGAGCGGTACTACCGCTTGTGCGCGGCTGTGCACGGTTCGGCAGGGATCCGAGTTGGACTCTTTTCCTGCGGGCCAAACCGACCTTGTGCGGGCAAAACCGACCTGGAGGAGGCTTTTACTCCAAGTTTAGACCCCAAGGCTCAACATATAAATAGAGGGGCAGGGCTAGCACACGAGACACATCAAGATTTCCCCAAGCCGTGTGCGGCAACCCTAACCCTCTAGTTCCTCCGTCATAATCTCCGTAGTGCTTGGCGAAGCCCTGCAGAGATTGTTCCTCACCACCATCACCACGCCGTCGTGCTGCTGGAACTCAACCACTACTTCACCATCGCTCGCTGGATCGAGGAGGTGAAGGCGTCATCAAGCCGTACGTGTGTTGAACGCGGAGGTGCCGTCCGTTCGGCGCTAGTTCGTGATCGGATCGAGGGACGACTTGCGATTTGGATCGCGGAGACGTTCGACTACATCAACCGCGTTTCTTAAACGCTTCCGCTTAGCGATCTACAAGGGTATGTAGATTCACTCCCCCTCTCGTAGATGCTCATCACCATGGATAGATCTTGTGTGTGCGTAGGAAATTTTTTGTATCCCATGCAACGTTACCCATCAGGCACTGCATTTGGTCACATTGGAGAAACCCGCATGGAGAAATTCCATAATGATGGATTTTGATGTCATTTGATTATGAATCATCTGACACTTGCAACTTTCGTCTGAAAAGTGAAGTGACTGAAATACCGTTCACAGGCCATAAGGAACAAGCAACAAACTTATTGGTGATCATACATTGTGATATGTGTAGTCCGATAAATGTTGTTGCTAGCAGTGGATTTGTCTATCTTCATAAATGACTCAAGTGGATATATGGATATTTACTTTTGAGATGTAAGTCTGGATCTTTTGACATCTTTCAAAAGGTTTTCAAAATGAAGTAGAAATTATTGTAACAAGAAAATTATGTTTCTGCAATTAGATTGCGGAAAGGAATATTTGAGTTACAAGTTTAGCGAATGTCTGATGAGTTGTGAAAATATTTTCATAACTTACACCTCCCGGAACACCACTGTGAGTGGAATTTCCGTGAAGATGTAATAAAACCATTTATGACATGGTAAGATCAAAGATGACATAAATCAATTTGCCATTATCCCTTTTAAAGTAATGCTTTAGAGACTGCGGCTTTTACATTGAAAAGAGCGCCATCAGATCTGTTGAAAAGAAGCCATGGTATGGTACGCCCAACCATGTTGTGTCTTTTCTTAACATTTGGAATATGGGGATTGTGTAAAGTATTTTACAAACCTATTCCAAATTAGACAAGTGCTACTTTGTAGGTTATCCCAAGTTATTGGGAATTCCTCCATGACAATACCGAGGCAAAAGGTTTGCCACTAAGAACGGTATGATTTTGAAGAAAATATTTCTTGCAAAAAGGTGAGTGGGAGGACAGTACAATTCAACGAGATAACAGTATCTTCGTCCTCAGGGCAATGGATAGAAACCTTGGAAATAATTCCAGAGTTTCCTACTGCGGCTGATACGGAAGCCTCTACATGAGATGTATGGACTTCGGTCGAACTTGCAGCTAAACCACATAGGCAAAACGCATGCAAACCTCTCATCTCTCAGGTGCGCAAACGAGATATTGTTGTTAGACAACAATATACCTACGATACACAAGGAAGCGTTGATGGGCACTGACTCCGGAATTGGCTAAATGCCAAAATAATCCAGAATAGTTTCCATATAAATGTTTCAATATTAAATCTTGAAACACCCTTCGGAAGACTTAGAGTCTAACGAATATTAATGGAACTATAAACTGATACGGATAAAAATGTTTTATCCTTAAAGCTTGACTTGTTGCTTATAACAAATTTAAGGAATTAAATACGGCGAGATTGTCTCTCCGTAGCGATGCTTAAAGTTGGTTCGGGTTAAACTAGCAAATAATATATATTTCTATCATGAGATATGATACATGGATGCCAAAAGGATTTCCATGAGATGGAAATACAACCTAGGACTTGCATGTGATACAGTCCAAAGTATTTTGTCAATCCAGTGGATGCTAGTAAGTGTGCAAACTTCAGAGTTCCAGCAATGCACAGAAGAGAGCATAATGGAGTTGGAATCTTCATTTTGATGAAATAGTCAAAAGAGTTTGATTTCATCAAAGGATAGCGAAGATGCTTGTGATTACAAGAAAGTAAGTGGGAGCATAATAATATTTCTAAAAACTTGTGTGCTTGACACATTGTTAATTGGAAATAATATAAATTTCTTGACACGAATTAGGACTTCATTGAAAAATAGTTCTTCGATGAAGTGCTTGGGCTAGGTAGCCTCGATATTTGGCATAATTATCCATGGAGATAAAATTGCCTAGTAGGTTAAGCCAAGAATACATATTGACGAGATGCTAAGATGGTTTAGCATGAGAACACCAAAATGGTGATTCTTGCCGAAGTCACATGGAAAGAGTTTTTTGCAAGACTCGGTGTCCTAAAACACTGATGAGCAAAATACATGATGGAGATTCCACACACTTTTGTACTTGGATTAATCATGTATTTCATGGTATGTAAAACAACCAGATATGTTCAGTACTCTCAAGCAGTTGCGAGTACAGATACCAAAAGTGATCAAAATATTGATCATAGGATAACAGCGAAAAATGTCGTTGAGTACTAAAGTAGCACTGATGACATGTTTTCTCGCAAGCAGAGATAATGAAGTGCTCGTTGTAAGTAATTACATCAATACAGTCTTCATCAATGCTCCATGTGATTTTTGATTTAAGTTAAGGGTTTTGTGTAATAGACGATATGGTGGCACAGTAAGTTGGAATTGTTCCTAATAGGTTACTGTGGCGAATTCTACAAGGAAGGCTAAGTATGTTGACGCTTTAGAAGCGATAAAGAAGATGTTGAATCATATAGTTCATTCATGAACTTAGTATGATTCCAAGATGGCTTTGGTCAATGGGACACTATTTTAGATAGTTGCTCCATAGCTCAGTCTGAGGAATCAAGGTTTAACCAGTGATTCACACATATACAAAGCCAAGTCCACACAAAATATGAATTTTGTGCAAGTGTAAAAACGCGAGGATATGCAAAGAGACACACGGACCTGAAGTTGTCAGATCCGTTGGAAAAGGACTATACCACAAGCAAAGCATATTTTACACCGGTATGCCATAGGTGTAAAGTGCATTAGCATTGACTAGATTATTGACTCTAGTGCAAGTGGGAGTCTGTAGGAGATATGCCCTAGAGGCAATAATAAATGTTATTATTATCTCCATGTTCGCAATTCTGTTTATATTCCATGCTATAACTGCTATGGTTCTCGAGTCTACAATAACCACGAGGTTCGGAGGAAAACTCATATGCACGTTGGAATAATAAACGGTAAAAAGTATTCCTAGTCAAGCCTCTAAGACTGGCTCAAGTGTTGCATCATGATCACGTTTTCTTGATCATAGGCATGTCTATGCCGGCAACATTTGAAGGCACAATGTTAGGAGAACACTTGTGTTGAATCGACCCGATTGATGTTATGCTATGAGATACATTCGTCACAAGTTTATGGTTAATAACACAGAGAAAGTTAACGTTTGCATAATTCCTTAGACCATGAGAGTGTCGAGTTCCTTCGTACTTGCTTCGTGAACTTTGGGGTTTGTTAAACGGCATCTGTAACAGGGTGGCTATTACGGCGGCTTACGGGTTCACGGAAAAGTATGACAAGTAACTTGATAGCTCAAGATTGGGATTTGCTCCTCCGACGATGGAGAGATATTCTTTGGGCCCTCTCGGTGTTACGGTATCTATCATCGTCTGTCCAGACACATTGTGATTTGATCACAAGGATGCTGGAACGTGGAAATGAGATAAGAGAACAAAACCGGTAACGAGGTAACTGGCATAGTGGACAAGTTGTTGATCCACGGAGATGCCGACAAGTCTCACCTCAGGTGTTTCTAACATATCGCGAAGCAAAAGGAATAGCACATGGCAACTACAGGTTCACTCGAATATTCATTCGTGTGGGTATAGGGATCAATATGGATGTCCACGGTTCCGCTATTGATCATTGATCAGAAAGTGCTCTGGTCATGTCTATACTTCACCGAACCTATAGGGTCACATGCTTAAGGGTCATCTATCTGCTGAAGACTAGACAGGGAGTCTGAGAGAAAGTCACCGGAAAAGTTTTGGAGACAACGGAACAGTTACGGAGAGAACACCGGAAAAGTTTTGGTAAAACTGAAAAGTTGTTTCGGAGTAAACCATTGAGCCAAAAAGGTTTTTGGCACGCATCTGGAACTTTTTGGAGGTGCCAGAATTGTTCTGGGAACTTCTGGAATTTTTCCGGAGAAAAAACCGGAAATGTTTCGGAGCAGCCGAAAACGTCTTGGTTGCTTTTCGCTGAAGAAAATCATTGATCCGGAAATGTTTCAGAACGTGTCCAGAATTATTTTAGTGGGTACTGGAAATGTTCTAGACGTACAGAAATATTTTTGGATTTAACGGACGCTGAAAAATGTTTTCATGAATAGTGAAAAGCACTTTTTGGTTGCTTTCTGGAAAGCCACCTTTTAAGGTTTTTTTAAAGCTTCTAGAAGGGATGACTTGGGGAAGGGGGAACCCCTTTTGGGGGGGGGGGGGGCTAGGGTGGTCAGCCATGGGGAGTGCACCTTGGTGCTCCTCTTGCCACCCCTTTATTCCCTTGAGAAGGTCATATTGTGAGGACATTTTGGTATTTTCAAGTGTGCTCTACCCCTTGGGTTTTTCGTATAAATAGAGGTGGAGAGGTGCTCTCCATTCTCACTCCTTATTCTCATACAAATGCCATGCATGATCTGGCTCTCTCTCTCCCTCCCACGAAAAAGTTTCGTAGAGCCGAAAGGCTGTCTGGGTTCCGAGGGCAACTAGTTCTAGACGGCGAAGCCCTGCCGGATAGCTGACACCGTATGTGTGCAACCCCGTAGAGAGGTCGTAGGTTCGATATTTTGCCCGAGGGGCTATTCAAGGGTCCTCCCGAAGGGTTGTCCCAGTTACCGTCCGAATTCGAGGGTCCTCCCGAAGGGCTGTCCGAGTTACCGTCCGAGTTCGAGGGTCCTCCCGAAGGCCTTTCCGAGACACCGTCCGGGGGACTGTCTGACTGCCTCCCGGAGGGCTGTCCGAGGGACTGTCCGAGGGGCAGACGAGGGAGAACATCCTCGCGGTTGGGAGGTTGTAAATCCTAGCTGCGGGGATCTGCCCCGCCGATCTTCATCGACTCTACTTCCGCTGCGCTACGAGTCAGTCACGATCAGATCAAAAACCTTGTATGCATGTCCATAGTGTTCCTGGGCATATTCGTAGTGCAGAAATTTTTTGTTTTCTGTCGCGTTCCCTTACAGTGGCATCATGAGCCGTGCTATGCGTAGATGCAGGTTATGATCTAGAATACATGAGATGTATGGGTGTTGCACAATATAATTTTGTAGTAGATGAGTTGTATTGCTGAAAATTATTTGTGTGGGTAGCAGATGAAATCTATTATCCGATGTTCTTGTTGCTTCCCTTGAATTTGCGTAGTCCTGATCTTGAAGGCATGGTGGAATCTGACAAAGTTCTGGCAATCCGCGATCCTTCCATGCTGCTCCTGAGTATGCTGGTTGACAGATCAACGAAGTGCTTCATTTCTTTGGGTTCTGCCATAGTTAAAGAAAGATGGATGTTTCGCAGACTAAAGGGCATTGTAGATATGATCTGCACGGGGTTCTTGCGTATGACGAAGTTCAGTATGGGGCTCGAGATTTCATTATCTCGTGTTTCATACGCCCCACAAAGTTAATCTAGCGACTTGAATAATCATACTTGATGATGAACGTTGGTAGCTTCGGTTTGTTTCGAAACCTTAGAAGCCACGTAAAATAAAATTTTGCATAAACCGATTAGAGGCGTGTAACTTGGTTTTGTAGGATGACATGAGATGTGGCATAGTCTTCTTCATATTTAATTTGATTATGTATGAGATGCCTATATAATGTAAATTAATTAACATGACCTGCGTGTCATGATTCGGCATGACGGCTGCAGCCATATGATTGTCACTTATAATGATCTGCATGCCAACCTTGTTGTAATGCATTATTTTATTAGCTATAGAGATAGCAGTATTATTTATTGCATCAACAAGGTGGTGGCAAACTTTGCGAAGGTGGACACTGACGCAAATGCCGAAGACGAAGAAATTAAAGACTTCTCCGTCAGAAAGGGCTATACCATACCATGCTATTATGAATTGCCTGAGATGTTTATCCCTTATGACGCACCCTTCTTGATTGCGCGGTAGTCGCTTTTTATTAGGGTGATCTCTCACTTAAAAATATCAAAGTAGTTAGTGTTCACCCAAGTGTAGCACCATCTGTAATTCGTATCTTTTCGGGGTGCGCCATGTCCACATGGGTACGAATGAATCGAGAGGAATGAGGCAGGTGACGGTGAGACCTCACAGCAAGATCACTTTGTTGTCTTTGACGTTCAGGCAGGATAGTCCTGAGCTCGGAACACGCCCATCGAAAGATGAACAAGAGTCACATAGAGATGTGATTGGCAAGTTGGACTACTGAAAGTGCAACTAATCCCCGAGTGGTTTTGGTAATTAATAACAAGTCTTTTACACAGGTCGGTCTCACCGAGATTTTTTCTTTGGTGTCACCGAGTTGGGTCAAAAGCTTGTAACGGTTGGATTTTTGGTGCTGCCTATTTATACCCCTCTACCCCTCTCACTTCGTGGGAGAGCACTCAGAACGAAACCACAACTTCCACCATTCATTTTTTGAGAGAGAACCACCTGCTCATGTGTTGAGATCAAGAGATTCCAATCCAACCATTTGAACCTTGATTTCTAGCCTCCCCAAGTTGCTTTCCACTCCAATCCTTCTCCTACCAAAGCCAAATCTGTGAGAGAGTGATTGAGTGTTGAGGAGACTATCATTTGAAGCACAAGAGCAAGGAGTTCATCATCAACTACACCATCTATTACCTTTTGGAGAGTGGTGTCTCCTAGATTGGTTAGATGTCACTTGGGAGCCTCCAAGATCATGTGGAGTTGAACCAAGGAGTTTGTAAGGGCAAGGAGATCGCCTACTTCATGAAGATCTACCTCGAGTGAGGCTAGTCCTTCGTGGACGAAAGCCATGGTGGAATAGACAAGGTTGCTTCTTCGTGGACCCTTCGTGGGCGGAGCCCTCTGTGGACTCGCACAACTGTTACCCTCCATGGGTTGAAGTCTCCATCAACGTGGATGTACGATAGCACCACCTATCGGAACCACGCCAAAAATCATCGTGTCTTCATTGCGTTTGAAATCTCCAACCCCTCCTTTACTTTCATGTGCAAAGTCTTTAATTTCCGCTGCTATACTCTTAGACCTGCATGTGTAGGGTGTTGCTTGTCTTGGTAGAATTGCTAAAATCTGCCCACAACTAAAATTGGGAAAAGACTAGGTTTTTTGTCAAGTAGTCTAATCACCCCCCCTCTAGACATACTTTCGATCCTACAAGTGGTATCAGAGCTTTGGTCTCCATAAGCCTTTGTTTCCATTGCTTTGGTCTCCATAGCCTTGGTTTCACAACCTAGGAGAGTATGGTGTCTAGTGAGGGTAATTATCACCGTAGAGGTCCATATTTTGATGGTACAAACTTTGCTAGTTGGAAGCATAAGATGAAAATGCATATTCTTGGTCATAATCCCGCCGTTTGGGATGTTGTTCGTGTTGGCTTTCAAGGTGAATTCTTTGAGGAGGGAAAAGAACCAGATCGTGAAGCAACCGTGGAAGAATTGAGGATGTTGCAATACAACGCTGAAGCATGTGACATTCTATTCAACGGTTTGTGCCCCGAGGAGTTCAACAAGATCAGCCGCCTCGAGAATGCAAAGGAAATTTGGGATACTTTGGTTGATATGCACGAAGGTACCGAGTTCATCAAGGAATCCAAGTTGGATGTGCTTCAAAGTCAACTTGACATGTTCAAGATGAAGGATGGTGAAGGAGTCGCTGAAAGGCACTCTAGGCTTGCTCTCATCACAAATGAGATTGCCGGCTTAGGAAGTGAAGAGATAACCAACAAGTTCATCATCAAGAAGATCCTTAGAGCTTTGGATGGAAAATATGATACCGTGTGCACATTGATCCAAATGATGCCCAATTACAAAGATCTCAAGCCCACGGAAGTCATTGGAAGGATTGTTGCTCATGAGATGTCACTCAAGGACAAAGAGGAGCTCCATAACAAGTCAAGTGGTGCTTACAAAGCCTCAAGCGATGCTCCCACAACATCAAGTGACAAGATTGTGTCCAATGAAGAGATAAACGTAATGGTCAAGAACTTCAACAAATTCTACAATAATAGAGGCAAAGAGAGAAGATCCAACTCAAGAAACTATGAGAAAAGATCATCAAGTCGTGACCGTAATTGTTATAATTGTGGAAGACCCGGACACTACTCCAATGAGTGTACGGCACCTCACAAGAGAAGAGATGAGTCACCAAGGAGAAAGAGTAGAAGAGATGAATTACCTCATAGATAGAGGAGTAGAGATGATCGTTATGAACGAAGACCTTCTTGGAGAAGCAAGGATTCGGAAAGGAAGGACAAGTCATCCAAGAGCTACTCAAGAAGGCATCAAGCTCATGTTGGTGAATGGATTTCCGGCTCCTACTCTGACAATCAATCCGAGGGAAGCTATCACTCCGACTCCGACTATAGTCAAGATGAAGGTGTTGCCGGACTAGCTCTTGTATCCTCCAACTCCTACGACCTATTTGATTCACCAAATGAAGGAATTGGAAGATGCTTCATGGCTAAAGGCCCCAAGGTATCACACCCTGAATTCATTGACTTTAATAGTGATGAGGATGATTTACTTGGTGATGATGACTTGCTCAATGATGAAACTAGTGATGTGAGCTATAATGAACTTGCTAGTAATCATGATAGCCAAGATGAAACGAATGACAATGCTATGAAGGAGATTGAGCGTCTAAATAAAGAACTAAACACTCTTAAGTTAGCTCATGAAACAACTCTAGAAGATCATAGAGAGCTCCTAAGAACTCATGAGAAGCTACGCTTCGAGAAGCTAAATTTATAGCAAGAGCATGGGTTTCTAAAAGCTATCAATGACGATCTTCGAAAGAAGAGTTCTTCATACATTTCCAAACGTCTACTCTTGACTACTTTTGTGCCACACATTAAACCTAAGCAATCTAATAGCAAGAGTAAGAAAGGTTCTTCATCTAGTGGTAACAATAACAATGTTAAATCCAATGTTGTTACTTCTACTAGCTCTATTGATTCCACTAACGATTCTCTTAGCCAAGTTACACTTTGAGGAATTATAGAGAAGGGTGTCTACAAGAGTCTTGCCGGGAGTAAGCACTTTGAGGAAATTGTGCACAAGCAAGGAAGACACTGGAAGAATCAAGGTATTGGTTTTGAACGAAAGTTCAATGCCAACGGAGTTGAGTGGGAAGAAGATCAATACCCCAAGACGAAGTTTGTTCCTCAACAAGAGAAGTATGACCCTACTTCTTTCAAGGGGACACAAGCTCAAGATGATCTTCCACCAGAAGACCGCAAGCTAAAAGGCAAGGACAAGCTTCAAGAAGAGATTGACTCATTTGAAGAACCGCCTCAAGCCTTGGTCAAGTGGGTTCCCAAGACTACGTCAAGTTCCACTTCTTCAAGTACAACTACAACTCCAAGGATTCCCATCAAGTTGATGTGGGTCCCAAAGACGAAGAACTAGAGAGTTCTTGAGGGTGACTTCGCTAACAAACTTCACTCACATTCATTCATGGCGAGAACTTGTGCAATCAACTTTTACATCATGCACCAGTTCATGGAGTCACAAACCCTCTTGTTGGTAAGTCAAGGGACAAGGTATTCAATGCATTCATGGACATCATCTATTATGCACTTCACTCTATGTCTATGGATATCCTTGTTGTTCCTTGTGGGACTAACCCATGTAGGTATTGAAAGTGCTACAAATCCAAGGATTGCTCCCAACTCTAGATGGTCTACATCAACATTGAGCATCCACAGCTACAACATCTACATGAAGTCTTCATCGACAAAACCCAAGGTTAGTTCATCCCTCTTTTGGGGGGATATCACATCTTGGGGGAGCTTTGCTCTAAGACATGAGCTAAAGCAACTCTAATGGTGTGAACACATTAATGCTTTATGTAAAAGTGGCAACCCCACTTGTGCTTAAACAATGAGTATGACCTATGATCAAATGTTTTCATTTGGCTCCTAAGTCAATATACTCATATATAGATGACTTTGTCATCGCCCATTGTGTGATAGTTGCTAGAATTGGTTGTGCATGTTTGACACATATTTCATTTGCCATCTTATTGTGTGAGCATGTTGCAATGCATTATTTCTCATTCGAGGACATCCAATTATGGTTTGATTGATTTGGATTTTTGTTGGCCAATTGGATGGACAAGAATGCCTAAGTACCTTCTCTAGCTATCTATCTCATCTTGTCTCATATTCTATTCATGCTATATCACAAAATTTGAACAAGTTCCTATCGGACCCTCCGGGTGAGGAGCACTCGGAGCCACCGATCTGATTAGGGCTAACCTCCAAAACCTTCTAAGTGTATTTCGGTTAGACCAACTCACTCCTATTCGGTCCCACCGATTGCATTTAGACTGA
Organism: Elymus sibiricus; assembly: GCA_039707655.1. Classification (NCBI taxonomy): domain Eukaryota; kingdom Viridiplantae; phylum Streptophyta; class Magnoliopsida; order Poales; family Poaceae; genus Elymus; species Elymus sibiricus. The sequence goes on along the minus strand of CM077672.1, from coordinate 512,593,926 downwards.
TCCAAACTTCCATCTCGGTACGACCGATATGAAAATCTCGGCGTCACCGATACATTCTGTCAATGGCAGTTATGCGTTTCGGTGAGACCGAGTTGTTTTGTTCGGTACGACCGACAGCAAAAGGGTATATATATCGCGCGGACCAGAAGTTGAAAATTACTTCAATCGTTCGCTCCCGCACCCCTTTTGCTGCCATCGCCCTGGTCTCCAGACTTTCTCCATTGTCTCTAGCGCGCCCTCACCGCCGGAATCCATCGCCGTTAACGGGAATCTTCACCACCGTTGCCGCCGTAGCGAATCTCCATCGAGTTAGGGTAAGATTCGACCCCTCTAGTGCTCCCCAATCTGATTCAATGCACTAGTGGTTGTGCCCACATTCTTGCCACCCTATGCACTTTTCCTATCCAGTGCAAAATTCCGTAGAGTTAGATTCGAGCGAAATCTTTAGGGTTAGGTTTCTGTAGCATTCATCTCGGACGGACCGAAGTGAGAGAATCGGAGTCACCGATTTGGCCTTGGCCATAGCACATAGTACTTCTCGGTGCCACCAAAATGTACTAATCGGTGAGACCGATTCAGCATTTCTGTAGAACCCTAGCACTTCGGAGAGACCGAATCACATATCGGTCTGACCGAAAACATCTGACCAAGTCTCTGTTGCTGTTTCGGTGCTACCGAAATTTTCAACTCGGTAATTTTGAAATGACTCCTGTGAAAACCTAAAACTGAATTTTGAACTCAATTTTTTTCAAAAATATCTATGTTTTGTGATGCTCATCCACTCCACTCTACTCACTCTACTTCACAGGGTCAGTTGCCAGCATGTCAGCTTCATAGGACAGTCAGAACATATCAGTTGAGCAAAGTGTTAACATAGACTCAGGTTCTAGTCCAGCAGAGAGTTATCATGAGGGTGAACGTAGTTCTCCCAGCTTGCCTAAGGCTGCCACCAGAACCAGAAAGAGGAAGGATTCAGATGAAGAGGATTCAGACTTCCAAGTAGAAGAAGTCACCTCCAAGAAGAAGAAAGGTGTTATTGCCAAGGAGTATGGCAATACTCAGAAGGAGAAATCTGGTGCAAGAAAAATTGCTGAGTCCACTACTGCCAAGAGAGGCATGTCCATTTCACTTGAAAATCTAAGTGGCTCCAAGCAAGGTCCAGGCAAGTCTATGCCCAAGAAGGCAGGCAAGAAGAGAGAGAGGAAGAGAATTGTTCATGTAGAGGGAAGGCCCATTTCCATGTTTGAACACCCTGATGAGCATGAAGAGGAAGAGCCAGCTGAAAATCCACCTCCCCCCAAGCAACAAAAATTGATGGCTGATGCTATGAGGATCATAGAGACTAAGTTCCATGACCTAGATGTAAAGGTCACTAAGGTTCAGACCATAGTTGAGAGTCTGAAGAAGGAAGTTGATGAAGCTAGATTGCATTCGAGCGATGATGAAGAGAACCCGGGCACAGATCTTCGGACGACCACTCAGTTTCAGACGATGCCCAGGTCAGCAGCTATACCAGTCGCAGACACACAAGCTACAGTTTCTGCACCAGCTGCTACACCGTCAGTTGCTCCTACAGTCCCTCCAGCCATCTCTACACCACCAGCTCAGCAGACGTCAGCCGAAGCATTTGCAGATGCACTACTCTCTACTCCAACAACGTCTACGCACACCGGAGCTGCAAGCCAGAAGACTTCTTCTCTAGGAGCCACCGGAGATCGAGCCCAGAGCGACGTTTAGCTCTATACTCATTTGAACTTTTTAGTACTTGTTGCCAAAGGGGGAGCATTAGTATAGATCATAGGGCTTCGACGAGAGAGTGTTTTGTTTTTGCTCATTTGATTTCGGTTGTGTTCGTGCTACTTCGTGATACTTTTGCTTGATGCATATATGAGACTACGTTGTTTATGTGCTTGATCATACCGTACCTTGATGTTAGGCATGCCTATACATCTATTCATATGCTCTTTGTATGATCATTCACTTGTTTGTTTGGTGATGAGTGCTTATTACGTTGCAATCATATCATTTTGAGCGCTCCACCAAGATGTAAGTGACATGGAAGAGTGACCCATGATCCTAATCGATTGTGCATTTGCATTCAAATGCTAAATAATGCACAAATTTAGGGGGAGCTCTTGCTTATCACATACTTCTCAAAGCGATGATGCATTTCATTGATTATATCATTTGTCGAATCTTTGATCTATATATTGTCATCAATTACCAAAAAGGGGGAGATTGAAAGTGCAACTAATCCCCAGGTGGTTTTGGTAATTAATAACAATATATAAGTCATTGATCTAATGCTCATTGATAATAGATTTTAGAGAAGATCAATGGTTGGCGTGGCAAGGACATGTGGATGTGGACCCCTCAAAATGCTAAGGACATGGATTGGCAAAAGCTTCAAGACTCTACATTTTTGGTTAAGTGATCCAAGATCACATTGAGTCCTATAGGAAAGCCAATACTATTAAAAGGGGATGAGGTACTGATGATGAGTTTGTTACTCAAGTGCTTAGTGATATTGCTCCAAAACCCTCAACCACATTCTCCATAAACATATCTGTCCAAACCCTAAAAAGCCAACTCGGTCCCACCAAAACTCTCTATCCCGGACTCACCGAGTTGATCATATACACTACCACAGCCAAACCCTAACACTTCGGTCCTACCGATATGGATCTCGGTCTCACCGAGATGGCTTGACCAAGTTTCTGTAATGAAGTTGTTTCACTTTGGAATCACCGAGATGAAACAATCGGAATTACCAAGATGAGGTCCTGCCCTAGCCATTGCACTTCGGTCTCTCTGAGATGTTCCAATCGGTCTCACCGAATATTCCAAAGTTCAAGTCTTTTACACAGGTCGGTCTCACCGAGATTTTTCTTTGGTGTCACCGAGTTGGGTCAAAAGCTTGTAACGGTTGGATTTTTGGTGCTGCCTATTTATAGCCCTCTACCCCTCTCACTTCGTGGGAGAGCACTCAGAACGAAACCACAACTTCCACCATTCATTTTTTGAGAGAGAACCACCTGCTCATGTGTTGAGATCAAGAGATTCCAATCCAACCATTTGAACCTTGATTTCTAGCCTCCCCAAGTTACTTTCCACTCCAATCCTTCTCCTACCAAAGCCAAATTTGTGAGAGAGTGATTGAGTGTTGAGGAGACTATCATTTGAAGCACAAGAGCAAGGAGTTCATCATCAACTACACCATCTATTACCTTTTGGAGAGTGGTGTCTCCTAGATTGGTTAGGTGTCACTTGGGAGCCTCCAAGATCATGTGGAGTTGAACCAAGGAGTTTGTAAGGGCAAGGAGATCGCCTACTTCATGAAGATCTACCTCGAGTGAGGCTAGTCCTTTGTGGATGGAAGCTATGGTGGAATAGACAAGGTTGCTTCTTCGTGGACCCTTCGTGGGTGGAGCCCTTTGTGGACTCGCGCAGCCGTTACCCTCCGTGGGTTGAAGTCTCCATCAACGTGGACGTACAATAGCACCACATATCGGAACCACGCCAAAAATCACCGTGTCTTCATTGCGTTTGAAATCTCCAACCCGTCCTTTACTTTCATGTGCAAAGTCTTTACTTTCCGCTGCTATACTCTTAGACTTGCATGTGTAGGGTGTTGCTTGACTTGGTAGAATTGCTATAATCTGCCCACAACTAAAATTGGGAAAAGGCTAGGTTTTAATTGGTCAAGTAGTCTAATCACCCCCCCTAGACATACTTTCGATCCTACACCTACCGCTTGAAATTTTCGTCATCAGTGATGTCTACATCAATGGCGAACAATTGATATGTGGGTCTTGTATCACTCACAATCAATTATGAGAGATATTGATTTGAGTGGGAGTGCACTTTAGAATTACTTCTTTTAATTCTTGGTGCAATTAATTACGAACATAGTCTAAGTGTGATTTCTATAAAAGTTATAGAATATTGGCTCGCGTTTCCACCTTCCCTATTAAAACTGAATAAGCTGTTAAATATCTGGTTAAAACTTTAGGATTGGTAACGTAATGTGAGAATAGTCCTCAAGAGTGCCGAGAAGGACTTTGTCCTATCGCATGCTTTCGGTATTCTCCCGCTAATGCTATGGATTATATGACTCTCGTCCTTTGATCCAAAAGCAAGAATTCCGTTTTGGTCAAGTGCAATATGTTTGCTTCCATGAGACCCGAACTTCAAAAGTTTGGGATAGTTATGTGATATTCACGGAACTGAAAATTATTTTCAGATATAGACAAAGGCTAAAAGATATGAGATATCCAAAGAAATGTTTGTTTGCAAAGCATTAGTAAAGTGTTTACAATGCATTTGACTGATAAGAGAGGGATCCAGAAGAACGCCTGTCATGTAATGATGGTGAATAAAACAACAACTTAAAGAGAAAGGAAATGTATGAAGGGTGTTAGTAAGACTTACACACCTTGGAAGTCCGGGGCTGACGCCACTCTTAAGTTGGGTGCTTCTTCTGAGAGTAGGAGAAATACAAGAAGTAAAACTATTAGAAGTATAAAGGCAAAAAGAGAGAAGACTGGAATATCCAGCTCATGTATGAATGTCATACAAGTTATAGATGTATGGAAGGCTGGTCAAAAGAAATAGTTCTTGGGAATTGTGATTAAACTGTTAGTCACTGATTCTTCGGTATTGTGATTAAAAAATTGATCACAGGAATACCCGTTCGATTACATTTTGTTGCAATTCGATGCAAGAACTACTACGGCCTAAAAGACTAGCCAGAAATGAGGTTAAGATACATGATGGAACTTAGTAAAAGTTACTACACCCTTCCATCGCCGTATTGCCTCTATATTTATTTTCATAATTCATTATTAGAGTTTTATTCACTCTAGCCCATTGCATAATGTTTGTTGCAAGAAGGTTGTTCATGAGAGAACATTTGTTCTTCGATGTTATGAATAACATAAGGGCCATACTTTCATTATGAATGAGATGTATGTTATGAATATTGATAATAATATAATACATCCGTGACACTGACGCTAAATGTCGCAAGACTAAAGGAATACCACATATGTGTGGCACTGCATTTGGTCACATTGGAGAAACCCGCATGGAGAAATTCCATAATGATGGATTTTGAAGTCATTTGGTTATGAATCATCTGACACTTGCAACTTTCGTCCAAAAAGCGAAGTGACTGAAATACCATTCACAGGGCATAAGGAACGAACAACAAACTTATTGGTGATCATACATTGTGATATGTGTAATCCGATAAATGTTGTTGCTAGAAGTGGATTTGTCTATCTTCAGAAATGACTCAAGTGGATATATGGATATTTACTTTTGAGATGTAAGTCTGGATCTTTTGAAATCTTTCAAAAGGTTTTCAAAATGAAGTAGAAATTATTGTAACAAGAAAATTATGTTTCTGCAATTAGATTGCGGAAAGGAATATTTGAGTTACAAGTTTAGCGAATGTCTGATGAGTTGTGAAAAGATTTTCATAACTTACACCTCCCGGAACACCACTGTGAGTGGAATTTCCGTGAAGATGTAATAAAACCATTTATGATATGGTAAGATCAAAGATGACATAAATCAATTTGCCATTATCCCTTTTAAAGTAATGCTTTAGAGACTGCGGCTTTTACATTGAAAAGAGCGCCATCAGATCTGTGGAAAAGAAGCCATGGTATGGTACGCCCAACCATGTTGTGTCTTTTCTTAACATTTGGAATATGGGGCTTGTGTAAAGTATTTTACAAACCTATTCCAAATCAGACAAGTGCTACTTTGTAGGTTATCCCAAGTTATTGGGAATTCCTCCATCACAATACTGAGGCAAAAGGTTTGCCACTAAGAACGGTATGATTTTGAAGAAAATATTTCTTGCAAAAAGGTGAGTGGGAGGACAGTACAATTCGACAAGATAACAGTATCTTCGTCATCAGGGCAATGGACAGAAACCTTGGAAATAATTCTAGAGTTTCCTACTGCGGTTGATACGGAAGCCTCTACATGAGATGTATGGACTTCGGTCGAACTTGCAGCTGAACCACGTAGGCAAAACTCGTGCAAACCTCTCAGGTGCGCAAACGAGATATTGTTGTTAGACAATAGTATACCTACGATACACAAGGAAGCGTTGATGGGCCCTGACTCCGGAATCGCCTAAATGCCAAAATAATCCGAGATAGTTTCCATATAAATGTTTCAACATTAAATCTTGATACACCCTTCGGAAGACTTCGAGTCTAACGAAACTAATGGAACTATAAACTGATACGGATAAAAATATTTTATCCATAAAGCTTGACTTGTTGCTTATAACAAATTTAAGGAATTAACTATGGCGTGATTGTCGCTCCGTAGCGATGCTTAAAGTTGGTTCGGGTTAAACTAGCAATTAATACATATTTCTATCATGAGATGTGATACATGGATGCCAAAAGGATTTCCATGAGATGGAAATACAACCTAGGACTTGCATATGATACAGTCCAAAGTATTTTGTCAATCCAGAGGATGCTAGTAAGTGTGCAAACTTCAGAGTTCCAACAATGCACAGAAGAGAGCATAATGGAGTTGGAATCTTCGTTTTGATGAAATAGTCAAAAGAGTTTGATTTCATCAAAGGATAGCGAAGATGCTTGTGATTATAAGAAAGTAAGTGGGAGCATAATAATATTTCTAAAAACTTGTGTGCTTGACACATTGTTAATTGGAAATAATATAAATTTCTTGACAAGAATTAGGACTTCATTGAAAAATAGTTCTTCGATGAAGTGCTTGGGCTAGGTAGCCTCGATATTAGGCATAATTATCCATGGAGATAAAATTGCTTAGTAGGCTAAGCCAAGAATACATATTGACGAGATGTTAAATGGTTTAGCATGAGAACACCAAAATGGTGATTCTTGCCGAAGTCACATGGAAAGAGTTTTTTGCAAGACTCGGTGTCCTAAAACACTAATGAGCAAAATACATGATGGAGATTCCACACACTTTTGTGTTTGGATTAATCATGTATTTCATGGTATGTAAAACAACCAGATATGTCCAGTACTCTCAAGCAGTTGCGAGTACAGATACCAAAAGTGATCAAAATATTGATCATAGGACAACAGCGAAAAATGTTGTTGACTACTAAAGTAGCACTGATGACATGTTTTCTTGCAAGTAGAGATAATGAAGTGCTCGTTGTAAGTAATTACATCGATACAGTCTTCATCAATGCTCCATGCGATTTTTGATTTAAGTTAAGGGTTTTGTGTAATACACGATATGGTGGCACGGTAAGTTGGAATTGTTCATAACAGGTTACTGTGGCGAATTCTACAATGAAGGCTAAGTACGTTGACGCCTTAGAAGCGATAAAGAAGATATTGAATCATATAGTTCATTCATGAACTTAGTATGATTCCAAGATGGCCTTGGTCAATGGGACACTATTGTAGATAGTTGCTCCATAGCTCAGTCTGAGGAATCAAGGTTTAACCAGTGATTCACACATATACAAAGCCAAGTCCACACAAAATATGAATTTTGTGAAAGCGTGAAAATGCGAGGATATGCAAAGATACACACGGACCTGAACTTTTCAGATCCGTTGGAAAAGGTCTATACCACAAGCGAAGCATATTTTACACCGGTATGCCATAGGTGTAAAGTGCATTAGCATTGACTAGATTATTGACTCTAGTGCAAGTGGGAGTCTGTAGGAGATATGCCCTTGAGGCAATAATAAATGTTATTATTATCTCCATGTTCGCAATTATGTTTATATTCCATGCTATAACTGTTATGGTTCTTGAGTCTACAATAACCACGAGGCTCGGAGGAAAACTCATATGCACGTGTGGAATAATAAACGGTAAAAAGTATTCCTAGTCAAGCTTCTAAGACTGGCTCAAGTGTTGCATGATGATCACGTTTTCCTGATCATAGGCATGTCTATGCCGGCAACATTTGAGGGCACAATGTTAGGAGAACACTTGTGTTGAATCGACCCGGTTGATGTTATGCTATGAGATACATTTGTCACAAGTTTATGGTTAATAACACAGAGAAAGTTAATGTTTGCATAATTACTTAGACCATGAGAGTGTCGAGTTCCTTCGTACTTGCTTCGTGAACTTTGGGGTTTGTTAAATGGCATCTGTAACAGGGTGGCTATTACGGCGGCTTACGGGTTCACGGAAAAGTATGACAAGTAACTTGATAGCTCAAGATTGGGATTTGCTCCTCCGACAATGGAGAGATATTCTTTGGGCCCTCTCGGTGTTACGGTATCCATCATCGTCTGGCCAGACACATTGTGATTTGATCACAAGGATGCCGGAACGCGGAAACGAGATAAGAGAACAAAACCGGTAACGACGTAACTGGCATAGTGGACAAGTTGTTGATCCACGGAGATGCCGACAAGTCTCACCTCGGGCGTTTGTAACATATCGCGAAGCAAAAGGAATAGCACACGGCAACTACAGGTTCACTCGAATATTCATTCGTGTGGGTATAGGGATCAATATGGATGTCCACGGTTCCGCTATTGATCATTGATCAGAAAGTGTTCCGGTCATGTCTATACTTCACCGAACCTACAGGGTCACACGCTGTATACTAGGCAGGGAGTCTGAGAGAAAGTCACCGGAAAAGTTTCGGAGACAACGGAACAGTTCCGTAGAGAACACCGGAAAACTTTCGGTAAAACTGAAAAGTTGTTTCGGAGCAAACCATTGAGCCAAAAAGGTTTTCGGCACGCACCTGGAACTTTTTGGAGGTGCCAGAATTGTTTTGGGAACTTCTGGAATTTTTCCGGAGACAAAACCGGAAATGTTCCGGAGCAGCCGGAAATGTCTTGGTTGCTTTTCGCTGAAGAAAATCATTGATCCGGAAATGTTTTGGGACGCGTCCAGAATTATTTTAGTGGGTACTGAAAATGTTCTGGACCTACAGAAATATTTGTGGATTTAACGGACGCGGAAAAATATTTTCATGAATAGTGAAAAGCACTTTTTGGTTGCTTTTTGGAAAGCCACCATTTTGGGCTTTTTCAAAGCTTCTAGAAGGGATTACTTGGGGAAGGGGGAACCCCTTTTTTTTTGGGGGGGGGGGGTGCTAGGGTGGCCAGCCATGGGGAGTGCACCTTGGTGCTCCTCTTGCCACCCCTTTATGCCCGTGAGAAGGTCATATTGTGAGGACATTTTGGTATTTCCAAGTGTGCTCTACTCCTTGGGTTTTTCCTATAAATAGAGGTGGAGAGGTGCTCTCCATTCTCACTCCTTACTCTCATAAAAATGCCATGCATGATCTGGCTTTCTCTCTCCCTCCCACGAAATAGTTTCCTATAGACGAAAGGCTGTCTGGGTTTCGGTGGGAACTAGTTCTGGACGGCGAAGCCCTGCCGGATAGCTGACACCGTATGTGTGCAACCCCGTAGAGAGGTCGTAGTGTCGATCTTTTGCCCAAGGGGCTGTTCGAGGGTCCACCTGAAGGGCTGTCCGAGTTACCGTCCGAGTTCGAGGGTCCTCCCGAAGGGCTGTATGTCCGAGACACCGTCCGGAGGACTGTCTAACTGCCTCCCAGAGGGCTGTCCGAGGGACTATCCGAGGGGCAGACGAGGGAGAACATGCTCGCGGTTGGGAGGTTGCAAATCCTAGCTGCGGGGATCTGCACTGCCGATCTTCATCGACTCTACTTCTGCTGCGCTACGAGTCGGTAACGATCAGATCAAAAGCCATGTATGCATCTCCATAGTTATCCTGGGCATGTTCGTAGTGCGGAATTTTTTTTATTTCTGTCGCGTTCCCTTACAAGCTCACATATGGGAATTTTGAGAATAGTTAGAACGCCTGAAACTAGCATAGATAGAAATACGTCTCGTACATAGATAAAAGATCATACATAGAGTAAAGTCTGAAACTAACATAGATAGAAATATGTGTCATACATAGATAAAAATATCACGCCGCTCTGTGAGGACAGGTCCACAGTTTCCGCCAAGGACCTGAAGGCGAGAGGCGCTTATGCGTACGGCCCTGACAGAGATCTCGGCCGTAATCCTGCTCGTCAACCTCTCGCTATGTCTCCTACGTGGGTGACAGCGGCGGAGTCTGAAGTATGTGCTGAAATGAGCTGTTGTAGGGGAGAGGGTCTCCGAACATGTCTCGGTCAACATCACATGAGTCGTCGCCTGACCACATGGCAGTGAGTAGCGGCGGAGTCGCGTAATGTGCCTCAGTAGCTTCTATGGTGTGCCCTGTACAATGAATGAGGTCATAGTGAGTTACATATTTATAATCGATTAGTAACATGAATGAAGAATTATTACCTTGCCCCATATGTTGCTGACACGCCTATTGTTGCTACCACGACGAGCTTCTTGGATGGGAAGGAGCTGGTGGCCTGGTAGCCAGCTGGTGTGAAACCTGTGGGCATGGATCCGGACGGTGCGAAGGGTGACACAGGGGTGAAACATGTGGGCCCAGATCCTAACGGTAAGAGGAGTGACGCGGGGGTGAAACCTTTGGCCGTAACTCCCGACAATGTAGGGAGGGACGCGGGGGATGCTGTGCTACATGAGGAATCACAACGTCCGACGAGCGGGTACATGTAATAGCCGTATAGATACCTCGTAGCCTCTCGTTAAGACGCCTCAACCAGGACACATCCTCCGCCGGGGGGAGAGGAGGCCCCATCTCAATCAGCCACATAAATGCAACAACATCCTCCTGAGCCTCTACTGTCAACTCACGCTAAAATGGATAAACAAAAAGTTATATATATTCAAGTTATGATGCACGTACGCAAATGAGCGACATGATACTTACAACGTGGTGTCTGATGCCCGCAATAGAATCAAGTGGGCACCTCTCCGAGGTGCTAGGGGGCTGCATCTGCCCAGTAATATACGTTGGTACCAAGTACAGTCTAGTTGAGTGTCTGTACCTCCGGAGATACGTGGCGAATTCCTGCAACTCAAAGGGGCCATCCTCCTGCCAAACTAGTGTCATCACAATCGCCCACGAGTCAACATACGGTTGAAGGGTCCGCATCCAAACACTAAGAGCCTTGTTTCCTCCTTTATGACTTAAACTAAAATTGAGATACATGTTAGACAACCAACAAATGAAGAATTATGGACACATTACTTACAAAAGTTAGGAATTAACTTACTGGACGTGCTGCGGGAGGCGATTGTCTAGGTTAAATGGCTCAGCCAGTTGGTGCCGACGAAACTGTCTCATAACCATTTGTAGGGCTATCTCCTCCACTAAGACGTCGAAAATTTCCTTTCCCTTGGTCATCTTGTCAGTGTGATCTCTGGTGCACAAGTCAGAAATCCCGCCGGGGTATCTTCGATCCACCTCCTCCATCTTGTACGGCTCCCAGATCACCTTATCCTCATGCAAGGCATCAAACTGCGTCGTGAAGGACGAGTAGCAGTTCTTCACTTGGTCATGCGCGTATGATGTCTATTACGCACTTCTATCCTTGTAGACACTAGTTGGTCCTCCAAGCGCAGAGGATTGTAGGACAACATCAAATTTCCCTCAAGTGAATGACCTGAGGTTTATCAATCCGTGGGAGATGTAGGATGAATGTATTCTCCTCTCAAGCAACCCTGCAATAAACATACAAGTAGTCTCTTGTGTTCCCCAACACACCTAATATAGTTGTCAATAATATAGGTGCACTAGTTTGGTGAAGAGATTGATAATTTCGATGATAGAAATATTTTTGTATTTTTGAAAAGTAAAAATATGCTAAAGTGCCAACTCTCAACATTAATAACTTTATTAAAATACATGATATAACCTCTCAAGGTGCGGTAACGCATCATCCCCAAAGTTCCCTTTTTATTTTTTCGATGAAAATTGGATGAGACCTCGTAGGTGCCGTAAAGAATCACACTCTAAAGATTATCTTTCTAATCTTAATCTATTGAGCGCCCCAATGTCACCACAGGTGACTCCAGAAATTATACTAGACAATCACCATATGATCTCATTAATTCCCAAAGTTCAATACAACATGAACAAGATTCAATCCAAAAAGATACTCATAACCGGAGATACATCATATGATTCAACTCATTATCAATGCCCAAGATCACAATTATGCATGTCAACGCATATGATCAAGAAAGAGAGAGAGATGACACATAGCTACAGCTTACAAACCCCTAGCCTCAACGGAGAACTACTGCCGCATCATCATGGAGCAACAATGATCGATGTTGATGAAGATGGTGATGAATTTCCCCTCCAGCAGATTGTCGGAAAGGGTTCTGTAGTTGAGATAGCTTCGAATCGCAAAGTGGTGATGGCGGAAAAATTACGTAAAAAATATGATGGAGGGTTGTGTAGTATTTAGAAGCCAGGGACACTGGGGAGGGCACCAGGGGGGCCAAGATGGGCACAGACGCCTGGCTGGGGCGTTTGGGCCCCCTGGGGCCCACCGTGGCCAGGACTTCTGGCTCTGGGGTTCTTCTAGTCCAAAAACAGCTCCCGTATTTTTATTTTATTTTTCTCATATGTCCAAAAAAATTATTTTCCTTGAAAACATAAACACTGGAAAACAGGAACTGACACTGGGCACTTTATTAATATGTTAGTCCAAATAAACTTCAAAATTTTGCAAAAAATATAAATTTATGGCATGAACACTACAAAAATTATAGATAAGTTTAGGACGTATCAGCGTACTGTATCTGTCTCTGTAGATTACAATAGTTAATTATGAGTAACAAGTTTGTCCACATAGAAGCAAAAGTAATGTGGGTAATGAAAAATGTACCTCTCTGCGTGTCTAGATAGAACAAAAAGTAGGCATCTCGATGCGATATGCGTCCAGCAGTCGAGCGTCGTAAGATGTTTCAATGTAGATGTTAGGTCGTCCGATAGGGAACCTCTCGTATGACCATAGTTGCAACAACAGTGGACATCCTACCAATACTGAATTTGTAGAATGCCGCTTGCAAGCATTGCACATGCCTCTGTAAGTAGCTGCTAGGACAACAGAACCGAACTCCTCTGGATGATGCTCCGAGCATGACGTGCATCTGCGATCTCTCACGCAATACTGATGTAACGTGCATCAACGGTGTTCACATGTTTCTTCACGAACATCACGTTGCCGAATAGCCCCAAGATATATGCCTCTAGGCATCGATCAATCCGTGGCTCCGATAACTCTGTCTCTAGGTATCCTAGATGGCCAATCTATGAAGCAAAGAACATGTGAAGCTAGATAATTTAGAAGATGCATGTACAAATAGATAAAAATACAAAACGATTGATTTACCTAAAATTTGGTCAACCACGAAAACTGAGGCCCGTGTGCATCGGACTCTAAGTTCCCAGCCACCTGAACAACACCTGCGAAACGTGCCTACATCTACTCACGCCAATTAGCTGGTGGCTCCAATGGACCTATGGCCTCTCCGGACAAAGGTAGGCCCAACAACTAAGACACATCCTAGAGAGTAGGCGCCATCTCTCCCTAGGGAAAGTGAAACGTGTGGGTCTCAGGCCTACATCAGTCCACTAAGTAGCTGAGTAGTGACTTGTCATAAAAAAAAGTCTCGATTTCTCTTAGCGCCACCCTACTCAACTACCGAGACGAGGACCCACTCAGCTCGAGTGGCCTCAACCATCCACGCCAAAGGTAAAAGTACAACCCAAGCCAGCCTGCAAAACATGAATGTAAGTTCAATTTAGTATGTGCAATAAATTTGCAACATATTTACACCAAGTTGTGGAATAAGCATGACACGCCGCTGTAGTGAGAGTGGTCAACACAGGGAGCTCTTGACCCTCCTCCATAAGCTTAACCCGATGTTGTCTATCAATCAAAGGATCGAGCAAGGAATACGAAGCCATATCAGTCATACAAATGAACACATAGTCCACACATACTACAAATGAACACATAGTCCACACATATTACAAACTAACACATAGTCAACACATATTACAAACTAACACATAATCCACACATAATTATATTGCCTGGGACTTCTCTCTCCCTCTCCCTCACCTTTGTCCTCGACTGCCTCGGCCACGTCCACGCCTTCCTCCCGACATGGTAGCCACCGATGTGGAACAATCACCACCACCACCAGTTCCACCATCATAGTTGATGGTGGGACAATATTTCTGCCTGTGGCCAAAATGAGAGCATGGTAAACATTGTCTAGTTGGACCGCCAGCTTCAGATTGGTCCATATCGGTACGGATGTGACCTACCTTCCGTCTACCCCTACTTATCCGCTTCAGACTAGGGCCTGGGATGTATTCCCTACCATCGTTAACCTTGTTGAAATTACTGATAGCTCTAAATCTTGTAATGTCACCGGTCCATGTACTGCGTACTGACTCTTTTAGATAATATTCGAACACCAAAGAGATTGCGTCCAACTTTATATGTCCGCAGGTAGTTAGCACATGTGAGTAAGGCAAGTGGAGTGCTTCGGTTTGTTGCATGAGCACTCACACAAGGGCCTGGCTTCCGTTCCAATTTTTACTCCATGAGTCTTCAAGTCATTTGAATATCCGAATCTATCGGTAGGTAGGCATACCTCATACCTCCTTTCTTGATTCCCAATGGCTATGATATTGTGCAGCCTTGTACTTACCGGTGAGAATCGTGCCATCCACACACAACACAGGACGACAGTGTCTGAAAGCTTCAATGCATATAGCGAAAGAGAAAAATACTCGATGCAGCACCTTAGAACCGATGATTTGAGGCAGCACGTAATGTTGGATGTCGAGATGTTTGCTAGGATTCCTCTCCTTCATTGTGTGAAGGAGACGAACAACATTATCATAGGAGTCTATGAATGTCCCAAACCTCTCCTCCATCGCCCTCTACTTAGCCCTCCAATCCTTCCCATATAGAATATTGTACTTATATCTTGTCTTCACTACAATCTGGATGTGCTTCGCTTCCATGTCTTGTAGGGGAACATGTTATGTAAAACAAAAAAAATTACGTCGCACAATCCAACCAAGATCACTATCAAGGTCCAGGTAACGAGATCACACCCTTGATGATCCTTCATTGCATCGGAAATGTTAACGGTGTCGGTGAAGTCCTCCGACTCCCGCAACTAGGTTATACCTCCCAGCCGTGAGAGTTTCTCCTCGCGATGATCTGCCCGATCTAGCTTCGAAGGTTCCGATGCCTCCAAGGTATCCACGCGTATTGAATTAGCGGCACTGCAACCCTCCATGGACCAGCACGAAGAATAGCGGGTAATCGAAGAGAACGAAAAGTAGCAGCCTAATGGCGGTGGTGCACTAGATCAGATCTAGTAGGGAGAGAAGGGGCAACGGCTAGCAAAGGAGGGGCAGGTTGGCCGAGGGCTTTCTGGTGCGCCCCTGCCCCTCCTTATTTAGGTGGACAGGGAGGGGGGTCGGCCGACTTGAGGGGGGAGTTCCTCCCCCTTGTGCAGGACTCCACCACCTGGTTTCCTTGCCCCCCAAGCAAGGGGGGGGGGGCTGGCCGACTTGGGTCTTTGGGCTACCTTGCCCCCCTAGAAACCGGGGGGGGCATAGGCAACCTTCGAGAACCTTTCAAACCCTTTTAGAATATTCTGATATCTTTGGAAACACTTTCAGACATCACCGGGACACTCCGGGACCTCCCGGAACACTTCCGAGACCTTCTGAGACACTTTCGGAACCTTTCTCTCTCATTCTGCATTAACTCATAGCATTCCAACATGTGGCTAACCATTAACCGTGTGACCCTATAGGTTCCAGCATATGTGGACATGTCCGGAGCACCTTCTGGTCAATAATTATTAGCGGGATCTGGACACCCATAATAATTCCCACATATCATCGAAGATCTTTATCGAGCGAACCTTGTATTACCGCATACAATTCCTTTTGCCTCGCGATACATTACACAATCCGACGCGAGACTTTGACGGTATCCCCGTGATCAACTCCTTGATCACTATAACTAGTTATCCTCGTTACCGATTTGTACTATTTTTCTTGTTTCGGTATTCCGGTATCCCCGTGACTAAATCCTTAGTCACAATATCTAACCAGGTGATGTTGGACACCGCAATACCGAGTGGGCCCAGAGTGTATCTCTTCATCGCTGTAGGGCAAATCTCAGTCTTGACACATCTAGCACCACGGCATACTTTCTGGTATACCCAAGAGTCATCTTTATAATCACCCAATTACGCAATAACATTTGACAACCTCAAAGTAACCATCCATTATCTGGGTCTACGATATTCTCATGGTCTAAGGATGCAAGTAAACATTAACACTTTATACGAAAATACCGACAATATATTGATGACGTGATCTCGTAGTATTTCATAAGTTGAGTCTATCCAACACAATTGTTACCCTAACAATGTGCTCTCATTATTGCCGGCATCCTTGTTACATTAACAATCACTACACTACGACACCACAATGACAATATGCATCTGTCGATAGAAGTGTACATTACCGACACATTGTATGTCCACAACAATGCCGACACACTGATTATCAGACTTGCTCTAGACTTCCGATGGTCTTTGTGTTGGCAATGCGTGTTGACGCTCAAAAGTGGCAAAGTCATAAAAAATAGCTTAAGCTATGTCAATATTAATTCAAATTTATGATTGGAAGTCACCTTCGGATGGCTCTCTTCGAGAAGATCAAGATGGATACGA
Organism: Elymus sibiricus; assembly: GCA_039707655.1. Lineage (NCBI taxonomy): Eukaryota > Viridiplantae > Streptophyta > Magnoliopsida > Poales > Poaceae > Elymus > Elymus sibiricus. Next base: position 512,577,251 of record CM077672.1, on the reverse strand, counting down.
AGATGATCCAAGACGGACCTCGGATGCAAAAGTTATGACAATTTCAGAGATGCTTGTGTTGACATAAAATTAAAGAATGGCCAAAAAATCAATTAAGATGGCCTCGTCGGATGGAAAAAGTTTCAGCATGAAAGTTGTGCGTCTCGTCGACACAGTTGATTTTGATATAAAAATCGTCTTAATCTGAGGTCGTATGCAACCTGTGGAGTCAAAACAAGGTCAGGGACAGAAACTGCAAGGTCACTTCGGACCCACCGAGTTGATTTGACTCGGTGAGACCGAGTTGATGTCAAAAGATTACAGAAAGTTGGTCACGTTCACTTGGTGGAACCGAAGCGAACCACTCGGTGAGACCGAGTTGTTGTCAGAAGATTACAGAGAGTTGGTCACGTTCACTCGGTGGGACCGAAGCAAACCACTCGGTGGCTCCGAGTTGATCCGGAAAATTGCCAAAGATTCCTATCCGAGTTAGGGTTTTGGTGTTTTGGACGGAATTTTTAGTCCTTTTCTTGTACGGGAAGTCCAGCCGCCTCATAAATAGATGAGAGGTGACGGCCGATTGAACAACACACAATCGCAAAAAACATATCTACTACTTTTTCATCGACGTTTTGTCTCTCCATCGTTTTTCTATCTTGTTCTTCGCTGTTCTTCAAGTTTGAGAGCTACGAATCCCGAGGCTCTAGGGGCGAGCGAATCGACCTAGGGCAGCCCATAGCTGCCGCACTCCCTGACGGGGTCCCTCCCGGGCATCTGGGGTTTCGGGTCTGAAAAGCACCCGCCAACTGTCCTACGTATCGCGTTGTCGGTCGGGTCTCCTTCGACGTGAGCTGCGGTGCATCACCCCCGGCGTCGAGGGTACACGTGACATGTTTGTGTGTCAACACACTTTTTGGCGACTCCGCTGAGGACGAGGGTCAAGAATCATCATCATCCATTATGACTGGTCTTCCCAAGCCATCTGAAGTTGACGCCGATAACATAATCAAGCCCAATTTTGAGGAGTTATCGGAGGAACATCGCCAAGTTTATGAGGAGTACAAGAAGGCGCGTGAAAAGAAGGAGATGCAGGAGTTCCTTGCTAAATTCAAGAAGGATCGTCAAGGCAACATTACTTCAATTGAAGAAATCAAGTTTCCTCCTCTTCACAACGAGCTGGTAGAGCCGACTGTAAGCAAAATTTTCTCTCCTGAACAGTCGGCTGAAATTACTACACTTATTGCTTAGAATAATGATCTTATTTACCAAGCTATCATAGACAATAATACTTCTCAAAAAAATACTCCTCAATCATGTAATGGTAATAGTGGTATGTCTGCTGGCGTAGAAAATTTTGGTCCAACTTTACCTATTTCATCGGCGCTGCCCGCGCCGTTGAATTCTTATCCTAGCCAGATGAACCAACTTGTTGCTGCACCGTTTAATCCTACCATGAACATACCAAGTTCAGTGAATCCAACTGCATCTTTGCTAGGCTACGGTTCGGCAAGTCCAAATGGATTGCTGCCGAACTATGGTACAACATACACACCACCATCTCTTCCGACTAGTACTATACCAGCTATTAGGAATCATATTCCCCATGCGCCACAACCACACGCAATGCCACTCAATACGAGTGATATTTTGGTTAATGTCAGAGAGGAGATCTCTAGGGTGTTCCGAGAGCATTGTGGGATTGAATTACCTAAACCACGGATTTCCAGGAAACCATATCTAGAAATTTTTGATGCCGTACCATGCCCTCCCGGTTATAAAGTTCCAGATTTTGTTAAATTTAGCGGAGAGGGAACAAAAACCACATGGGAGCACATAAGTCAGTACTTGGCACAATTAGGTGAGGCGAGTTCACAAGACGAGTGGAAAGTACGTTATTTTCCTTTATCTTTAACCGGTACCGCTTTCTCGTGGTTTTCTGCTTTGCCACCCGGTTCTATTAGTACATGGTTTCACTTGGAGCAGAAGTTCCATGACCACTTCTACAGTGGTGACAATGAGCTTAAACTATCCCACCTTACATCGGTTAAGCAAAAGCATGACAAATCGGTCTCCGATTACGTCAAAAGATTTAGAGATACAAAAAACCGGTGCTATAGTTTGGTGATAACTGAGAGAGACTTAGCTGATCTTGTGCTTAGTGGTTTGAGAACTCACATTAGAGAAAAGTTAGAGGGCTATGAGTTTTCAAGTATTAACCAAGTCTTACAAAGGGCTTTGGCTCAAGAAAGCCGAAGCAAAGATCTTAAAGATGTGCATAGGTATAAAAATGATCATCCTAAGATCAATATGGTTGAATGTAATAGTGATGAGTCGGATGATGAGACTGATGTCTATGTTGCTGAATTTGTTTGGTCATCAAAGGCCAAACCTTATATGGGCAATGCTCTTAAGCCGATTCGCAAGAATCGTGATGAAGAGATGAAATTTACTTTTGATATATCCAAGGGTGATAAAATATTTGATGAACTATTGCAAGATAAGATGATAAGAATATCACATACCTTGCCGCCGTTTAAGGAGCTAAAACGGCGTGCTTATTGTAAGTATCACAATTCGTTTTCTCATGCTATTAACGATTGCAATGTTTTTCGATGACAGATACAATCGGCCATCAACGACGGACGATTGAACTTTTCTGAGATGCAAATTGATAAGCAACCCTTTCCAATGAACACTATGGGTTTGGAGGGGAAGAAGATGTTAATTCGGCCCAACATAGCCAAATCAGCTAATAAAAATAATGTTGTCATTGGTGAGCCCAGGAAAAACAAGGAGGGCGACAAGGTCTTGGGGAGACAAGTTGTGCTTGATAAGCAACCCAGTGGCAAGGAAATAATTAAGATCACCATCCAGAATCCTGCACTCGGGGGGCAACCACAAGTGAAAGAGAACAATCATGTTAAATTTTTTATGCCCAAGAGTCCAGAAGTTGGCAAGTGGAAGACGAATGAAGCTAAAGTGCAGCGCAAGAGAATCAAGCCGACTTTTGATATATTACTGTCCAAATATGCCAATCAAGCGGCCGGTTCTAGCTCTAACCGGTCACCAAATTTGAAGCGCTCAAGATCACCTCCGAGGGAAGAATTTCAGCATCACACAAGGCCATATGGGTCGTGGGCACCAGGACCATGGATGGCGCCACCTCCCTATGCGCCATACTACATGGGACGCTTCAATGGAGGATGGGAGCAGCCCGCAATGGCCCCTTATGCTTTTCATCCAGGGTGGGCAGAACCAAGGAGGCCTATTCATGAGAGGCTTTCTTATCCCACACGAGTCTGTTTGAACAATGGTGTCAATCGGCCGATGCAAAACAATCAAGAAAGGATCTGCAAGCAAGTGTGGCATGCTAAATCACCAAGTGCATCGGTCGAGTCTGGAAAAGGCAAAGAAAAAATCGATGCCGACTCACTCATCTTGGGCACTGAAACATTCACCATACAACAACCGACTGTGCATAGCAACCCCACTGAGCCGATACTTGCTATCGCGCCAAAGCACTCGGCTAATGATCATGAAGCTAGCACAAGCAAAGCCAAGCCCAAGGATCCAAAATATACGCAACCTAAGTGGTGTCCTCCAGGACTAACAAAAACACAGAAAAGGAAGCTACAGAGGTTAAGGAGTCAAGAGATGGCAGAACAAGAGGCCGAGAAGCAAAGAGATAAATTGTTCAATGACATTCGGCCCATGGTACCTACAAAACAAGTGTGGAAGCCTAAACAAGTAAAAGATGCAACAATCCCTATGTCCATCACAGCAGCACCTACACCACCAAAGGAGGACGATGCAAACACTATTACATCGTCCGCGACACCTATCACTTCTCTTTCACTTGGGCAGATTTCAGAATTGGTTGAAGAAGGAGATGAGATGGTGGATTATGAGCCTACAACGGTCCACGAAGGTATGGATATCAATATGGTGTATTACTTACCCGCTGAGTTTCATGCTCTAGATGAAGAAGGGTAAGTGGCTCAGCTGGATTTTGGCCCTAAAAATGCAATATTTGAGAAGCCAAAAGAACCAGTAACACACTTGAAACCGTTGTATCTCAGAGGACATATTAATGGATCACCGCTTACTCGGATGCTTGTTGATGGTGGTGCTGTGGTGAATCTCATGCCTTATTCGGTCTTCAAGAAATTGGGTTTGCCCGATGAAGAATTGATCAAGACCAATATGGTGCTTAATGGATTTGAAGGCAAAGAGAAAACCGAAGCCAAAGGTGTGATGTACGTGGAGCTTACAGTTGGGAGCAAAACTTTGGCTACTGCGTTCTTTGTCGCCGAGGTACAAGGTAACTACAACATCATACTAGGCCGTGATTGGGTTCATGCAAACCAATGCATGCCATCCACTATGCATCAGTTTTTAATTCAATGGGTTGATGATGAAGTGGAAGTCATTCATGCGGATAATTCGGCTTGCGTTGTTTTAGCCGATGCATCGGTGGATTGGCAACACCCCAATGCTACTTGCTTGACGGGACGGGACTTATCAGAGTTTGATTTTCTCAGCGCTACCAAAAGTGGTTTTATGCCTGTTTCTTTAAAGCCGGTTGGTGGCAATCGGCTCCAAAGTATAATGTATTTAAATGGATCCTAACTCTGGGTGGTTACAAAAGCGACTTACAAAATATCGGTCCAGTGAGAATGATATGTATGAATCTATAGAAGAGTTAGATGATATGGATAAACTTGGACAAGGTTTTACATCGGCTGATCCATTAGAAGAAATAGATATTGGAGATGGTTCAGTTTCTAGACCGACATATGTAAACAAAAATTTGAAAGACGATTGTAAAGCCAAGTTAATCGAGCTATTGAAAGAATATGTTTGTTGCTTTGCATGGGAATATCATGAAATGCCAGGTTTAAGCCGAGAGCTAGTGGAGCATTGGTTACCTATAAAGGCCAGTTTTAGACCGTTCAAACAATCGGCCAGAAAGTTTAATCCCAAAACATATGACCGGATCAAGGAGGAGATCGGTCGTTTGCTTAAATCTAATTTTATTAGACCTTGCAGGCATGCCGAGTGGATTTCTAACATTGTACCAGTGGAGAAGAAAGGATCTGGCAAGTTAAGGGTATGCATTGATTTTAGAGATTTGAATAGGGCTACACCCAAAGATGAGTATCCCATGCCCATAGCCAATATGCTTATTAATGATGCTTCTGGACATAAGGTCATTAGCTTTCTTGATGGTAATGCGGGGTATAACCAAATTTTTATGGCCGAAGAGGACATGTCCAAAACGGCTTTCCGATGCACTGGTTTCCTTGGTTTATTCGAGTGGACAGTGATGACCTTTGGATTAAAAAATGCTGGTGCCACGTATCAAAGGGATATGAATTTAATTTTTCATGACTTACTCGGCATTATACTCGGCGTTATTCATGAAGATGGTGTGGAGATTGATCCCAAAAAGATAGAAGCTATACAGAAAGTAGAGGCTCCAACATGCAAGAGAGATATGCAAAAGTTCCTTGGCAAGGTCAATTATTTGAGAAGGTTCATAGTTAATTTGTCAGGGAAGGTTGATGCCTTCACTCCTATACTTCGGTTAAAGAATGATGTTGAGTTTACTTGGGGGCAAAACAGCAAGAAGCATTTGATATGATCAAGAATTATTTGTGCACTCCTCCGGTGATGAAAGCGCCTAAGCATAGAGAGCCCTTTAGGCTTTACATTGCAGCAGAGGAAGGTGTCATTGGTGCTGTTTTGACTCAAGAGACGGAAGGAAAAGAGTATGCTATTACTTATTTGAGCAGACGCCTATTAGATGCTGAGACAAGGTATGCATTTATTGAAAAATTATGTCTATGCTTATATTATGCTTGCACAAAATTGAGACATTATCTAGTGCCGAGTGTTTGCATAGTAGCTTGTCAAACCGATGTCACTAAGTACATGTTGCATAGACCAATTCTTAGTGGTAGAATTGGCAAGTGGGCTTATGCTTTAATTGAGTATGATTTGGCTTATGAATCTCTAAAATCTATGAAAGGCCAAATTGTTGCTAATTTTATTGTTGAGCATCGGATTAATGACAAGCATGATATTGATATAAACCTTGTCTCATTAGTACCATGGAGATTATATTTTGATGGTTCGGTCTGTAGCAATGGCCAAGGTGTTGGTATTGTTTATATATCTCCTCATGGTGCTGTTTTTGAAGCCACGTGCCGCTTAGAGTATTTTTGCACAAATAACCAGGCCGAATATGAAGCATTGTTATTCGGCTTGGAGATGTTGCTGGCCATAGGTGCTACACATATTGAGGCTTTTGGTGATTCGTTATTAGTAGTACAACAAATATCCAAAGTTTTTCAGTGTTTGGACGAATCACTTAATGTTTATCTTGATAAGTGTCTAGATATAATTTCTACTTTGGATTATTTTAGCATTGCTCATATATCTAGATATGATAATTGGAGAGCAAATGAGTTGGCACAGCAAGCATCCGGCTATCATGTTGATCATGGCATGTTTCATATTTCTCAAAGGCCGATGACTAGCTTCGCCAATGTAGAGGCCGAACCAGAGCTCACTGCTTCGGCTACTAACGAAAATTCTAGTGTAGGTGAAAATCAAGACTGGAGGAAACCCATTATTGATTATTTGCGTGATCCTAGTAAAAGGGTGGACAGGACCGTTCGGCGTATGGCTTTCAAATATACGATGAGAGATGATAATCTTTATCGCCGAACAGTGGATGATGTTATTTTAAAATTCTTGGATGAGGACCAAGCAAGAGTTGCTATGGGAGAGGTTCATGAAGGAATTTGTGGCACTCATCAGTCGGCTCCCAAGATGAAATGGTTATTGCGACGGGCTGGGTTTTATTGGCCGACGATGATTAATGATTGCTTCAGGTATTATAAAGGATGTGAAGCTTGTCAAAAGTTTGGTGATATTCAGTTGGCTCCCGCTGCTATGTTACATCATATTATCATGCCGTGGCCTTTTAGAGGTTGGGGATTAGACTTTATTGGAGACATTAATCCTTCTTCTTCAAAGGGGCATCGGTTCGTGTTGGTGGCAACTGATTATTTCACTAAATGGTCTGAAGCAATACCTCTCAAAAATATGACGCACACGGAGGTAATTCAATTCATAAGTGAGCACATTATTCTTAGATTCGGCATTCCTCAAACATTAACTACGGATCAAGGTTCATCTTTCATGTCACATCAAGTTAGAGAATTTGCCGAATCATATAAGATAAAGTTGCTCAATTCCTCTCCGTATTATGCCCAAGCCAATGGACAAGCTGAGTCTAGCAATAAAATATTAATCAAGCTCATCAAGAAGAAGATTGAGGATAATCCAAGGAGATGGCATGAGCTATTGTCCGAAGCTTTGTGGGCACACAGAATCTCAAGGCATGGTGCTACAAAGGTAACTCCATATGAGCTCGTATATGGTCAAGAAGTTGTTTTACCAGTGGAAGTTAATTTGAATGCTTTGAGAATAGCCAAACAAAATGATTTATCGGCGTTGGACTTTTATAACTTGATGATGGATAATATTGATGAAGTCGTCGATAAACGTTTGGATGCTTTGAAGGCCATAGAGAGAGATAAGTTGAGGGTGGCAAGAGCTTACAATAAGAAGGTCAAGTTGAAGAATTTTCAAGTTGGTGACCTCGTGTGGAAAGTAATCCTACCAATTGGTTCGAAAGACAGAAAATTCGGGAAGTGGTCCCCAGGTTGGGAAGGTCCTTTTAAGATTACAAGAGTAGTTCCCGGAAACTCATATTTGGTGGAATCCATACAAGGGACATTGTTACCTCGAGCTCTCAATGGCAAATATTTAAAGAAGTACCACCCAAGTGTGTGGCAAGAAGCCTAGAAAGGCAACGGCCGATATATAACTATCGCCCTAAGCAAGGACATGGCCGATATATAATATCGCCCTAAGCACATATAAATGGCCGATGGAGTGTTGACATCATCCTTAGAGCAAACATGGCAAAAAATATTTTTTGGCACGCAAGCTTTGCCAAAAAACAGGGGGGCATGTGTTGACGCTCAAAAGTGGCAAAGTCATAAAAAGTAGCTTAAGCTATGTTAATATTAATTCAATTCTATGATTGGAAGTCACCTTCGGATGGCTCTCTTCGAAAAGATCAAGATGGATACGAAGATGATCCAAGACGGAGCTCGGATGCAAAAGTTATGACGATTTCAGAGATGCTTGTTTTGACATCAGATTAAAGAATGGCCAAAACCTCAATTAAGATAGCCTCGGATGGAAAAAGTTTCAACATGAAAGTTGTGCGTCTCGTCGAAGCAGTTGATTTTGATATACAAATTGTCTTAATCCGAGGTCGTATGCAACCTGTGAAGTCAAAACAAGGTCAGGGACAGAAACTGCAGAGTCACTTCGGACCCACCGAGTTGATTTGACTCGGTGAGACCGAGTTGATGTCAGAAGATTACAGAAAGTTGGTCACGTTCACTCGGTGGGACCGAAGCGAACCAATCGATGAGACCAAGTTGATGTCAGAAGATTACAGAGAGTTGGTCACGTTCACTCGGTGGGACCGAAGCAAACCAGTCGGTGGCTCCGAGTTGATCCGGAAAATTGCCAAAGATTCCTATCCGAGTTAGGGTTTTGGTGTTATGGAATTTTTAGTCCTTTTCTTGTACGGGAAGTCCAGCCGCCTCATAAATAGATGAGAGGTGACGGCCGATTGAACAACACACAATCGCAAAAAACATATCTACTACTTTTTCATCTACGTTTTGTCTCTCCATCGTTTTTCTATCTCGTTCTTCGCTGTTCTTCAAGTTTGAGAGCTGCGAATCCCGAGACTCTAGGGGCGAGCGAATCGACCTAGGGCAGCCCATAGCTGCCGCACTCCCTGACGGGGTCCCTCCCGGGCGTGTGGGGTTTCGGGTCTGAAAACCACCCGCCGACTGTCCTGCGTATCGCGCTGTCGGTCGGGTCTCCTTCGACGTGAGCTGCGGTGCATCACCCCCGACGTCGAGGGTACACGTGACGTGTTCGTGTGTCAACAATGCGTTAATGGTTTGCGGACATACAATGTGTCGGCGTATATTTCTTTAGTGTTAGATTGTGTGTCGGCATTTCTTTGGGATAGAAAATGTCACGGCATAGTTTACACATAGCCCACTCATTTCCAGCCGCGCGGCACACACGCAAAATAGTTAGCTGCAAGCTGCGCGCGAGAGACGCCAAAACTCCAAAATTTTCTCTAAGCCTCCCATTCTCCCCGACCGCACCCCCAACACCCCCCATCCCATTCTCTCTCTCTCTCTCTTGTGCGCCACATCGACCCACCTAAACCTAAATCACCTGCCATTGCCGTCGCCCTCTGACTGTGGAGCAACACGCCGAACACGATATCCGGTCGAACTGCTCCCGCGTCGAGTGGAGCGGGAAGTGCCGCCACGTGGAGTGGATCGGGAAGCGCCGCGGCATCAATTGGAGCAGGCAGTGAGGCGGAGCAGAAGCCGTTGTGCGCCAGCGTCGGCTGCCATGGCGAGGAGTCAGGGTGGACGAAACGGTCCGGGCCGCCGGTCCGGCTCGTGGCCCGCTCGGTGCAGGCCGGCTCGGCCTAGGCCCGCTAAAAAAAATCACCGGTCCGATCCCTAAAAACTGGACCGAAAAAACTTCGGTCCGGTACGATTAAAGTCCGGTCCGACCGAGCGGACCGAAAAACAGCCCATTTTGTTTGTTTTTTTTCGATCTGGAGCATGGTGAGCACCGCATGGAGCGTGGCGGGGGCATTGTGAGCACCGCGTGGGGCATGGTGGGGGTGTGGCGGGGACGTGGCGGCCCAGGCATGGCGGAAGCTCAAGAAATAGCCGTCGTCTATGTCCGCGGCCGCGGGGCCGTCGTCCGCGCGGCCACTGGACTCTCTGGCCCCAGAAACCATGTCCATTGGACGCGCCCCACTCGGATTCGTCGTCTGCGCCAAAGAAATCGACTTGGGATATCCTACATCGCCGCATCGGCCATCGTCCCTTTCATCTCCGTCCACCGGCCGTTGTGCCAAATTCGTCGCCGATGAGCTCCCTCTGGTGCTCTTCTTGGTTCCTCTAGCTCCCTCTTGTTCTACTGAAGCTTCCGGACATCTCGCCGACGAGCTGCGCTTCCTCTAGTGTTGCATCCCCGATGAGCAGCCGCCGCCCGAGCTCCAGTACGCGTTCTGCCCTTGTCTCTCGGCCAGTCCTTTCGGTCCGCTAGGTCCGGCCCGGGCTTCATTGCCGCCGGTCCAGTCCCTGAAATCAGGACCGCTATGCTTCTCGGTCCGGTCCGGTCCGGTCTGAACCGCCGGCGGCCGGTCCAAACGACGGCTCGGACCGGGACCGGACCGGCCCGGACCGTGTCCACCCTGAGCGAGGAGGAGCGGGTGGGGCTCACCGGGCGGAGCGACTGCCCCATCGCCGGGAGCGACCGGAGGCACTGGGCCGCGTGGGAAGCGGCGGAGCCCGGCGGAGAGGATGGCGGCGAGGACGGTGCTGGTTTCGACCTCCTGCGCGTGCTGCTCGGCCGTTGGGGGAAGCAACAGGCGACGCGTCTCGCACGCGAGGAGCAGAGGAGGTCGAAGGGGGAGTACGGCGGTGTGAGGCCACAGCGACGACGGTGAAGCAGCCAGAGGAGGCGGCGGAGGAGGCGCGCAATGAGGTCACCCATGGACAGGGCCGGCCCTGTGGGGGGGCGAGAGGGGCGGCCGCCCCGGGCCCCCGAAATAGAGGGGCCCCCTCTCCGGGTATGTACGAACACGGAGCAGATAGCACCCTTTTCCCCGTCGCCAATAGAGCACCACAGCCTGCCTGTCTGTGTCTCCAGGAGTAAGAAAGGTGAATCGTTTTTTCTTTTGGCGAACTGGGCCTTCGGCCTTTGTTTCTTTATTAGGAATGGAGAAATGCTGATGGCTAAGTGCGGTGGGCTGTAGTAGGTTGGGCCTATACTGAGAGTTATGTACTTATGTTGCTGGTTTGGACCATGCATGTGCTAACTGATCCAGTTTCGTTGGCATATTTTTGAAAAAAAAATCCAAGTGTTGTTTCCAGTGTGCCAACGAATACATTTTGGAAGTTTGATTCCAAGTGATAAATTGATATCTGATTATTCTACCAGCTTTCATACAACAGTTTGGTCTTAATATGTCATATAGGCTGATTGTAGTCGTTAACTGGTTGATTACAATTACTTTGTCACATATATTTATCTTGATGCCATCGAGTTCGCCATAGAAAAAATATATAGCTCGTCCTTTGCCAGCGCCATCGATCCGAATTTGGCCTGTTGATGGTAAAGGAATATTTGCTAGATGTCCCTTGCCATAGTCCCATGCATGGCTTCCTACGATCAACACTTGATCTTCAGTGCGATTTGCCCGGAGATACCACATGATCAGCCCCGCGCAACCATGTCGAGAGGCGAGTCTCCAACAGAAGAATGCACCACATCAAGTGGCCAAATGAAATAATGACGGAGAAGACATGTCTCTAGTTCTCTTTTTTGAATATTCACGAGTAGAAAACAGGGCTTTGATCCTGGCCAGATCAGAGCTTTAGACCCGGTCGACTTACGAACCGGGACTAATGGGTGCATCAGTCCCGGTTCTAGCGGCCAGGGAGCCGGCCGGGCCTCGGCGGGCATCAGTCCCGGTTCGTCTGGGACCTTTAGTCCCGGTTCCAGCTACCAACCGGGACTAAAGGTCCTGGCTCCTGGCGCAACCACTTTAGTCCCGGTTCGTGTCTGGAACCGGGACTAAAGGTCTGTCTTCACTCCCGGTTCTAGCCACGAACCGGGACTGATAAAATGCCTATATATACCCCGCCCCCGCCGCTCACTCCTCTGTTTTTTGGCCGGCCAGCGTGTGCAGGGTGTGTGCTCTTTCTGTTCTCACCTCCTATGTACATGAGGTGTTCGATGAAATGCCCGAGCAACACTTAAGCTTTCTCTCCTCTCCAAGCTCGACCTCCAAGCTCCATTTTGCCCAAGATTTCTCTAGGTTTGGCGGTGCACCAACTATCCAAGTGTTCTAAAAAGGTTAGCAACTTCATCGTTTGATCTCTCACTGCTAGTTTAGCTCATTTCAAATGCTCTAGAATTAGAGAGGTTTGTGGGTTTTAGTGGAGGAGCGTATGTGGGAGTTCTTTTGATTTAGATGCACAATTTGAGCTGAAATTAACTTCTTAGAGTCTGCACATGTGTAGGGTGCCGTCCCCGTCCCCGTCCTCACCGTCGTCGATCGCCCGCGCCGATCTCGTCGCCGGCACCACCGTGGTGAGCCTCTTGTTCTTATCTTCTTTTTAAAAGAAAAAAAATTCTTACTTGTATGATTTAGATAGATACTTGTATAAATTTCTTACTTTTATTATTGTTTGTTATTATATAGTGCCATGACTTTGGTATCCGCCCCCGTCGGCCCTCGTCCTATCTATGATTCGGATGTGGTATATTATCTTTTATTATGATTTGTTTCATTTAGTGTTTATGACAATTATGCCGACCAACGTGACATAGATGTTTTTATCTAGGAGGTATGTGAAACGGAAATTCCAACCGACCCACTTGTCGAGAGGTTAAATTTAGTTGAAAAAGAAAACAATTACTTGAAGAAAAAATTGAAAAGAATTGAGGAGGAGAAGATGGAATTGGAGTTGCATGTTGCCGATGTCGTCGATGATCACAAGATCAAGATGGATGCAATGCGCTTGAAGATTAGAAAGATTAGAAAATATGCCATTCATAATGAGGCTTGGTATCATTATGCCGTTGGATCAATTGTTACCTTAGTTGCGATTACGATCGCATTTGTTGTTGTTTTTCATAGTTTCAATGTATGTTTTAATTAGATGCTCTAGAGAGCTATATGTTGTTCTATGAGAACTATATATGTATGAAATTTATGTATTTATTTTTTCAGTAATAACATTTGATCACTACTGTACTTTGGTTTTAATGTGATGATGAACTTGTATTAATTTAGTCACTTCTCTATTCATGATGTTCTGTAATGGTTTTTGATACACTTAATTATATAATGCACGCAGATGAACCGGCAATGGATGTACGGTGACCGAAGCACCTCCGAGTATCTTGAGGGCCTGCATAAATTTCTCGAAGTGGCTGAGGCAAACAAGCAGAGTGGTTTTATGTATTGTCCATGCTTTGTCTGTGAGAATACGAAGGATTACTCTAACTTGAAAACCCTTCACGTCCACCTGCTTGAGAAGGGTTTCATGCCACACTATAATGTTTGGACCAAGCACGGAGAAAGAGGGGTTATGATGGAAGACAACGAAGAAGAAGAGGATAATGACAACTATCCCCCTTAATACGGTGATACTGCAACGAGGGAAGCTGAAGATCAAGAGGAACCAGACGATGTGCCCGATGATGATCTTCGCGGGGTCATTGTTGATGCAAAGAGACAATGCCAAAGTGAAAGGGAGAAGTTGAAGTTCGATCGCATGTTAGAGGATCACAAAAAAGGGTTGTACCCAAATTGCGAAGATGACAACACAAAGCTCGGTACCACAATGGAATTGCCGAAATGGAAGGTAGACAATGGTGTATCTGACAACGGATTTGGGAAGCTACTGAAAATAATGAAGAAGAAGCTTCCAAAGGATAATGAATTGCCCGACAGTACGTACGAAGCAAAGAAGGTTCTATGCCCTCTAGGATTGGAGGTGCAGAAGATACATGCATGCCCTAATGACTGCATCCTCTACCGCGGTGAGTACGAGGATTTGAACGCATGCCCGGTATGCGGTGCATTGCGGTATAAGATCAGACGAGATGACCCTGGTGATGTTGAGGGTGAGCGCCCCAGGAAGAGGGTTCCTGCCAAGGTGATGTGGTATGCTCCTATAATACCACAGCTGAAACGTCTGTTCAGAAACAAAGAGCATGCCAAGTTGATGCGATGGCACAAAGAAGACCGTAAGAAAGACGGGAAGTTGAGAGCACCCGCTGAGGGGTCGCAATGGAGAAAAATCGAGAGAAGGTGGGGGGACTTTGCAAGTGACGCAAGGAACGTATGGTTTGGTTTAAGTACAGATGGCATTAATCCTTTTGGGGAGCAGAGCAGCAATCATAGCACCTGGCCCGTGACTCTATGTATCTATAACCTTCCTCCTTGGTTGTGCATGAAGCGGAAGTTCTTTATGATGCCAGTGCTCATCCAAGGCCCTAAGCAACCCGGCAATGACATTGATGTGTACCTAAGGCCATTAGTTGAAGAAGTTTTGCAGCTATGGAATGGAGAAGGTGTACATGTGTGGGATGAGCACAAACAGGAGGAATTTGACCTACATGTGTTGCTGTTTGTAACCATCAATGATTGGCCTGCTCTTAGTAACCTTTCAGGACAGACAAACAAGGGATACCACGCATGCACGCACTGTTTAGATGACACCGAAAGTATATATTTGGAGAAATGCAGGAAGAATGTGTACCTGGGACATCGTCGATTTCTTCCGACCAACCATCAATGTCGAAAGAAAGGCAAGCATTTCAAAGGTGAGGCAGATCACCGGAAGAAGCCCGCCCTCCGTACTGGTGATCACATACTTGATATGGTCAAGGATTTACAAGTAATCTTTGGAAAGGGTCCTGGCGGACAATCTGTTCCGAATGACGCTGAGGGACGCGCACCCATGTGGAAGAAGAAATTTATATTTTGGGACCTACCCTATTGGAAAGACCTAGAGGTCCGCTCTGCAATCGACGTGATGCACGTGCCGAAGAATCTTTGCGTGAACCTGCTAGGCTTCTTGGGCGTGTATGGGAAGACAAAAGATACACCGGAGGCACGGGAGGACCAGCAACGTGTGCACGAAAAAGACGGCATGCATCCTAAGCAGTATGAAGGTCCTGCCAGCTACGCTCTTACAAAAGAAGAGAAGGAAATCTTCTTTGAATGCCTGCTCTGTATGAAGGTCCCGTCTGGCTTCTCGTCGAATATAAAGGGAATAATAAATATGGCAGAGAAAAAGTTCCTGAACCTAAAGTCTCATGACTGCCACGTGATTATGATGCAACTGCTTCCGGTTGCATTGAGGGGGCTTCTACCGGAAAACGTTCAATTAGCCATTGTGAAGCTATGTGCATTCGTTAATGCAATCTCTCAGAAGGTAATCGATCCAGATATCCTACCAAGGTTAAAGAATGATTTGGTGCAATGTCTTGTCAATTTCGAGCTGGTGTTCCCACCATCCTTCTTCAATATCATGACGCACGTCCTAGTTCATCTAGTCGATGAGATTCCCATTCCGGGTCCTGTATTTCTACACAATATGTTCCCCTTTGAGAGGTTCATGGGAGTCTTAAAGAAATATGTTCGTAACCGTGCTAGGCCAGAAGGAAGCATCTCCATGGGCCATCAAACAGAGGAGGTCATTGGGTTTTGTGTTGACTTTATTCCTGACCTTAAGCCGACTGGTCTCCCTCAATCGCGGTATGAGGGGAGACTGATTGGAAAAGGCACGCTAGGAGCGGATGCAATAATATGTAGGGACGGGCATTCTTGGGCTCAAGCACACTACAAAGTTCTACATAATTCTACCTTGGTGACCCCGTATGTCAATGAACACAAGAATTTTCTGCGCTCCAAACACCCGGAGCAGTGTGACGACTGGATTACATGTGAACACATCAGGACTTTCGGCAGTTGGTTGCAAACACATCTCATGGGTAACAACATTGTTGGAGATGAGCTGTACTCGTTGGCCAGGACACCATCTTTGACTGTATTGACTTACCAAGGGTACGAGATAAATGGGAATACATTTTACACGATCGCCCAAGATCAAAAGATCACCAACCAAAACAGTGGTGTCTGCTTTGATGCAGCAACCAACAGGGGAAAGGACACATATTATGGTTACATAGTGGACATATGGGAACTTGACTATGGACATGATTTTAAGGTCCCTTTGTTTCGGTGCAAATGGGTCAATCGGTCAGGAGGCGGGGTACAGGTAGACCCGCAGTACGGAATGACAACAGTGGATCTCAACAATCTTGGGTACACAGACGAACCATTCGTCCTAGCCAATGATGTGGCGCAGGTTTTCTATGTGAAGGACATGTCTACCAAACCGAGAAAAAGAAAAGATAAGGAAGCGAATACATCATACGACGAGCCAAAGCGCCACATAGTTCTTTCAGGGAAAAGAGACGTCGTGGGAGTGGAGGGCAAGACAGACATGTCTGAAGATTATGAAAAGTTTCATGAAATTCCTCCCTTCAAAGTGAAGGCTGACCCAAGCACCCTGTTAAACGATGAAGATTATCCATGGTTACGGCACAATAAGCAAGGGACACGCGCGAAGAAAAAGTGAAGACTTTCTCTCCACAACTATTCTGATGATGGCTTTGATCTAGAATATCACTGTAGTTACATGTCAAGAAATGAAATGCCTTTTGTAACATATGAGTTTTTGTCCGAAACCGTGATACTTCGAAAGAGATTGTCCATTTTGTACACGAAGTGCATCCAGTTTTTGCCGTAACCCTCTCAACTTTTTAGCACATGCTATGTCGTTGAAATGATGATACCATGCCAACTTTCAACCTTTTCAGAGTTCATTTGTACTGCTTTTCAATTTCAGGGTCATTTAGCTCAAAGAATGAATTAATAGCAAAAAGAATGAATCAAAAAGCTTTTATAAAACTCTAATAGCAAAAGAGAATGAACTAAAAAGTTTTCATAAAATTCTAATAGCAAAAAGAATGAACTAAAAAGAATCAATTAAATATAATATTTTTCAATAGCAAAAAGAATCAACTAAAAATAATCAAAATAATATTAACTAAAATTATCAAAGTATTTATTTGTTAAAAACTTTAATAGTAAAAAGAATTTTCATAAAGTATTTTTTGTTACAAACTTTAATAGAAAACTAAAAAGCTTTTATAAAACTCTAATAGCAAAAGGAATCAACTAAAAAGAATCAATAAAAAATATCAATAGCAAAAAGAATCAACTAAAAATAATCAAAATAATATTAACTAAAATTATCAAAGTATTTATTTGTTAAAAACTTTAATAGTAAAACGAATTTTCATAAAGTATTTTTTGTTACAAACTTTAATAGAAAACTAAAAAGCTTTTATAAAACTCTAATAGCAAACTAAAATAACATAAAAAATAAAAAAATGCCGCCTACTAGGCCACCACGGCCTGCATACGACTAGAAACCCATATTTACATGGGCCAGGATGCAGGCCCGCGGGCCGAGCAGGCCCAACATGGCAGTGACAAAGGTTGGGCATGTACTGCCTGCAATAGAGAGGAGCTCGACAGCTCCGTCACAGCGGGGCTTATAAACCAGTGCAGGCGCCTCTCGACTAGCGAGGTGGGACTAAACATTTGGCCGCGGCAGCACAGCCCTTTAGTCCCGGTTGGTGGCTCCAACCGGGACTAAAGGCCCCCCTTTAGTCCCGATTGGTGACACCAACCGGGACTAAAGGTCCTTTTCAGCAGCCGAAAGGGCGGGAAGCAAAGGGCTTTAGTCCCGGTTGGTGGCTCAAACCGGGACTAAAGGGGAGCCACCAAGCGGGACTAAAGGGTTGGGTATATAACCACGCACTTGGAAAAATTTCCAATTCCCCACCCATTTCTTCGATCTCTCCTCTACTCCACCGACGGCGCCGACGACCACCTCGACGCCGTCAGGCTGCCCGACCTCGCCGTCGCCTCCCCGAGCCCTGCCCTGCCCCGACGCCCTCGCCGCGCCCTGCCACGACGCCCTCGCCGCGCCCTGCCCCGACGTCGTCGTCGCCGAGCCCCTGCCCCGACGACGTACGTCCGCCGCGCGCTCCCCTCATCGCCGGCCCTCCAGCTCCATCGCCCCTGCCCCGACGCCGTCCCCACGCGCTCCCCTCGTCGCCGGCCATCGCCATCCCTGCCCGGGCTCCCCTCCTCGTCTTGCAAGGTAGTTTTTTCTGTAGTAATTTTTTTTCTGTAGATGCATGTTAGATGATGATTTTTTTATGCTTTGATGATGATGATAGATGATAGATGATGATGATGATGATAGATGATTTTCTGTAGTAATTTTTTCTGTAGTAATTTTGTTAGATAATTTTTTCTGTAGTAATTTTGTGTTAGATGATTTGTTGTTAGATGATGATGATCATGGATGATAGATGATGATGATGATGTGATAGATGACTTTCTGTAGTAATTTTTTCTGTAGTAATTTTGTTAGATAATTTTTTCTGTAGTAATTTTGTTAGATGATTTGTTGTTAGATGATGATGATAGATGATATAGATAGATCGAATGCTAATGCCATGCTAATTACAGGTTGTGGTGTTTGCATCTCCGTGGTCACTGATCGTCCCTCCGCTGTTCGACAAAAGGTGTCCATTTGTTGAGTTGTGTATTAATCATCTTGTGTATAAATCTTGTATTCATTTTGTATTCATCTTGTGTATAAATATTGTATTCATCAAATATCGTCGTAACTTCGACATGAGGGGGGGGGTCGTTAAAACATAACCCCGATAATTTTGATTTTGAGGCATATGAAAACATGATTTGCACGTCAGACAGGCATGAGAGAGGCGGCCCGCAAAGTATCCTCTCACGAAAGATAGGATGACTCATCAGATAAGATTCTAGGCGGCCCGCAAATTTTCATGTTGTTCATTGACTTCGACATGAGGGGGAGGGGGTCGGGGGTCGTTAAAACATAACCCTGATAATTTTGGTATAACTTCGACATGAGGGGGGAGGAGTCCTCGACGATCGTCTATGTTTGCCACTAATCCATCTCTCATGGTTGTATATTGCCATGTTGTAATATTTGCAGAAACTATGGACGGCAGAGATATAGAACAAGATAGGACGACTCATTAGATATGATTCTAGATAATGTCCAATGCCTCATATCGCGAATGTTGTTCATTGACTTCGACATGAGGGGGGGGGGGTCATTAAAACATAACCCCGATAATTTCGGTATAACTTCGACATGAGGGGGGAGGGGGTCGTTAAAACATAACCCCGATAATCCACTAATCCATTGCTCATATGCATATGATTCCTTGTCGTGATTAGGTCTATGTTTGCCACTAATCCATCTCTCATGGTTGTATATTGCCATGTTGTAATATTTGCAAAAACTATGGACAGAGACTTAGAAAAAGAAGAGTTGTTGGGGGATATAATCCACGACGGAGGTGATCCCTTGTCGTTTCTCAATGACACCGATGGTGAGGAAGGAGATCATGATGGCTCCGGTGATCGAGTGGAGGAGGAAGGAGATCATGACGGCTCCGGTGACCGAACGGAGGAGCAAGTAGATCATGACGGCTCCGGTGACCGAACGGAGGAGGGAGCCTTAACTGTTGCAAAGTCTGGCGAGGTATATATACATATATTAATTAAGCCTCTGCTGACTTGATGCATTAATTATTTTGTATGTACATATATTAACGCTTCTTTCTTCTTTTAATTAGCCCTCCGGATCGAGCCAAACTTCCGTAAGGAGACGAGGCCCGATTGCTCCCAAGCGGAGCATGGACACATTTATACATCAGTGCGGAGTGGTTGTTAGGGACCGCGTCCCGATCAGCTTCCAAGAATGGAATAGGAAGAAGGACCCTGAAGTTTCTTATGTCCAGGATAGACAGAAAGATGATCTTTGGACCTCGCTGATGACAAATTTCAGCCTACCGCCAGAGGCGGATCCGAATAAGGTCAAGGCATTTGCTCTTAAGAAGATGGCAGAACTATTCAAGAACTGGAAGAAAGATTTGAACAAAAAGTTTGTCGAGAAAGACAAGACTCCAGAATTCACCGGTGCATATGAGAAGATAAAAGATCACTGGTCCGCATTTGTGGCCTACAAGAAATCGGACAAGGGCAAGCAAAGGTCAGCGACAAATAAGCTAAATGCTGCAAAGAAGAAGTATCACCATGTTACGGGGTCAAGTGGCTACAGCAAAGCCCGGCCTACGTGGGACAAAGCTGAGCAAGACCTGCTTGCTAAAGGGGTCCAACCAGCGACATTGCACTGGCCAGATCGGTCAAGGACTTGGTTCTTTTGGGTTGGGGGAACTTTGGACCCAGACACAGGGGAGTGTGTTTGGACGAAAGCTCAACTTGCAATACCCGTCAAGAAGCTTCAAGAAGCAATCCAGGCAGCGCAGGAAGGGAGGTTACATCCCGACAGAGAGAATGACGAGCTGACACATGCCCTCGGGAATCCTGAACACCCTGGACGAACACGAGGCACATCAGGCTCCGTTCCGTGAAAGGATGGGTTTCCCGACAGCGATGGTTATAGAAGCCGACAGAGAAAGAAGAAAGCGGAAGCAAGCGAAATGCAGAAGATCAATGCAAGATTAGCGAAACTAGAGGAACTTGAGAGCCAGCGAGCTACCGGCCAACCATCTCACCGGCACGAAGATCCTTCCTTCGACACTGCCCCAGAAGCTACCCCACCATCTCAGCGGAGAAGCAGCGTGGCTTCCACGGAGCTCCTTCAGCCTGATATCACGGCTCCTCGCTACCCCGTGGATAGTATCACGGAGACTGAACATTGTGTGCTAATGGCGAAATGCCAGAACCTGACCTTGAAGGCGGCGGTCGGCTCTGTTTTACCTCCTCGAACTAAGGGAACTTTCCATTGCCGTCCGATTCAACATGGCTATGCTATTGTCACGGTGGATGAGATAATGGCGGGATTTGAGGGGCTGGAGCTTGACTACCCTACAGGTGAAGGGGAGGATCTTCTGGAAAATGCCTTAAGGAGTACCTGTCTATGGAGAAAGGAGTACATCAAGCTTCCAAACTGGACGCCGCCTCAGTAGACGCAGCCGGATCCTCAGCAGACTCCTCCTCACAGTCCAGTTGTGCTATCTCCGCTGCCTGAGTCGTCTCCGGCGCGTCATCCATCTCCGCCGCCTCAGCGGACTCTAACGGAGGAGGCCCCTCAGCAGAATCCTCCTCCGCCTCAGCTGTCTCCGGCGTGTCAGCCGTCTCCGCCGCCGCAGCTGCCTTCGCCGCTTCAGCGAACTCCGCCTCGTCAGCAATAGCGGAAGAGAGCCGCCACCGCTCCGGCGGCTAGCATTACAAAAGGCGGGAAGAAATTCAAATATGGTCCAAGCCTCAGGGTTCCTCCAAAGTTACCATTTGAGAGGACAGGCGAGGAAAACAAGGACATCAGTGCTGCCGAAGTGCAGGCCCATTTTGCACGGAAAGTTCCACCTCCGAAGGAAAAAATAGATCCGGTAAAGGCGAATCGCACTCTGGATGCCCTTACGCGACCACCTCCGCCTCCGCTGCTATCAAACTATGACCGCATTATTGCAAAGACATATGACAAAGCTAAGAGTCGGTCGAGAAGTAGCAGTATAGGTGCAAGAAGTGGGAAAACAATTCCCCAGCTCGGCGAACAGGAAAAGCAATCGTGCCCCCCGCTCAAGGTGTTTACCGATACCCCGGGGGTAGCGGCCGTTGCTCCTGGTTTCAATCCTGGTGATTACCTAGGCGATGATGTACATTTTGAAATCGCTAAGCCGGTAGACACCTTTAACTACCAGCACGGGAAGCGTCTCGTCAGAAGTGATGATCTGGAACAAGATCTACCAACGATGATGCGAACATTACATAAATGGTACTTGGAAACCTGCAAGGATGGGACGGGCAGTATCTTGGTGGGAATTAAGGATGAGCACGAGTTCGTTGGAGTCGACTCGATCTTCGTTGAATTTGACGAACTCTTTCAGTTATACAATCAAGCCGCCCTCGACAAAAGTCTCGTGGCTTGTTATTGTCTGTAAGTATTATTTCTGTAATTAAGTCTCTAGCTCAGCTCATTCATTGCATGCATATAACTATCCTCACTATATTATGCAGATTGAAGATCGTCGAATTTAAAAAAGGACAAATCTATGACATTGGGTTCATTAACCCAAATATCGTAAATGAATGGTCGGTACAGAAGATCCCCGAGGAGACTGAGAAAATCTTGCTCAGCTCGTTCCTTCGACACCAAAACAAAAGGGAAATACTCTTTCCTCGACCAAAGTGAGTGTTACTGTCTTCTGCATATTCTGTTTCGCTGACTCGAGGTTAAGTGTAATTGATGAGTTATGCGCGCGCAGCTTCCACTTTATTCTGCTAGCCATTCAGCCTGACGAGGGAGCAGTAACTGTCTTGGACTCGAGACGTAAAGAGGCTACGGAGTATGCGGACATGATTGAAATGCTCCAGAAGTAAGTTCAATCATTATCGCACTATATCGGCAACTTTCGTTCATTTCCTGATATCAAGTAATCATTTTCTTTGCCGGGCAGGGTTTGGAAAAAGTTCATCACGCAGGTTCAGGGTGAATGGAGACCGGAGCTGCGATTTAAACAACCCAGAGTAAGTAGTACTAGCTAGTTCCGCGCATCTCTCATTGATTCTAGTTTCTGCAGGGTTTGAAGTACGTAAACAATATTCATAATTTTATTTTATGAAAGAGAAAGAGAGGTCACTTCTCTCTATATATTGATCATGCATGACGATGTTGTGTAATTAATGGTTCCTTCATTGCTTACTAGCTAGCGTCGAGTTCTCTCTATATGTAGTAGCTAGCGTCGACCAAGCACGGAGAAAGAGAGGTCACTTCTCTCTATTAGCTAGCTAACACAATATGAAACCCCTAAACCCTCCAAAACCCCTAACCCCCCCCCCCCTTCAAAAAAAAAAAAAACCCAGCGCCTGCGAGCTGCTGACGCGTGGCTGCCTTTTGGTCCCGGTTGGTATTACCAACCGGGACTAAAGGTCCTCCTGCCTGAGTGCTGCGCAGCGGCCACGTGGAGACCCTTTAGTCCCGGTTGGTGTTACCAACCGGGACTAAAGGTCCTCCTTCCTGCGCGCCCCACAGCGGCCACGTGGAGCACCGTTGGTCCCGGTTCGTAGGCCAACCGGGACTAAAGGTTTTAGGCATTTGTCCCGATCGTTTTGTCCCGGTTCCAGAACCGGGACTAAAGGCCCTCTGGAACCGGGACTAATGCCCTGTTTTCTACTGGTGATTGTTAGCGGTCTTGTATTATCTAAGAATATTAGAATTATTTTAAGGGCCCATATGTTCTACTTTCGCCCCGGGCGCCTGAAATCTCAGGACCGGGCCTGCCCATGGCCGGCGAGGCCGAGGCCATTGGTGCGGCCGTGCGGGCGGTTACCAGGGGCGGGTGATTTTGGATTTTCTCGCGGTAGCCGATTTACTCACGTGGACACCATCTGTTCGCCAGCCGATTTCCTCGCGCGGCCGCCTATCCTACTACAAGCAGCGACTCCTGAAGCTTCGGTCCAGCCCGCGGTGCCACCAGTTGGTCCAAGCCTGAGGTACCACCTCGCCACTCTACTGCCCGCCGCCGAGGAGCCGACCCACCGTCTGTAGCCAAGGAGCGCCCCGACGTCCACAGCTGAGGAGCCTCCCGCGTTGCCTCTTCCCTGCCCCACCTCCAGAAGGTAAGCTGCGTCAGTGGTTTTCCAGTACGTGCACGTAACTAACCAGATCCGGCCATGAATCGGTTGGCCTCTTCCAGTAGGTAAACAAATCTATGGTTGTTCTTGTGCATGCTTCATCCACAAATCTATGGTTGTGCGTGCTTCATACGTTTCTTCGCCGAGGCATTACAAAGGAGTGGGATGCGTGTCATGCTTCTGTTAGAATTGTAATTATGTTTCTGTTTGTGAGTGGCATATTTATTTTTCTTATTTTTTTTCTTTTCTTATTGCACGGATGCCAGCTTTCACAAGCCTTGTAGCTAGATCTGCTTATGTGTGGGCCTATGAAGTGACAAATGTGATTTGTATGTCCTAATAATGTAGACATATAGTGATGCGTCTATCGAAGAGAAGCATTTGTCAGTAATGTACTAACAATCAGTCAATCTTCACATGTAGGTGGTGGAGGCAAGTCAAGAATTTATGCCGGTTGTTTTTACAGGAACAGATGATAGTACTAAGCTGCTTAATGCTATAGAAATCGGAGTGATATTAATCAGGTGCGTATGACTGAATACATACAGTTCTGAATAATAAAGCCGATGAGTTGTGTTTAGCTGTTTGAAGTGTTTCATGTGCATTCCATCTGTGTATCTGAAGCCAAATAGATAAAACTGAACTGATTTTGTTAATACTCCCTCTGTAAAGAAATATAAGAGCTTTTAGATCACTAAAGTAGTGATCTAAAAGCTCTTATATTTCTTTAGAGAGGTAGTACTAGATAAAGCTTACATCAGTGGAAATTTCATAATCACGGAGACGTTCTTCGGCACTTGAAGTTGCCCTAGATCCGTTCTTCCTGTCCTAGGACGATGGGACCTGCTAATAGATTATCGATGGGCAGAGCATCCTCGAATAATATGGTCTTATAGTGGGTACATCCTTCAAAATGTAGATAATTTTGAAGAGTAAGATGATAAGATGACATCTAGGTCCTATATTTGCTAAACAAACAAATAGCACGTAGCTAGCCTTCGTTGCCGTAAATAGTACACTAATGAGAATAAAAATTTAGGCTTTTAACGTAGTATTGTTAGGACACTTGATTTTACCATTCTATGTACAACAAAGTAGAAATGTGGGGCATATAGAAATCCACACGACTGCACATTGTATTGCTTAGAAGTGTGATTAAACTAATATCTGAGCAAGTGAGACCCTATCCAATTGAGTTATTAGGCCCGTAGTACGAGGAATCATTTTTTTCAGATTTGGCAATTGTACTAATAATTCTGTTGTGATGCCTTTTGCTTTCATGTTTGTTTACAATAGCAAGTTTCAATATCTTTAGCCCACCCTAACCATGCTTTTCCTGTTATACTGCAAGGTGTGCACTCTTTGGGTTCTATCCTGAAAACTATGTCTCTTGAGAGTATCCTATCACTGTTGGCATCTACTCTGAAAGTGTAAAACATGTTGAGATTAGCATGTACTTCGCATGCCAACCTATTTGTGGTAATGATTGCAAAAGTCAGCTACCATACTTCGATATCCCTGTAATTTTACTTTATCCATTAAGCTTCCCGTTGAGTTTTTGAAAGTCACATATGTTGATAACTGAGTAACTAACCATTAGCCATTGCAATCTTTAGATCTACGAGATTATATACCCCTGATTACATTGGGCCAAGTGTTACTAAGTGATGTGAGATACATCACTGGTTAACCTCATATGCACAAAATGAAAGCTTATGTTTTTAATTGTATATGGCTGAATGCACAATATAGTTAGCACTGTTACATATTGACAAATGTTATGAACATATTATCAGTTTTAAACCTTACATTTGTTTAGAATTTCATTAGTGACGAAACTGTTGATATCAGCCTATTAAATACAAACTGTTGGATGTGTAATTCAGTAAGTAAACCTTTTTCTTACAGGTGGCAGATTTTGGACTAGCAAAGTTAACTTATAATAACACCCATGCTTGCACAAGAGTAATGGGCACATATGGGTATGTTCGATCTTCTAGTGAAACTATCTTTTTGCTTTCCGAGACAGTGATTAATTAGCTAGCTCACTGTGTGCTGTTACTCTCTATGTGAGTGTTTTGATTGCATATTTTTTTAAATAAGGTGAGTGGTAGAAATGACCATAAGTGTGTCGCTGCTATCTATGCTAGTGTTTTTTATATTTTGTCCACCTTTTTCCCTTTTAGAAGAGTGATTTAGATTGAAAAAATGATCTAGTGATCTTCTACAAACAAATATGACACATGTTCTGACCCCTCTCAAAAGTACTACTTCTAAGATTGTTGATTGCTTTAGTGTGGGGGAGATGCATATATTTAATTAGAGAGGCTGTGCAGTGAAGTATATGTTTATTTTTCTTGTAAGTAAGCCTGCCTTCGATCCCCCACTGCTCCATTACAAGAACATATATTCCTCAAATTACTTAAGAAATGTGAACCTGAGGTACTGTCA
Source organism: Elymus sibiricus (assembly GCA_039707655.1). Taxonomy (NCBI): domain Eukaryota; kingdom Viridiplantae; phylum Streptophyta; class Magnoliopsida; order Poales; family Poaceae; genus Elymus; species Elymus sibiricus. The sequence continues at coordinate 512,551,312 of CM077672.1, read as the reverse complement.
GTTTCAAATGAGATACTCTAGGCATCGATCACGAATTTGACGTGTAGCATCATTTGTGCAGGAGGAAAGGCAAGCGGGTGGACCGGCTGAACGCGTCCGACGTCACAGTGCAGTTGCTGGACCAGTGGGAGAGGAGTCTGGAGGACCTCTTCGCCGGGAGCCTCTATGATATGCTCGATGCCACGCTCTACGACACCATCACCAAGTTCCTTATAGATATTCAGGTACTAGCTGCTGTAGCGTGTAATTCTGAACCCACACCCAGGTAGGCAGTCCAAATTATATGATGCTAGTAGCTAGACTAAAGTGGTGGTGCATCTTCCCTATTAGCATTAGATTGCCTAGACCTCACAAGCCCAGTGCAAGCAAGATCGTTGTACATCTTCTGTTTTATAGATCTTTGGAGTTTGGACTCAAGAGCAACTCACATATTTGAACTCTACCACCTGAGTACTTGATTCATTAAGGTAGATTGCTGAAACATATGAGTGCATTTGCAGGGTCAAACAACAGAAAGAAGCAACTCCACAAGTGGATCAGATGATGGCCGCTGACCCTCGTCTCGCTCCCCGGCGGCGGACACGGACACACGCGAGCTGGTTCAGTTTCTTTCAGGCACACACGAAGCAGAGGAGGAAACAGAGTACTAGTTCAGTTTCTGGAGAAAGAGAGACCGGTTTGTTTAGGCAACGAATGCCTTTTTCTTTCTTTCAACTGTAACAAATACAGCAACTTGAGCAGAGCAACGAATGCTCAATACTCTTATTTATACAAGGTTCAGAGCACTGCTAGGAACCGACTTATGCTGCAACACATGCAGACAACGGCGGAGCTACGTGTAAATCTGAGGGGGCCGTGGCCCCCCAGCCCAATTGGAATTTTTTATTTACCAGGTAGTAGTGGCCCTTGCAGCTTTTGGAAAAGCCCATCATCACATATACGCACACGCTCCTGTTCGGCTGCTTGACCGCTTCGCCTCTGTTTCTATATTTTTCTATTCTCCAATCACGCTCGGGCATGGCTGCTCCCTGCTCCACCCATGTTCTGCTAAGTAGTACTAGTTGCAACCAATTGCCTATTCACTTTGGTTCTATTCATAGATGTTCTGTAGTATACCACTTCTTTTGTAGTTGTTACTTGTTAGCTGACTCAGAGAATGTCTTTGAAATTTGAAGGCTAAGAGGTATATCCAAGTCAACAAGTCAAAAATAAAAAATATTTGGTGTAGTCAGTTCTCTTACGAAGTATATGCTGCTAATCATACATGTATTTTGCGACCGTACTATAGGTATACATTTTGCCTGGAGGCTACAAGTTCTGTTTTCTTGCAGTTGGTTAACTTTTTTTGTCTTTGGCCCCCCATAGATTCTTGGCAAGCTCCGCCACTGCATGTAGACAAACACTGAACCTAGACTAGCCAGCTTGTACACGCACACCTACAGTCAAACTTACAGCTAGTTGCAAGCCGACCTGCCCACAGTTACACAAGTGCATTCACATTGCAGTAACAAATGTTTGACTGTAATCAGGTTTAAGCTAACAATTTCCCCCCTAAACCTGATTGACATTACTGACATCTACCATACCTATCTTCTCCAGGAGTTGCATGAATTTGATCCGGCCGAGGGGCTTGGTAAAAATGTCAGCCAACTGATCTCTGGTTGAAATGTAACTCACCTTGATCTTCTCAGTTTCCACACATTCTCGAATATAATGATATCGAGTGTCAATGTGCTTGCTACGATCATGGTGTACTGGGTTGTGACATAATGAAATTGCAGACATGTTATCAACCCGCAGCTCCACATGAGATGGTTCTTTTCCCCTTAATTCAGCAAGTAGACATTCCAGCCAAACACCCTGACATGCAGCGGTTGCAGCTGCAATATATTCAGCTTCACATGGTGAGAGAGCTACAACCTTCTGCTTCTGAGAGAGCCAAGTAACTGGACTTGTGCCAAGGAGATAGAGCACACCTGTGGTGCTTTTTCGGTCATCTACATCCCCTGCCATATCACTGTCACTGAACCCATACAACCTAGGTTCATCACCTTGCCTACGCTTGTAGTGACAACCAAGATTCAAAGTTCCCCGGAGATACCTCAGTATTTGTTTCACTGCTGCCATGTGTTGAGTATATGGTTTCTCCATAAAACGGCTTACCATGCCAACTGAAAAGGAGAGATCTGGTCTTGTATTCACAAGATATCTCAGGCTTCCTACAACACTTCTATAGTAAGTTGCATCTACCTGCTTTCCTTCTCCATCTTTGCATAGTTTCAGCCTTTGCTCGATGGGGGTCTGACAAGGGTTACAATTAGCCATTCCTATCTTTTCAAGAATTTTCATCCCATAAGCAGATTGGTTTAATGTAATTCCATTGTTGGTTTGAACTACCTCAATGCCAAGATAATAGGAAAGTAATCCTAAGTCACTCATGTTGAACAGATCGAACATTTGTGCCTTAAATTTTTCAACTTCCCTTTCATCTGTTCCTGTGATTATTAAATCATCAACATGGACACCAACAATCAACCTCATCTGACCTTCACTTCTAATGTATACTGCATATTCAACTGGACTTTTTCTGAATCCCAAAGATAGCAGACTTTGATCTAGTTTAGTATTCCATGCCCTCGGAGCCTGTTTCAAACCATACAATGCCCTTTTAAGTTTAACACTTTTTGTTCAGAGTTAACTTCAGTGAACCCAGGTGGCTGAGTGACATACACTTCCTCCTGTAACTCCCCATTCAAGAAAGCCGATTTTGCATCCATATGATGAACAGACCAACCTTCATGTGCAGCCAAGGCTATTAAAAGCCTAACTGTTTCTAGACGGGCCACAGGTGCAAACACCTCATCATAATCAATTCCATGTTGCTGCACATAGCCTTTAGCAACCAGTCGGGCTTTATGCTTCACTATATTTCCAGCAGCATCCTTTTTGATCTTGAACACCCACCTAAGTCCAATTGGTTGCACACCATCAGGTAAGGACACTAAGTCCCATGTGTTGTTGTCTTCAATGGATCTTAGTTCTTCCTTCATTGCATTTTTCCATTCTGCATGCTTCAAAGCCTCAACATGACTTGAAGGTTCTTCAGCACCAAGCATACATAACTCCAAGCGCTGCAGATGGTCAAAGTCAGCTGGACTCCAATGCGGTGATGTAGCATCAAAGAGTTCTTCAAGTGAACGCGTCTTTAGTGGAACTGAAGATTTAGGGGTTGCAACAATATTTGGTGACATGCCTTGCACCAGGTCAGGTGTAACAGGGGAACCCGTTGATGGCGTTGCATGTTCACTAGATGTTGCATCATTACTTCCATTACCAGATTCAGTGACTGGCTCACTTGGTTCTGGATCGAAGTGAATGATAAACTCATCTGTAGCTTCACTGCCCCTGTACTCATCTTCATTGGACCACTTCCATCCCTTGTTTTCTTCAAATACTACATCCCTAGATACAGTCACTTTGCCTGTCTTTGGATCAACAAGCCGATACGCATTAGAGCCTTTTTCATATCCAACTAAGATCATTTTAGCAAGTCTATCTGCAAGCTTTCCTCCTGAAGGTCCAGTCAACTTGACATGGGCTAAACATCCAAATGTCCGAAGGTGTGCAAAAGCTTCATAAGGCGTTTTGCCAGCTACACTTTTGGTGGGAGCATGGTTTAACAAATAAACCGCAGTGGCAACTGCTTCCCCCCAAAAGTAGCTTGGCATTCCCTGACTTTTAAGCAAACATCTGGCCATTGACACCACTGTTTGATTTCTTCGCTCAACCACTCCATTCTGCTGTGGACTATATGGTGCTGTTAGTTGTCGCTGAATACCATTGTCTTGGCAGAACTTGCTGAATTCATTTGAAGTAAATTCTCCTCCTCTGTCACTTCTCAATGTCTTCAGCTTCAAACCACTCTGCACTTCTGTTGTTGTTAAATCTTTTGAAGGCAACAAATGCTTGGTCTTTTGATTTAAGCAACACTGCCCACATGTAGCGGATGTAATCATCTACAAACAGGATGAAATATCTATTTTCAGCAGGGGTTGCAGGTGTGATTGGACCACACAAATCTGCATGCACTAGGTCCAAACACTTCCCTGCCCTGTAGACTGCCTGCTTTGGAAAGGGTAGACGACGCTGCTTTCCAATGAGGCAGCCGTCGCACACCTTCTCCTTGTTGCTGACCAAAGGAAGTCCATCAACCATGCTATGCTGTGACAGTGACCTCAATGCTTCAAAATTTAAATGACCATACCGGGCATGCCATAACCAAGCAGTATCAGCAATAGATGAAAGCAAGCATATAGGTACACCTAAATTCACATTCAGGACATATAGACGGTTCTTTGTTCTTGGCACCTTCACTAACAGTTTCAGTCCTTGATCAAAAATATGCAGGAAACCATCTTCTAATGTAATTCTGCATCCATGCTCTTCTAACTGACCAAGACTAATGATATTACTTCTATGTTTAGGAATGTAATACACATCAGTCAAGCCACGATGAGCCCCATCTTTTGCAGTTATAAGCACAGTGCCTCTTCCCTCAATTTCAACCAAGGAGCCATCTCCAAATTTTACTATGCCAGTTATGGATTTATCAACACTAGTGAACATAGCTCTAGAACCTGTCATATGGTTACTTGCCCTTGTATCTAGGTACCATTTTCTAGTGTCATACCTTTCATCACCACCCAGCTGTGGCTTCACTTTTTCTTCATTGAGATACACCCTGCCCTCTTCCTCAACTGGCTTGCTTGAAATTATACAAGTTTCAGATAACAGAAGAGCAGGATCATCATCCATCTTCTTAGCAACCATGGCCTTCCCTTGCTTGTTTTTCTTTGGTTTAGTGCACTCTTTGGAGAAATGCCCCTTTTCACCACAATTATAGCATCTGAATTTTTTCTTTGATTTCTTTTCATCCTTCAAGTTTGGCGCATGATCATCACACTTGCCATTTCCACCACCACGGCCAGTGTTTCCTCTTGCGCCAGAGGATGAAGTTGCACCGCCTCCACTGATTTTTCTTGATGTATAGGCTTCCCAGTGCTTCTTGGATAGCAACAAATGTTGCCCATCAGTGGAATCCGCAAATCTGAGCTTGATACGCTCCTCGTGCGCCTTGAACCTTCCAATCAAATCTTCGACTGTAAGGGTCTTCAAGTCGACACACTGCTCTATTGCGGTCACAAGATGCAAGAACCACGCCGGAGCAGCCTGCAACATCTTCTGCACGATTGTGAGCTCCTTCAGCTCATCACCAAGTGCTCGAATTGAAGAGACCAATTTGGTCACCCTCAATGCGAACGCATCAGTGGTCTCAGTGTCTCCCATCTCCAATGCTTCAAATGCCTTCCGCAGAGCCTGAAGGTTGGATTCTCGAACCCGGTCGTGCCCTACATGGATGGATTTTAGTGCCTCCCAAGCCGCCTTCACCATATCTTTGCCGGCGAGCGAGGCAAGCATATCCTCAGGCACTCCCTGGTATATGGCAATTAGAGCATCTCGATCATCCTCAAAGCTCACCGCCTCAGTGCTCACCGCCGCCCACACGCCGGCAGACTGCATAGCGACTCGCATCTGCATCGCCCAGAGCGAATAGTTCGTCCGGGTGAGTTGGGGGTAGTGGATCGGCGCTCGGGGCCTCACCGGCAGCGCCTGCGCCACCGGAACCACCGCCCCGTGCTTGTCCGCCGCTTCCTCCTTCTTCCCCCCTCTCAACGCCTCGAGCTCCTTCCGCATCGCATCTGCCTCTGCCTGCGCTGCCTGCGCAGCAGCAAGTGCATCCTCGACGGCCTTCTGCAGCTCCTCCGCCGTCTTAGCCATCGCCGGGGTTCAGCGCCACCGTGGCTCTGGTACCAAGTGATGGCCGCTGACCCTCGTCTCGCTCCCCGGCGGCGGACACGGACACACGCGAGCTGGTTCAGTTTCTTTCAGGCACACACGAAGCAGAGGAGGAAACAGAGTACTAGTTCAGTTTCTGGAGAAAGAGAGAGACCGGTTTGTTTAGGCAACGAATGCCTTTTTCTTTTTTTCAACTGTAACAAATACAGCAACTTGAGCAGAGCAACGAATGCTCAATACTCTTATTTATACAAGGTTCAGAGCACTGCTAGGAACCGACTTATGCTGCAACACATGCAGACAAACACTGAACCTAGACTGGCCAGCTTGTACACGCACACCTACAGTCAAACTTACAGCTAGTTGCAAGCCTGACCTGCCCACAGTTACACAAGTGCATTCACATTGCAGTAACAAATGTTTGACTGTAATCAGGTTTAAGCTAACATCAGAGAGTGTTTTGTGATCACTTTTGTTCAAAACATGGTTGGCACATTCTGTTCATGTGGAAGTTGATGTTGGATTGGTGAACGAAGACTTGGTCTCTTCCGTAATATTTTTTGTAGCAGTCGAGCGATCGAACACTTGGTCTTTAGAAACTTGGCCATCATATTATGTAACAGGCCATGATTTTTAGACTTATGTATTTCCTTCATGGTTGTAGTTAACTTGAGTGAAGGAAACTAATGAATCTTCTATCTGTGTTCAATGAATGTATTGTCAATGGTATCTTGTTATGAACATGCGAGTGCAGTTCTGTATATGTATTGCCTACTGAAAGTTAATTGAATGTTTTGAATTAGATTTCATGATAACATAGTGCATCTGTATTTGTGTTGAAATGCAAAATCCTGGATTTGTTCCTGGCGACACACCTTCTGTTGGTAGAGAAATATCTATCAGCGTAGGTGCATAAAAAAGTGTCAGATAAACTGTCGGCAAAGAAATGTGTGTCGGCGTATCATCGTCTGTCAGTGGAAATTGTGTCTGTCGGTACAGAAATATCTGTCGGCGTAGGTCTCCTTACCCGTTATGCTGTCTGTCGGAAGAGAAACATCTGTCGGAAAAGACCTTTCCAGCAGCACTATAGGTGACGGCTCCTTTCTGTCGCAAAAAATCTTTGCCGACACTAAATGTGTCGCCTTAGGTGACCTATGCTGGCAAATTGTTTGACGCTGCTTTTAGTGTCATGGTGTAGTGAATGCCCATGGTCGGGAAAACAAGACCATCAACAATATATGAGCTAGTCCAGAGGCCTGATTAGGAATCTGTTTGGTGTTTATCTTTCTACACATGCAATTAGGTTTTCTTCCGAATCTCACAATCAAGAACCAATGCAATTCTAGCATAGAAATATAAACCTAATTACGAACATGGAAATAGAATATTAACAACTTTATTATTGCCTCTAGGGCATATTTTCAACATGTCTTTCTTCTCCACTATCTCACTGAACCTGAGTTCCGCAATCAAAGTTGAAGTATGTGACGCCCCCCGAACTTGACCGTGCACTAATCATACACGCATCATGCACGATCACGAACGGTGACTCATGTTAATATCACAACACAACTCTATGATACAAATTTCAACATAAATCTTTTTATTACAAACCAGGGTCACGAGGACCCATAATACATTAGTCAACAAACAACATAAGTCTGGGTACAGACAAGTTAAACAAGTTTTGCCTTAAGAAGGCTGAGCAAAACAGCGATGCTGAATCGAAAAGGCGCAGGCCTCCTGCCTGGGACCGCCGAACTACTCGTCAACGTCGATCTCCACGTAGTAACCTCCAACGGAACCACCTGCATCCGCGGTGCTACCAGCTGTTGCAGCAACCGGGTGAATGAAAAGAATAGCAAAGCAATGGTGAGTACTCATCTAAAGTACTCGCAAGACTTACATCAGATCTATACTAGATATGCATCGGTATCAAAGGAATGGGGCTATATCTTTGGACTAAACTGTAGAAATACCAGAATAAGGGGGAATCTCAACTTAACGAAGACTACCAGCATCTTGCAGCAATAGAAGAGAGGAGTGCAATTTGATACCAACTTGTACTTACATATAGCAATAACCTACCCCGAGATCCTTCCTCGACTCCCTGCGAGAAACGATCACCGGGTATTCCTGTCTATTATCTAGGTGTGTTTTATCAAGTTTCCGGTTAAAGTAGTAAGAGGTCGGGATACGTCTCCAAGCCGCCCTGTTACAGTGGACACGATTATTCGAATAGTTTGTCTTCCTTGCAGGGGTGCACCACATAGCCCGATACACTCGATTACCTCTGGCCGGACACACTTTTCTGGGTAATGCCCGACATCGGATGATCGACACGCCAAAGTCCTACCTAGGCTCTCCAGAGAGGTCATCACGCCGGTCTACATCCTAAGCGTGAAGGGATCTTCGGCCGATCACCCTAAGCACTCCTGCACCTTGCGATATTGGTCGGGGACCAAGCCCACCTCTATATACACAGCAGGCAGTACTACGCTTACCCCAACAATCAGCCCGCCTCTCTGAACTGTGACATCTGACAAAGCTTTCAGGAGGAACTAACGACGTCGAGGGCCCCATAACCATTATCCCGCGCAGCGGTTAGTGCGTATATGCCAGTGGCAATCTCAGATCAAATACCCAAAACGCGTTAAACGTGTTATTATTAAATAACCACGGACACCGACTAGGGCCAGGCCCACCTCTCTCCTAGATGGTCTCCGCCTGCCCTGTCATTCCACCACAGTGAATCACTCGCGGGTGCCCTACGAGCCGACCCGACTTTAACATATCATGTACAGTGTAATTGCATAAAGTATATCCGTGATCATCGCCCGAAGGGATCACGGCCCGATAGTATATAATGGCAAATGGGCAAGAGTGTGGGGCCACTGATGGGACTCTAGCATAACTATACGAAGCATAATAGGATAGCAGGTAAAGTATCAACAGTGGTAACAACATCAGGCTATGCATCAGAATAGGATCTACCGATAAAACAACAACTGCATCACTACTCTAATGCAAGAATTAGAGGGAAAGAATGGGCGATATCGGAATAATCAGGGGGTTTGCTTGCCTGGAAGCTCTGCTGAGAAGGACGGTTCGTTGGCGACGTAGTTGTACTCGGGGTCAACGGCAGTCTCGGGGTCTACCGGAAAAGCAGAGGAGGGGGGAACAGATAAATAACGGGCATACAAATGCAACACAAAATGTATGTCATGAAAATTATGCTGATGAGGTGCTCTAATGCATTACTAAGTATTTTAACGGAAGAGGGAAAATATTCCCGAATATTTTCCCAGCTCCAGGTATTATCTTCTGTGTTGATCTGGATGGAAAAGTTCAATGTTCAGTATGTTAGGGGTGTTGGTCACGCATGCAGATGACATATTCAGATTCGTTATATTTTTCTGATCATTTTTCATATAAAAAATATTTTCATCCAAGTAACGGATTATTTTATATGATTTTTTAAAATTTTAATGATTTTCTAGATTTATTTTAATTTCGAAAATCATTTAATATTAATTGCTAAGTTCACACAGAAAGTGTACACGGCAATGGGCAAAAAGGCTGACAGGTGGGGCTAGGCTGCTGAGTCCGCAGGTCAGTCAGCAGTTGACCCAGTCAATGTTGACTGGTCAACAGGGTCAATGGGACCCACATGTCATTGACTGGGTCAATCCCAGTCAGCTGTTTGACTGGTCAACTGTGTCCAATGGGGCCCAGCAGTCAGTGAGACATTTTATTTAACTGAGTTTAATTAGTCCAAAATAGCTAATTAGTGCGGTAGGGCCCGGTGGTCAGTGACTGGGTGTTAATTAGGCGCTACAATGGTTGGGCCCCCTATGTCAGCGAGTCAGCAGGGCTAATTAGTGGCTAATTAGCGAGCTAATTATGCGGGGTCCACCTGTCGGTGACCCAAAGGCGGTGACGCGCCGACGGCGAAGTGCCGGTGACCAAAACAGCGGCGGAGGGCTCGGGACTCCGTCGGGATTCGGCTACCGGCGATGGATGGATGCGTGGCTGGGCGCGTTCGAACGCACGCGAAGAGCCGCGTCCATTGGTGGCGGCGGCAGCAGCTAACGTAGCCGGAATCGACCGGAGCAACGACGGCAGGCGGCGGCGCATACGGGAGCTCAACGGAAACGACGGCACAGCTATAGTCCGAGCTAACTAAAGGGCTAGGCCGCACCAGTGAGATGCCCTGAGGATGTTCGTGTGCTCAGCTGGCCATGACAGGGATGGCAGCGACGGCAACAACTGCGGCAGCGGCGACGAGCTTCGGCAACGACGGCGAGGCGAGCTACGGGCATGGATACAGCATGCAAACAGAGGGCTTTTGAGCAGGGGCTCACCGTGGAGGCACACGAGGGCCCGGCAAGAGGTTAGGACCAGCAGGGGCGCGGGGATCAACGATGAACACCGGCGACCGAAGCAGAGGGACACGCTCGATCCGCTCGATGCAGTGGCGCTCAACTCGAGCTCATGGTCGGAGAGGAAGCAGCGGACGACGGCGGTGTGGGCAAACACGGTCTCAGCCTGTAGGGACGACGGGGAGCAAGCGGACGGAGGAGGCCATGGCGACGGCAGTACGGTTGCGCGCGAGGAAGAAGAAAGCGGCGCGAGGGGGAAGGATGGGGAGGCTAGGGTTCATCCACGGCGTCGGCGTTGGTCTTATCCACCGCGGGGACACGGCAGATGGCCGGCACGTGGCCATCCTGGCCACGGGCAGCCACACGGCGTCCACCCCACCTCTGGTGAACAGAGGTAGGGGACGACCCGGGGTGGACTGGGCCAGGCCGCACTGTGTACTGTTGGCCCAAGTGCACAATGGGTCTTTTCTGTTTTCCCTGTTCTTTTTCTGTTACTTTATTTCTTCTCTTTTTTGCATTTTATTTTATTACCAAATGATTTTTGGTGAACATGAAACTTGGCACATAAATGCTATCCAGTATACCAGAGCTGCACAAAAAGTTTAAGGCCATTTGGAAATGAGGAAATATTTTTAGGATTTAAAATGGTCTAGTTAATTACTGCTGGTCTTGTTTAATTGATGTTAGGGGCATTTTGGTAATTTAGGTGATGTTGTTTTCCTTAACACAATTACTTAATGATTATTTGCAATACCACCAACAATTTTGTTTCACTATTTGAAGATATAAATTTTTGACTTGCAATTTAAATTTGAATTTGACTTTGAGTTTTGATCAAGTGGCAATTAAGCTTAGCAAAACATGATGACATGGCATCATTAGGGTGAAATCACTGTAGCTTAATTACAGGGGTGTTACAAAGTAAGGTTTGGATGATCCACCAGAAGATTGTTTCCTCACACAATTCTAGGGCACAACATCGGTCATGACCCACTTCACGTCCCGCTTCGGCACGTGGCCGTGCACCTTGGCGGGACCACCATGAACAACACATTTCAAAGTCCAGTTTGTTCGACTTGATATGTGCGTGTGGAGCACCCTTTGCGTGTACATAGCCCATTCCGCCACGACATGCTTCCGTTGTTTCTTTGAGGCATACACACATCCCCTATTTGGACTCTATTCCCATGATAATCCTAGGCAGATTCGTGGCCATCGTTCACGGTCATGCCGATTGAGAGGCCCTGATTCCATGCAACAGGAATCGGCACCTTCTCATCGTTTGTCTTAATCATTTTCTTCATTAGAATTGTCAGAATTAAGATCTTCTGCCAATCCATCCTTGTCTTAATTAGTCTTCCATCAGGTTCTGCATTTTCTCTCCTTCCTCATCCCCATCAGCCTGACAACTAGTAGCAATTCCTGCCGGCCGACTACTCTGCCCGGCTTCATAACCACCTCCAATGTGTGACACATAATCTGACTCATCCTCAGGTTGAGTACCATCCACCGGTTGTAACCCAGCTGCATCCATCTCATCAGCTTCCTGACTGCCCTAGCCAGGCTCATAACCACCACCACCTTCTAGCAAAGCATCCTCCTTCTGTATAGGGAGCACTAAGGCGATGGGGTGAGTCCTTCGACGTTGCAGGATGCTAACCAGGACAACCACGGATACGTCCTATCTACCGGCAACAACTCCCAAAAAATGTTTTTACCAGATTTCGTCCATAGTGACTGAATACTAACGGTGCACACTTCATGATCAAGCAAGGAAGTTGTTGTCAACCAGTGCTTTAACTGACTAATGTTCACTTTTTCTAAGACTAATGTTCACTTTTTCTAGGTTCGGCAACTGCAACTGCCCACAGTCAAACTCACTTAGGTCAACCCCCAGCTCGTTTGATCGGACATTGCCATGACCACAGTAAACAATTAAATTCACTAATTTAGACATGTCTCCTGCCATACAAATCCATATTCCCACCAAACAAATTAAACCAATAGTTGCTCCTAACAGTCCTTATACAGAATAAATAGAACCAACACCGAATAAATCTAACCCATGTAATACATCTACCACCACGGTACAAACTATTCAAATTCTAAATATATAACTCATACTTCAATTAACAAACCTAACTAACACTAATACTAATATGCATCATTATGATCAACAAATGATTTCAGAAGCTAACCCAAAATATCACATACACTAATGAAATATTACCACTGGATTAGGGTTTACCCTCGAAGCGTGCTTGTACTCCGCCAAATAGTTGTCCCGTCGATCCGCTATCCTCCCAGCAACAATGCTGCATCCTGCCACCGCCAACCACTGCCAATGCCACACCGCCGACCACACGTACAACCGGGAAACCAAGCCCCAGCTTCGCCCTCCACCTCCCAAGCAATGCACCCCTGCCTCGCCCTCCATCTCCCAGCACCACACCCCTGCCTCGCCCTCCATGTCCCAGCACCACAACCCTGCCTCGCCCTCCACCTCCCAGCTCCTCATCGCTGGAGAGTCGCCGCCCCCCTCACCTATGTTGGCCACCCAAGTTGCAGCACGGGCGTTCCTCACAGAGCTCACCAACGGTGGCCATCTACCCCATTTGCGGTAGCAAACGGCAGAGGAATGGCGCCCCTCTCTCTCCCTCTTTCGAATCCGGCAAGGGGATGGCGTAATAGGGTGAAACGGCGGCGGCTTTGTCTAGATCGGGACGCAGAGGAGAGAACCAGAAAACAAAATGGGAGGATGAAGAAGAGAGGAAAACGTGAGCGGTAGTTTAACTGCGCCCAATCGTTGCCGCCAGCAGCGAAAAGCGTTTCATTGCAGTTGCCAACGAAACCAATAATTGTAGGTAGGCGGACGTGGCCAATTCCTATTTGGCGCTTCACGCGCCAAATACAGGCTTATTAGTACCTGACGCACACCCGCTCGCTCTACTTCCTTCTTAACAAGCCGGCCCATATAGGAGCAATTCGAGTTCAGTTTTTCAGAAGCGCCCTTCGGTTTTGGGAAGCTTGCAGAAGCTTCCCAACTGGTTTTTTCTTTTATGTGTTTTTGGTTTTCCGGTTTTCTGGTTTTCTCTCGATTTTTGTCCTGTTTTTCTCTTTTCATTTTCTTTTTCTTTTTTCTTTTCATTTTCATTTTATTTTTCTTCTTTCTTTCTATTTCTTTTTATCATTTTTTCCCTCAAATGCGTGAACTCTTTTTCAAATTTGAAAACTTTTTGCAAATTTGTGAACTTTTCTCAAATTCGTGAACCTTTTCCTAATTTCGTGAACTTTTTAATAAAATATGATTTTTTTTTCAAATTTGCGAACTTTTTTTTTCAAATTCGTGAATTTTTTTAAATTTTTTTTGAACTTTTTTCAAATTACAAAATTTTTCAAGGCTTGAACTTTTTTCATATTTGTAAACTTTTCTCAAATTCTTGAACTTTTTTGTAAATTTCATTAACTTCTTGCAAATTTACAAACTTTTTTTAAAAAAATGAACATTTTTCTTGAAAATGAACTTTTTTTCATTTTTGTGAATTGTTTCTTATTTTTGAAAAACTCAACGGTCAACATTCCGTGGTCCCAGTCAACGGTCGCTAGTCCACCAGTCAACTGATTGACCAAAACGGTTGCTGGTCCACCAGTCAGTCGAGCGAAACGAGGGGAAAGTAGCAGCGGTTCCTAACTAATGGGCCGCGGCCTGCTAGGGGCGTGCGTGAGGGCCAGCGCGAGTATGGGTGCTAATTAGGAGTACTCGCGGACGTGGGGGAGCAGCTGCCTACCACATATCGTGGCGACGGCCCACGAAAAGTAGTTTTCATTGTGGCGGCCCATTATTGGGATGTTTTCGTTGCGAGCGCAAACAAAAAGCATGTTTTTGTAGCCGCCAGCAACAAAAAGCAATTTTTTCGTTGCGAGCGCAAACAAAAAGCATGTTTTCGTGGCCGCCAGCAACAAAAAGCTTTTTTTTCGTTGCGAGCAGCAACAACAGGGTAATAGATACGCAATTTTTTGTTGTGAGCATCACGCACATGGCTGTCCTGAGCGACGCCTTGACGCACCCGCGACGGCCAGTGCTGAAGGAGATGAACCGCAACTCGTTCTCCGTGAGCGCCACGTCACCGGCGGCCGTATTAATATGGCGCTCTGGCTTGAAGTGTAGTAGGTTATCCCAAATGGCCAGGTTTTGCCCGACCCCAGTGCGGCTTAGGATGACATGGTTGTCCTTGGGCACCCGGCTGGTAGCTGGCGACGGTGGTCTTGGCGAGCGTGACGTGCGACACATTAAAGAGTGCGACAGAGTGCAATGGAGCGACTCGCAGAGGCACGCTTTGGCGTATGTGAGCCGCGGAATGTCCGACTTCTACACCAGATGTTCCCGGCCCACCACTTGGTCCATCTCCTCCACTGCCTTTGCTGTCACCTCCAGCAATGTTCACCATCTCCGCCATCGCCCACTCCACCGCCGTAGGAGCGGACGCATGTTAGGGTCGCCAGTGTCACTGGATACCAATTGAAATTTGTGCTTACATTAGTATATATACAGGTCACATATTGGGCTTAGACATGGGTAAATTTTTGAGCTGGACACCAGGCGGCAGGCCCGGCCCATCTAACAATAGCAGCCCATCCTGCTTTGGACCGATTGGATCATTGGAAATTTGCAATGGGCACGTAGGTAGCTAGCTATAGATTGGTACAACCGTCAATCTCGCTCAAGTACCTATACTTATCTTAATTTTGTCTAATTTTTGTTGTCTAAATTGTATGGTTAGAGTTTCAAATTTAAGTGTATTACACTCTATGGCAGAAACCTTTATATGTTTAGATTATTAGTGGCGTGCCCCTAAGTGCACACGCCACTGGTAACTTGCCAAAATATCACTAGCGTTTGCCAGAATGGGCATGCCACGAATAACTGCTTATTAGTGGTGTGTCCTCCCTAGTGCACGCCACTGGTAAGTTCTGCCAGGGCCGCTGCTGGCCCCACTTACCAGTGGGATGCCCTTCAGCCGACACGCCACTGATATTTGTCTTATAAGTGACTTGTGCCCTAAAAGGCACGCCAGTAGTAAGTTCAACCAATAATTTAGCTTTGGCTTACTGTACACATGTGAGACTTCTTCCTCCTCTCCCCTTCTTCTTTCTTACTCCTCTCCCCTTCTTCTCCCCTCCAAGCTAGACCCCTCCTACTCCCCTCCAACCTCCCCACACCTTGCACATTTTTAGATCTAGCGAAGCCCTAGTTGATCTACTCTCTCTCCTCCACCCCCTCTCGTGCTTTCAATTAACACACTCTCTCTCATCCATTAATGCTCAGCTAACACTCCCCCAAATCGTTCTCACCTCAATTTCTTCCCCCAAATCCTGTCTCTCTTGGCCTTTCCCTTCCTACCCCTTCTCCTTCCACTACCACCATCACTATAGCCGGCCTCACTCGCTCGATCGACGTCTCGGTCCTCTCTTCGTCCCTAGGTGAGAATTAATTTTGGGGGCATTGTTGTCTATTTGAATGAAATGAAATGCATATTGTTGTGGAAATGCAAGTGAGATGATGAATATTTGTGGAAGTTTGTGCTCACCCATCGTGTCATCGTTATGTCGATGAGCAACTTTGTTAATGCATGTATTGCTTGTGGTACCGGCCATCGAGCTGATGCAACAACTCATTGTAGTTGCTCCATGTGTTTTTTTGGGGAATATATATGAGTTGCCAACGTTTTGACAAAATGTTGATTCATCAACGTTTTTGTCAAATATCTAGCGCACTCAATTTGTGTCATATTTAATAAAGGTCATGCCAAAATTTCTATGACCTTATTGGTTTAAATTAATTTGGCACTAATTCTTTTTCTTATATCTTATAGGGATCGATCGAATGATATCATGGATCGAAGTTGGATGTACTCCGATCGGGAGTCGATTAGTTTCATGAATGTACTTTTAAAAGGGTTCGTAGATTTTGTCATGGAAGATATGAAGCGAAAGGGTGGCAATGAGATATGTTGTCCATGTCGTAGATGCAAAAACCAGCATATGTTCACGTCTCATTCTAGCTCTGTGAAGGCGCACTTGTTTCAATGAGGTTTCATGGATGGTTATACACGGTGGACAAGTTATGGTGAGGAGGATGAGGATGTTGCCGTCGCCAAAGGTTCGACACATGAAGAAGTGGGAAACGAATAGTCGGAAGAAGAAGGGATGGAGCACCAAGAGCCGCCCGGATATGAAGATGCTGAACATGAAGAGGCCGAAGCGGACACCCGAACATGTTTGACGCAATAGTGCAGGCCCCTCATGTGTTGGAAATATGCCCTAGAGGCAATAATAAAATGTTATTATTTATTTCTAAGTTTATAATTGGTGTTTATGTTCTATGCTATAACTCCAACGGTTCTTGACTCTGTAGTAACCATGAGACTCAGAGGAAAACTCATGTGCACGCATAGAATAATAAACGGTAAATAGATTCCTAGTCTCGCCTCTAAAACTAGCTCAAGTGTTACATGATGGTTCTATTTTCCTGATCATGGGCATAATGTAAGTGTAACGAGGATGCCGGCAACTTTGAGGGCACGATTTTAGAACACTTGTGTTGAATTAACCCAAGTTGTATGTTATACAAAGAGATCCTATCGTCAGATGTTAATAGTTTATAACACAGAGAAAGTTAGAGTATGCATGATTCCTTAGACCATGAGAGTATCGAGTCACTTCATACTGGACGATGCACTTTGGGGTTCGTCAAACATCACGCCTAATAGGGTGATTATAACGGCAACTTACAGGTTCATCAGAAACGTATGACAAGGGACTAGATAGTGCGAGACTGGGATTTGCTCCTTCGATGATGGAGATATATTCTTAGGGCCCTCTCAGTGTGACGGCATCCATCATTGTCTGGCCAGACACAGTGTGACTTGCTCACGGCGATGTCGGAACACGAGAACGAGAAAAGAGAACAAAACCGGTAATGAGGAAGCTGGCATAGTGATAAAGTTGTCGATTCACAAGGATGCTGATATATCTCACCTCGGGTTTTGTGAAGTATCACGAAGCAAAAGGAATAGCACACGGTAACTAAAGGTTCACTCAAAAATTATTCGTGTGGGTATAGGGGTCAACATGGATGTCCACGGTTTCACTGCTGATAATTGAACTGAAGGAAGTTCCGTTCATGTCTTTACTTCACCAAACCTGCAGGGTCACACGCATATGAGTCATCGATCTGTTGAGTACTAGATGCGTTAGGAGCTTGTGAGAAAGTCACCGAAAAAGTTTTGGAGACAATGAAAATAGTTTCCAGAGAGAACCGGAAGTGTTTCAGAGAAACCGGAAGTGTTTCACGGAAAACTAGATAAAGCCGGGAAGGCGAAAAAGTTCTGCAGAAATATTTACATAGGAGGGCTCCAGGAATTTCCCGGAGCCCCCTAGAAATTATATGGCGCCCTGGGCCAGCCCCATGGGCTAGACCTATGTGGGGACAGCCGCATGGGCCTTTGAGGCCCATTAGGGGGGGCACCGCCCCTAGCCTTGGCGGCCAAGCTAGGCTTGGTGCAGCTAGGGTTGGGTGGGCCCCACCCTCCTGGTCTGCCGCCACAAGGTGAGGGGGCCCCTCCTCCAAGGCAACTGCCCCTCCCGTGCACCTATATATAGTGGAGGGGGCAGCCCCTCTTCTGATCTTGACAGTATGGTGGAATTTTGCTACAAAGTTCTGGCTATCCGCGATCATTCTATGCTACTCTTAGTGTGCTAGTTGTCAGATCAACGATGTGCTATCTCAGTTCTTTGGGTTTCACCTTAGTTGAGAAAGATGAATTTTCACAAACTAAAGGGAATGTAGATGTGATCTACACGGGGGTCACGCGTATGATGAAGTTTAGTATGGGGGCTAGAGATTTTTAATTAAGTCTCTTCTTTCATACACCTCGCAAAGTTAATCTAGCAACTTGAATAATCATACTTGATGCTGAACGTAGGTAGCTACGGTTTGTTTCGAAACCCTAGAAGCCACGTAAAATAAAATTTTGCATAAACTGATTAGAGGCGTCTAACTTGTTTTTGTAGGAAGCATGTGATGTGGTATAGCCTTCGTCATATTGATGAGATTATGTATGAGATTTCTATATGTTGTAATTATTAAACATGACCTGCGGGTCATGGTATTGCATAATGACTCGAGCCATATCATTGTAACTTTTATGACCTGCGTGTCAATTTTTATCTAATGTATTTTTCTTATTAGCTATAGAGATAGAGGTGATATTTAGTGCATACATATGGTGGTGACAAGTTTTGCGGAGGAGGACCCCAACGGAAAAACTGTACGCGAAGACGGGGGTGAAAAAGATGAAGAAACGGGCCACAGTGGCAAAAACAGGTTGCCACACTAACGTTTTCTGCTGCCACGGCAGCAGTTTCCGAAACTACTGCCATGGCAGCATTTTGGTGCCTGCAAGCCAAATAGGGTTATGTAGCACTTTTGTGGAAGTATCCCAATTAGTTATCGTCCCAACGAAGAGCAGAGGAGAGTATTTATGTTGGCGCTTCGGTCACACACAAGGTGTCACAGTTCTTGTGTGAAGTAACTGCTTTGTCTTTTGCAAATACCGTTACTGTCCTGGTGGATGAATAAACCAGAATGACTAGATAAAAAGGTTTATGGTAAGTGAGGTAAAAGCTATTAAAAGTAAATAACATAAGTAAAGGGTGGAGTTGAGTTTCCTACAATGAAGAGATTAGCGCGAAGAGATTTCAGTTCATGGTAAGAATGTATCAAGTGTGCCAGTGCGACGGTAATACCAGTTACCTTGTATCATACTCATAGTATTTGATATGTGAGTTCTGTAGGCGGATCACCCTAAAGTTATGAAACTCCTCCTCTCGGGATTATGTTTCATCCTATGGTCCTGCTTCACCGTTGCCACAGAGTGGTCGTCTCCACAATTAAGGTCCTTAGACCGGAACCAAGCATTAAGTTTCATGGATCACCGTTATCTCATATTGTCTTTGGTCCTCACAGATATCTCCACCTGTCACGTCAGAGGTCACAGATTCCCTAAACAATATGTGTTACCTATGTAGGTCTTGAGATCATGTTGCCTGGGCCCTTAAATTGGACAACATGCATAGAGTTCACCACAGTATAACAACGTACTAGACAGATCATACTACTACAAATACAAATGACGACATATAGAATAGGCACATATGAATCTTACCACTCACCTACATCTCCCACGCCTATAGGGAATTACTCACACATCATAAGAGAGAAATCAATCACACCAGAGATTAAACCCATGAAAACCATATCGGTAGTACCGTGAGAATACACAATAAGATAAAATCGATAATTCAAATAGTCTTGATCTCCAGATGAGATTGAGTAGCACTACAATTGTTCTCACAACTTGGAATTCCTCTTACAAAGGTGAAGGGGGTGATAAGGATGGAGATGAAAGGACCAAAACCAAGAAGATCTCCAAAGGTTCTTCGGATCTCCTCCTCTTCTGTTCTGGATGCGATGGCGGCGGCTAGGGTTCTCTTCTCTCCTGGGTCCCTTCATGAAAGTGTCTTGTATATACATGATGGAGCTGTTGGCACTCCATACAACTGCTCATACGAGCGCTTGCGGTCATATGGAACATCGTCTTTTGATCTGCTGCATCTGGTGACTTGAGTTTCTTGATGGAAGTTGTTCCAATTGGCTTGATTTGCAGTAATACTCCTTGGTTTCCTTCCATATATGATATTTCCTACCAAACATTGGAAAAATGGATTTTCTTCTCTTTTGAAGGATTAGTGTTAGAAATAACCAAGAAGTAACAAAGATCCGGTGAAAACCAAATAAGAATCACTTGAAAAACATCACAAATTCTCGAGCCATCAACTCCCCCAAGCTTAAAACTTGCTCGTCCTCGAGCAAACGAGAAATCAAGAGAATGAAATGGAGCTTGATTGAGTAGAAAGAAGTTTTACCTGCTCGACAGAGTATAACATATCCATCTTCACTTATCCTGCAATTTCATTCAAGAAAGTATTCGCATTAGAAAAGCTGCACTTAAGCTTGTTGCCTAACCACGTTTAGTTTTCTATCACTAGTTATAATTTCTCAAACCAAAATTTTCACAGTTAACCAAGTGTTAGGCAAGCGAAAACAATTCTTTCTTTAGATGAATATTCTCAGGTTCTTCATAAAACAATTACATTAGGGGGTTTCGGAAGTGAAGAGGGCAAAGAATTCAAGCATTTCATTTACACCCACAAGTACCTCCTCGTCATGGCTTTCAACCACATCTCTCAATTATTATCCTTTGGAACTTCAACTCTCGGTGACGGGGTTAGGCCAAAATTAACTATATGCAACTAGGTTCCGTTGTGGCTTAATTTTGTGCACTATGGATCAAGAATGGTTGTCTCTTTCAAGCTCAGCGATCGGTGCTCTTATTTAACCCATACACACTTCCTTGGAGAACGTCGATCAATTACCACTCAATCACCAAGTTCGTGACGGCGTCGCAGTTACGCGAATTATCTCAACATATAGCAACGGGACATGAAGCCAGCAAAGAGCTGAAGCTCCATGATTTTAGTATTGCGAATAAATTTTGGCATAACCTCAATCACTTCAAATATTCATTCCTCCAAATAATTCTATCAATAGGTGTTATCAAGACAATCAAATTCAGCATATGGAGTTGAAGTGTTTGAATGCTCGTTCTCTACAAAAATTCGAGCCCCTAAGTTTTTCTTAGTTTTCTCTCTAGAGCAAAATCATGCTTCACAACAAGGTTTCACTAGGAAATTTTGAAGTTGGGAGTTATGACTAAATGATATTCAACTAACGAGGGGAACTAACTCAAGTGCAGCTAGCCAAATGAAAATTCTTTCTCAAATAATATTGCGAGATAAGGGATTATGCATATATTATACCTTGTCACGCGGGCTCACTTCTTCCCTCGGTCAATTCTCTACTTCATTTTCTTCATTTCCAACTTGCTAGTGGTGAACAAATCTGTGGCTTGAAGAAACAAAACAAAAACAAAGAGAATTCCAAGAAAGCAAGAGCAAAGCTTGCTCTACAAATTTATTATGCAAACAGAAAGTAAACAAGATAAACAAATAAAAGAAAAGAAGAAAAATAAATATGCATGCATGGATAACTAGGGGACGAGCTCCCCCAAGCTTAGGCTCTTGGCCTACTCTCTAGTCCATGTCCTCGTCATCATCTCCCCTCGGAGCAGTATGAGGCCACTGCATCTGAGATGGGCCACTAGGGTACTGTCCTCCCGTGCCAGGGTGCGGCTGCCAAAAAGTAAAGAGGGACTGCAAGTTCCGATTGAGCAGGTGGAGGTTGTTGTTAGTCTCATGGAGGTCCGTACGGATCCCTTCAACCTGCTGCTGCAGCTGCTGAAACTCTACCCTAGGCACGTAGTCGCCCCCTTGCCCAAAGTTAACTTGGGGTGCATTACCCCATGCATCCCAACAGTGACCATGCCCCTCTACGGTGGCATCCCACTCTGGAGCTTGCTCGGGATGGATATCGTTCCCGAACCTAGCTGCGTGCCTATGCTCATTAATTTCATCAATGGAGAGCACCCACATATCATGCGTAGAAACAATAAATGCTTGCGGCAAGGGCAAGCGGACATCAGTAGTCTGACCGTTAGGAAGGGGGCACTTGTAACAATGCTCCCCCTGCACCGGTCCAATGAATTGATAGTTAGTCATCACCCTACGGTTAAGTATAGTAGGTCCTGGAACGTGCTCAATATCATCCAAATTGAGGCCAAAGTGCTCGGCAAACCAAGTCACTATGCGTCCCACAACAATACTCCCCTTTGGCTGCTTGTGCTGCCTACCGAGGTGGACCATAAGAAAAGCTCCCAAGTTTGGCTTGGGAGTCACATTGGGGTGGAGTGCTGCATGAAGCACACACATATCGGAGCTCGATATGCCCCCAAGGTTGGGAACGCCTCTGCTGTCGAGAAACCCATGGTTCTCGAACCCAAAGGTGATGCACCACTGCTTGAGTGTCACCGAACGTGGCACCCCTCCGAGTGTGAAGGAGTAGCTCGCTGGCAACCTCGAATCTTCAAGAGTGTGCTCGAAGGTGGAGAGGAACTCGATGGTGAGGCCTCGATAGGTGAGGTAATGGAAGTTACCGAAAAGTCCCATCCCGACATTGTCCGACAGCCATGCAAAGTCGTTGTGGAGTCCTTGAGACTCCATGAACGCATCGCACTTCCACCTCGTGGGGGTCATCCCCTGGCTGTTGACTCGTGCGAAGTCCTTGTTCACGGCAGCACGGAGTTCGTCCCCCTCGTTCCGGGTACGCTTAGAGCGTGAGCCCATGGCCTTATTTCCCGCGGCGATCACCGACCTCATCATTTCCTACACACAACAAAAATAACAACAGAAAAATGTAAGTTTTACATGGGGATCAATTTATAATACTACCTAAGATCGATCCTAAGCAATTACTTTGAATTCTAACATTGAAATCGAATGGAAAAAGGAAAATATTTGCATCTCATCTAGGATATGAACAAGGATGAAATCACCATGAAAACTTGTAAATGAACTATGGATTGGGGGAGAAACTCACCGAGGATGAAGATGCATGGAATAAACAAATGAAATCCACGAAAAGACGGAGGATTTGCAGGATTTTAGTTAGGGTTTGAGAGAGAGAGAGGTGAGAGTCTTCGGCGCCAGGGGGGGAAGAAGAAGATCCCCCCTGCGCCGGCGGCGTCAATATATGAAATTTTGGGTCATACGGGCGTGAGCGCCCGTATGGAACGCCATCTCACGTTCAATTCTGGCGATCTTGTATTTGCGTACCTGGGACGACCGCTCATACGGGCGCAAGCTCCCGTATGGAACGCCGTCAATCACTCTGTAGGCCGAAGACATCTGGGACAGAACTTCATACGGGCGACCATACGAGCGCGGGTGTTCGTATGAAAGGCCGTCATTTTCTCTGTTCCCTTTGCGCGTTCTTGTCAAGGCTTCATACGACCGCTCGAATGGGCTATGCCCGTCATTCGGAACGCCGTCTTCTACGCTGGATATATTTGGTGATTTTCGGCGAGGGTTCCATACGACCGTCCATGCGAGCGCTTGCGGTCGTATGGAACATCGTCGATCGCTCTGCTCCTCTTCGATGCTTTTCCCATATTTCCATGTGATCGCTCGAACGACCGCGACTGTTCGCATGATACACCGTCTTTCTCCCTATTTTCTCTTCTCCTTAGTTTCCTCCTCCTATCTTCTAGTTTCCTCTTCCTATCTCCCTTCTTCGATATTCCTCCGATGACACAAAGTCAAAACAAACTTTTTCGAGAGTTCTTCATCAGATTACTTATGAGAGCAAAATAACGAAACAATTTTTTTGACAAAATGATGGGTTGCCACCCATTTAGCACTGTTTTTAGGTTGCTAAGCTCAACCTCATACCTTACTATCATTTTAGGTCTCCGGTGGCCTGAGATTTTCCTTAGTTACCACACATACTCGCTTAGGTGGTGGGATATATTTCTCTTTCGCTCCCGGCTTCTTCGGAAAATATCTCACTATTTCTTCGTCATAAATTCTGAAGGTTACTTTTCCTTCTGCACATTCCAGCGCTGCACCTGCGGTATTCAAAAATGGTCTACCGAGAATAATAGATAATTTTTCATCTTCTGGCATATCAAGAATAACAAAGTCAGTAGGTATAATATGCCCATCTAATCTTAATAGCACATTTTCTGCCACTCCTATTGGCTTTTTTGTGGATTTGTCTGCCATCTGCAAGGTTATACCTGTAGGCACACATTCTGCCAAGTTCAACTTATGATAGAGGGCAAGGGGCATTATGCTCACTCCTGCTCCAACATCACAGAGAGCATTATTTATATCAAGATTGCCAATTGAACAAGATATAGTAGGTATACCTGGGTCTCCTAGTTTTTCCGGTACATTGTCCTCAAAGGGATATTCCATTATTGTAGCCACCTGTGCTTTTGAATTCAAACTTTTCCTATTGTTAACAATGTCACACATGAACTTAACAAAGGTAGGAATCTTTAATATGCCAGTTACATGAAAGGAGACTTTAAGATCAGCTATAGCTTGAAGAAAAGAGGAGTAGAGGGCATCAGTTGAGGGTGGTCTCACAGCTTTAGGATAAGGAAGTGTCTTCTTAGTTTTACCTTTATCTTTCTCTTTACCTTTTTCTTTATTCCTTGATGCCTGGCTACTTTCTCCTCTTGTCGGATACGTTGGACTGGTATTCTTTTCCACCCTCCGTTCTTTAGTTCTTTCAGCTTTCGGTGCTGCTTCTTCTTCGTTATTGTCACCATCTACCGTTTCAGAATCAGGATCTATTTCTTTATCTGCCTCTACTTCATTGTCCTATGCATCTTGGTGAACTTGTTCTTCTGGTTCTTCTTCTCTGAAGAGAAGTTCTCTATTCTCTTGGGTCTAGCTTTGACTATCTCTCCTTCTTTGTTCTTGCTCCTTCTCGTACCACTCTGAGACTTTAGGTTCCTGCGTTCTTTTACAACTACCAGTTTCAATTTAATTAGTAGAAACAAGATTATCTTCATCTAACAGAGAAAGAATCAAAGGCTGAGTTTCAGCAATTTGAGAACATTGAGTTTCTATCTTGCGAGAGTGCTTATCAAGATTCTTTACCGCATGACTTAACCCTTCTACCTCATTAGAAAGGTAAGCTATAACCGTTTCATTGTGATAGATGTATCTTCGGAAGTCTCTATTGAAGTTATCTTGATGGAACTTGAACTTATTCATCGTTTCTTGAAGTTCGTCCTCCTGCTGATAGATACTGGATATATCCACTTTTTCATTAATAACTTGTTCAACAGGTTTACCTTTCTCTTGAGTAACCTTCTTAAATTCTTCCATATCTTCGATATGATATATTTTCCCAGTGGGCTTCTCTGGCTCTTCAATACTCCACTGTTCTTTAGCAGTCATAATCTTCTCTATAAGTGTTTTTCCTTCTTCAAGAGTTAATGACATGAATCGTCCTCCTGCACTCAAATCAAGAATATATTTTGATTCTTCATTAATTCCATGATAAAACGTATGAAGTATAACATGTTTAGCATAGCCATGGTTAGGGCATAGATTTAGGAACTTAGAATATCTTCCCCAGACTGCATATAAACTTTCACCCTCTTCTTGAACGAATAGAGTGAGGTTTCTTCGTAATTTAGTAATCTTTGAGCCTAGCAGAAATTTAGCCATAAATGTTTCAGCACACATCAGCCAGCTGGTTATACTTTCTTGAGGTAATCGATTATACCATTTTTCAGCATCACCCTTCAAAGAAAACCTAAAGAGTCTTAACAATACGAATTCATGTGACACATTCTTTAATTTATAGGTCCCACATAGGGTGTCAAAGAACATAAGATGTGCTTGATGGTCTTCCTCTTCGGTTCCTGCAAAGGCATGCTTTTTAACTTCCATAATAAGATCACAGTCAATTGAATACTCTTTTGCATAATTTGTAGGATATACTATAGTAGATCTTGAAGTAATCACTGGAGCACAATAGTCTCTTATAGTCTTTTTGGGCTTCGGAGTAATCGACATCTCCGCAAACAAAGTGTTTAGCTCAATAGTTTGATTATTTTTGTATTTTTATATTAATGAAGCTTGACGCTCCTGAGGAAAATGAATAATGTAATCTGGTAAATACTTTTTCCAGAACGAGTAGAGCCCCTGTCACTTACAGGAAGCATGTACAATAACAACACCTGAAAAAACAGTCACGAAACAAATACTCTGCGCTTAGCTCCCCAGCAACGGCGCCAGAAAATGCTTTGGTGCCTGCAAGCCAAACAGGGTTATGTAGCACTTTCATGAAAGTATCCCAATTAGTTCTCGTCCCAACGAAGAGCAGAGGAGAGTATTTATGTTGGCGCTTCGGTCACACACAAGGTGTCATAGTTCTTGTGTGAAGTAACTGCTTGGTCTTCTACAAATACCGTTACTGCCCTGGTGGACGAATAAACTATAATGACTAGATAAAAAGGTTTATGGTAAGTGTGGTAAAAGCTATTAAATATAAATAACATAAGTAAAGGGTGGAGTTGAGTTTCCTGCAATGAAGAGATTAGGCGCGGAGAGAATTCAGTTCATTGTAAGAATGTATCAAGTGTGCCAGTGTGATGGTAATACCAGTAACCTTGTATCATACTCATAGTATTTGATATGTGAGTTCTGTAGGCAGATCACCCTAAATTTATGAAACTCCTCTCGGGATTACATTTCATTCTCTGGTCCTGCTTCACCGTTGCCACAGAGTGGTCGTCTCCACAATTAAGGTCCTTAGACCGGAACCAAGCATTAAGTTTCGTGGATGACCGTTATCTCATATTGTCTTCGGTCCTCACAGATATCTCCACCTGTCACGTCAGAGGTCTTAGATTTCCTAAACAATATGTGTTACATGTGTAGGTCTTGAGATCCTGTTGCCTGGGCCCTTCAATTGGACAACATGCACAGAGTTCACCACAGTATAACAACGTACTAGACAGATCATACTACTAGAAATACAAATGACGACATATAGAATAGGCACATATGAATCTCACCACTCGCCTACATCTCCCACGCCTATAGGGGATTACTCACACATCATAAGAGAGAAATCAATCACACCAGAGATTAAACCCATGCAAACCATATCGATAGTACCATGAGAATCCACAATAAGATGAAATGGATAATTCAAATAGTCTTGATCTCTAGATGAGATTGAATAGCACTACAATTGTTCTCACAACTTGGAATTCCTCTTACAAAGGTGAAGGTGGTGATGAGGATGGAGATGAAAGGACCAAAACCAAGAAGATCTCCAAAGGTTCTTTGGATCTCCTCCTCTTTTGTTTTGGAAGCGATGGCGGCGGCTAGGGATCTCTTCTCGCCTGGGCCCCTTCATGAAAGTGTCTTGTATAGACGTGATGGATCTGTTGGCACTCCATACGACCGCTCATATGAGCGCTTGCAGTCATATGGAACGCCGTCTTTTGATTTGCTGCGTCTGGTGACTTGAGTTTCTTCATGGAAGTTGTTCCAATTGGCTTGATTTGCAGTAATCCTCCTTGGTTTCCTTCCATATATGATATTTCCTGCCAAACATTGGAAAAACAGATTTCTTCTCTTTTGAAGGATTAGCGTTAGAAATAACCGAGAAGTAACAAAGATCCTGTGAAAACCAAATAAGAATCACTCGAAAAACATTACAAATTCTCAAGCCCTCACATTTCCAGGCTGCCACGGCAAGCAGTTTTTGGCAGAAATCTGTTTTTGCTGTGTGTCATGACCATCCTGCTTTGGACCGATTGGATCATTGGAAATTTGCAACGGGCACATAGGTAGCTAGCTATAGATTGGTACAGCCGTCAATCTCGCTCAAGGACGTAGACTTATTTTAATTTTGTCTAATTTTTGTTGTCTAAATTCTATGGTTAGAGTTTCAAATTTAAGTGTATTACACACTATGGCAGAAACCTTTATATGTTTAGATTATTAGTGGCATGCTACTAAGTGCACACGCCCCTGGTAACTTGCCAAAATATCACTGGCGTGTGCCAGAATGGGCATGCCACGAATAACTACTTATTAGTGGTGTGCCCTCCCTGTTGCACGCCAGTAATATTCTGCAAAATACCACTGGCGTTCGCCATTACCCGCTCGCCACTAATAAGTTCTGCCAGGTCCGCTGCTGGCCCCACTTTCCAGTGGGCTGCCCTTCGGCCAACACGCCACTGATACTTGGCTTATTAGTCACTTGTGCCCTAAAGTACACGCCACTAGTAAGTTCAACCAATAATTTAGCTTTTGCTTACTGTACACATGTGAGACTTCTTCCTCCTCTCCCCTCCTTCTTTCTTACTCCTCTACCCTTCTTCTCCGCTCCAAGCTAGACCCCTCCTACTCCCCTCCAACCTCCCCACACCTTGCACATTTTTGGATCTAGCTAAGCCCTTGTTAATCTACTCTCTCTCCTCCATCCCCTCTTGTGCTTTAAATTAACACATTCTCTCTCCTCCATTAATGCTCAGCTAGCACTCCCCCAAATCGTTCTCACCTGAATTCCTTCCCCCAAATCCTGTCTCTCTGGCCCTTTCCCTTCCTATCCCTTCTTCTTCCACCACCACCATCACTATAGCCGGCCTCACTCGCTCGATCGACGTCTCGGTCCTCTCTTTGTCCCTAGGTGAGAATTAATTTTGGGGGCATTGTCGCCTATTTAAATGAATTGAAATGTGTATTGTTGTGGAAATGTAAGTGAGATGATGAATATTTGTGGAAGTTTGTGCTCAGCCATCGTGTCATCATTATGTCGACGAGCAACTTTGTTAATGCATGTATTGCTTGTGGTACCGGCCATCGAGCCGATGCAACAACTCATTGTAGTTGCTCCATGTGATTTTTTTTCAGGGAATATATATGAGTTGCCAATGTTTTGACAAAATGTTGATTCATCAATGTTTTTGTCAAATATCTAGCGCACTCAATTTGTGTCATTGTTAATAAAGGTCATGCCAAAAATTACTATGACCTTATTGGTTTTAATTAATTTGGCACTAATTATTTTTCTTATATCTTATATGGATCGATCGAACGATATCATGGATCGAAGTTGGATGTACTCCGATCGGGCGTCACTTAGTTTCATGAATGTACTTTTAAAATGGTTCATAGATTTTGTCATGGAAGATATGAAGCGAAAGGGTGGCAATGAGATATGTTGTCCATGTCATAGATGGAAAAACCAGCAAATGTTCCGGTCTCATTCTAGCTCTGTGAAGGCGCACTTGTTTCAATGAGGTTTCATGGATGGTTATACATGGTGGACAAGTTATGGTGAGGAGGATGAGGATGTTGCCGACGCCAAAGGTTCGACACATGAAGAAGCGGGAAACGAAGAGTCAGAAGAAGAAGGGATGGAGCACCAAGAGCCGCCCGGATATGAAGATGCTGGACATGAAGAGGCCGAAGTGGACACCCGGGACATGTTTGCCGCAATAGTGCAGGCCCCTCATGTGTTGGAAATATGCCCTAGAGGCAATAATAAAATGTTATTATTTATTTCCAAGTTTATAATTGATGTTTATGTTCTATGCTATAACTCCAATGGTTCTTGACTCTGCAATAACAACGAGGCTCAGAGGAAAACTCATGTGCATGCGTAGAATAATAAATGGTAAATAGATTCCTAGTCTCGCCTCTAAAACTAGCTCAAGTGTTACATGATGGTTCTATTTTCCAGATCATGGGCATAAGTTAAGTGTAAGGAGGATGCCAACAACTTTGAGGGAACGATTTTAGAACACTTGTGTTGAACTTACCCAAGTTGTATGTTATACTAAGAGATCCTATCGTCACAAGTTAATAGTTTATAACACAGAGAAATTTAAAGTATGCATGATTCCTTAGACCAAGAGAGTATCGAGTCACTTCATACTGGACGATGCACTTTGGGGTTCATCAAATGTCACGCCTAATAGGGTGGTCATAACGGCTTATTGGTTCATCAGAAATGTATGACAAGGGACTAGATAACGCGAGACTGGGATTTGCGAGTCCGACGATGGAGATATATTCTTAGGGCCGTCTCAGTGTGACGGCATCCATCATTGTCTGGCCAGACACAGTGTGACTTGCTCACGGGGATGCCAGAACACGGGAACGAGAAAAGAGAGCAAAACCGGTAATGAGGAAACTGGCATAGTGATCAAGTTGTCGATTCACAGGGATGCCGGTATATCTCACCTCGGGTTTTGTGAAGTATCAAAAAGCAAAAGGAATAGCAGACAGTAACTACAGGTTCACTCAAAAATCATTCATGTGTGTATACGTGTCAACATGGATGTCCTTGGTTCCGCTGTTGATCATTGAACGAGAGGAAGTTCCGTTCGTGTCTATACTTCACCAAACGTGCAGGGTCACACGCTTAAGGGTCATCGATCTATTGAGTACTAGATGCGTTAGGAGCTTGAGAGAAAGTCACCGAAAAAGTTTCGGAGACAATGAAAATAGTTTCAAGATAGAACCGGAAGTGTTTCGGAGAAACCAGAAGTGTTTCGGGGAAAACCAGATAAAGCTGGGAAGGCGGAAAAGTTCTGCAGAAATATATACATAGGAGGGCTCCAGGAATTTCCCGGAGCCCCCTGGAAATTATATCGCGCCCTGGGCCAGCACCATAGGCTAGACCTATGCGGGGACAGCCGCATGGGCCTTTGAGGACCATTACGGGGGCACCACCCCTAGCCTTGGCGGCCAAGCTTGGCTTGGTGCGGCTAGGGTTGGGTGGGCCCCACCCTCCTAGTGTGCCGCCACAAGGGGAGGGAGCCGCTCCTCCAAGGCAACTGCCCCTCCCCTGCACCTATATATAGTGGAGGGGGCAGCCCCTCTTCTGATCTTGACAGTACGGTGGAATTTTGCTAAAAAGTTCTGGCTATCCGTGATCCTTCTATGCTACTCCTAGTATGCTAGTTGTCAGATCAACGATGTGCTATCTCAGTTCTTTGGGTTTCACCTTAGTTGAGAAAGATGAATTTTCGCAAACTAAAGGGAATGTAGATGTGATCTACACGGGGGTCACGCGTATGATGAAGTTTAGTATGGGGGCTAGAGATTTTTAATTAAGTCTCTTCTTTCATACACGTCGCAAAGTTAATCTAGCAACTTGAATAATCATACTTGATGCTGAACGTAGGTAGCTACGGTTTGTTTCGAAACCCTAGAAGCCACGTAAAATAAAATTTTGCATAAACTGATTAGAGGCGTCTAACTTGATTTTGTAGGAAGCATGTGATGTGGTATAGCCTTCGTCATATTGATGAGATTATGTATGAGATTTTTATATGTTGTAATTATTAAACATGACATGTGTGTCATGGTATGGCATGATGACTGGAGCCATATGATTGTAACTATTATGACCTGTGTGTCAACTTTTATGTAATGCATTTTTCTTATTGGGCCGTTTGCATTTCTATCCCTAACTTGAACCACCTACTCATATTTGCCCCTAATTTCGAAGCTTGCTCAAATTTGCCCCTCTGCCGTTATGTGCACATATAGAAATGCCCTTCTGTGCCGTTACCGTCCGGTCAAAGGGCTTTGACCCTCCTGAAAAAATAGCAAAAAAATTCTAAAAAATCTAAAATTTTGTGGGACCGAAGATACTCATGTGCGCAAGGTGCGTGCAAATTTTCATGCTGTTTGGACATTCCAGGAGCTCGTGGCGAAGAAAAATAGTAAATCTGTACGCTTGTGAACTGTAAATTTGAAATAAAATAGCAAGAAAATTCAAAAAAATATGAAATTTTTTGGCATCAAAGAGGCTTGGGTGCACAAGGTGCTTGCAAGTTTTTGTGATCAAATGACATGCGAGGAGCTCTAGCAAAAAAAAACAAAATAGTCATTTTTTCCAAAGTTTTTTCCCGAGCCAAATTTTGTTTTTTTCTCCACGAGCTCCTACAATGTCCAAACACAACAAAAATTTGCATGCACCTTGCAGACCTGAGCCTCTTTGATGCCAAAAAATTTCATATTTTTTTTAATTTTCTTGCTATTTTTTTGAATTTATTGTTCACTGGCGTACATATTTACTGTTTTTCCTTCAGCACGAGCTCCTGGAATGTCCAAATAGCACGAAAATTTGCACGCACCTTGCGAACCTGAGTATCTTTGATCCCACAAAATTTCAGATTTTTTAGAGGTTTTTTGCTATTTTTTTCAGGATGGTCAAAGCCCTTTGACCGGCTTTGACTGGACGGTAACGGCACAGAAGGGCATTTCTATAAGTGCACATAACGGCAGAGGGGCAAATTTGAGCAGACTTCAGAATTAGGGGCAAATATGAGTAGTGGGTTCGAGTTAGGGGCACAATTGTATAAAACCCTTTCTTATTAGCTATAGAGATAGCGGTGATATTTAGTGCATACATATGGTGGTGACAAGTTTTGCGGAGGAGGACCCCAACGCAAAAGCCATACGCGAAGACGGAGGTGAAAAAGATGAAGAAACGGGCCACAGCGGCAAAAACAGGTTCCCACACCAATGTTTTCTGCTGCCAAGGCAGCACTTTTCGAAAATGTTGTCGTGGCAGCATTTTCAGGCTCCCACGGCAAACAGTTTTTGGCAGAAATCTGTTTTTGCTGAAACTGCTGCCATGGCAGCGTTTTTTGCTAAAATTTCACGAAGACGATGAGATCTTCTCCGATGGAAGGGGCTATACCATATCATGCTATTATAAATTGCCTGAGATGTTTATCCCTTATTTTTGCACCCTTTTGATTGCGCATTAGTCATTTTTATTAGAGTGATCTCCCACTTTAAAAATATCAAGTAGTTAGAGTTCTCCCAAGTGTAGCGCCATCTGAAATACGTATCACTTCAGGTTGCGCCATGTATACATGGGTACGAACGACTTGAGTCGTATGAGGCGGGTATGGTCAGACCATGCAGTGACATCACCTGGTTGTCTTGATGTTCATGGCAAGAACGTCCTGAGCTCAGAACACATCCCTCGAAAGATTAACAAGAGTCACATGGAGATGTGATCGGCAATTTGGCCTACCTATTGGAATTCTCGTCATCAGTGATGCACACATCAATGGCATTGAATTGAAATATGGGTCTTGAATCACTCATTATCAATTATGAGAGATAGTGGTTTGAGTGGGAGCGTACTTTAAATTAAATTTGTTTAAACACTAGTGCAATTAATTATAAACTATGTCTAAATGAATCTTGTGTTTATTGTTGTAGATCAATGGCGCGCAAGACAACTTTCAACTTAGCTCCTATGTTTGAGAGAGAGAAGTTAGCTGCTAATGGTGCAAACTATGCGGACTGGGTCTTTACCCTGAGTCTCGTCCTTAGGAGTCCTAAGAAGGAGTATGTGCTAGAAGCAGCTCTTCCAGCTGAACCGGCAGCAGATGCCCCGGAAAATGAAAGGAATGGCTGGGCCACTCAGAAAGATGACAGCACTCTGGTGCTGTGCCTGATGCTGACTTGCATGGAACCTGAGTTATAGAAATGTTTTGAATGGTTCAGTGCATTCGAGATAGTCGGATCATTGGATGTTCTGTATAAGAAGCATGCAAGGACCAAACGTTTTGAAATAATCACGAACACGTTGTCAAGTTAGCTGGCTACGCTGATAGGCTTGTTGCCTTAGATTTCAGAATCCCAGCAACACTCGGGACTTATATTGTTCTTGCTTCACTCCCCCCTTCTTACGACGGCTTTGTCATGAATTACAACATGAATGGGATGGACAAGAGTCCGAACGAGTTGTTCGCTATATATGCTGAAAACTGCTGAGGCTGGAATGTA
The DNA here is from genome assembly GCA_039707655.1 of Elymus sibiricus. Taxonomy (NCBI): domain Eukaryota; kingdom Viridiplantae; phylum Streptophyta; class Magnoliopsida; order Poales; family Poaceae; genus Elymus; species Elymus sibiricus. The sequence goes on along the minus strand of CM077672.1, from coordinate 512,517,692 downwards.
GAAGAACCCCAAGCGTGTGATGCTGGTGAATAATACCACATGTTTCAAGAAGAAAGGCAAGTACAAGAAAGGCAAGGGCACCGGTATGACCGACTCCCAGAAAAATTTAAAGGGCGGAGCCACCAAGGAGACGGAGTGTTTCTACTGCAAGGGCAAGGGACACTGGAAGTGGAATTGCAAGAAGTACTTAGCGGATCTTCAGGAAAAGGTATAACTATGATACAAGTTAATGTTATTGATGTTTTACTCGCTGGTAACAACTGTAAGTCCTGGGTATTTGATACCAGATCGGTTGCTCACATTTGCAACACGATGCAGGGGCTTCAGAAGGTTCGCAAGCTAGCAAGGAATGAAGTCGTGATGCGCGTCAGGAATGGTGTTGGAATCTCTGCTCAAGCCGTTGGTGTCATGCCTCTACGTCTCCCTTTAGGATTTATCTTTGAATTAAATAGATGTTATTTTGTTCCGACATTGTGTAGAAACATTATCTCTGGATCATGTCTGATACGCGATGGATATTCTTATAAGTCTGAGAACAATGGTTGTTCAATTTATTTTAAGGATATGTTTTATGGATTTGCACCCATTGTTGGTGTCCTATTCATTTTGAATCTTGAATGTGAGAATGATGTCTTTAATATACAAGCTAAACATCATAAGAAGACTGATACGAATGCCACTTTCATGTGGCACTGCCGACTTGGTCACATCGGAAAGAAAGGTATGCAAAGATTTCATAAAGATGGAGTTTAACCATCTTTTGATTTTGAATATTTCGACACATGCGAAGCTTTTCTGATGGGGAAAATAACTAAGACACCTTTCACGGGTCATCCCGAACGGGCAAGTGAATTATTGGAAATAATACATAGTGATGTATGTGGTCCGATGAGCACACCGATGCGCAATGGATATTTCTACTTCATGAAGAAGATTTTTTTGATGAAAGACTTAGGCGAAGCAGCTTATATATTGGGCATTAAAATCTATAGAGATAGATCAAGACGCCTAATAGCGCTAAGCCAGAGCACGTACATTGACTAGGTTTTAAAGAGGTTTAATATGGAGAACACTAAGAAGGGCTTACTCCCAATGTCACCTGGCACAACACTCAGCAAGAAATAGTATCCTTAGATAGCTGATGAGCGAGTGCAAATGAATGATGTTCGATATGCTTTGTCAATTAGTTCCATCATGTATGCCATGCTATGTAGAAGACCAGATGTTTCCTATGCGCTAAGTGTTAGTAGCAGGTACCAGAGTGATCCATGTTTGGCTCACTGGGCACTAGTTAAAAATATTCTTAAGTACCTTAGAAGGACCAATGATATGCTCCTTATCTATGGAGGTGATGAAGAGCTCATTATAAGTGGTTACACTGATGCTAGCTTCATGACAGAGATAGATGACTTTAAATCTCAATCAGGCTACGTTTTCACACTCAACGGTGGTGCAGTGTGCTGGAAGAATTCCAAGGAGCATACTGTGATGGATTCTATAATGGAGGCGGAGTATATCACACCTTCAGAAGCTTCGAAGGAGGCATTTTGGATCAACAAGTTCCATGAAGAACTAGGTGTGGTTCCAAGTGCACTGAACCCGGTGGAGATCTATTGTAATAATAGTGGTGCCATGGTTCCCGCAAAGGAGCCAAGGTCCCACTAGAAGTCCAGACACATTGAAGGCAAGCATCATATTATCTGAGATCATGTCGAGAAGGGTTATGTGAAATTCCGCAAGATTCACACATATCTGAACATGTGAGACCCGATGATGAAGCCTCTACCACGAGCAAAGCATGAACAATACCGGATAGCCATTGGTGTAAAATAAGTTATGTAAACTAGATTATTGACTCTAATGCAAGTGGGAGACTGTTGGAAATATGTCCTAGAGGCAATAATAAAATGTTATTATTTATTTCCAAGTTTATAATTGATGTTTATGTTCTATGCTATCACTGCAGTGGTTCTCGAGTCTGCAATAACCACGAGGCTTAGAGGAAGCCTCATGTGCACGTGTAGAATAATAAATGGTAAATACATTCCTAACCTCGCCTCTAAGACTAGCTCAAGTGTTGCATGATGGTTTTGTTTTCCGGATCATGGGCATAAGTTAAGTGTAATGAGGATGCCGGCAACATTGAGGGCACGATGTTAGAAGAACACTTGTGTTGAACTGACCCAAGTTGTATGTTATACTAAGAGATCCTATCGTCACAAGTTTGTAGTTTATAACACAGAGAAAGTTAACGTATGCATGATTCCTTAGACCATGAGAGTATCGAGTCACTTCATACTGGACGATGCACTTTGGGGTTCGTAAAACTTCACGCATAACAAGGTGATCATAACGGCAACTTATAGGTTCAACGAAAACGTATGACAAGGGACTAGATAGCTCGAGAATGGGATTTGCTCCTTCGATGTTGGAGAGATATTCCTAGGGCCCTCTCGGTATGACATCATCCAGCATTGTCTGGCCAGACACAGTGTGACTTGCTCACGGGGATGCCAGAACATGGGAACGTGAAAAGAGAACAAAATCGGTAATGAGGAAACTGGCATAGTTATCAAGTTGTTCATTCACAGGGATGCCGATATATCTCACCTCGGGTTTTGTATAGTATTGCGAATCAAAAGGAATAGCACATGGTAGCTATAGGTTCACTCGATAATCAGTCGTATGGGTATAGGGGTCAACATGGATGTCCATGGTTCCGTTGTTGATCATTGAATGGAAGGACGTTCCGGTCATGTCTATACTTCACCGAACCTGTAGGGTCACATGCTTAAGAGTCATTGATCTATTGAGTACTAGATGAGGTTGGAGCTTGAGAGAAAGTCACCGAAAAAGTTTCGGAGACAATGAAAATTGTTTCGAGAGAGAACCGGAAGTGTTTTGGAGAAACCGGAAGTGTTTCGGGGAAAATCGGATAAAACCGGGAAGGCAGAAAATTTCCGGAGGAGAAATATTTACATAGGAGGGTTTCGGGAATTTTCCCGGAGCCCCCTGGAAAATATATGGCGCCCTGGGCCAGCCCCATAGGCTAGGCCTATGGGGGTGGGGCGCATGGGCCTTTAAGGCCCATTAGGGGGGGCGCCACGCCTAGCCTTGGCGGCCAAGATAGGCCTGGTGCGACTAGGGTTGGGTGGGCCCCACCCTCCTTGTGCACCAGCACAAGGGGAGTGAGCCCCTCCTCCAAGGCGGCTGCCCTCCCTTGCACCTATATATAGTGAAGGGGGCAGCCCCTCTTTTGCACACAAGTTCCAAGCGCAAGGGCTGCCCCCCCTCTCTCTCTCGTTCTCCATAAAATAATCTTATAACGCCGTAAGACTACACCTCCCTCTTCTAGTTCTCCGGCGACGTCTAGGTCTGGACAGTGAAGCACTACTGGATCACTGATCTCGTACGTGTGCAACCCGGTGGAGAGATCGTGCTTTCGATCTTCGTTCGAGGGACGGTTCGAGGGACTTCAAGAACGATCTTCACCAACTCTTCTTCCGCTGCATCTCCGAGTTGGTAATGATTAGATCTAACCTTTTATGCATCTTCATAGTGATCCTGGTTTTCGATTTGTAGGATGATTTTTTTTGTTTTCTACTACGTTTCCCAACATCATGTTCAAGAGTTGATTGTGAAAAAGATGACTAATGATGGAGCGGCTCTTAGAGAGGTTGCCAAGTTGGCAAAACTAAAGAAAGACTCAAAAACTCTATTGTATGATGGTTGCAGTTCCGAGCACACCTGCCTCAGCATCACGCTCGAACTTCTAGAAATCAAGGCAAACAACAATAGCACGGACACAAGCCTAGATAAGACACTAGATTATCTACATGAAATCCTGCCAGAGGGCAACATGTTGCCTAAGAGTAACGATGAGGCCAACAAGGTCATGTGCCCCTATGATTTGGAGGTGATCAGATACCACGCATGCAAGAATGACTGCATCATTTATAGGAACGAGGATGAAAAACTAACAGAGTGTCCAGAGTGTAAGACACCCCGATACATGCGGACAAAGAGCCCTCAACCAGATGGTAAGAAGGGCGGTACTCCTCAAAAGGTTGTATGGTACTTTCCACTCATTACCCGTGTGACACCCGGATTATAAAATCAGTAAGTCACCCGTGCTACCTTACTAGCCCAGGAATCTAGTAAGTACGGTCTTGATAAAGAAATACCATACATTAATTAGAGTAATATTACACAGGGTTGAGACTGAGGGCTCAACGTTATTACAAGCACACCAATACACACATAGGTGGCGGTTATGAAACAATGGTATAGTGAGGTTTACACACCAAGCACTAGGATACAAGTCAAGCTTCAAGGCATAAGCTCAACTAATTTATTTAGGTAACGGAAGGTTCTATAATAGGTACACACGTCAGACTCCAAGCCACAGGAGAGCTGACTGGGGATACTCCTAGACGACAGACTCACGAGCAAACTCAGCATCCAAAGGATCCTCAATATCCGCATTTGGCCAAATCAAGAAGCTAGATCAGTACGTTGAATGTACTCGCAAGACAGTATGAACAATATATATACCGAATGCATGCAGAATGCATATGCTCATGTCATGTTCTAGGTTTTAGGATATTATCTTGATAAGTTATATACTAGAGCATGAGTTAATAGTAATGTATGAATATCAGAGAGACATAATAAAAATGTAGAGGTTAGTGAATAAAAATATCAACCAGATATAAGTAAATATATAGTGTTGATTATTAGGTGGTAGAACCATCACAGAAGAATCTTAAAATTGACGAACCAAAAATTAAAGTGGGGATTTAGGAGGTAGAACCATCCATGAGAATCCCGAGAGAAAAGAATAAATAATGCCTCAGTCGGATGCCTACGCGCTGTCTCTGAGAGGGCTTTAAATCAATTGAGTAAAGAGTCGAAAGTAAAGTGGAGATTCAGGAGGTAGGACCGTCCATGAAAATCTCCAAGAGAAAAGAATTAAAGTGCCACAGTTGGATGTCTTCGCGACGTCTCATAAATGGATTCAATTCAAAATGAGAGTGAGCCTTAGAAAAAATCAAAAGTAAAGCGGGATCTTGGAGGTAGAACCATCCAAGAGAATTCCATGAGAAAAGAATAAAAATAATGTCACAGTCGGATGTCTTTGCGATGTCACTTAAAAGGCTTTAAATTGAGTGAGAAAAGAAAAGCAAGTAAACACCAGAACAGAGTATCTAGGAGGTGCAACCTTGCTAGAAGATACTCAAGCCACATATATAAGAAAAATGCTGAGTCTACGATAGTATCAACAATATTAATAATCAAGTCAGTTCATGTTCAATTCTTTTAGTTGGTTATTCCCTCCGAAGACCGACACCTATAACGACACTTGACCCTTCCAAACTGAAGTCCTTAACCATGGACACGGCTATTCGAATAGATTTTAAACTCTGCCGAGGTTGTACTCTTTACCCGCATGTAAAGTATTTCCTTCATCACCACTCACTTAGTGGAGTCACTACTAGGAAATACCTTATAGGTGGAGGCTTAACAGTAGCGAGGGGCAAACACCGGCGCTACTGGTAATTAACAGTAGCGCGTTCTAAGGACAGGCGCTACTGGTATCAACTTAGTAGTAGCGCGGGTGTACGTGACATCGCTGCTGGTAAATGGGCCCCACCGTACCCACCAGGCCACAAATAGTAGCAGCGCAGGCTGGGGAAAAGGCGCTACTGCTATTGCTATTAGCAGTAGCGCGGGTCAGGTACCCACCGCTGCAACTACGGCTGCACTGTCCCACGTGGTGGTCCCCGCTTTGCAGTAGCGCGGTTTGCGGACCAGCTCTGCTGGTAAATGGGCAACACCGTACCCACCAGGCCACGAATAGTAGCAGCGCGGGCTAGGGAAAAGCCGCTACTGCTATTGCTATTAGCAGTAGCGCGGGTCAGGTACCCACCGCTGCAACTACGGCTGCACTGTCCCACGTGGTGGTCCCCGCTTAGCAGTAGCGCATTTTGTGGACCAGCGCTGCTGCTATTGATCTTAGCAGTAGCACCGTTCGCCGACATGCGCTACTGCTAAGCCGCAGCTGGCACCTTTTGCAGCCCCCTTTCCCCCCGCCCCCTCCTCTCTCCCTCACTTCTTCTCCCTCACTTGCTTTCCCCATTAGCTAGCTTTCTTCTCTCTTCTCTTTACTTTAATGCCCCCTCCACCATCTCCACTAATGCACCACTTTTCTCTCTTAGCTTCCTCACTCTTCTCTCCTCCCTCCACTAGTTAGAGCTAGCCATTTCCTTCCCCTACTAGCTATAGATCTATCCATTTAGTGGAACCTATCAACTCCCCAAATAGATCTATTCTTTAATGGAGTAAAGCCATCTAGTCACCGTGCTTCTCTCTCGAGATTGCTAGGTGAGTAAAAAATTGTGCTTTTTGGAAGAATTAATGGAAAATATGTGTGCGATATGACCGAATCAGGCGATATGATGGAAATTGTGCATGTGGCATGAGTTGCCGCCTATATGTTTATTTGCCGAATCGTGTGTGACATGAGAGTTGCTTATGTTTTGCCGAAATGTCGATTTATTTCCGTTTCGGCGAATTCCGGGCAAACTCTATATGTCCTTTTTTTAGGGAAGGTCATGTTGAATTTTTGTATGACTTTGATGCATGCATGCATGGATGCGTTTATAATCCTTTTGCTTATTAATTATACCACGCAGGCGATCATGAAGGTCAGTGGAACGATGGTGGAAAGATGGTTGCGATCCGCGGTGCACGACATGTATGAAAATAACCGGAAGGAGATTTTTTGTCCGTGTCGAAGATGCAAAGGAGGAGTCTTGCTCGACCCCTTTAAGGAAGGCCGTTTGAAAGCGCACCTGCTCATGACTGGTTTCATGGATGGCTATACTCGGTGGATAAGTGAAGATGATGACGTCGATGGGGCAGCCAATGACGACATTGGACCAGATGAAGAGATGATCGATAATGGTGGCGAATAAGAGGCCGGACATGGGGGCGGAGAAGAGGCCGGACATGGGGGCGGAGAAGAGGCCGGACATGGGGGCGGAGAAGTGGCCGGACATGACAGAGAAGACGCGGACACGCCGGAGCATTCATCGCTACTAAGTTCAGTCGTGCGGGACCCTCATGTTCGAGACCTGCTTCGCAAGAAGACGACTAACGACAGAGCTGCTTGTAGAGAGGAGGCCAAGCTGGAGCAACTGGAGGTAGACTCTCATACTCCATCGTATGATGGTTGCGATCCCGAGGTGACCCGCTTGAGTTTCACGCTCGAACTTCTAAAGACAAAGGCTAAAAACAAATGGACCGACAGAAGCCTCGATGAGCTTCTCAAGTATCTAAAGAAGGTTCTTCCCGCGGGGAACCTGTGTCCTACTAGTGTCGATGAGGCCAACAAGACTGTGTGCCCTCTTGATCTGCCGCACATTAGATACCATGCATGCATCAACGATTGCATCATTTATCGGAAGGAGCACGCGGAAAAAAACAACTGTCCGGTGTGCAATGCTTCTCGATACAAGAAGGCCGGAAAGAAATCTCCCCAGAAAGTTGTATGGTACCTACCGATCACTCCCCATCTGCAGCGTTATTTCGTAGATCCTAAGGAAGCAAAGCTCATGTGCTGGCATGCGGAGAGGGTGAAGCCCAACGATGGAGATGATCCGAAGCTGAGACACATCGCGGATGCAAGCCAGTGGAGAGCATTCAACGCCGAATATCGATTTTTCGCAGGTGATCCAAGGAACATCGTGCTTGGCGCGAGTACCGATGGCATGAATCCATTTGGCAACCAGAACACCAACCATAGCACATGGCCCGTGTTTGTATGGATGTACAACCTTCCCCCCTGGAACTGCATGATGACAAAGTACATACACATGAGCATGCTGATTCAAGGGCCGAAACAACCGGGAAATAATATTAATCTGTATCTGGGGCTAATTCAAGAGGAGTTAGACACGTTATGGAAAACACCGGCCAAGACATGGGACGCCAGCAAAGGCGAGTATTTCTATATGAGAGCCGTGCTGATGACGACGGTGCACGACTATCTCGGTTATGGATATGTCGCAGGCCAGGTGTGCCACATATATTGTGGATGCACGCGGTGCATGGATGATACAACGTCTCAGCAGCTAACGAAAGATGGCGGGTCTGGGAAAATCGTGTACATGGGGCATCGAAGATGGCTCGTGAAGGATGACCCGTGGAGAAACCATGGAGATCTATTCAATGGTGAGGCTGAGCATCGAGGACCTCCACGTAAGAGGAGCGGCGCCGAAATCGATGAGCTATTGAAAAACTGGGAACAGTGCCCCGCGCCGGGAAAGATGAAAAAGGTGTCGGAGCCGCTGTTGAAGGTATCGAAAACGAGGTCTGTTTTCTCGGACTTGGAGTACTGGCCCAAACTCGACACACCTCATTGCCTTGATTAAATGCATATCACGAAGAATGTCCTTGAGAGCTTGCTTGCAACACTGATGAACATGCCGGATAAGACCAAGGATGGGCCGAAGGCAAGAAGAGACTTGGAAGATTTGAACATTAGGGCAGATCTCCACATGCCGCCCCGTAAAAAGTCGGAGGAGACGGAGATGGAGGCGCGGGACCAGGGCAAAAAAGTCAACAAGAAGGAAGAGAATTATTGCCCCCCTTCTTGCTTTACCTTAAGTCCGAAGGTGGTCGATCAATTCTTCAACTGCCTTACCGGAATCAAAGTTAGTTCCTGTTACTGTGGGAAGATAAGCAGATTTCTAGACACCAAGAAGAAAAGGTTCAGCGGGATGAAGTCTCATGACTGTCATGTGATGATGATGCAAATACTTCCTGTTGCCCTTAGAGGGATAATAGACAAGCACGTCCGAGACACGCTTATTAGTCTCTGCAAATTTTTCGACGTTATCTCTCGAAAGTCGATCAATGTGAAGTAGCTCCGAAGGCTACAGGAAGAGATCGTTGTGATACTAAATGAGCTTGAGATGTACTTCCCGACCGCGTTCTTTGACGTCATGGTGCATCTGTGTGTCCACATTGTGGACGACATCATAGACCTTGGGCCGACATTCCTGCACAACATGATGCCGTTCGAGAGGATGAATGGGGTCATCAAAGGATTCGTTCGTAACATGTCCCGTCCGGATGGAAGCATCATCCAGGGCTATCTGACCCAAGAGTGCACCTCTTTCTGCGAGAATTATCTATATGGCAGAGACCTGTTGTTGGTTTGCCCGTTAACAAGCACCTTGGGAGGCTCGGAGGAGAAGGTCACACCAACGGGCGGAGGGAACTACATGTGGACCACTCGGGTCGACGCAATGACTTTGACAGAGCAAACTTAGTAGTGCTACAGCACCTAGACGTGGTAGATCCTTTCGCGACATTGCACAAAGAAACCATCGCAAAGAAGTACCGTGACCGGGGGCTATGCAAGACGAACGCCGAAGTTATTAGAGAGCACAACTCCACTTTCCTGCCTTGGTTCAAAGAGCATGTTCTTGCTATTCCCCCGGAAGAGGGCTCTATGGACGGATTGCTCATATACGCCTTAGCACATGGCCCCGCGGCCAACCTCGCGACCTATCAGGCATACGATATCAATGGATACACGTTCTACATGGAGGCCAAAGATATAAACAGTGATTTTCAGAACTCAGGGGTGACGATGGAATGCATGACCGGCGACAACGCCGCAACTGAAAGATTCTATGGAAGGGTCGAAGAGATCTGGGAGCTTGACTACTCAGGACTGCACGATGCGACGATGTTCCGTGTCAAATGGGCTAAGAACATCGAAAGAGAAAACCGGTATTTCGCTACCATGTCTATACCCGACGCCAAGAGCGCTACCGTGAATGCCATCGCAAAAAACGAGCCATGGGTACACGCTAAGCACGTGACACAATGCTTCTTCATAACCGACCCAAGCAATCCCAGCCGTGTTGTCGTGAGGAGAGGCAAAAGGAACATCATCGGAATGGATGGAGTCGCCAACGAGGAAGACTACGACCAGTACGGCAACCCGACGAGGGAAGATGACGATGACGATGAAGCATACGTCAAAAGAAGAATCAATACTCCATTACCTAAGAAAGATCGTACTCCATGGAAAAGGAAAAGTCACAACGAGGGGCTCAATTATTCGACAGCGAACAAGAAGGGAAAGAAGCTCACTCAGAAACGAAAATGTCGACGCTGAGAAACCATCATTTATATATATGTATTTATTTTGTGTACGCACTTAATCGTTATCGGTCAAATGATATGTAATATATATCGTCGCCTGAGTTATATACATTGTATCCGATCCCCTTCTTCCCGGCTCGGTCGTCTTTCGGAAAAGAAAATAAAATGAAAAGAAATAGAAAAATGAGAAAGGAAAGAAGAAAATGAAAGGATTAGAAAAGGAAATGAAAAGAAAAAGAAAAAGGAGAAAGGAAATAAGAAAAATAAAATGAAAAGAAAAAGCAACAGGAGAAAATGAAAAGAAAAATCAAAGGAATAGCAGTAGCGCGTTTATGGACCCGCGCTATAGTTAACTTATCTGTAGCACGGGCTACCCAAACCGGCGCTACAACTAAGTAAGCTATAGAAGTAGTGTGTGTCCACACCCGCGCTATAGCTAAGTTATCTGTAGCGCCGGTTTGGGTAGCCCGCGCTACGGCTAAGTTACCTATAGAGCGGGTCCATAAACGTGCTACTGCTATGTTTGAGTTAACCGCACCGCGCGGGCCTTTCTTCCCCAATTTCCCCCATTCCCCCCATTCCATCCCCTTACCCTCCTCCACGCCGTCGCCGGAGCCCTCGTCGCCCTTGCCTCCTCGCGCCGTCGCCGGAGCCCGTCCTCGCCGCGCCTGCCTCCTCCTCGACGTTGCCGCGCGCCTGCCTCCTCCTCCTCGACCTCGCCGCGTCTGCCTCCTCCTCGACGTCGCCGCGCGCCTGCCTCCTCCTCCTCGACGTTGCCGTAACTCCAACCTCCTCCTCCTCCATCGACCTCGCCGCCCTATAAGCCCCTCCTCTCCCCTCCCCTCTTGTCTCTGTCTGCTCTCTCTCTCTCTCTGCCATATGTATGAACCCTAGGTTATTTAGTGCTAGATTAGTTCCATATGAACCCTAGGGTTAGTGCTAGATTATGAAACCTAGGTGCCATTTGAACCCTAGGTTAGTGTTATGCACCCTAGTAAAAAAAAATTATTGCTAGGTTATGAACCCTAGTTAGTTAAAACAGAATTATTGCTAGGTTAGTGCTAGATTATGAACTCTAGTTAAAACATAATTGTTGCTATTTAAAAAATCTTAGTTCAATCAATTGTTGCTATTTAAAGAAAAAACAAAAGTTCCTTGTTTGCATCAATCAATTGTGAGCTAGTGTTTTTTGAGAAGTAGCTATTGTTTTGTTTAGTTAACCATAGTAGATAGGAATTTAACTAGGGTTCTTTATGGTGAATTTCTTTGAATAATTAAAGTGCATGAATTTGTTTGATATACATGATGTTGGCTGTTGATTGTGAACATATTTTGAATAATTGAAGTGCCAGATGATGTTGGCTGCTGTTGTTGCCATATGATGTGCCAAATGATGGAGATGATGTGCTATTGTTGCCTATGTTGGCTTTTCTTGTTTGCAGGGAAATGATCCGAGTGGCCTATGTTTTGCCGGAATGTTGATTCATTTCCTTTCCGGCGAATTTCAGGCGCTCGGTATGTCCACTTTTTAGCAAAGGTCATGCCGAAATTTCCCGTGAATTTCGGCATGACTTGTGCTAGAAAGTAGGCATATCGAGTGACCGGCATTTGCTTGGACGGGAATGAAACGGCATTCCGGCAAAGCATAGGCCTTTTTTTATGTCATTACTCATTTTATTATAGTTTAAGAATTAAACGAGCAGACTTAATCGTAGGAAACATGTCGAACAATGACGAGACCGGGGCTTCTGACCACGCTGCCGACGACATACAATATGACCGTGAACATGATTACCTCGACTTTTTGTCTAGTCAGCAAACAGAAGGTTTGCAGGGCAACCTGGTCATAGCGGACGATGGTACTGCCGCCGACATCGACACCGATGGCACCGGCACCGATGGCGGTGCCGAGACCGGCGCCGAAGGTACCGGCGCCGAAGGCGTTAACGAAAAGAAGAAGCAGAAGAAGCAGAGGACACGACGCCCTAACAAACTCGGCATCGGAAGAATCCTGGTCACAGAGATGCACCCCGGAAAATTCGAGCCAATAGCGCTGGATGAACCTCGCAAGTGCTACGGCAACCAAGTCGGATGCATCCTACGGGAAACCGCGAGCATCAACGACAATGACTTAAGGAAGAAACTACATCTGGAGCACTTGCTCCTAACAAAGCTGCACAAGAGATTCCAGTTCCCCGGCCGGGATGTCCGCATAGAAAACCCGTGGGATGATGCTGCCATGAAAGATATCAATAACCACGCCATGGGCATGTTCAGCAATGATTTGGCCGCCTGGAAAGGGAGGGTAAAACGAGCGATTGATGCTAACGAACCCCTGTCCAAGATTTTGGCGGACAATCAGACACTTACGGCAGAGGAATTCGAAAAGTTCAAGGACACTTCCGCTACCGAGGCAGCCAAGATTAAGTCTGAGAAATACAAGGGCCTTCAGCAAAGGAACACGAGGAACCAACGCCTCGGAAGCCGTGGCTACATTGGCAAGAGGCCCATATGGGATAAGGAGGATGCGGAACGTGAAGCCGCGGGGATCCCAGACCCCTACGCGGAGTTCACCGACCCGCAGGAGCGTGACTTCATCAGGGCCCGGTACAAGTGGGACAAGGAAAAGAAGGTTTGGTACACGGACCCGATCACGAGGAAATTGATTAGATTACTGATAACTATTCTTTTAGCACCTTACATTTAGCTTCTGATCAAGTGGACTACATGTTGTAGTAACATTCGTAAACGGTTCACGTTCCTTTTGCAGAAGGAGCAACACAGGCTTGCGGCCCAAAGCGACTCGTCGTCTCAGTCGTCGATGAGGCCCAAGTGGGACACCCCTCTCAACCGGGCCTTGAACCAACTGAAGGGACTCCCTTTGGACCAGCGGCCGCAATATGGACGTGTGCACGGCGTCGGAGACGGCGCCACGTGGAAGTACTACTACAACGAGGGCCCAGAGGCCAAAAAGCAGAAAAAGAAGTTCAGTCAGTTGAACATCGACGAGAGGGTGAAGCTTGCGGTCGAGAAAAATGCAGCTGAGGCTGAGAAAAAAGCAGCTGAGGCCGCAGAAGCGAACAAAAATGAGTTGGTCCAGCAGGCAGTCAATGCAGCTGTAGCTGCCTGCAGAAATGATTTCGCTACTAACTTGATTCCGGTTATTATCGACTGGACGAAGCAAAATCCAGACAAGACGGCACAGGATTTTCCCATGCCCAGCTTCGTCGGGAGCAACTCGGTGAACATTGCACCACCACCACCTGCTGCCGCTACCACACAAGGTCCTGCTCTGGCACCCGCTCATAGCAGCCTGTCCTCTATCTCTGGCGTGCTAGGCGGACCTTCGTCTTTCGCTGACCTCGACGCCCTCACGGTAATTACACGTCGCACCAACATATTTATAATCTTCCGTTTTTCGTTGCCTTTCGGATGTCTTACGCCGCAGACATGTCTCCGCAGGCCGACGAAACCCCGTGCACCGTACTCTACATGATCAATGGCCGGAAGGTGGACATGGGAAAGGCAGTGATAACGAAGCCCTTGGAACTCACGTTCCACGGCCAGCCGATCCCCGTTGGCACCTTCAGGGTTACCTTGTCGAGTGTGAAATCGGGCCACGAGGATTTGACTCCTCCAGTATGGCTCGGGGGAGAGGAGGACGAGACCCCGATGCGGCTTGGAGAATGCAAGGGTTGGATGCTGCTGTGGCCGAAGAATCTTCTTCGTCTGGAGGCGGCCGAGAGCACACCAATGACCACACATCAGCAAGGTATGAACACCACCACCCCGCCTACGCAATTACCAGCGCCTCTCGTGCTGGGTAAGAGCGGCGGACGACACGAGGAAGGGGGTCCAATAGTGGATGATGTACTCGGCCCCGTGGAACAAGGAATGGATGATGAGATGGAGGAGAAGGACCGTCTCCGGTTCCTCAATACCGGTGCCGCCTATGACGACGGACAAATGATGAGTCAGCCATATGACTCGGGCTATGAGCATGCGGATGAGGAGATGGATGATGTGCCCGGGCAGGAACATCCTAGAGTTGATTGCAAGAAGTCTCTCTTCATGCAATCCTCACAGGACACGCCTCCAGATGCCGCCTCAACGCAGGGTCATCTAGCCGAGGGTCGTAAAGTGCTTAGCCCGACGACACTGGTGGTGGGGGTAAGGAAGGGTCTGGACGGTGAACCCAAGAAAAAGGAGAGGAAGAGACCGTCGAAGAGAGGCACTGCTGCCGCCAAAGCTTCTAGCAGCCAGCCGACTGATTTTACAGACCGTGTACTGGTCAAAGGTGCGGCGATGTACCATGTCGCGGTCGAGCCGATCTTACCGCCGAAACCGCTAGAGTGCATATCAGGGGATCTCAGGAGACTGCACGACCATGTGCTGTCGACTGAGAAAAGCCTTCTCACCTCGGAGGATCCAGGATATCCGCTTTACGCGGGTCGTGTGCCTCAGGCCAAGTGCTACGTCGACACACTGCCCGCAGAGGTGTTCTTCCTGCGGTTTAATCACATCTTTGAGATGTTTCTCACGAGGTGGCTCGATTTTACGATCGTCCGCCTTTTTGCGCTACATATGAACTTTGTCATCAGGAGAGAACAAATCTCGCAAATCTCGGTGGCGGATCCATACTACATGCATGAGTCCTTCTTGAGTCTCGGCGAGTTTGAACGTAAAGCTGCTAGGGACTACATCGAATACTTCATGGTAACGAATAAGGACAAGGAAACGATTCTCCTGCCTTATCATCCAATGTAAGTCATTGCCGGACAACCCTTTCGTACGTTTCAATCATTCCTTCGCACATATGGAGACTAATTTGACGTGTCTTTATTTTCCGCAGCAACGGGCGCGCCATCCTTATCGCTCTTTTCCCGCGAGTCTCCCACGCCGTGTATTTCGACTCGTCCAGAAACTTCGAGAAGAAAGACTACACCCACTGTCATGGTATTTTCACGGCAGATGTCCTCATCGGACTTGATCTCGAAGCCATCGCGTAAGTAGTAGACCGAAGGAGTTAAACGAGGAACACGGGAGGCAAGGTTTACCCAGGTTCGGCCCCTCTCGTGGAGGTAAAAGCCTACTCCTGCTAGATGTATTGAAGATCTCGATTACAAGGGTTTTGGAACTTGTCTAGCCCTAGCTCCCGAAAGGTTTCAACGTGATCTCTCTAGCCCCAGGGCTCGCCCTTTATATATAGGCGGAGGTCCGGGGCTTACATAAGAGTCCGGGTCGGGATAGCAATCCGAGCCCAACTCTCCTTTACTTGTTTCCTAAGTTATACCTCGAGGCGGTTTGCACATACCGCCTCTCACGGCGGGTCTTGGGCCGGCCCTTCCTTGGGCGGCTCTTCTTCTGGGCCTCTTGAGAACGCTCTGGCCCAACTAGCCTATCTTCAATAAAGATCCCCAGAACCCGGCCCTAAACGGGCGGGTCTCACCGAAAGATATTTCCCTGACATTAGCCCTCAGGTTGACTTGAACTGGTTCTGGACAACCTTGTCTTCATACCAAACCGTCTTTGACATTTGGCGAGTCTCCGCAGAACCCGCCACTTCTGAATATTTCGTAATTGTTTTTCTTTTAAACCTGTTCGCCTTGTGACGTCACCGAATCTTTAAAACGGATATTTCCATGACATCATCCATGTCTCAAATGAATCGATTAGGCACGAAAATCGGGGCGTCGGGGTACTGTAGATCCATAATTTCCGCCCCGACTCTTGAGCGTCCCATCCTCTTATAAGTACCCCCTCGGGTCATTACTTTATCATTTCCTCGTCTTCTTCCTCCTGCCGCCCAAACCGTCGCATCCTTGCGCCACCTCTCGAGCTCGCCGGCTATTGGAAGGAGAAGCAGCCCCGACGCACCGCCGTCGCCCGTGCGCAACCGCGCTGCGCCGCCGTCAATCCAGGTAATCCCTGTCCCTTTTCATCTCTCTTAGGGTTCCGCCATTGTAGAGCTTCAACTCCACCTCGGCTTCTCCGTGGCTGCCGCCGCCGGCCTCATCTTAAGGCTTCCTCGGCATGGAAACGGCGCCGTTGAACTCCCCTTTATCCCAGGAATCAAATCTGCGTTAGAATAGATCTAAGAAAAATCCATCAGTGATGACTTGCTGCGGCTGGACGAACAGTAGCATGAACTGCTCTTTTCCTTATTTTTACAGGCTTCTTGATCCAAAATTTCACCTTCCTCGGTAGAAAACTGTTATCAAAGGCTTAGTAAAAAAATTTCACCTCGCCAAGCAACTCTCACTTGTGGCGACTTATGTAAGCCGCCTTATATATTCAATGATTTCTCCAACCATATGTCTCAAGCCCTAGGAACATAATCCAACTGCCGTCTTTCATTTCTTGTAACATCCCTTACTTTGTGCCGAAAGCCGCTAACTCGACTCCTTGCTCCCTTAACTAGGATGACAAAGAAAACAATTGAATGCAACTGGGTTCCTTCTGAGATCACCAAAGATTTTCTCAAAAATGCCATTCAGACATGCATACTGAAAGGGGCTACTAACTGCCGACTTGCAAGAGGCGAATGTCCCCCAACGCCTTAAGAAGGAGAAGTTATTATATTCCTTGATCATGTGGAGAGGGGATTTTCCCCTCCCGGCTCCAAGTTCTTTAGGGACCTTCTGAATTTCTATGGGTTGCACCCACAAGATCTTTCCCCCAATTCAATTGTCAACATGAGCCAGTTTGTAGTGATATGTGAAGCTTATCTTCAGATAGAACCTACAGTTCTATTGTTTCGGGAATGCTTCTATGTCAACAAACAAACTGAAACCGCCCAAGGCCATCATCAAGAGCTTGGTGGCGTTTCTTTCCAGAAACGAAGAGGAGTCACCTTCCCCGGAGCTGATCTGCTAAGCCACCCCAAGGGCTGGGGCAAGTCTTGGATATACTGTAAGGCGCCTGTTCCTGAAGGAGAGCACCCATTGCCGGGTTTCAGGCCAGAGCGCTTGGATCACAAAAAGAAATACCCTCCCAGGCCTACACCCGCGGAACAAGCAGAGCTGAAACCTTGGATGGATAAGATATCTGCCTTGGCCGCCAACGGCCTGGAAGGTGCCGATTTAATCCGTTGCTGGCTATCATGGAAAATCCAGCCACTGAGTCTCCGGAGTAAACTGATGCATAAATACTCCGGTTTACAGGATCCACAAAGGATCAGCGCTACAGACATCTCCTTGTCATCTGTAATCAATCAGATGAGAATTATTGTTAACTTGCCAGACAAATACACTGGCGAGTTTGGATTGGCGCCTTTCACCAGTACTAACCCGCCACCAGCAGTAAGAAACTTTCAAGCAATCTTTCATTTTTCTGCTTAAACTTTCACATCATGAAAACCTTTTCTCTGATAAACCACAGGCGGATAGCTCCTTCTGGCAAGCAAGGCCGATGTTGAAAGAAATAGCTACGAAGGGCCAGAAGAAGACGGGGAAAAAAGCCATCGCTAAGAAGAAGAAGCAGAATACCATCAATCCTTTAGAGGTGGATCCGTCCATCTTAGAATCCTCTAAAGATGAGTCAGAGGCAAGTATATAACTTGAATCAATCTGTCTTTCATCTGCAACTTTCTGCTAATAATTTTAATCTGTAACTTTCCAGGACGAAGAAGAAGAAGAAGACCAGGATGAAACTGAGGTAACTTCGACCTTGTCTGACTTCGACATTCGTAACCCTAAGAAAAACAGAGTAGCTGTGAGAAAATACCCTTTTTCTCATCCTTTTTCTCGTTTGGACCCAAATTATTCATGGAAGACGTCTCAGCACGCCGAGCTCCGCCAAACTGATTGTGGCGGCTCTAGGACTGGTACGGGCGGGTCTGACGCCGATGTGGGCGGCTCTCATAAACGCCCTCGTGAGGTACTTCTTCACCCGACTCTTCTGTTTCCCAAAGCCGGCTTGTTTAAACGACCTCTTAATCCCGAAGATCCGGACTATCAGGACACATCCTCTGATGATGACGCCTCAGAGTCGCCAGTTACGACTTTTGTTATTAAAGCAGGGTAAAGATATGATCACCCTTATTCTCACTCCTCTTACATAAAGCAAAAGATAGTAGTTATTGTGATCTTTGTCGAAAATGCAGGGTTACCTCCAAGAAACTAAAACCCACAACTTCTGCCTCGTCTCCGCCTCCTGAAGGTTCTGAAGACCCGGCCAAAGACACAGAGGAAAGGGCCAATGATCCTCCTCTGCCAGATGTTTCCACCGCTCCAGAAACTCGGGTTTCTTTAGAACCAGAGATGGCAGCGCCGGCTGATAACATTGAACAACAACCGGATACTATTATCCCCTCCTTCGATATTGAAGAGGGTACTGTTGCTACTGCCACTGCCACCGCCCCAGACTCGTCGGCGGCTTTGGGCAAATCTTCCTTTGAAGCCATGTCTTCTAAAGAGAAGAATAAATTAGACTCTCCTCCTTGGAGAGCACTGATTTAAATGATCTTCATGAAGCCCTTCAGACTCGACTACTTGAGAGTCAGGAGATTGCCAAGACCTTGGCCAACAAACCAAAGGTGAGTCATAATTTACTTATGGCCCTTATTAGTCGCCCAAACCTGCATATTACTGATTTCATAGTTATATGAAGGTTTGTAAGCTTACATATTTGAAAATACGTAAATACACACATGCAGTCCCCAAGAGCCTGCTGTTTTCTTGAAACAGCCGGGTCTTACATGGAGCAAAGAACCACATGCTTATATAGAACAAAGAGCCAATTGTAGTCCCCAAGAACCGGTTGTCTTCTTGAAACAGCCGGGTCTCAGAGCAAAGAACCACATGTAGTCCCCAAGAGCCGGCTGTCTTCTTGAAACAGCCGGGTCTTAGAGCAAAGAACCACATGTGTCCAAGTCTTAAATGCTTCCAGCTATTCGATAATATTCCTTTGTAAAACTTCGGGATTGCATTAGCCCCCAAGTGCCATGTGGATTACTTGTAATCAATATGGAACTTCATCTGCATAAATAACTTGAACTTTTCCTTTCTTTCAGGTTCAAATAACTTCCCTTCACACCCAACTGGCTGACAGTCAGAAAGAGCTGAAAACTGAGCAAGAGCTGAGAGTCGCCGCTGAAGAAAGGGTGAAGACATTGGAGGAAGCCGCGTCTGAGGCGGCCACCAAGCTGGCTGCTTTGACCACTGAGCATGAGAAGGAGAAGCAGCTCCTTGTTCAACGTGCTAAAAACGCTGAAGGCCGCCTGAAGACTGCCTCCGATGAGCTCAGCGGATTAAAATTGCACAT
Organism: Elymus sibiricus; assembly: GCA_039707655.1. NCBI lineage: Eukaryota > Viridiplantae > Streptophyta > Magnoliopsida > Poales > Poaceae > Elymus > Elymus sibiricus. The sequence continues at coordinate 512,498,246 of CM077672.1, read as the reverse complement.
CCAGCAAATGAGCAGCGCCATCTTTGGTAAGTCGCCTGTTTATAATCCCTATTTTGATAATCTTGATAACTCTGACACTTTTCCCTTGCAGGTCCTAGAAGTGATAAACTGGCGAAAGAACCCGTAATGCAGCTCAAGGCGGCTTATGACTTCCTTGAACAGTTATACACTGGGAATCAGCGGGCTATTCAAGCTGCCTTCTATGGAAAAGAAAACCCATCCACCATCAAGGAAGTCCTGAAGACTTTATCCACTCTGCCTGCTCAGCTGCAGATCATGAAAGAGTCCAGCGCCCGCATCGCCACTATGCACACCATGGCCCGCGCTAAAGCTCATTATGAGGATTTAGAACTTTCAACTTTAGTTGGCGGCTTTCCCGAAACTTATAAGGGGCAAGCTCTTGATCAGCTCACCTATAATGCTTTGAAGAAGGAGACCTTTGTCCCTGCAAGCCAGTTGGTCCAAGAGATGAAGCTTACAAGGTTTCAGTCAGCCTACAGCGAAGACAGAAAACGCGTAAAGCCCGGTCCTCTTCCGCCTCTCGATCTTATTCCTGAAGGCCGTAAGGACGAGTTTGCTCCGGATATTGATTCTTCAGATCTTATTGATGATGGAGAAATTTTTGATGCTTTTGCCACTGTTGACTGGGCTGCCGATCAAGCCAAGACAGATCCTTCAACAGACGCGGCCCAAGCCGAAGGCAGCAAGACCCGGGAGTAAAACCGGAACCTTGAAAGTCGCCAGTTGTTTTAACTGCTTGTAATATATGTCTTGAACAATGATTCTGAAATGCCCTCTAGTGGCCTTTTGTAATAGACTTAGAAAAATATTCTGTTTAAATTCATACTGGCTTCCTTGGGAAGCAAGTCTGCTTCTTTTGCCCGAAGCTTCCTTATGAAAAGTTATTCTGGCTGCTTCTGGAATAAATTGAATCCTTTGACGCTGGCGGCTCTTGGCCAAACATCAAGACAGTCATAAAGCTTGATAAGATGTATAATTTTATTCTTAAAAAGTATTAAACCAATAACTAAAGCAGTCATGGCGGCTTATAACCAATAAACTTGCAGATGCTTAAGGTGTAGCCAATATAATACAACTGGCGGCTCTTGGCCAAATACGAACATTAAAAAGAGCTCATAAGAGAGGTCATCAAACTCTTTAAAGCAGTATATCCTAAATAAAAGCTTTAGCGAATTTCTAAAGATCGCAAAGCCCCCAGTATGGTGGCGACTCTTGGATCACCCCCAACCAGATCAGTTATTTCTTTTCCTGTGTGGTGGCGACTTCTGGCTTGCCAGTTAGTTCGGCCCATAAGGTTGATTATTTCAAGATGGTAAAGCCTTCTGGATTACCAGCAGGCAGCATCCCATCTAAATCGTTTGTGCCCGTACACGGATGAAGGTTCTGGATTACCAGTAACACAGCCCGTTTGTTAGGTCTTTTTCCCAATATGGCGACTTCTGGTTTACCAGTAAGTTTAGCTTCATAAGGGCTGAAGGTCCCAAGATGGTGAAGGCCTCTGGATTACCAGGAGGCTCAACCCACATGAGTCTTTTATGCCTGTACACGGATGAAGGTTCTGGATTACCAGGAACACAGCCCGTTTATTAGGTGCCTGTACACGGATGAAGGTTCTGGATTACTAGTAACACAGCCCGCTTATTAGGACTTTGACCCGATATGATGGCGACTTCTGGCTTACCAGTAAGTTCGGCCCATAGGGTTAAGTGTCCCATGATGGTGAAGGCTTCTGGATTATCAGGAAGCTCATCCGAAGTGGGTCTTTTGTTTCTGCACTTTCACAATATATGTATGATAAAGCACAAGTAATAATGTAATAAAACTTACTCATCATGTTGGATGGAAAACGACAGATACCCCAAATTTCAGGGTCGCCGGCTTTTACTCATTATTGATAATATATAGATGAGAGGTATGTACAAGATTCCCAGAGCCGGAACTCTAGGTGTAGTAGGGTCTCAGATGAGCTATGTTCCAGGGCCTGTTGGTCTCTTCTTCAGATGTTCGAGACTCCTTCCCAGGCCGGAGATCAATCAGATAATAAGACCCGTTATGAAGATTTTTGCTGACAACAAAGGGCCCTTCCCAAGGAGGCGAAAGCTTATGCATGCCTGACTGGTCTTGTATTAAACGAAGCACCAAATCTCCTTCTTGGAAAGTCCGGCTTCTGATCCTACGACTATGATAGCGACGCAGGTCTTGCTGGTAGATAGCAGATCGGGCGGCTGCCAAATCCCGCTCTTCCTCCAAGGCGTCCAGAGAGTCCTGACGAGCCAACTCATTATCCTCTTCAACATATGCTGAGACCCGGGGCGAGTCATGGCGGATGTCGCTTGGCAAAACGGCCTCTGCCCCATAAACCATGAAGAAAGGTGTGAAACCCGTTGATCTGTTGGGAGTTGTCCGTAAACTCCATAAGACGGAGGGAAGTTCTTCTACCCAACAGCCGGGTGTACGCTGAAGAGGAACCATAAGCCGGGGCTTTATTCCTCGAAGGATCTCCTGATTGGCGCGTTCAGCTTGCCCATTGGACTGTGGGTGCGCAACAGCCGCCACATCTAGTCTGATGTGCTCCTCATCACAGAACTGCTTCATGGCGCCTTTCGAAAGGTTTTTACCATTGTCAGTAATGATGCTGTGCGGGTACCCGAAACGAAAGATTAAATTTTTGACAAACTTAACAGACGTCTCTGCATCCAAATTGCTGATAGGTTCTGCCTCTACCCACTTGGTAAATTTGTCAACAGCCACCAAAAGGTGAGTCTTTTTGTCACTAGAAGCTCTGAAAGGCCCCACCATATCCAGCCCCCAGACCGCAAAGGGCCATGTGATAGGGATCATCCGAAGTTCCTGAGCCGGCACATGAGCTTGGCGGGCAAACCTCTGACAACCGTCACACTTCCTGACTATTTCCTTTGCATCAGCATGAGCCGTGAGCCAAAAGAAACCATGGCGGAAAGCCTTCGCCACCAATGATTTAGAGCCGGCATGATGACCACAGTCGCCGGAGTGTATCTCATTGAGGATATTCCGGCCTTCATCAGGCGATACGCAGCGCTGAAAGACGCCTGTGGCACTTCTTCGGTGCAACTCGCCATTGACAATGGTCATGGATTTGGACCTTCTCACAATCAGGCGGGCTTCAATCTCGTCAGCTGGCAAGACGCCACGAGTCAGATAATCCAAGTATGGGACAGTCCAATCCGGTATCTCATGGAGAGCCGCCATGAGCTGGGCCTCCGGGTCTGGGACAGCAAGGTCCTCCTCCGTTGGCAGTTTAACTGACGGGTTATGGAGCACATCCAGGAAAACATTTGGAGGAACCGGCTTTCGCTGCGAACCAAGTCGTGATAAAGCATCAGCCGCCTCATTCTGCCGCCGATCAATGTGATCCACCTGATAACCCTTGAAGCAACCAGCCACATTAGTAACAGCTTGTCTGTAAGCCGCCATGAGCGGGTCTTTAGAATCCCAAGTCCCTGAAACTTACTGTGCCACCAGATCAGAGTCGCCTAGGCACCTAACCCGGCTGAGATTCATCTCCTTTGCAATCCGGAGCCCATGGAGCAGGGCCTCATACTCTGCAGCATTGTTAGTGCAAGGAAACATAAGCCGCAAAACATAGCAGAACTTGTCACCTCGAGGGGAAGATATTATAACTCCAGCCCCTGAGCCTTCCAGCTGCCTAGACCCATCAAAGTGTATGGTCCAATATGTTTTATCCGGCCTTTCTTCCGGGGCTTGAAGCTCTGTCCAGTCATTGATGAAATCCACCAATGCCTTAGATTTGATGGCCGTGCGAGGCACATACTTGATCTCATGAGGTCCAAGCTCAATGGCCCACTTTGCAATTCTCCCTGTAGCTTCCCTGTTATGAATGATATCCCCCAAAGGGGCTGAAGATACCACCGTGATAGAATGCTCCAGGAAATAATGTCTCAGCTTCCGGCTTGCCATGAAAACTCCGAAGACCAGCTTCTGCCAATGTGGATAACGCTGCTTAGACAAAGTCAGGACCTCACTAACATAATAGACCGGCCTCTGGACAGGATACTGCCGGTTTGCCTCTTTTCTTTCCACCACCATTGCAACACTAACAGCTTTGTTATTTGCTGCAATGTACAGAAGCATCGGCTCCTTGGTGATAGGAGCCGCCAGTATGGGCGGCTCTGCTAGCTGCCTCTTCAGAGCTTCAAAGGCCTCCCCAGCAGCTTTGCTCCATTGGAAGTCGTCCGCTTTCTTCAGCATCTGATATAAAGGAATAGCCTTCTCCCCCAGGCGACTTATGAAGCGACTCAAAGCTGCAATACGACCCGCCAGGCGCTGAACATCATTGATGCACTTAGGCTCAGCCAGAGAGGTGATGGCCTTGATTTTCTCCGGGTTAGCTTCAATTCCACGCTCAGAGACCATGAAACCTAGAAGCTTTCCTGCAGGAACACCAAAGACACACTTGTCCGGGTTAAGCTTCATCTGGTAAACTCTGAGATTGTCAAAGGTCTCCTTGAGATCATCTAACAAGGTCTCTTGCTTTTCTGACTTGACCACAATATCATCCACATATGCATGCACATTGCGGCCAATCTGTCCATAAAAACAATTTTGCACGCAACGTTGATAAGTCGCCTGGGCACTCTTGAGCCCGAAAGGCATAGAAACATAACAGAAGGCGCCAAAAGGTGTAATGAAAGCCGTCTTCTCTTGGTCCTCCACTGCCATCTTGATCTGATGATAACCAGAGTACGCATCCAGGAAACATAACCTCTCACACCCCGCTGTAGCATCAATGATTTGATCAATGCGAGGGAGAGCAAATGGATCAGCTGGACAAGCTTTGTTAAGATCCGTGTAGTCAATACACATACGCCAAGTGCCATTTTTCTTCAGAACCAGCACCGGGTTAGCCAACCACTCCGGGTGTAAGACTTCTATGATAAACCCGGCAGCCAGAAGCCGGGCTATCTCTTCCCCGATAGCTTTCCGTCTCTCTTCATTAAAACGGCGAAGATACTGCTTGACAGGCTTGTACTTAGGATCCACATTAAGGTGGTGCTTGGCGAGTTTTCTCGGCACACCCGGCATGTCAGAAGGTTTCCATGCAAAGATGTCCTGATTGTCACGGATAAACTCGACGAGCGCGCTTTCCTATTTGGGGTCCATGTTGGACCCTATAGTGAACTTAGCAGAAGAGTTGCCAGGGGTAAATTCCACTTCCTTCGTGTCTCTGTGAGCCTGAAACTTGAGAGGCGGCTCTCCTTCTATAGAGGGCTTCTTGAGAGGCGTCATATCCGCCGGGTCTACATTGCTTGTGTAGATTTGGAGCTCCTCCGAGGCACAAGCCGTTTCAGCATAAGCAGCATCTCCTTCTTCACACTCCATGGCGATTTTCCGGTTTCCATGAACTGTGATTGGACCCTTGGGACCCGGCATCTTGAGCTTGAGATAAATATAACAGGGCCTAGCCATGAATTTGGCATAAGCCGGCCGCCCGAAGAGAGCATGATAAGGACTCTTGATCCTGACTACTTCAAACGACAATGATTCACATCTGGAGTTATCCTCTGATGTCCCAAAGGCCACGTTCAGCTTGATCCTTCCAACCGGGTATGCTGATTTGCCAGGTATAATCCCATGAAAAACTGTTATAGATGGCGTAAGGTCTTTCTCCGTCAATCCCATACGTCGGAAAGTGTCATAGTACAGAATATTGATGCTACTTCCGCCATCCATCAGAACCTTGGTGAGAGCATATCCTCCAACTTGGGGTGCTACCACAAGCGCCAGATGACCCGGATTATCTACTATGGGCGGGTGATCCTCCCTGCTCCAAGTAATCGGCATCTCTGACCATTTCAGATACTCTGGAACAGCCGGCTCTACCGCATTAACAGAACGTCTCCTGACCTTGCGCTCCCTTTTATCTGCACATGTAGTGAACACATGATACTGTCCACTATTCAACTGTTTAGGATTACTCTGGAACCCGGTCTGATTGTTCTGCTGTTGTTGAGAGTGTTGGCCGCTGTTGTATTGGTTTCCTTGAGGTTGCTGTCCACTGTTATTCCCCTGGAAGCCGCTACCAGACCCGCCCGGGTGGTGCGAATGTTGATGAAAGCCGCCAGGAGGGCCTCCACCAGGTGGTCCGAACCCGGGCCCGGAACCCGGTCCGTATCCGCCACCCCCGCCACCCGGCGGGTTCTGGAAGCGCTGAGCGAAAGCATCCATAATGTGACACTGTTCCCAAGTATGCCTTGCTGGTCTCTCTTTGGTACCGTGTTTTGGACACGGCCCCTTGAGGAACTCATCGAAGTTTTGTGGCTTAAAAGGTCTGTTACCAGAACCACCCTTCTGAAACTTAGCCCCTGCATTGGTATTAGCCACTAGCTCAGATCCGGCTTCTGGACCCTTACGCTTCTTATCATTGTTCTGCTGCTGACTCTTGCCACCAACAGGCTTTTTACCTTTCGGATCAGGAACCTCTGGCTCATCACCTCCTCGGTCCTTCGTAGGATCAAACTCAGCATACTTGGTGAGAGCATTCATGAGCTCCCCCATATCTTTGACACTCCGTTTGAGCCGCCCTAACTTCTGCGTGAGAGGCTCATAGTGGCAAGCCTTCTCCAGCACCAAAACTGCCTGAGGGGCGGAGATATTATCTGAAGAATGAATGATCTCTGCAACTCGGCTGACCCAATGGTGAGCCGACTCTCCCTGCCGCTGAACACAATGTTGAAGATCAATGATAGTCTTCGGACGCTTGCAGGTACCTTGGAAGTTTTTGATAAAACGTTCCCTTAACTCGCCCCATATCTTGATGGAATTCGGGGGTAAATTCTTCAGCCACGTACGCGCTGCTCCTTCCAACATCATGGTGAAATATCTTGCACAAGCCTGATCGCTGACCCCCTGCATATCCATGGCAAGCTCATAACTTTCTATCCACTGGGCCGGGTCCTGGTCTGGTGTATAACTGGACACCTTCCGCGGGCCCTTGAAATCCCTGGGCAGGGGTGCGCTGCGGAGAGCCGGGCTTAAGCAAGGCACTCCAATGGATCTTCCTGTTGGGGTGACTGTTGTAGTCACGACTGGCGCGGGAGCTGCCTCCTGAGCCGCGAGAGCCGCCGCATGAGCCGCCTCCTGATCCGCCGCGTGAGCCGCCGTATGTGCTGCGTGAGTCTCATGTACTCCGTGCCCTGGGATCATGGGATTTGGTGAATACGGCAAGCCCCCAGGCGCACCCCGATGATGGCGGGTGCTAGACACCGCAGGGCTTTCAGCGTGGCGGCTTCTAGTGCGGCTTCTGTTAGGAGCGGGTGTAGAATGCAGTCGCTCCCGGCTGTACGAATAATTCGCTTGCTGGACCACGGCGGTTTTCAGTTTTGCAATTGCGTTGCGAACCTCGATCTCAAGGGGCGTGTCTCCATTGATGGGCAGACGTGCCAGCGCCGTGGTAGCCGCGTAGAGGTTGTCCACAGGGTTCGTAAAGTGCCCTTGTGCCGTAAGCATCGGTACCTCTGGCCGCTCCCCATGATCCGCCGAGCGTCGGGTTCCCGGGTCAGCCGACCTCTGGGGAGTTCCTGTCGCTGGACCTCGAATGCGTTCCCCTGGCGGGGTGCTGAACTGCAGGGCCTGACCTTCAACCTCGGCCGCAAGCCGGCTCCGGTGTCGTCTGTGATGAACCGCGTCAGACTCCACCCGGCGCAGCTCCAGATGATAATTCTCCTATTGCAGACGCGCCGATTCTTCCCGTAACTCTCGTTCACGAGTCGCCAGACGGACGTTCTCCGCATCAATGCCAGCTTGAGCCTGTACCATCTGATCCTTGATCCTGACGATCTCTGCATTGAGCTCTGCCTGATTTTCCGCAGTGACCTGTGTGCCCAGCAGTGTAGTCAACGTAGCCGTCAATCCCACCAGGGTCTGTGCTGGCGAAACTCTTGACACCGCATTGGAGGTTCCAGCATCTGCTGCCGGGTCTGGTATATCAGCCGCCCCCGCCATGTAGACAACAGGGCGAGCGGGCGGGCTTAAAGAATCCTGCGCCGGCGAGTTCTGCTGAAAGCCCCCAAGATCCTCTTGGTGAAGAGAATAAAGCGACTCTCTGCCAGAGGAATAGCCACCATCAACGTAAGTCGCCGAGCCCTCCGTGGAAGCCGACGATCCAGAATACTCCACCCCTTGAGTGAAGCCAACGAAGACGTGCTCTCGCCTGGCGGGCTGCGTGTCCTGGACCGGCTTGAAGGTGTCGGTGAAGATATCCGGCCCAGATCCAGATCCGCCGGCCTGCACAGGAGCCGGAAGCCTAGGGGCGGCTCTCGCCACGGCGGGTTGCGCGCGGCGGGCCGTTTCAACGACCTCCGTGGAGGCGGCCGGCTTAGAGCCGCCGGCCTTCCCGATGAAGACATGGATTCCGCCAAAGGGGACCCGGTACCCGTACTCAAGAGAGTCGGCCTCGGGGCCCCAGCCTGAGTCGTCTATGAGCAGATTGCCACGGCGACTCTTGGTTATCCGGCCAATCACGTATCCCTCGAGTCCTTGGGGAGGACCCTTCGAATACTCAACACCACCATGCGATAGCCCCACGGTGGGCGCCAACTGTCGTGGTATTTTCACGGCAGATGTCCTCATCGGACTTGATCTCGAAGCCATCGCGTAAGTAGTAGACCGAAGGGGTTAAACGAGGAACACGGGAGGCAGGGTTTACCCAGGTTTGGCCCCTCTCGTGGAGGTAAAAGCCTACTCCTGCTAGATGTATTGAAGATCTCGATTACAAGGGTTTTGGAACTTGTCTAGCCCTAGCTCCCAAAAGGTTTCAACGTGATCTCTCTAGCCCCAGGGCTCCCCCTTTATATATAGGCGGAGGTCCGGGGCTTACATAAGAGTCCGGGTCGGGATAGCAATCCGAGCCCAACTCTCCTTTACTTGTTTCCTAAGTTATACCTCGAGGCGGTTTGCACATACCGCCTCTCACGGCGGTCTTGGGCCGGCCCTTCCTTGGGCAGCTCTTCTTCTGGGCCTCTTGAGAACGCTCCGGCCCAACTAGCCTATCTTCAATAAAGATCCCCAGAACCCGGCCCTAAACGAGCGGGTCTCACCGAAAGATATTTCCCTGACACCCACATAATGGATATTCTGGATGATGCTCTCCACGGCTTCAGCATGAGGGGTGGCCACATGGAGATCAGGAAACAAAGGAAGAACAAGCCGGGTTTCTCGCATAAAACTAACTTCTGCTCCATCCATCAACCGACAACAAGCAAGAACGATGGATTCTACCTCCTCCATCTCATGATGGAGTTCAGAAGGGATCACCAACATCTTCGCTTGACAACAAGAAACGATGAACATATCCACAAATGGGCAGAATCCTTAGGACACGAACTGGATTATAAAGTCAGAGATGACTTCTTTCGCATCCAGAAGGACATTGCACCGATCATCATGAAAGAAGTTGTCGAAGAGAAGGGGATGTTCCACCACGGCCCTATATCGCGAGCTGACGTCAGAACTCGCATAGGCATGCAACGTCAAGACCTGACGCCGTTCACGAAGATAGGGTGCATCCTCCCGGATATGGATGGGTGGAACTTCCAGTGATTGACGATGCCGATGATGATGTGTTGGTTGAACTTGTAGTTTCTGTAGCGATGAAACTTTGTGATGTCAACGGTCCTGCTGAACTTGCGTAACGCTAGTTTGTTAGTTTGGGTACGATGACCTGCGTACATCTAGTTAATTAGTTTGGGTACGGTGAACCTGCGTTGATTAATTATGTTTACTATATGTTGCATCTATTAGCTAACTCTTTCTTTTCGTGTTGCTCAAATATATTATGTTGCATATTATTGTTGAATTCGCTTGATGAAGATGCATCTCTAACAGGTACATAGGTCCTTGATGGCGAAGAAGTGCTATGTCGTGTACATAGGGAGGGTTCCGGGAGTGTACGATGAGTGGCCTGAGTGTCAGGCCCAAGTGTCATGGTTCTCGGGCGGCAGCCATAAAGGGTTTGATAGCAGACAAGAAGCAGAAGCTAGTTACTTGAGGTTCACGCTAGCGCGAGAGAGGAATCACAACCGGTGCCTCATGTACTGCATAATTCCGCTCTTACTCATAGTGATAGCTCTTCTCTTCTATATCATCGTTTTAGATGGATGATGAAACATGTGTATGGGATGACGATGTAGTTGCATGTATTCGAGACATATCATAACTTGTATCGCTATTTCGAGATCGATGATGATGAGAGACATCATTTGTGTTGGATGATGATGGCATGATTTGCTGAGAATATTTGCATGTGTATGATATGATGAGACTATTGTGTGTATGATATGACAGGCTATTGTATAAACCTATTAAAAAACAGAGAAAAAATGCTTCAGAAAAAAATTACAGACAATAGTAACAGTAGCGCGGAGTATGTGTGTAGCGGTAGCGCTGCCTTAGCAGTAGCGCGTGTTAAATAGGCGCGCTGCAGCTTTTAGCAGTAGCGAGGTTCACCTAAACGCGCTACTGCTAAACTCTGTTAGCAGTAGCGCGGGTGGAACAATGCTACTGCTAATAGTTAGCTGTAGCGCCGTAGCAGTAGCGCGCCCACCCGCGCTACTGATATTACAAAACCCCGCGCTACTGCTAGGGTTTTCCCTAGTAGTGAGTGCCAGCTAGGGATTTCCTATTATGACCGTTGGGTTGCCAACACACCTTACCTACCACACCAGTTTAACCTTCTGGGCCAGGAATCACCCAAAGCACCGAAAAAGTAAAACATTAAGTGGGGAAGCCACATTAAACGGCTTCGATTAGGATGAACCAATCACATATCAATTTATAACGCGCGGGGGACCCTCTGGTCAAGGGGCGCTACCACTCTTCGGCTACAGCCGGAATGTTCATGCCCCCAAACCAAGTGACTGGATTTTCCCACCAATTGCCATGGTACCTTCACTTGGCCCCTCTATAGGTGTGTGCAAGTGAGGGGTTAAACAACTTACTAAGCCACACCCTACCCATATAGGGACATGTGGTAGCACGCTCAAGTTTGGAGATAATGGTAACAAGACCTTATCTATGATCGACTCTGGAGGCTTATATTTCTTGCAACTTGTTTGCACAATTATTTATCATGGTCAGTACCAAAGTAGGGCTACAACCCTAACATGCTCGAACATGTTCAAAAATATGACCATGCCCCAACATGGTTGAAACTTTTTTGGTCACGCTACTACGTGACGGTTTTCTTCCTGCAAGTTAGGCAAGATAAGCAATAGCATGTATATAACAGGAGAAAGGCATAATATAACATCTTGCCATGAACTTTCTGATTTATATCAATAATTATGTTTTGATGCAAACATGACATATCATGCACATGCCTTATATTGAAATAGCTACCATAACACTGCATACATTCTAGCAAGCAAACATACATCCAAACACCATATCCAAGTCGAAAACATCCTTGCCTTGATCAGAAGAAGCAGATGGTGACTCCGGAAAATCTTCAGAAAAGTTTCCCCCTCCTTTTTCTATATAGACATAAAACAAATGAACCACATAAATTCAAAACAGTACAAAAAAGTTTTTGGAAAAAATCTCATATAAACACTAAAATAAACTAGATGAAAAATTAAAATTTTCAGAAAAAGAATCACTCAAAAAGGAGTTAAAATGAAGGAGTTAAGGTTCGGCGAAGGATACTTAAACTGTGCCCATCTACTGTTTTATTAAATTAGATTAGAAGAAAACGGTTCGGCTAGAAGTACATATTTCAGCAAGGAAGACGTATTCTGAACCGGTATAAAACGTAAATAAAATATAATGAGACCCTGATAGGTGGGACCCACCTGTCTGTTTGAATTAGGCCTAATGGCGCCTTAATCCAGAGAGAGAATGGTGGTCGCCGGCGATGAACGGCGACGCGACTGGGGATGGCGACCGTTCGAGACGAACCAGGGGACCGTCCCGTGGCTATTGGTGGTGAAGTTGGTCACCGGAGATGACTGTAGCATCGTCGGCGACGGCTCCAGCAAGCATACGCGGCGGAGGAAATTGATCTCCTTCCTCGCTTCTGCAAATGTCAAATTGACGGCTGTTTTAGATGCGGGGGAAGATGAAGAGGATACGGTAAAAAAGGAGAGAGGCGGAGGTGGCTTGTGGACGAGGCAAGCTTCCAGTCAAGAGCGGAGGCGCTTCCAGCCAACGACCTAACCAGGCTCGATTAGGTGGCTGGGATGGGATGTAGATTAGAATGGAGAGGAAGGTGTGCGTATGCAGAACGTGGCTCGAGTTACGCTTAAATAGAGGCGAGCGACATGGCCGGTGAGCTCGTCTCACGGCACAGTCGTGCATGGCGGTGGAGAAGGACAAGCTCGACGGGGCCATGTCGGCAATCAACCAGAGGCTGGATGCGACCTCCCCTGGGTGATGGCTGGGCTGGGGATAAGGTCGAGCAACGCAGCCATTGCATGCTCTCGGGCGGCGGCTAACAGCCGGGGCTACCGGCTATGGCGGGGTGTGCTGGCGGCTCAGATGAGCTCCACCTGGTGAGCGGGCATGTCGGCAGGCCGATCATGGCGTCGGGGTGACTAAGGAGAGCGTGTCCAGAGCATGGTTTTCACACTCTGGTGCACTGGAGGTGCACCGCCTCCCTGTAGAGTCCCTGACCGAATTGTGGCTGACATGTGGGACCAAGGTAGTTGCATGGTAGGTGGACCGGATGACTAAATTAAGAAGAGACAAAGGAAGTTCAAGATTTTACCAAAACATGCCATTTTCAATTCTGGACAGAAGTGTTTGACAGCGGTATGGGCATTTTGCAAGGAGTTGAGTCACTTATAGATAGAGTTGCTGGAATTTTTACAGATTTTTATGAGCTAGGAAAAAGAATGCTCCTTCACAAGCTTTAAATCTGCCTCAAAATTCAAATGATTTAATTTTGAACAGGTGAACAATCACTAGTAGAAAACAGGGCATTAGTCCCGGTTCCTAAGGGCCTTTAGTCCTGGTTCTGCAACCGGGACTAAGCAATCGGGACTAAAGGCCCCACTTGATTAAAGGAGCTCCACGTGGCTGCTGTGGGGTGCCCAGGCAGGAGGACCTTTAGTCCCGGTTGGTAACACCGACCGGGACTAAAAGGCAGCCACGCGTCAGCACCTGCCAAGCGCTGGGGTTTTTTTTTTTTTTTAAATGAGGGGTTTAGGGTTTTGGATGGTTTAGGGGTTTCATATTGTGTTTCCCCCTTTTCTTTTTGTGTTTACCATTCAATTTTTTTACATTTAGGGTTTTCGTTTTTATTTTACGTTTTCCATTCAACTCACGCTAGCTACTACATATATCAATGAAGGAACCATTACACAAATCGTCATGAATATAGAGAGAAGTGACCTCTCTTTCTCCGTGCTTGGTCGAACAACAAGTTTTCGTATATCTATTCGACGCTACTACGTATAGTACACGTTCATGCATATATACAATGTAACATCTCTTACGATCCCTAATATCTAATTACCAGCATTCACTACCAATTCTTGATGGTATTCTCCGGTTTTAGCTATGATCTCTTGAAGGAAGAAACCCGCCAATTCCTCTTGAATTGCTCGTATGCGAGCCTTTGGTAGGAGTTCGTCCCGCTTCCGTTCGATCTAATTTAAAGAAGGGGGTCAATATATATATATGAATGAAACTCAACACAATTGATGGTAATAAAATAAATTTGTGAATATTGTTTACGTACTTCAAGTTTTTCAAAAATCTGCCCATCTCAGAGGTCCTCTGGCGAATGAACTTGCAAACGTAGTATCCACATAAGTTATTCCCAGATCCCTGCCTCGAGCACTTTACGAGAATAGAGTTCAATCAAAATAATAATCAAGCATGATAGTGGTATTGAAACTAGAATCAAAGAGATGCGAGGACCTAGCTAGTACTACTTACACTGAGTTGTTCAAATCGTAGCTCCTCTCTCCATTCACCCCTAACCTGCTTGGTGAACTCTTTCCAAACCCTGCCCGGCAAAGAAAATGAATAAAGGAGTTATTAATTACTTGATATCAGGAAATGAACGATAGTTGCCGATATAGTGCGATAATGATTGAAATTACCTCTGAAGAATTTTTTTCAGGTCCGCCCACCTCTCAGGGTCTTTACGTAACGAGTCCATGACAAGTACTTTTCCTGCGTCAAACTGAATGACTAGCAGAATAAAGCGGAACCTGCGCACGCATAGCTCATCAATTACACTTAACATCGAGTAAGCGAAACAGAATGATGTGTACAAGACAGTATAACACTCACTGGAAGTTGTAAGGAAATAGTATTTCCCTTTTGGTTTGTTGTTTAATTAACGCCCTTAGCAAGTTCTTCTCTGTATCCTTGGGGTTCCATTTTATCGTAGCTTCATGAATAGTATTTGGGTTAATGAACCCAATGTCATAGATTTGTCCTCTTTTGCATTCGAGGATCTTCTTTCTGCATAATATATATAGTGAGGATAATTATACATGCAATGAACGAGCTGAGCTAGAGACTTAATTACAGAAATGATACTTACAAACAATAGCAACTGACGATAGATTTGTCGATGGCGTCTTGATTGTATAACTGAAATAATTCTTCAAAATCAATGAAAATCTCCTCGTCTCCATTGAAGTAATGCTCATCTTTAATTCCCGCAATGATATAGTTGCTCCCTTGCTTTGAGGCTTCCAAGTACCAGTCATGCAATCTTCGCATCATCGTTGGTAGATGCGGGAGCTCCTCAGGTCTGACGAGAGGCTTCCCGTGCTCGAATTTAAAGGCTAACTCAGCCATTTCGAACTGTACCTCATCGCCTAAGTAATCACCAAGAGTGAAACCAGGATCAGCGGCCGCTACCCCCAGATCATTAGCGATATCGGTAAACACCTTGAGCGGGGGGCACGATTGGTTTTTCTGTTCGCCGAGCTGGGGAATTATTTTCCCCCTTGCACTACTGCTACTTCCCGACCGCTGCTGTGGATCTCTATATGACTTTACAATATAGCGGTCATAGTTTGATAACAGCGGAGGCGGTGGTGGTTTTATAGGTTTTCCAGCAAGCGCCTCGCATTTACCGGATCTATTTTCTCTGTTGGATCTTGACGGGTCGGTGCAAGCTGGCATTTCATGTCGGCAGCCACGATCTCCTTGGTTTCCTCCTCAGTCATGTCGTATGGTAACTTGGCAGGAGCCTTCTTGACGCTACCTGCTCTGGATTTTTTCGCTGTTGTACTACTAGCCGCCAGAGCGGCGGCGGATCTCTTTGGCCGGTGCTGAGGCGGCAGAGGAGGCGAAGTCAGCTGACGCGGCGGATTCTGCTGAGGGGCCTCCTCCGACGGAGTCCGCCGACGCGGCGGAGACAGCTGAGGTGACAGAGTGTGCTGACGCGGCGGAGATGGCTGAGGCAGCGGAGACGGCTGAGGCAGCGGAAATAGAGCTGGACTGTGAGGAGTCTACTGAGGGGCCTCCTCCGGCTGAGTCTGCTGACGCGGCGTCCAGTATGGAAGCACGATGTGTTCCTTTCTCCATAGAATGGTAGTCCTTATGGCATCTCCCAGATGAGTCTCCCCTTCACCTGTAGGGTACTCAAGCTCCAGCTGCTCAAATCCGTTGGTAACTTCATCCACCCCGACAACAGCATAGCCATCTGGAATCGGAGAGCAATAGTAAGTTCCATCAGGTACAGGAGGTAAGGCATAGCCGACCGCCACCTTCCAGGTTATGTTCATGCATTTTGCATGTAGATCACAATGTTCCCTCTCCGTGATATCATCCACGGGGTAGCGATCAGGAGCCGTGATATCATCTATGGGCGGCCGAACGAACTCCGTGGAAATCACGCTGCTTTTCCGCTGAGATGGTGGGGTAGCTCCGTGGGAAGTATCGAATGAAGGATCTTCGTGCCGCTGAGATGATGGGCCGATAGCTCGCTGGCTGTTAAGTGCCTCTATTTGCTTCTCCTACAACGCTAATCTTTCTTCTACCTTCTGCAGCCGGTCTGCATCCTCTTTCTTCTTTCTCTCTCGGCTTCTATAAGTGTCTCTGCTGTCGGGAAACCCAACCTTCCACGGAACGGAGCCTGATGTGCCTCGTGTTCGTCCAGGGTGTTCATGATTCCCGAGGGCGCGTGACAGCTCGTCCTTCTCTCTGTCGGGATGGAACTTCCCATCCTGCACGGCCTGGATTGCATCCTGAATGTTTTTGACGGGTGTTGCAAGTTGAGCTTTCGTATAAACACACTTCCCTGTTTCTGGGTGCAAAGTTCCCCCATGCCCGAAGAACCAAGTCCTTGCCCGTTCGGGCCAGTTCAATGTCTCTGGATGGATCCCTTTATCAAGCAGGTCGTTCTCAGCTTTGTCCCACGTAAGCCGGCCAACCTTGTAGCCACCTGACCCCGTAACATGGTGATATTCCTTCTTTATCAGTGACCTTTTCTTACCTTTCTCCGATGTCTTGTACGCCACAAATGCGGGCCAGTGATCTTTCATCTTCTCGTATTGATCGGTGAATGTTGGAGTCTTCTCTTTCAGGACAAACTTTTCGTGCAATCTTTTCTTCCAGTTCTTTAATTGTTCGGCCATCTTCTTAAGAGCCCACGCCTTGACTTTTCGCTCTACAACATTGCTATTTGGATCCACCACTGGCGGTATGCTGAAATTTGTCATGAGCGTATTCCAAAGATCATCTTTGGATCTATCGTCGACATAAGAAACTCCATCGTCCGCCTTTGGCTTATTCCATTCTTGAATGCTGATCGGGATGCTGTCCCTAACAACAACTCCGCACTGACTTATAAATCGGTTTGCGGTCCGCTTGGGAGCAGTCGGTTTGCCATCTGCAGCGATTTCTTCGATCGTGATCCTTTCATTCTCGCCCAACCTTTTCTTCGGGCCTCGTCTCTTTACAGAAGGTTGGCTCGATCCGGAGGGCTAAAAGAAGAAAGAAGCGTTAATATATGTACATACAAATCAATTAATGCATCTAGTCAGCAGACTTAATTAATATACCTCGCCGGACTTTGCAATAGTTAAGGCTCCAACACCGCCGGAGCCGTCATCTTCTCCCTCAATTCGATCACCGGAGCCGTCATCCTCTCTTCCCTCACCATCAGAGTCGTTGAGAAGCTGTGAGGTGATATCATCACCTCCGTCGCGGATTATATCCCCCAACATCTCTTCTTGTTCTAAGTCTCTGTCGTGTTCCATAGTTTCTGCAAATATTACAACATGGCAATATACAACCATGAGAGATAAGCTGTTTTTCAGACTTAATGAAATCTGGGAATGCAAAACAGTAACATTATGATGACAACTTGAGAGCAAGATTGAGTCATGCTACAGCAACTTTACATGGCAACCAAGGGCATGGCATCAAAGTACACATTACATAGACCAAATCACAAGAAGGAATCATATGCATATGAGCAATGGATTAGTGGCAAACATCATGCAAAGTTGACAAGTTTTATAACAGTCAGTTTCAGACTTAGTAGTTTTTCAGCAAGTGTAAAACAAAGTTTATTCATTAAATACCAGCAGCAAATAGACATTAAAATGCACCAAACACATGTACAAAGTTTATTCATGTCGATCATCAGGGACGACTCCTCCGGCGATCGTCGGGGACGACTCCTCCGGCGATCGTCGGGGACGACTCCTCCGGCGATCGTCGGGGCCTCCTCCGGCGATCGTCGTGGACTCCTCCCCCCTCATGTCGAAGTTATACCGAAGTTATCGGGGTTATGTTTTAACGACCCCCCCTCATGTCGAAGTTATACCGAAGTTATCGGGGTTATGTTTTAACGACCCATCCCCCCCCACTCATGTCTAAGTCAATGAACAACATGAAAATTTCTAAGTCAAGGAACAACTCTGAAAAATTTTACATGTACGCCTACAACATGAAAATTTCAAAGTGATTGCTAAACTGTTTGCTAAACTTTTATGCTTCATTTATATGAAGATCAATTATCGAATATAACTATGTTCGCGATATGAGGCATTGGACATTATCTAGAATCATATCTGATGAGTCATCCTATCTTTCGGGAGAGGATACTTTGCGGACCACCTTTCTCATGCCTGTCTGACGTGCAAATCATGTTTTCATATGCCTCAAAATCAAAGGGAAATCTCCTCTCACAACTCTCCGCGGTGCCCAACAATCTGAAATCATTCACTAATATTGATGTTGGACTCAACTAAATATGCACTCCAAAGTCCAATCAACTATATAAGCCTGCGGTGATCAAACACATACATGTTACAAAAATTTCTATGTTCACAAAAATATATAAGCCCGAGGGAAATTGAACGGCGGCGGCTCACACAGCGGGGGCGGCGTTGCAGCGAAGTTATACCGAAGTTATCGGGGTTATATTTATACAACAAATGGACACCTTTTGTCGAACAACGGAGGGACGATCAGGGACCAACAGCTCCAACGTCGACGATCACTCCACGGAGATGCAACACCACAAATCCTGTAATTCCACCGAGTGAAAAAAAAAGTAGGTCACCACAATTTTGTTCTTCAATTTGTTTTAGCAAGATCATCATGATGAAGTAACCACTCATCATATGCAAATTTTAACATTTGTTTCTCTATCTAAAAAAACCTAAAAAAAATTCTCTTCCATCTCATCTCATCTTCACAAAACAATATGATGCTGATGCAATGCTTATGGGATGAACATGATGCAAACAATAACTAAGGAAAGTGTTTGTAATACCCCAAATTAATAAAAGGTTTTTTCGAATAATATTTTGATAGAAATAATTTTTGCTAATTAAATGGGTATTTTAATAATTTCAGAGTCATTTCTTCTACTTTCTTCTTCCTCCTGACAGAAACTCTTTTATTACTCATGAAATTCAGTAGGAATTATTTTCATAATAAAAATTGCTCCAAAATAATTATTTATTAGCATTTTCAAACTCTACAATGCTCCTGTTGCACTGCAACTATTTCAAATAAATTTTATAAAATTGCCAAAAAAAATTGGGAGACTCCCTTAGTCCTATAGTTAACTTTTATGCAAAAACCCATCCAAGTGTTTTTAAAATTTTGCCCTCAGCACCATCTGTACAATTCTGGTCCAGATCCAGCTTTGAACTACAACCCTAATTTTTCTTGCTCAAATCATTCTACATTTTTTACACCTTGTAGTCCATCCTACCAAACACTTAAGTCCAGAAGATTAGCTTCATTTTCCTCTTGTAAGATCATCAAATGTTTCCCTCAAATTCTGGTCCAGAACTAAAATTCTTCCAAACTTGCACTAGCAAGTTTTCTCTTTTCACAAACCAACTCCACCATCATCTCTACCATCCAAAGAGACCTCAACCTGCCAATTCTCAAGCCCAACAAATTTCCTAGACCACATTATCTTCTGTCGAACACCTTGAGTGCATGATAAAAAAAATTCAACCTCCTGAACCATCACATGGCACTAGCCTATTTTGCCAAACCAGCATGTCTACCTATGATACCATCTAGCCATGTGTCACCTTGCCAAAATTTAGGCCATTCGGGTCACTCTAGATGCCAGTGGCATTTGGCCGAGCGCACTGAGTGTGTGCCAGAGCGCCCGCCCTGCACCCCGACGACGCCCGAGTCGCTGCCGCTGCCCTGCCGCCCTTCCCTGGCCTCCTCGATTCTCATATCCACTCCACCGTCCCTCAAAGACCTCCTAGAACGGCCAAAACGGCCGAAGGTGGTTGCCTTCGCCGTCTCCGGTGAAACCCACCGCCGCGTCGGTTCGGTCGATCACGAACTAACGAGAACTTCCCTCGCCTCATTATCTTCTCCAGTAGCTCCCCCTCGGTCCCATGGTCCCATCCCAACCCTCAATTGTGCCAGAAAGGGCTCTTGGGCTGCGCGGGCGGCCGGCGTCGGGGTCGGCGGCGTCGGCGTCGGCGCCCAGCAGGGGGGGGGGGGAATAGGAGGAGGAGGAGGAGGAGGAGGAGGGGATCGGGGCGGCGCTCACAGCGAGGAGGCGTCGGCGACGACGTCGGGGCGGCGCATCGAGGCAAGGAGAGGCGATGGAGAAGTTTGGAGGAGGAAAATTTTCGCTAAGTCCTTGCGGTTTATATAGCCCGAGCTTTAGTCCCGGTTGGTGGCTCCAACCAGGACTAAAGGCCTACCTTTAGTCCCGGTTGGAGGCACCAACCGGGACTAAAGCTAAGTTTCAGCAGCCCAAAGGGCGCGAAACCCAGGCCTTTAGTCCCGGTTGGTGGCACTTACCGGGACTAAAGGGAGGCCTTTAGTCCCGGTTGGTGGCACCAACCGGGACTAACTCTGTTTTGGGTTTTAGACCATTTTAGGATATTTTAGTTTTAGTTTTCTTTTAAACAGTTTCAAAAACAGTAGCATACATGCCTAGTTTTCATTTAATTCTTTTTGCTATTAAAGTTTTTAACAAAAAATACTTTATGAAAATTTTAGTTGCAGAAATTTTATATAGTTTTAAGTTAATATTATTTTGATCATAACTAGAGTTTTATAAAAGCTTTTTAGTTGATTCTTTTTGCTATTGAAGAATATTATAGTTTTGTTTTAGTTGGTCATAACTAAAATTCTAGCATGTCACAAATGCCATATGTGATGATCTTGCCAAGTCTCATGGCTTGGAGAACAAGATAACATCATCAAATTCCCTCGAAACCATCTCTGTCCATTTTCTAATTTGAGCAACTTAACATTGCTAAACATGTCCAAATGAGCTCAAACTTGGTACACCTGCTAAAAGGGTCTAAATATTTGCATTGATTAACTCCTCTGTATAATTAAAATACTAAAAGGATATGAATAATTGAAATTTCATTACTTAATAAATAATTATTCTAAAATCATGTTTCAAATGCCAAAATGCCATAGCTAGCTCTTACAAAGATTCCCTCCGGTTTGTCCGAAGTAGCACTTTCCTGCTATAAGTCCGGAAACTCACAGTAGAGAGAAAGTGATGGCGGTGAAGCCGGTCACATTCAAGAGTGGGATCTTTTGGGGTATAAAACTATTTCTTCGCGTGTGTCCCTTGCTTATTGCGCCGTAACCATGGATAATCTTCATCATTTAATAGGATGCTTGGGTCAGTCTTCACTGTGAAGGGAGGAATTTCAAGAAACTTTTCATAATCTTCTGACATGTCTGTCTTGTCCTCCACTCCCACAATGTTTCTTTTCCCTGAAAGAACTATGTGGCGCTTTGGCTCATCGTATGATGTATTCGCTTCCTTATGTTTTCTTTTTCTTGGGTTGGTAGACATGTCCTTCACATAGAAAACATGCACCACATCATTGGCTAGGACGAATGGTTTGTCTATGTACCCAAGATTGTTGAGATCCACTGTTGTCATTCCGTACTGCGGGTCTACCTGTACCCCGCCTCCTGTCAGATTGACCCATTTGCACCGAAACAAAGGGACCTTAAAATCACGTCTATAGTCAAGTTCCCATATCTCCTCTATGTAACGATAATATGTGTCCTTTGCCCTATTTTTGTTTGCTGCATCAAAGCGGACACCACTGTTTTGGTTGGTGCTCTTTTTATCTTGGGAGATCGTGTAAAATGTATTCCCATTTATCTCGTACCCTTGGAAAGTCAATACAGTCGAAGATGGTGTCCTGGCCAACAAGTACAGCTCATCTCCAACAGTGGTGTTACCCATGAGATGTGTTTGCAACCAACCGCCAAAAGTCCCCATGTGTTCACGTGTAATCCAGTCGTCAGACTGCTCCGGGTGTTTGGAGCGTAAAATATTCTTGTGTTCATTGATATACGGGGCCACCAAGGTAGAATTTTGTAGAACTGTGTAGTGTGCTTGCGCCCAAGAATGCCCGTCCCTACATATTATTGCTTTTGGTCCTAGCGTGCCTTTTCCACCCAGTCTCCCCTCATGCCGCGATTCAGGAACACCAATCGGCTTAAGGTCAGGAATAAAGTCAACACAAAACTCAATGACCTCCTCTGTTTCGTGGCCCTTGGAGATGCTTCCTTTTGGCCTAGCACGGTTATGAACATATTTCTTTAAGACTCCCATGAACCTCTCAAAGGGGAACATATTGTGTAGAAATACAGGACCCAGAATTGCAATCTCGTCGACTAGGTGAACTAGGACGTGCGTCATAATATTGAAGAAGGATGGTGGGAACACCAACTCGAAACTGACAAGACATTGGACCAAATCATTCTGTAACCTTGGTAGGATTTCTGGATCGATTACCTTCTGAGAAATTGCATTGAGGAATGCACATAGCTTCACAATGGCTAATCGAACATTTTCTGGTAGAAGCCCCCTCAATGTAACCGGAAGCAATTGCGTCATAATCACGTGGCAGTCATGAGACTTTAGGTTCTGGATTTTTTCTCTGCCATATTTATTATTCCCTTTATATTCGACGAGAAGCCAGACGGGACCTTGATACTGAGTAGGCATTCAAAAAAGATTTCCTTCTCTGCTTTGGTAAGAGAGTAGCTGGCAGGACCTTGATACTGCTTTGGATGCATGCCGTCTTTTTCGTTCATACGTTGCTGGTCCTCCCGTGCCTCCGGTGTATCTTTTGTATTCCCATACATGCCCAAGAAGCCTAGCAGGTTCACGCAAAGATTCTTCGTCACGTGCATCATGTCCCAAAATATAGATTTCTTCTTCCACATGGGTGCGTGTCCGTCAGCGTCATTTGGAACAGATTATCCGCCAAGACCCTTTCCAAAGATTGCTTTTAAATCCTTGACCATATCAAATATATCATCACCAGTACGGGGGACAGGCTTCTTCCGGTGATCGGCCTCACCTTTGAAATGCTTGCCTTTCTTTCTTAAGGCATGCTTGCTCGGAAGAAATCGACGATGTCCCAGGTACACATTCTTCTTACATTTGTCCAAATATATACTTTTAGTCTCATCTAAACAGTGCGTCCATGCGTTGTATCCCTTGTTTGACTGTCCTGAAAGGTTACTAAGAGCAGGCCAATCATTGATGGTTACAAACAGCAACGCTCGTAGGTCAAATTCCTCCTGTTTGTGCTCATCCCACACACGTACACCTTTTATATTCCACAGCTGTAAAACTTCTTCAACTAATGGCCTTAGGTACACATCAATGTCGTTGCCGGGTTGCTTAGGGCCTTGGATGAGCACTGGCATCATAATGAACTTCCGCTTCATGCACAACCAAGGAGGAAGGTTATAGATACATAGAGTCACAGGCCAGGTGCTATGATTGCTGCTCTGCTCCCCAAAAGGATTAATGCCATCTGCACTTATACCAAACCATAAGTTCCTTGCGTCACCTGCAAACTCCGGCCACTTTCTCTCGATTTTCTCCACTACGACCCATCAGCGGGTACTCTCAACATCTCGTCTTTCTTACGGTCTTCTTTGTGCCATCCCAACAACTTGGCATGCTCTTTGTTTCTGAACAAACGTTTCAACCATGGTATTATAGGAGCATACCACATCACCTTGACAGGAACCCTCTTCCTGGGGCGCACGCCCTCAACATCACCAGGGTCATCTCGTCTGATCTTATACCGCAATGCACCGCATACCGGGCATGCATTCAAATTCTCGTACTCCTCACCGCGGTAGAGGATGCAGTCATTAGGGCATGCATGTATCTTCTGCACCTCTAATCCTAGAGGGCAGAGAACCTTCTTTGCTTCGTACGTACTGTCAGGCAATTCGTTATCCTTTGGAAGCTTCTTCTTCATTATTTTCAGTAGCTTCCCAAACCCCTTGTCGGATAAACCATTCTCTGCCTTCCATTGCAACAATTCCAGTGTGGTACCGAGCTTTGTGTTGCCATCTTCGCAATTTGGGTAAAACCGTTTTTTGTGATCCTCTAACATGTGATCGAACTTCAACTTCTCCCTTTCACATTCGCATTCTCTCTATGCATCAACAATGACCCAGCGAAGATCATCAGCGGGCACATCTGGTGCCTCTTGATCTTCGGCTTCCCCCGTTGCAGTATCACCGTATTCAGGGAACATAGGATAGTTGTCATCATCCTCTTCTTCTTCATTGTCTTCCATCATAACCCGTCTTTCTCCGTGCCTGGTCCAACAATTAAAGTGGGGCATGAAACCCTTCTCAAGCAGGTGGAAGTGAAGGATTTTCGAGGAAGAGTAATCCTTCGTATTCTCACAGACAACACATGGACAGTACATAAAACCATTCTGCTTGTTTGCCTCAGCCACATCGATAAAATTATGCAGGCCCGTAATGTACTCGGAAGTGCATCGGTCACCGTACATCCATTGCCGGTTCATCTGCATTATGTAATTAAGTATATCAAAAACCATTACAGAACATCATGAATAGAGAAATGACCAAATTAATACAAGTTCACCATCACATTAAAACCAAAGTACAGTAGTGATCAAATGTTATTACTGCAAAAATAAATACATAAAGTTCATACATAGTTCTCATAAAACAACATACAACTATGTAAAACATTTAAATGCAACAACAAATGCGATCAAAATCGCAACTAAGGTAACAACTGATCGAAAAGCATAATGATACCAAGCCTCTTTATCAATGGCATATTTTCTAATCTTTCTAATCTTCAAGCGCATTGTATCCATCTGGATCTTGTGTAGATCGACGACATCGGCAACATGCAACTCCAATTTCATCTGCTCTTCTTCAATTCTTTTCAATTGTTCTTTAAAATAATATTTTCTTTTTCAACTAAATTTAACCTCTCGACAAGAGGGTCGGTTGGAATTTCCGGTTCACATACCTCCTAGATAAAAACATCTATGTCAAGTTGGTCGGCATAATTTTCATAAACACTAAATGAAACAAATAGTTATAAAAGATAATATACCACATCCGAATCATAGACCGGACGAGAGCCGACGGGGGCGGATACCAAAACCATGGCACTATATAATAACAAACAATAATACAAGTAAGAAAATTATACAAGTAGCTATCTAAATCATACAAGTAAGAATTTGTTCTTTTAAAAGAAGATAAGAACAAGAGGCTCACCACGGTGGTGCCGGCGACGAGATCGGCGCGGGCGATCGACGGCGGTGAGGACGGGGACGGGACGGCACCCTACACATGTGCAAACTAAGAAGTTAATTTGAGCTCAAATTGTGCATCTAAATCAAATAAGCTCCCACATACACTCCTCCACTAAAACCCACAAACCATTCTACTTCTAGAGCATATGAAATGAGCTAAACTAGTAGTGAGAGATGAAAGGATGAAGTTGCTAACCTTTTAGAACACTTGGATAGTTGGTGCACCGCCAAATCTAGACAAATCTTGGGGAAAATGGAGCTTGGAGGTTGAGCTTGGAGGAAGAAAAAGAGGAGAAAGCTTAAGTGTGGCTCGGGCATTTCATCGAACACCTCATGTGCATAAGAAGTGAGAACAGAGTAGCACACACACCTCCCACCTTCTACGACCAAAAAACAGAGGAGAGGGCGGGCAGGGGCGAGGATATATATAGGCATCTTTTTAGCCCCAGTTGGTGTCTAGAACCGGGACTGGAGACTAACCTTTAGTCCCGGTTGGAGACACCAACCGGGACTAAAGGGAGCGAGGCCCTTTAGTCCCGGTTGGTGTCTGGAACGGGGACTAAAGGTCCCAGTCAAACCGGGACTGATGCCTGCCGAGGCCCGGCCGGTGTCCTAGCCGCTCGAACCGGGACTGATGCTCACATTAGTCCCGGTTCGTAACATGTCCGGGACTATTGCTCTGATCTGGCCAGAACCAAAGCCCTGTTTTCTACTAGTGAATGTATATTTGATGGAATAGAGTCTAGGTACTGCCCTTACTCTAAGTATGATTTTTGTGGAATTTTAGGAGTAGAAGAAAATGGGGTTCCTTTATAAACCCAAGAATGGACTTAAAATGTAAATAATTGAATATTAAAAATTTAAAAGTAAACAACAAGGAAATCTCTGCAAGAATTAATTATAGGTACTGACCTAATCCTAGGATGATTTTACTGGGATTTTATTAAGTGAAGGAATTGGATTGATAAGAGGGAAAGAAGCTTTAGAGTTAAACAAAATCAATTAAGATGAAAAATTTCATAAAAGGATAATTGCCAAAGAGACCCAAATCTTTGCAAATCAACCAGAAGCTTCTCAAATGACAAAAGTTAGGGTACCAAACATAGAAGTTTTTCCCAAGGAGCCAAACAAAAATAAATTGAAAGGTGACACAAATAAAACAAGCAATAAAAAGAACAAAAGCAACCCAAATATTTTTATTTTATAAAGAACAGAAGAAATTCAAGTAAAACTCCAAAGATTGGGGTGTTACACCCCGTTTGAAGCGTCTATATTCAAACAAGAAGGACGCAAAGCTCACGCGTTGGCACAAAGATAAAAATATGGGGAAAAAAGAAGATGACGTGCTGAGACACCCGGCAGATGATTGCCAGTGGAATGCACTCAATGTCGAATACCTTGAATTCAGAGGAGAACCGAGGAATGTCACGATCGGTGTGAGTACGGACTGACTCGATCATTTTGGCAAGCAGAGCAGCACACACAACACCTGGCCCGTGTTTGTATGGTTCTACAACCTCCTCAGTGGCTCTGCATGACGCGGAAGTATCTACACATGGTTATGCTAATTCAAGAGCCATCACAACTGGGGAACGATATTAACATGTATGTCTAGCTATTGAAGGAGCATCTAGCCACATTATGGCCTGATCAAGGGGTCAAGATCTGGGAGGCCAACGAAGGACACCATTTCCCTATGAGAGCTGCGTTGATCACGACGGTGCAAGACTATCTCGGTTATGGATATGTCTCCGCCTAGGTGTGCCGCGGATACTGCGTATGTGTTAAGTGTATGCATGATACAACTTTTCTTGGTCTAAAGCCCATTGGCTCTCATAAAACCGTGTACATGGGGCACCAAAAATGGCTTAAAGAGGATGACGAGTGGAGACATCCTCCAGATTTGTTCGACAATACAACTGAGTCCTGAGAAAATCCACATAAGAGGAGCGGAGAAGAAATCTGTCAGCTGTTGAACTCTTGGGAAGAGTGCCCTAAGCCGGAAAAGAAGTGGAAGGAGGTCAAGCCGCTGTTACAAATATAGAAAAGGTAAGTTTGTTTTTTGGGACTTGCCTTACTGGCCACTCGTCGATAAGCCTCATTGTATTGATGTAATGCATATCACGAAGATGTAGGGGGAACATGCTATGCACCCAAAAAAATATGCTACACGATCACACCCAGGAACACTATGAAGATGGCGGTAATGATCAAAATCACCGACGGGCAGAGTAGCGGAAGCAGTGAAGAAGTCGGTGAAGCGCGATGATTCCCGCAACTAGGTTATACCTCCTAGCCGCAAGAATTTCTCCATGGTGACCCACCGATCAAGAGTCAAAGTGGACGACCCCTCCGAGGTATCCACGCGTTCTAAAGTAGTAGTCCGACAGGGCTTCAACGTCCAGGAAGAAGAACTCCGAGAAAATTAGAAAGGGAGAGAAAGCCTAGCGGCGCTTCTCGTCTAATTAGGAGTCTAATTCTATTAGACTAATTAGACAGAGATTAGAGCCCATCTAATTAGAGACCGGGAGAGCATGAAGCTATTGGGTGAGATTCCCTTAGGATTTGGTGTGCCTCTAGGGGGTATCTCCACACATATTTCTAGGTGGAGTCCTTCTCCTCTTCCACATGGACCAAGGAGGGACACTATGATCTTACCATGTCATACAAGGTTTGATTACGTTTCTCGGACACTCCACTCCTAGTGGCGTTTCAGGATTCGCAAGTTACGAAACTATTTCATGATTCATCAGATATTCGCTAAACTTGTAACTCAAATATTCCTTTCTGCGATCAGATCGCAGAAACTTATTTTTTCTTGTTACAATAACTTTCTACTTCATTCCGAAATTGCTTGAACTTTTTCAAATATCTTAGACTTATGTCTGATTAAGTAAATATCCATATATCAAATTAAATCATCACTGTAAGCAGTGAAGTAGAGAAATCCACATTTCACAACTTCACTCATTGGACCTCACACATCTATATGTATGATTACCAATAAGTTAGTTGCCCGGTCCATATGGCATGTGAACGGCATCTCAGTCATTTTACCCTTTAGACAAAAGTTCGCAAGTGTCAAATGATTCAAAATCAAGATGACTCCAAAATTCATCACTATGCAGTTTCTTCTTGCGGCTTTTGCTAATGTGACCCAAACGGAAGAGCCACAAACATGTGGTATTTGTATCAGTCGTGCGACGTTTAGTGTCAGTGTTATGGATGTCAATATTACCATGAAGATTCATAACATACAACTCATTCATAATGGAAGTATGGCCCTTATGTTATTCATAACATTGAACAACACTTGTTCTATGACTTTATGAACAACCTTTTGTAACAAACATGATCCTGAAAAAATGTTTTTACACAAGGCTATAGTGTAGTAACACTTACTAAATTCTAAAAGAATTATGAAGATAAATGCTGAGATAATACGCCGATGGTGAGTTCAGTAACTTTTACTAATTCCCAACGCGTATAAAAATCTCATCCTTAGGTAGTCTTTTAGGCCTTAGTAGTTCTTATATCGAGTTACAAAAGAGCAACCGAACCAGTATCTTTGTGGCTAACACTTAGTCACAATACTCAAGAATTACATTGTGAACCAACACGGAATTCATCTATATCATGTATGACATTCATACCTGAGCTGAAATTTCCAGTATTCTCTTTTCTGCCAGTATTCTTCCTGTAGTTTTACTTTCAGTGTCCCTCCTATTCATAGAAGAAGCACTCAACTCCAAGAGTGGTGCAAGCCTTGGACTTCCTGGGCATGTAAGTCTTACTAACACACTTTGCCCTTTTGTCTTTAGGTTGTTGTTTTATTCACCATCATCACATGACTGGCGTTCTTCTGGATCCCACTCTTATTAGTCTAAAACATAGTGAACAATTCACTTATGCTTGCAATCAAACATTGCTTTGGATATCTTTTCAGCTCTAAGATTATCACATAACTATCCCAAACATTTCGAAATTTAGGTCTCATGGAGGCAAGCATCATGCACTAAATTGTGATGAAATTCTAGCTCTTGGATCTCATCGTCTGTAGCATCAGCGGGAGAGCACCGAAAGTATGCAATAGGACATAGTCCTTCTCGACACTTCTTAAGGACAATCCTCACATTTTGGTACCAATCCATAAAGTTTTAACTAGATATTTAAACACAACTAATGAAAATTCAATCAACATGGAAGGTGGAAATGCGTGCCATAATTCTACAATGATAATGCAAATACTAAGACATTTGTTCATAACTAATGCAACTCATATTAAAAATTAATTAGAGTACGCTCCCACTAAAATCAATATCTATCATAATTGATTACTAGTGATTCAAGATTCATGACTCACTTGCTACCCATTGGGGTGACATCACTGATAAGTAGCAACGAGACCGGTAGGTCAACAGACCAATCAAATCTCCATATGACTCTTGTTCATCTTTCGATGGGTGTGTTCCAAGATCAAGACCGTCTTGCTATATCGCCAAGACAACCAAGTGTACTTGCAGCATGAACCATTCATGCCCGCCTCATACAAGAAACATCTATCATACCCATGAGACATGGTGTAGTTGGAGGAACATATATTCCAAATAGTGTTAGAGTTGGATGAACAGTTGAACACTATCTACTTGATATTTTAAGTGAGAGATCACCATATAGAATAGGACTACCGCGCATCAAACAAGGTGCATAAAAAGGGATTAACATCATAGCCAATTAATAATTTTAGTTACATCGTATAGCCCCTTCCGTTGAAGTAGTCCGCATCGTCTTCGTGCAGTTTTGGAAAAAGTCTACCGTGGCGGCCATTTTTCGCCGCCGTGGCAACAGTTTTCTGAACTAGCAGAAAACCATCGCCGTTGTAGCAGAAAACGCTGCCGTGGCAGCAGTTTCGAAAACTCTGCCGTGGCAACACTTTTTGCTGCCATGGCAGAACCTTTCTGCCATGCCTATTCTCTTCAACTTTTCTTCGCCGTAGAACTCCTTCGCGTATGGCTTTTGTGTCAAGGTCCAACGTCACAAAACATTGTCTTTGATAGTATCACCAAAGATAAAAATATAACAACATATTGCATCTCATACAAACATATTGAATAAACGAAGGTTTATACCACATCACATGCAAACCTTCTACAAAAACAAGTTAGACGCCTCTAATCGCTTTTGCTAATTACCATGGCTGCTATGATTAAGTGGGCAGAATTTTATTTTCCTACGAAACCATAAGCATGACACTTCACATTGTTGTTTTAACATGCGGGGTGTATGAAACACGAGACTTAATTAAAAAATTTGAGCCCCAAACTAAACTTCGTCATTACGCGTGACCCCCGTGTAGATTCAAAATCTACAAGCCCTCTTTTTCTTTCTCAACTATGAATGAACCCAAAGAATATGAAGCTTAACTTTGGAGCCAGACCATAGCAAGCCAGACCATTGTAACAAAATTCATCCATGCTGTCAAGATCAAAACTTCAAGGGTTACAACATGAACGTCTAGTAATTATAGCTCTCTAATCACTCCGCACATAAGTGCAATGCCGCATATCACCATATGCTATCACTAGCAGGAAAAACCCTATAGGTAACCACTTAGTAGTGGCGCCCCTTATTTGACCTGTGCTACTGCTACTTAGTAGTAGCGCGGGTGCAAACTCTGCGCTACAGGTGAACCGTAGTAGTAGCGCAGGTACTGTAAGCATGCACTACTACTAGTGGACCCCACCGTGCCCCCCAGATAGGCTGTAGTAGTAGCGCGGGGTGTAAAACCTGTGCTACTACTAAGTGGATAGATGTAGCGCAGGTGGGACACCCCGCGCTACTACTATGGATAGACGAGGCCAGCTGGTGGGCCCCACTTAGTAGTAGTGCGTCCTAGGCTGCGCTACAACTACTGGGCGTAGTAGTAGCGCGGCTCCCGTGGCCCGCGCTACAACTGTGACGCCCCTGCTCGACCGTGCACTAATCATACACACAAATGCACACGATCGAGATCAGAGACTCACGGGAAGATATCACAACACAACTCTAAATAAAAGTCATACAAGCTTTATATTACAAGCCAGGGGCCTCGAGGGCTCGAATACATAAGCTCGAGTCATACAAGCATCAGCGGAAGCAACAATATCTGAGTACAGACACAAAGTTACACAAGTTTGCCTTAAGAAGGCTAGCATAACAACGACACTAATCGAAAAGGCGCACGCCTCCTGCCTGGGAGCCTCCGAATCTACACCTGGCCGTTGGTCTTCATGTAGTAGTAGGCTCCACCGGAAGTGTAGTAGCAGTCATCGGTGGTAGCAGCTGACTCTGGGGCTCCGCCATCTGATTCTAGCAAACGGGTATGGCGAAAAGGGGAAGCAAAGCAACCGTGAGTACTCATCCAAAGTACTCGCAAGACTGACATCAAAACTATACTAAGTATGCATCGGTATCAAGGGAATGGGGCTATATCTTTGGACTAAACTGCAGAAATGCCAGAATAGAGGGGAAGGCCTAGCCTATTGAAGACTAGCATCTTCAGCGTCTTGCAGCATTAGAAGAGTGCAGATTAACATATTATAAAGTAACAAGCATGTAGAAGCAAAGCCTAGAGATCCTTCCTCGACTCCCTGCGAGAAAGCGATCCCGGAGCTTACAATTAAAGTAACATGTATTCAGTTCAAGTTGTAGTAGATCGGGATACAACACTGAGCATCCTGTTACCGTGGACATGGCTATTCGAATAGATAACTTCCCTGCAGGGGTGCACTACTGTTACCCAACACGCTCGATCACATCTGGCCGGACACACTTGCTGGGTAATCCCCGGCCTCGGGTAATCGACACGACGCAGTCCTACCTAGGCTAATCAGAGAGGTTATCATGCCGGTCTAAATCCTAAGTGCGAAGGGGTCTTGGGCCATCGTCCTTTGCACTCCTGCACGTTACGTGGCTGGTCGGGGCCTAGGCGCGACACTATATACACAAGTGACGTAACCAGCCCACCCCAACGATCAGCCTGCATCTCTAAGCTGTGACATCTGAAGATCTTTCGGCTGATACATACGACGTAGAGGGTCCCATAACCATTATCCCACGCGGTGGTAGTGCGTATATGGCCAGCGGCCAACTCAGATCAAATACCCAAATCCGTTAGTGCGTTGGGAGCTCGCGGTGACGATCAATACTCCTGTCGTCCCGTCTCGAGGAAGTGCAACAAGGGTCAGGCCCATCCCTTTCTAGGGCGGTCTATGCCTGCCCGGCCGCGCCTCGTAATTATCTCGCGGGTACCCTCCAAGTCAACCCGACTCCACATTTCTCGCGGGTACCCCTCGGGGTCGACCCGCCTGCAACAAAGGTCTGAGATAAAAGTCATGGTAACCGTGTGTCCAAAACATCAAAGGGAACCCGAGGAGTCACCCTCGATGGATTCCCACTCGATGTAATCCATTAAGGAGAACCAGGAGGAATCACCCTGGATGGTCCCCACTTAAAGGAGTTGCACGACAGAGTCATCATCGGGAAGGGGAGAGCGAGGAATCACCCTCTGCAATCACCACCGATGTGCTATACTACAGAGATACAATCAGAAGTGCAGTACGAGGTATCACCCTTGGCCCTCGATAGTAGCCCTGCAGAGCCGTACAACTAAGGGGGTGTGCGGTGATGTGACGGTCTCTGTACATTGATCACAATGATCGAGGGACCGGTAACAAAGGGGGCAACAGAGACAAGGTTGAGGGGTCACTGATGGATCACTAACCAAACTATTCTAAGCAGTTTAGGATGACAGGTACAGTAACAACAGTAGGTTACAAAACAGGCTATGCATCAGAATAGGAGCAAGCAATTACAGTAGCAAAATCTAATGCAAGCATGAGGGAGAAGGAATAGACGATATAGGAATGATCAAGGGGGTTTGCTTGCCTGGAAGCTCTGCTGAAAAGGTTTGGTCGTCAGGGACGTAGTCGTACTCGGCAGCAGCGTCGGTCTCGGGGTCTACCGAAGAGAAGAGGGGGGAGAAACAATAAATAAAAAGCAGACAAATGCAACACAGATGCATGGCATGGCAGCACGTTATTCGAGGGGTGCCCTATTGTAGTACTACGCAAGTTAGTCGGAGCGGGAAACAGCTAGAGGTGTTTTACCAGCTCCGGGCAATTATCGGACAGATGAATCGGAGGGGAAAGTTCCATGTTCATCATGTTAGAGAGGGCTGACAGGTATGTGGGTGGCATATTCGGATACTTCATATTTTTCTGATCATTTTTCATATATAAATTATTTTCATCCGAGTTACGGTTTATTTTATATGATTTTTCAAAGTTTTAATCATTTTTTGGAATTTCTGGAATTAATTTAATTATTAAATCCAAATTATCCAAAACAGTGTATTGTGACGTCAGTGTGACGTCAGCGGGTCAAACCCAGCTGGCCAGGGTCAAACCTGACCAGTGGGTCCCACATGTCATACTCAGTAGGCTAAACAGAGGCTTAATTAAACTAAACAGAGATTATCTAGCAGTGGGCCCCAGCTGTCCGCGTCTGATTAATTAATCAAATTAAGTTTATTTAGAAAATGGTTTAATTAGTCTAATTATCAGAGGGGGCCCACATGTCAATCTCTAGTTAGTTATTAGGTTTTAATTTTAACAGGGGGTAATTAGAGCCGGTGGGGCCCGATGTCAGTGGGGGTTAGCTGGTTAGTTAGCGGCTAATGATGGCCAGGTCAGCAGGTTAACGCCGGCGAGGCTGAGCACGCCGGCGTCGACCGTGCGCTCGCCTCCGATGACCATTTGAGCAGCGGTTCGCACGGATCGGACGAGGGGCTCGCCGCGCATCCAATGGAGCAAACGGCTGGCGCGGGGATGGTGGGAATCGACCGTGACGATGACGGCAGCGGCGGCAAGGCTCGGTGGTGCGCGGCCTCGGCCCTAGCTAGCTACGGTAGGGGAGCGGGGCAGAGGAAGGAAGGGAGGTGAGGCGGGGCTCACAGCGGTCGCAGAGGAGGAAACGGCGAGGCCGGGGACGGCCGAGGACGAGGGGATCGAGCGGCGGACCGCGGTGATCCAGTCATGGACGATGGGCGAAAGCAGCTACTCGGGGACGCTTCTGCTCAGGATGACGGGCGTGGATGATGCAGCGGTCGCCGGTGATGCTCCATGACACAATCTCAGGGCTTGGGGAGGCTGGTGGCCGCGGCGGTGAAGAGGGACGGTGCCGGCAGTGCTCGGCGGGTCTCGGGACAGGGAGGGAGAGCGCATGAGAGGGGAAGAAGGGAGAGCCAAGGTTCCAGGAGGGCGCGGGGTCTTGTAGGCGTCGCGGGGCCGCATCGATGCGCTGTCGAGCGCTACGCAGGGGGGGCCATGGCGTGCGCGCTCTGGCGCGGCAACAAGCCAGGAAAGAGGGAGAGAGGTAGGGGACGAGGGGGTGTGTTGGGCTGGGCCCTCCTGTAGTCTAGAGCCCAGGTGGCAGTGGGCTCTTCCCCTTCTTTTCTTTTTCTTCTTTTACCCTTTTTCTGTTTTCTATTTAGAGCTGTTGTTTCCTATTTCTTTAGCTAGTATTTGATTTTGTAAAATAGGCAAGTGGTCAAAACAAATACTAGGCAATGTTGAGCACTGTCACAAAAAGTTTGAGGCTCATTTGAATTAGTTTGAAATTTGCATTAAAGAGAAGGGATTAAAAGAATTGTTTTGGGTACTATTTTTGGATGTTAGAGTCACCATGGGAATCCAAATAATGTTGGTTTTATTTTTACAATTGTTTTGGGAATTTTTGCAATATTATGAACATTTTTGTCCCTCCATTTGAATAACTTTTAAATTCACTTTAAATTCGAATTTCAAATTGAATTGGAATTTGAAATGAGATATGTTTCCAATGTGATTAAGCATTGTAAATCAAAATGACTTGGCATCATTAACAGATGATCACTGTGCTCATTACCTAGGGGTGTTACAATTCTCCTCCTCTAAAAGAAATTCACGTCCCGAGAATTCAGGAGGTAGAAGGGAAAGATGGAGGCATTCCGGGAAGTTCTTCTGGAAATACTCCCTAGAAGTCGCGAGCGACTGGAACGTTTCACCTCCTCAAATTTAATGCCATGCATGTATGCACAAGCTTATGATAAGAACAAATATGATACTTCTGAATCAATTAAAACAGGAGATGGTACTGAGTGAACAAGGATAGTACCGGTCATAGTAGCAAGCTGATCTTGAGCTTCATTCAGATTAACATGGTAAGCTTGACCACGACCATAAGAAGGCCTGGCATTATTGTTGCGAGGCTGATTGTTACCACGGCCATTACCACGGCCAGCAGAGGGAAGTGCAAGCTGATTCTGATTCTGAGGGCATTCTCTGGAATAGTGACCTGGACGGCCACACTTGAAGCAGAGCCCATTATCGGGACGGGGAGCAGGAGCTCGAAGTAGTGGAGCCTGAGGTCTTGGCTGCCCTGGCGATGGAGGAGGTGCAGCTGGATGGTACATGCTGTGAGGAATCCAGATACGGCGCTTCTGCGATGACGAGCCCGAAGATGAGCCAACGTCATGGTGGCGCTTGATGGCATTCTTGTGTTCCTTCTGAGCGGTCTCAACCTGGATAGCCTTGTTCACCAGGGTGGCAAAGTCGGTGAAGTTATGAACAGCAAGTGCAAGCTTGAGGTCTGGGTGAAGTCCGTCACGGAACTTCTCCTATCTGCGAGCATCAGTAGCAATGTCTTCCTCAGCATAGCGAGATAATTCAAGGAATTCCCGCTGATAAGCTTCGACAGTCTAATTGCCCTGAGTGAGGTTGCGAAACTCTGTTTTCTTCTGGTCCATGATTCCCTGAGGAATGTAACGGGCACGGAAAGCATTCTGAAACTCGATCCAGGTAACAACTGTCCCAGCAGGTAGTGAACGCCTGTGGGTGTCCCATCATTGAGCTGCGGGGCCCTTCAAGAAGTAGGACGCGAAGGTGACAAGGTTGGCAGAGGCGACATTGGCAGATTCCATCTCGAAGGCGATGTCGCGAAGCTAGTCATCAGCATCTAGTAGCTGTTCAGAGTTGCGGAAAACAGTAGGGCTGAGACGCACAAACTCTTGCAGAGTTATTGGGGCAGGTTGCTGATTCTGAGCATTCTGGTTCTGGTTTGGGAACTGAGCCATGATTCCAACCATGAACTGGCTGTTCAGCTCGAATTGCTGCATCATAGCTACCATATAGTCTGGCGGGAGTGGATCGTTGGCAACACGGCCACGACCATGACCTGCGGGTCTAACCATCCTGCTCAGGATTTAACAGGGGTGGTTTAGTAAAAACAACTGCCAGTGTTCAGAGACAAGCATGATGTAACACGACAATGAACAAGTAGTGCAATAGATTCATAACAGTAGTCAATTAAAACATATAGATCCATACACAAAGTCGGTTACATGCGGAGAGCATAAGTTCGGAAATCCAAACAGCTAGACATACTAGGCGGCGCGCAGGCTCGCGATAGGGAATACAACAACGGGACATAGCAAAGGCTACATCAACGTCGGAGAAAACTACTGGAGCGAGGAATCCGCAGGTGACGACGCAGGGTGTCCTCGACAGAAGGATCCTGCGGTCCGTGAAGCAGAAGGGTTAATTCAAATCTCCGGGTGGAGGTAATCACGTGAACCTAGAGTCATAGTTAGTAAAATTTTACCCCGAATACAAGAGAGAGTAGAATCCCAGAGTAAAGGTGCGGAATAAAAGATCCTAATACCATCCATTGGCGACGTGGGCCCGTAAGCCACATAGCCATGTTAGTAAAACAGTTTTTCAAGGACTAGACTCAACTTCGGCCAAGGAGTTGGAAAAGGGCTTCCTACATGCAGTCGGCTCTGATACCAACTTGTGACGGCCCTGCTCGACCGTGCACTAATCATACACGCAAATGCACACGATCGAGATCAGAGACTCACAGGAAGATATCACAACACAACTCTAAATAAAAGTCATACAAGCTTTATATTACAAGCCAGGGGCCTCGAGGGCTCGAATACATAAGCTCGAGTCATACAAGCATCAGCGGAAGCAACAGTATCTGAGTACAGACACAAAGTTAAACAAGTTTGCCTTAAGAAGGCTAGCATAACAATGACACTGATCGAAAAGGCGTAGGCCTCCTGCCTGGGAGCCTCCGAATCTACTCCTGGTCGTCGGTCTCCACGTAGTAGTAGGCTCCACCGGAAGTGTAGTAGCAGTCGTCGGTAGTAGCAACTGACTCCGGGGCTCCGCCATCTGATTGTAGCAAACGGGTATGGTGAAAAGGGGAAGCAAAGCAACCGTGAGTACTCATCCAAAGTACTCGCAAGACTGACATCAGAACTATACTAAGTATGCATCGGTATCAAGGGAATGGGGCTATATCTTTGGACTAAACTGTAGAAATGCCAGAATAGAGGGGAAGGCCTAGCCTATCGAAGACTAGCATCTTCAGCGTCTTGCAGCATTAGAAGAGTGCAGATTAACATATTATAAAGTAACAAGCATGTAGAAGCAAAGCCCAGAGATCCTTCCTCGACTCCCTGCGAGAAAGCGAACCCGGAGCTTACAATTAAAGGAACATGAATTCAGTTCAAGTTATAGTAGATCGGGATACAACACTAAGCGTCCTGTTACCGTGGACACGGCTATTCGAATAGATAACTTCCCTGCAGGGGTGCACTCTTGTTACCCAACACGCTCGATCACATCTGGCCGGAGACACTTGCTGGGTAATGCCCGGCCTCGGGTAATCGACACTACGCAGTCCTACCTAGGCTCAACAGAGAGGTCAGCACGCCGGTCTAAATCCTAAGTGCGAAGGGGTCTTGGGCCATCCCCCTTTGCACTCCTCCACGTTACATGGCTGGTCGGGGCCCAGGCGCGACACTGTATACACAAGTGACGTAACCAGCCCACCCCAACGTCAACCCGCATCTCTGAGCTGTGACATCTGTAGAGCTTTCGGCTGATACATACGACGTAGAGGGTCCCATAACCAATATCCCACGTGGTGGTAGTGCGTATATGGCCAGCGGCCAACTCAGATCAAATACCCAAATCCATTAGTGCGTTGGGAGCTCGCGGTGACGATCAGTACTCCTGTCGTCCCGTCTCGGGGAAGTGCAACAAGGGTCAGGCCCATCCCTTTCTAGGGCGGTCTCTGCCTGCCCGGCCATGCCTTGTAATTATCTCGCGGGTACCCTCCAGGTCAACCCGACTCCACATTTCCCGCGGGTACCCCTCGGGCTCGACCGGCCTGCAACAAAGGTCTGAGATAAAAGTCATGTAAGCGTGTGTCCAAAACATCAAAGGGAACCCGAGGAGTCACCCTCGATGGATTCCCACTCGATGTAATCCATTAAGGAGAACCAGGAGGAATCACCCTCGATGGTCCCCACTTAAAGGAGTTGCACGATAGAGTCATCATCGGGAAGGGGAGAGCGAGGAATCACCCTCTGCAATCACCACCGATGTGCTATACTACAGAGATATCATCAGAAGTGCAGTACGAGGTATCACCCTCGGCACTCGATAGTAGCCCTGCAGAGCCGTACAACTAAGGGGGTGTGCGGTGATGTGACGGTCTCTGTACATCGATCACAATGATCGAGGCACTGGTAACAAAGCGGGGCAACAGAGACAAGGGTGAGGGGTCACTGATGGATCACTAACCAAACTATTCTATGCACTTTAGGATGGCAGGTAAAGTAACAACAGTAGGTTACGAAACAGGATATGCATCAGAATAGGAGCAAGCAATTACAGTAGCAAAATCTAATGCAAGCATGAGGGAGAAGGAATAGGCGATATAGGAATGATCAAGGGGGTTTGCTTGCCTGGAAGCTCTGCTGAAAAGGTCTGGTCGTCAGGGACGTAGTCGTACTCGGCAGCAGCGTCGGTCTCGGGGTCTACCGAAGAGAAGAAGGGGGAGAAACAATAAATAAAAAGCAGACAAATGCAACACAGATGCATGGCATGGCAGCACGTTATTCGAGGGGTGCCCTATTGCAGTACTACGCAAGTTAGTCGGAGCGGGAAACAGCTAGAGGTGTTTTACCAGCTCCGGGCAATTATCGGACAGATGAATCGGAGGGGAAAGTGCCATGTTCATCATGTTAGAGAGGGCTGACAGGTATGTGGGATACTTCATATTTTTCTGATCATTTTTCATATATAAATTATTTTCATCCGAGTTAAGGTTTATTTTATATGATTTTTCAAAGTTTTAATCATTTTTTGGAATTTCTGGAATTAATTTAATTATTAAATCCGAATTATCCAAAACAGTATATTGTGACGTCAGCTTGACGTCAGTGTGACGTCAGCGGGTCAAACCCAGCTGGCCAGGGTCAAACCTGACCAGTGGGTCCCACATGTCATACTCAGTAGGTTAAACAGAGGCTTAATTAAACTAAACAGAGATTATCTAGCAGTGGGCCCCAGCTGTCAGCGTCTGATTAATTAATCAAATTAAGTTTATTTAGAAAACGTTTTAATTAGTCTAATTATCAGAGGGGGCCCACATGTCAATCTCTATTTAGTTATTAGGTTTTAATTTTAACAGGGGGTAATTAGAGCCGGTGGGGCCCGATGTCAGTGGGGGTTAGCTGGTTAGTTAGCGCCTAATGATGGCCAGGTCAGCAGGTTAACGCCGGCGAGGCCGAGCACGCCGGCGTCGACCGTGCGCTCGCCTCCGGCGACCATTTGAGCGGCGGTTGGCACGGATCGGACGAGGGGCTCGACGCGCATCCAATGGAGCAAACGGCTGGCGCGGGGATGGTTGGAATCGACCGTGACGACGACGGCGGCGGCGGCGAGGCTCGGTGGTGCGCGGCCTCGGCCCTAGCTAGCTATGGTAGGGGAGCGGGGCAGAGGAAGGAAGGGAGGTGAGGCGGGGCTCACAGCGGTCGTAGAGGAGGAAACTGCGAGACCGGGGACGGTCGAGGACAAGGGGATCGAGCGGCGGACGGCAGCGATCCAGTCGGGGACGATGGGCGAAAGCAGCTACTCGGGGACGTTTCTGCTCAGGACGACGCGCGTGGACGATGCAGCGGTCGCCGGCGATGCTCCATGACACAATCTCAGGGCTTGGGGAGGCTGGTGGCCGCGGCGGTGTCGAGGGACAGCGACGGCAGCGCTCGGCTGGGCTCGGGACAGCGAGGGAGAGCGAATGAGAGGGGAAGAAGGGAGAGCCAGGTTCCAGGAGGGCGCGGGGTCTTGTAGGCGTCGCGGGGCCGCAGCGATGCGCTGTCGAGCGCTGCGCAGGGGGGGCCATGGCGTGCGCGCTCTGGCACGGCAACACGCCAGGAGAGAGGGAAAGAGGTCGGGGACGAGGGGGTGTGTTGGGCTGGGCCCTCTTGTAGTCTAGAGCCCAGGTGGCAGTGGGCTCTTCCCCTTCTTTTCTTTTTCTTCTTTTACCCTCTTTCTGTTTTCTATTTAGAGCTGTTGTTTCCTATTTCTTTAGCTAGTATTTGATTTTTCTAAAATAGGCAAGTGGTCAAAACAAATACTAGGCATTGTTGAGCACCGTCACAAAAAGTTTGAGGCTCATTTGAATTAGTTTGAAATTTGCATTAAAGAGAAGGGATTAAAAGAATTGTTTTGGGTACTGTTTTTGGATGTTAGAATCATCTTGGGAATCCAAATAATGTTGGTTTTATTTTTATAATTGTTTTGGGAATTTTTTCAATATTATGAACATTTTTGTCCCTGGATTTGAATAACTTTTAAATTCACTTTAAATTTGAATTGGAATTTGAAATGAGATATGATTCCAATGTGATTAAGCATTGTAAATCAAAATGACTTGGCATGATTAACAAATAATCACTGTGCTCATTACCTAGGGATGTTACAACTACTAACTTAGCTATAGCGCGGGGTTGGCCACCTGCGCTACAGCTAACTATCCCTTAGTACAGGGGGCCGCGTGCGCGAAACGGCCACACCTCAATTCTCAATCTATCTCGCCCCCCTCTCCTCGTCGCCGCTGCCTCCCCCGATCGAGCGGATCCTCGCCGTCGCCGTCTCCCCCTCGTCGCTGCCGTCCCCAGGCCCTCCTCGCCGCCGCCTCCCCGAGCACCGCCGTCTCCTGCTGCAGAAGAGGAGGAAGAGTCGGCATCGTCTTCATCCTGCGTCGACCGTCTTCCTCGTCCCCGACAGCCGCGTCGTCGTCCCCAAGCCGAGCCCGCCGTCCCCAACCTCGCCGCCCCACTGTGAGCCTCCTTCCTTCGCCCCCTGTGTTCTCCCTCGCGTTCCGTAGCTCGCGCTAGCGTCCCTGTAGCCGCCCCTGTTCTTGTTGCCGCCCACCTGTCGCCGTGCTCTGTAGCCATCCAGATCGACGCCGGCATGCCACCGGCGTGCTCCAGCCCGGTGCCGTGCACTCGTGTGGCCTCCTCCCTTCGACCAGAGCAGCTTGGAGTTGATGAGTACCATAAGACTTTGTTTCTATCAGTCTGTCACCCTACCTGCAGTACCATATCTTTGCTGATTTTGTCTGCAATCTTTATCCTGGATTTCAGACCAGCTAATATAAGTAGTTACGTGTTGGCTACATACTCATTTAGGACAGAGATCATACTCAGTGCTAAGTCTGAATTTGAGATCCCAAAATTAAAGCAGCAGCGACACACATTTAGTACAAAATTACAGCAGTAGCGGCGGCATCGCTTGGGCATGCAGTAAACAAGAGCTGGAAGGATCTTCTTCTTCCTATCTGGGATAGGATAGTGGCCACAACCTGCTGAGGTTGTGCAGTTAGTTACAGAAGCAACACACACTTAGTACAAGGTCACAATCCTAATTTTCTTGCTATTGGCATTTTTCCCGGCCCTGCCCACAATGTGCAGTTATAGCAGCAGGATACATGCCTAAGTTAGAACAGAGAACACAGTCAGGATTTGATAAAGAGGAATGGCTGAGCGGAAAAATAACCATGGCCAAAACCATAGCAGCTTGATTGATTCCACCCGTTTCACTTTTACATGAAAGCGATGGGGACTGTTGTTACCTGATCTAAAGTTCTAAACACATACACAGGGGGGTAGAATTCATGCACTTGTCTTTCTATGCTTTATTTAGACCAAACACAAAGCTCAACAAACTGTCCTTTGTCCCTGTATTTTGCACTCAACAAACTGTCCTTAATTCTTAAGCACTTTTGTATTATAATAACAAATAATAAATCCTGTGCAATATTTTCTTCAAAAAAACTGTTTGGATAAAAGTAAGTTTGTGGTTCCAGCCAGAGCCAATGCACAATTCAAACACATGGCACTTCCTTGCTTGACACCTGATCATAGGTTGTATTCTGTTTGTATTCAATTTATAGTGTAATTAAAGATATGCTTGTCCAAAGTGAATGGCTTCCAGGGCAATAGCCACAAAGGGTTTGAAAGTAAAAGCGAAGCAGAAGCTAGTTACTTGAAGTTCACGCTAGCGGGAGAGAGGAAGAAGAACTGGCTGAAGAACTACTTTATAATCTCTTTCTTGCTCATCGTGATCGCTTTTCTATTGTGTGTGATCATAGTTTAGATCGATGATGAAACATGTGTATGTGATCATATAGTTGTATTCGAGACTTGTAATAACTTGTATCACTATTTCGATGATGATGAGACACTGTTGTATCACTATGATAATGATGATGATGACGAGACCTTGTTGTATCATATAGTTTCAATGCTGTATATGTTGGACTGTATAAAAACCTGTATAATTGTTGTATAAATAATGCGTAAATATGCAGAAAAAATAAATAAATATTGAAATTAATAGTAGTAGCGCACTGTTTAAGGTAGTAGTAGCGCAGGGAACATGCTACTACTACACAGAGGTAGCAGTAGTGCGAGGGCCACACATGCGCTACAGCTAAGTAGTAGTAGCGCAGGTGGCCCCCCGTGCTATTACTAATGTAAATAGTAGCAGCGTGTGGTGGCACCTGCGCTACTACTACCCTGTTAGCTGTGGCGCGGTAGTAATAGCGCGGCCCCTGCGCTATTACTAGCCTGTTAACCCGCGCCACTACTAGGCTTTTCCCTACTAGCGTATAATCGTACCTGCATCTACTCATAAGGGATCGTGCAACGCAACCAAAAAATTATGCTACACAATCACACCTAGGAACACTATGAACATGGCGGCAACGATCAAAGTCTCCGACGAGCAGAGTAGCGGAAGCAGTGAGGAAGTTGGTGAAGCGCAATGATTCCCGCAACTAGGTTATACCTCCCAGCCACAAGAATTTCTCCGATACGAACCACCGATCAGGAGTCGAAGTAGACGACCCCTCCGAGGTATCCACGCGTTCCGAAGTAGTAGTCCGGCAGAGCTTCGACGTCCAGGAAGAAGAACTCTGAGAAAACTAGAGATAGAGAGAGAGAAAGCCTAGCAGAGCTTCTCGTCTAATTAGGAGTCTAATTCTATTAGACCAATTAGACCGAGATTAGAGCCCGTCTAATTAGAAGGCTAAACATTTACGCCAATTAGACCAGGAGAGCATGGAGCTATTGGGAAAGATCCCCTTAGGATATGGTGTGCCTCTAGGGGGGTCTCTACACACATATTTATAGGTGGAGAGGGGGGAGGGGGCGCCACAAGGAGGAGGAGTCCTCCTCCTCTTCCACATGGACCAAGGAGGGAAGGATTCCCCTCCTTGTCGAATTCGGCGTATCCCTTCCTTATGGAAGTGGCGCCCGATGTGGGCCCCATGGGGCCCACTAGGGGTGGTCATCTCATGATGAACCTTCACAACTTTCTTCCATAAATTAAATCCTAGATTTTCAGGATGTCTCCGGAACCCATTCCGAGACCCCTGAAAACTTTTCATATATAGACCCGGACTTTCCGAAATCATGGTATACCTTTCCGGAATTCCCGAAACCCTTCCAGGACCAACCGAAACACTTTCGGAACTTTCCGAAACACTTTCAGTACTCATTTACTCATTTCTCATTTCTCAGGTTATCATGACTAATACCAGTTAAGCGTGTGACCCTACAGGTTCGGAAATAAGCGGACATGACCCGGAACCCTTTCCGGTCAATAGTTAACAGCGAGATCTGGACACCCTTGTTAACTCCCGCATATTCACGAAGTTCTCGAGTGAACCTTTGTTTCCGAATACCATTCCCTTTGCTTTGCGATATGTTACAAAACCCGAGGTGAGATAATATCGGTATCCCCGTGATCAACTCCTTGATCTCTATACCTGTAATCCTTGTTACCGGTTTTGTTCTATTTACTTGTATATGTGTTCCGGTATCCCGTGATCATAATCACAAGTGTCTGGCCGGACAATAATGATACCGTGACACCGAGTGGGCCCAGATAATATCTCTCTATCATTAAAGGAGCAAATTCCCAGTCTTGAACTAACGATACCGAAACATACGTTTCCGGTATACCCATAAGTCACCTTTATTCACATCCAGTTACAGAGTG
The DNA here is from genome assembly GCA_039707655.1 of Elymus sibiricus. Taxonomy (NCBI): domain Eukaryota; kingdom Viridiplantae; phylum Streptophyta; class Magnoliopsida; order Poales; family Poaceae; genus Elymus; species Elymus sibiricus. Next base: position 512,453,719 of record CM077672.1, on the reverse strand, counting down.
ACATTCGGTAACCCGAAGCAACCATCTGGTATATTGGCACATGATATTCTCATGGTCTAAGGAACTATGTAAACGTTAGCACATTATATGAAAATACCGACAACATAATAATGATACTATCTCTCAGTAATTCATAAGTTGGGTGATGGCCTGCAAGTGCACAGGGTTTAGTTGTAGTCTTTTTGAAGTAAGAGTATCGATCCCACAGGAAGCACAGGAATTGGACTTTGTCCCTCATAGAGACTTACCGAAATGTGCCTATAAGTTAATTATAAACTCAAAGCAAAATGAGGGCGGGAGTGTATAATGATTTTGAGTAGAGTGCTGACCAAAAGTAAATAACACAAAAGAATTAAATGAGTACAGCGGAACGAGTAAAGCGTTGAAACTAGCAGAGGATTAAAGCGTTCTCAGGGAGTCTGGAATTCCCATTGGTATGTGTCTATCGCAATATATGTTGTAGCATAATCCTAGCTGGATACTTGAGCCACTCTTGATGTTTGTGATTGTGCAGATCCGGGTACAGAATACGTTCTACTCGAGGTAGACATCGTATCACGCACGCCACTACCGTAGTTTCCCCACGCCGGTTCTCACTACGGTAATTAAGGTTTTCCCCGTGGACGCGGCCTCGCCAAGGGTTCTCCGCTATTCCCCTATCAATCGTAAAGGCGCGGAATTGAGACTTTTACTGTCACCTCGAATTACCTCGACATCTTAACCTTTACAACGATAGTAATATGCTTCTTGGCCTTACGGTGGAAATGCTGAGTGGGGCCCCATCACAACATTCATGAAGGCTATTAAACCAAAAATTCAAGTGAGAATCTCATATCCTAATTAACGTTTCAGCTCCTATACATACCAAGGTCCATCCATATCCCCGAGAACTAGGGAATCTACTCGCACATGGAGACGGCAAACATCATATGAGTAGCGGTGGTGAACATGAATGAAACGAACGAGTAATATACGTAGTGATCCACGAGGGGTTCTCATATCCTAATTAACGTTTCAGCTCCAATACATATTAAGGTTCATCCATACGTAGTGATCCACGTCGCCTGTTAGTTTTTCTGTGTAGCATCCCCGCAAAAAAAAAAAAAAAAAGTTTTCTGTGTAGCGCCCTCAAATTCACGGTTAGCGTTGGAGAATCAGACTCTAACAGTGACGCAAACGCAAATTTGCGAATTTTTTTCTTCTTTAGGGCATCTACAACTCAGGCGCTAACAGCCGACGCTAGGATTGTTATCCCGGTAATTTCTATCGATTCCCATCAGATCCTGGGAATTTCCGTGGCGTCGACGCAAAAATAGTAGCCGGGCGCTGCATCTTTTTTCCCCATCCCGAACTGATTAACTTGAGCCAGGCGCTAACTGGGGCGCTAAAAATTACCCTGAAAAATCTCCTACGAGGCTTTGCCTCAAGTAACTTGAGATTTTCTAGCGTTGGAGGAGCAGGTGCTAGTTTTCTGTGTAGCGCCCTCAAATTCACGGTTAGCGTTGGAGGAGCAGGTGCTAGTTTTCTGTGTAGCGCCCTCAAATTCACGGTTAGCGTTGGAGAATCAGACTCTAACAGCGACGCAAACGCAAATTTGCGATTTTTTTTCTCCTTTAGCGCCCAAGCAAGCGCTCGAGCATTGGAGATGCCCTTGGCGCCCAAACAAGCGCTCGAGCGTTGGAGATGCCCTTACATGTGCCGACGACTTATGTTAGGCTTGGTTGACACCTTAGTTATGAAATGTGGAAACTCAGTACTGTTCGATTAACGGGCTGGGGCGGGAGATCAAGGCTCAGTTAATGTAAGCACATGTTCTCTCCGATCCTCTAAAGGAGGTCGTCGTCGTTTTGGACATCGGTAAGGTCTTGAAAATACTACTTTGATCATGAGTGCCTACTCCTCCCGTCCAGAAATATATAAGGCGCGTAATTGCATTTGTCTTGCCAAACGTTGATTATGAGTTTTAAAATTTTGACTACTAATGCATGTACAAGTATATGAATTGAGAATATAAGAATAAAATCATTGTATTCGTCAGGCAAAATTCTTTTATGTTATATTTTTTAGGGATAAGTATATTTTTCGTCCCTCAACTTTATCAAAAGTGTAGAAATGGTCCCTTAACTTCAAAACCGGAAAAACCTAGTCCCTCAATTATTAAAACCGGATATTTTTCGTCCCTCAAACCACTTCACATGGTTTTGTGCTGATGTGGGCATGTGGCACGTTTTTGACCACTGGCCTTGCCCACATCATCGTCCACCTCACCTTTGTCTTGCTCCTCTGATCTCTCTCTCTCTCTCTCTCTCTCTGCCCACAAAAGCGCCTGGTCACACGCGTCTACTGGCCTAACCTCCATGCTCCTCCACGTCTTCCTTAACTCCTTACGATCTTGCACAAAGATAGCTAGCTCTGATTGCTGCAGCCATATGTACACATTCAGAGCAGCAAGTCAGCAAGCAAGGTTGATCCTCCTGTGCGAAACTAAGCTAAGCTAATTGATTTGCCACCGGCTGGAAACACAGAAGACAACTCTCACGCACGCCACAGAAGACAACCGGCTGGAACACAACGCACGCACGCAGACGGCAGACCACGGCTGGCTATGATCGCAAAGGCTCGACTCGAGGCTTGTTGCCGGGGCTCCCCCCACGCTGGTTCCGAGCCTGATGCCATGCTCCCGCTCCCTCCACGCCGACAGCGGCGACGGGTCGGACAAGCCGTGCAGTCGTGCTCAGCCTGCTGCTGCCGCACAAGACAGAGCCCGAGGTGGCATGCGCATGGCGCCCTTCGGGATGTGGGACGTAGTGGATGCGCCGGCGCTGGCGTCCGAGGGCGTGGGCGCGTGGCCACCATGCAGTACTTTGACCTCCGCGCAGCCGAACGCGCCATCACTGCGGTGTTCGAGCAGCATCAGGCAGCCAGGCACTCGATGCCACTGCTCCCCCGTGTGGAGCGTCAGCGTCCTGAGGCCACGGGCCGATGACAACCATGTGCCGTCAGATTGTTCTCCGATCATCCTGCTGTGCGAGATCATGAGGGTGATAGAAAGGGTGAGACAGAAGATAGAGGAAGAAGACGATGGTGAGGTGGACGATGATGTGGCGAGGTTAGCATTCAAAACCATGCCACGTCAACACAAAACCACCTGAAGCGGTTTGAGGGACCAAAAATATCCGGTTTCAAGAATTGAGGGACTATGTTTTCCTGGTTTTGAAGTTGAAGGACCATTTCTAGACTATCGATAAAGTTAAAGGACGAAAAATATACTTTTCCCTATTTTTAATGCATAATATGAGCAAAATTATTTCTCTGTACATAACTATTTAGTCTGAAAATATATATAAAGATCACTGTGTGAAGAAATTCCTGTAGTTTCGGGTCAATTTTTTTTTATTGGAAACAGTGAAAAGTGAAACATATCTTATGTTTTGGACGAAGAGAATATTATATATATATAAACATATCTTGTGTATATATACTATGTATGTATGTATGTATATACTAAAAGCAATATGCAGAAGAAAAGAGAGAGTTAGGCAACATATTCCCACAGAAAACAAATCTGGCCTCTAAGCTCGTGGTCTCACTTTTATTAATGAATCACCATCGTCAGATTATCTTCATAACCACCCCGCAAAAAACAAAAATTCTCTTCATAACCAAGTCTATCTCTACTATGTGCGTGCATGGATACATGCTTGCTTTGCCCTAGCATTGCCATCATTGGTGGAAGAATCGGAAATCATGCATTCCTGGCAGAGGCAAGCAATTGGCACTTCTGCATGCTTGACCGCTCAAGGGATCGGCCTACGCGCATGCAACTATGCAAAAATTGTTAATTTTTGTTAGTTTCTCTAATTTACCAAAGAGCTGTACTTTTTGTAGCTTGGCCCCGCTTAGATGGATCTATTGAGTTTGGTTTGTGTTTCTTATGCTTGAAAGCAATTAGAGAAGAGATTTGTCAATCAATATCTAATCCACGCTGGGTTCTGACTCTCCGTTTCGGCCATAGTAAGCAATACTTAAATTTAGATATTTTCATACATTGAAATTAATTATTCCCTTTAAAATATAGACTAATTATTTGTTTCTAGAAATTTAGCCTTTCGAATTAATGACTGGAGGATCTGCGCTTCGCTCCCTATCCTTATCATAGTCGTTGCACACCTCTGCATCTACCGTTGTGAAGTACAAAATAATATGGCAGATAGTGTAGATTTTTTTAAGAGTTTGGCCAATATTTCTTGGTCCCTGTTATACACAAGAGTAGTTGATATAGGAAAAAGGAAATATTCACTTAATAGTACTATGGTTGCTCTTAACTTCCTCACAACTATTCCACTCTATATATTTTCTTTCTTTTTCTTGCTTTCTTCCTGCTTAACTAATATGGCAGATATTTCATTCTACATAAATGTTCATTTCATTTTTAAATAATTGAATAGAATATCTCCCAACCCTAATGCATACAACCAAAATTTATTACAAAGTTTGAAGCTTACGAATAAAAGATCTAAAAGTTGCAAATCATTGATAACTCAAACAGTACGTAGCCTTTACCTCGGCGCAACGACATTGCTTTCATTTCTCGATGAAGCAATTTATATACTCCTCCCGTTCCTTTCTGTAAGGTGTATTAATTTTTTTCAACAGTCAATCTTTTCTATCTTTGACCAAGATTATAGAAAAAACAATCAATATCTATAATTCTAAATAAATAAAATATAAAAATATCTTTCATGTTGGATCTAATGATATTGATTTGGTATTATAGATGATATTTTTTCTATAAACTTGGTCAAAAATAGAAAAGTTTGACTTTTGAAAAAATTAATACACCTTATAGAAAAATGGAGGGAGTAGAAAATAGTCATAAAGTACAATCACAAGTACAAAGACATTGCTCTTAGTGACATGTTTCTGCATGGATAACAATTAGAACCATTCAAAAAAAAAGGATTACAATTAGAATGATTGTAAAAAATACATCGACTTTACATTTCTATAATTATTGGAAGTTGTACAATATCGTATATGCCATCGTAAGTTCGTAATAATGGAGATAATTTTGATGTGCATGCAATGTGATGCTACTATCTAGATTCTCGTCCCCGATATGCAGTCTTTGTACTATCCTTGAGGTCATTATTGGCTCTCACTGGTCCCGACTCACGATAAAGGTAGAGTACGAACATGTGCCTTACTAAATGACTGATTTGATAGATTGAAATGAGAAAAGGGAGAAAGGCTAGTTGATTTGATAGGTCGAGACTGGGGAAGATCACCAATAATTAGTTCACAAACGCCTCCCTTCATGTTTTCATATGTCCCGTGCGTATCTCGAGGTCACCAATTTTACCAACGGGATGCAAGTTATATGTCACGAAAAATATACTATTAGAAACTTCATTCGAATATTAATTCACTTGTATACTTTTTGTGGCATATGACTAGTATTTCGTTGGTCAAATTGATGACCTAGATGTACGCACGGGCCTTATAAACCCGAAGAGAGGTAGTATCAATGCCATCCTTGATATTGTTAATTTCTTTCGATCTTATTTAATATATCCGCATCCAAAGATGAAATGAAAAAAAATATTTTACTATGAGTACAAAAAAAAACACAAGTAAGCAAAAACACAATATCTAGACTTTCTTTCTTTGTTTTATTATATGATTTTATTTATAAAAATCATAATGCGCACAAAATACATGTGACAAAGAGAATATTTTTTTTGACATTAAAAAAATAGCTTTCATAAAAATTCCCAATAGCTAGCATGATTTTTTTTTAAATTACACGCATTAAAATGTTGCCCGGGCATTTGCGCGGATCACCGTGCTAGTTTAAGAAAACTTTGCAACTACCTAGTTCTCCGTCCCTTCAGTTTCGCTCCTCGAACGATTGACATGTATGCAAAGTTTGGGCTGACATACATTATTAATATGCGAGCTCTTGCAACTTCAATTCAACATTCACGGTTTGTACTGTATATGTACGTGGTAGTAATAATTGTTGGGATTTGTATGGAATATCTGTACATAGGAGTTAATTATAGTTGAACTTAGTTAGCGGATAGGGTTAGGAGATATATTTGAGTTGAGCATAGGTAGCACAGAATAGGAAAACGGGGCTTCAGCTAAACCCCTTCAGGCGGGCTAATTGGCCTCGCACTAGGAAGCGTGCCATCCCGTGGTCCTTCAATAAAGGGGTGGAGCTAGTGCCCGTGGTCTGCTCCCAGAGATATATAGGCAGTGACGGTGAACATACCTCGTCAACAAATATGGGTATCCCATTTCACTTTGTGCATGTATCCTTCACTAGCACTAGTACAAAACCACCTATCCAAAACAAAGCGATCCGAGGCGGGCTGGCTCCTTCAATTAAAGGGGTGGAGCTAAGTCTGCTCCCAGGGATACATAGGCGGTGACGGTGAACATACCTCGTCAACAAATACGGGTATCCCATTTCACTTTCCTTGTGCATGTTTGCATGTTTGCTTCACTAGCACTAGAACAAAACCACTTATCCAAAACAAAGTGATCCGACGCGGGCTGGAAACAAAGCGATCCAAGGCGGCCAAGACTGCCCGCCTTGGAAAGGATCAATCTGAGATGGTCTTCCATGGGCCGGTGCGTGGAAACCTTTCAGCAACTCAGAGGATCTATTCGAGTTGCAACCTGGCGGTCGTGCGAGACTCGTGTTGGCCACACGCCATGGATCGATTCTGTAACAATAATTAACATGGACGCATGCATACGATCGGCTAAAGTACAATTAGGTTGTGTTGGTATTGCGGTGGATTATGATAATCAAGCTTTTCTAACCAGCTTTTTCTTATTTTGCCGTGTATTGACAAAAAAAATCTACTTTGAAGACTATGTTTTCACTATAGATTCAAAAAATTCAGCACAACACAATTCAGCAACCATAAAGTAAGCCTTTACTTTTTCGAAAAGGGGGGGCTCCCCGGCCTCTGCATCAGAATGATGCATACGGCCATCTAATTAACCAAATAACAAAAAGTGCCAACAAGGATCCACAGTCTCCAGCTAAAAGAAAAAGAAAAGAAAAATGCAGCTCACACAGAGCGACCAACGGCTAGACACAATCTAGCCAGGAAAAGGTGCCACAACCGGCTGGCTACAAATAGATAGGGAAACTAATTGCCTATCCTATTACATGACCGCCATCCAAACCGGTTGAAGATATCCCGAGCTACCATCTCCCAACGGATAGATCCAGTAACCAAATGCTCCCTGGCCTCCATCGGAGTGAGTAGCGACCACGAACGGATCAGTGCCGTAGCTCGGAAGATAACCTGCAAGAAATGAAACCGTGATGTTCTGTTAAAAACCAAATCATTTCTGCAATTCCAGATAGTCCATAGCAAAGCGCAAACTCCAACCCGAATATGTCTTGCTAAGTCAGGCTCAACCCCATTAAGCCATGTCCCAAATAATGCATTGACCGAAGTCGGTGGAGTAGTATTAAAAGCAATATGGACCGTCCGCCAAAGAACTTTGGCCAACGGGCAATCAAAGAATAAATGCTTAATCGACTCATCCCGATCACAGAAACTACACCTAGTAGGTCCTGTCCAATTACGCTTAATCAAGTTGTCCTTTGTTAAAATAACTTGTTTATGGACAAACCACATAAACACTTTAATTTTTAAAGGAACTTTGACATCCCAAACATACTTGGATGTTGGAATAGCATTCGAATTAATAACATCAATATACATTGATTTAACTGTAAAAACTCCAGAACTAGTCAACTTCCAGCGTAATACATCGGGTTGGTGAGAAAGTTGAACCTCCATCAGTCTCCTAACTAGATGGAGCCATTCTTCCCAACGATTGCCCGCTAGCGACCATCTAAACTGAATATTAAGGGGGACAGATTGAAATACCGTTGCCACGAACACCTCACGTCGTTGAGCAATCCGATATAAAGACGGATATTGAATGGCTAAAGGTGAGTCTCCAAGCCAAGTATCCTCCCAGAAACGTGTACTTGTACCATTTCCAATAACAAATCTTGTCCTATTGAACATAGATTGTTTGACTTTCATTAGTCCTTTCCAGAAAGGCGAATCAGTCGGCCTGACTGCGACCTGGGACAGTGTTTTAGTCTGGAGGTACTTGTTGCGGAGGATCTGCGCCCACATGGCCTCAGTCCCGGAAGAAAGCTTCCACAACCACTTACTAAGAAGGCATCTGTTCTTAACTTCAAGATTTTCAATACCAAGGCCCCCTTGGTCTTTCGGTCTACAGATGATGTCCCATTTAGCAAGTCGGTATTTTCTTTTAAGTTCATCACCCTGCCAAAAGAAACGCGACCGATAGAAGTCCAGTCGTTTCCTAACACCAACTGGGACCTCAAAGAACGATAAGAGAAACATAGGCATACTCGTGAGCACCGAATTAATCAATATCAAACGGCCTCCATATGACATGAGCTTACCCTTCCAACAGCTCAGTTTTTTCTCAAATCGATCCTCGATACACTTCCATTCTCTGTTTGTTAGCTTACGATGGTGAATCGGAATACCAAGGTAAGAGAAGGGTAAACTCCCCAACTCGCACCCAAACAATTGCCTATAAGACTCCTGGTCGTCTTTGGCTCTACCAAAGCAGAACAACTCGCTCTTATGAAAGTTAATCTTTAACCCGGTCAATTGTTCAAAAAGGCATAACACTAGCTTCATATTTCTCGCCTTGGCCAAATCATGCTCCATAAAGATGATTGTATCATCGGCGTATTGAAGGATGGATACACCTCCATCAACGAGATGAGGTACCAAACCACCCACTTGACCATTCTCCTTAGCCCTTCCTATCAAAATTGCTAACATATCCACCACAATGTTAAACAGGATAGGGGACATCGGATCTCCTTGTCTGAGGCCTTTATGTGTCTGGAAATAATGACCTATATCGTCATTCACTTTAATTCCCACACTCCCTTTGTGCGTAAAGGATTCGACCTGTCGGCGCCAGGCTTCATCAAAACCTTTCATACGCAATGCCTGTTGGAGGAACGGCCACTTAACCTTATCGTACGCTTTTTCGAAATCCACTTTAAAAATTACTCCATCTAATTTTTTGGAATGGATTTCATGGAGCGTTTCATGAAGAACAACCACCCCTTCAAGGATGTTCCTGTCCGGCATGAAAGCAGTTTGGGATTGCTGCACCACAGACTGCGCAATCTGTGTGAGCCTATTAGTCCCGACCTTGGTGAAGATTTTGAAACTAACATTGAGGAGGCAGATCGGTCTGAACTGCTCAATCCTCACAGCATCCGTTTTCTTCGGGAGCAATGTGATAGTTCCAAAATTCAAGTGAAATAATTGAAGCTGTCCAAAATTCAAGTAAGCCTTTACTAGCTAGCTATATGTAATATCGACAAGTAGTTAAACTGTACTGAACCCTAGAGAGCCGCCACCACCTACCCTCTGCCACCTCTCCCCATCCCAGCCCCTCCTCCTCCCTCTATAACCCTGTCCTGCCCCCCAGATGGCAGCGAGGGCCTCATCCTTGCCCAGCACATGGTTTGTGGTTCCAATCTATCCCATCCCCACTACCTCCGGCCTTACCGAGGTGGCGGTGGGGGTTTTCTTCCCGTTAGAGCAGCGGTGTCTGCTCGTCATCTTCTGGGGTGGCGGCGATCAGCGCATGGGCGTCGGCGGCGCTCCAGCCATGTCGATGGCGGAGCGTCGCTTGGCTGGCTCGCATACCACAAAGCACCATGATGGTAGTGCTTCGGTGCCGCGTGAGGACACCGCGACGGGGATGCCCGATGTCTGATCTCAGATCAATCGTGGAGGTATGTCATCCTTGTCAGTTCCGCGCCCGTTTGGCGCTGCTCCCATTGCTCCAGCCGGAGGCGGCAGGGCTTTCCACCATTGGGCGTGGTAGGAGTGGTGGCTCTCACTCCATCATGTGTGGTTTTTGGGTGGCGATGCAGCAGTGAGGCTTTGCGTCACTGCTGCGGGCATGTAGAAGGTGTGCCCACGAGTGAAGCCGAATCAGTGGATGATGGTGATTGCTCATTTCGTCTCTCTCTCCCCTTCGCGGACAAGTGGAGTCATGTCGCAGGAGGTCGAGGCCTACTGATTCGGTCAAATCGGAGAAGGTCTTGGCTGATTTGGTGCACGACCGGGAGGAGGTCCAGTGGTCGTCAAGGTGGCAATCTACGGAACACACCACGATGGATTCTTTCAGAATAATTGGTGGAGCAGCTACTGGATGGTCCACCATCAAAAGGTGACAGGAGCGCTGCTCCATACCCGGGGTGAAAAGCTGCATTCTGGCCTTAACTGTTTGGGCCCGGCAATGACAAACTTGTGTCGTCTCCTTGTTGAAGGCATTGATTCAAAATGCTTTTCCGACTTTCAGGTTGGACTTGACGACGTCCGGTACTTATCAACTCAACGCGTGGAAAGTAAATAAATTTGGTAAAATTTTATATAAATTTTCGCAGGTGAGTCATAGTGCGAAGTATATATATTTGAAAAGGAGGCAAAAGCTTTGGCTCATCTCATTAATTAAGAAGAAGGTTTTACAATATTTACAGCCCCTCCCCCCCCCCCCCCCCCTCCCCCCCTCTCATGTGCTTTGCGGCAGCTAGAACCCATCTTGATGATTCCTCTTTTATCTTGGCGACAATGGTGGTAGGCATGGATGACACATTTCGGAAGACTCGTTCATTTCTTTGATTCTAAAATTCCCATGAAGCTAGTATCCCAAGTGAGGCGATGGCTCTTCACCGGGTGCCTGAATATGAATGATCAAGTACCACCGATCCTTGATGGTGGGAAAGCTTCCCCACGATTGAATTTGTAGCCCCTCTTGCCCAAGCCAATCTCGAAGGCTAGTCTAAAGGCGGATCGAGTAGCGGCGTCCAAAAAAAAAAAACGTGTGCCGCCGACACCGGTTCCTGCTTACAGAGTTGACATAGCCCATAGTTTGGTCGACCCATCCTCTCCAAACGGTCCGTGGTCCAAGAGTAAAATCTGCATCTTGGAGGGCGTCATGTGTCCACTCAGCTCGCCGTGTCCCGACCCTTTGTCGAGATTCGACGCTCGGCAAACGCCGACGCACAGGAAGGCGAGATGTGTCCACTCAGTTTGCCGTGTCCCTACCCTTTGCCGAGTTCCAACCCTCGGCAAAGGCCGACGCACAGGAAGGCGACATGTGTCCCCCAGTTCGCCGTCCTAGCCCGTTTGCCGAGTTCCAACACTCGGCAAAGGCCGAAGAACAGGAGGGCAACACGTGTCCCTATGGTTTGCCGTGCCAGCCCGTTTGCCGAGTCCCGAAGCGCGGCAATGGCACATGCTGTTTGCCGAATATGAACACTCGGCATAGTATTTGCAGGAACTGGGAGCACCGTAAGGCATTTGCCAAGCGTCTGGTCAGAACACTTGGCGAACACTTTCCATATTGAATTTTTTTTTATAGAAAGTGTTTGCCGAGTGTCCGTTAGGAGACACTCGGCAAAAGAGTCCCGCCGTCATGGAGCCGCAACCACGGGTGGGTTGGACAGGTGGCTCCTCCTTTGCCGAGCGTCGTCTGGTTCTGGTAAGGACTCGGCAAAGGCTCTATAGGCCAAATATTTCCTCTTTGCCGAGTGTTTTTTTTTTCAGCTCTCTGCCTCTCTCAGCAAAGGGCCACCGTTGCCGAGTCCCTTCGTTTGCCGAGCATTGTACTCGGCAAAGACGCGCCTTGCCAAGCACCCATGGAATGGATCACGGCAAAGACCTCAGCACTCGGCAAGCAAGGATTTTCCAGTAGTGGTTGATAGATCTTATGCATCACTAGGATGCCACACACATGATCTGATTGCATCTAGAACACCCAATTAACATGAACAGAGAAGGGTTTAGGGTTCATTACAAGTCATGGAGGTCGACATGATGGCCTGCTCGGTGCAGGCGAGGTGGGTGGATGACGTAGTGGTCGTAGTCGATCTCCTGGACGTCCTGATCTCCTCAGGCCGCCACCGGCACTGTCCTGTGACGGCGGCGTGTAGGCTAGGTCTTCCCGTTGCTGCAGCACACCCTTGGATCGGATAGGGTTTTGGAATATGGGGAGGAGAGTGAACCTGATGTGAATGAATGATCGCGCAGGGGGCCAGCTCTCTCCCGTATCCCTTTATGTAGCGCTGTGCAACAGGGGACCTAAACCATGAGTTGGTTTGGATGCCCCCGATCAGGGCGCATTAGTTGGAGACGAGGTACACGTACGTTGGTGCGTGGGCCTCTCTCTTAACGTTATTTTTTTCTTTTCTGTTAGGTTGTTAGATCAACTGGCCTGTTAAGCCATTAGATCAAACCAACATTCTCCCCCTTGATCGTTAGGCTTTACTACATTCGCCCATTCTCCATAGGAATGATATACCAAAGTGAGGTGTTACAACAGCTAGTAAAACGCCATGGAACTGTTGGGTAACGCAGCAGAAAACAAAAATTTCCGACCTACGTACCAGCCCAGGATCACTATGGAGACTGCATACAAGGTTTGATCTTTTTCGTTACCGACTCGTAGCGCAGCGGAAGTAGAGTCGATGACGATCGGCGGTGCAGATCCCCGCAGCTAGGATTTTACAACCTCCCAACCGCGAGGATGTATACCCTCATCTGCCCCGCGGACAGCCCTCCGGGAGGCGGTCACACAGTCCCCCGGACGGTGTCGCGGACAGCCCTTCGGGAGGACCTCCGAAACTCGGACTGTCACTCGGACAGCCCTTCGGGAGGCACTCTCGAACTAAGACCGAAACTACGATCTCTCTACAGAGTTGCACACATACGGTGTCATCTATCCGGCAGGGCTTCGCCGTCCAGAACTAGTTCCCACCGGAACCCAGACAGCCTTTCGGCTCTACGAAACTATTTCGCTGGGAGGGAGAGAGAAGCCAGAAATGTCATGGCATGTGTATGTGAGAAGGAGTTTGAAATATGGCAGCCCTCACCCCCTCTATTTATAGGAAGAGCAAGGGGTAGAGTGGGCATATCCAAAAATCCATGTCATCCCAAAATATCTTGGGAAGATATTTGTGGAAAGCCAACTTCCAACCATATCCATAAATCTGATTTCACTATTCACGACGACATTTTTCAGCGTCCGGTCGAACTGAAAATATTTATGTGGGCTTAGAACAATTCCAGTACCCACTAAAATAAGTTTCAATGCGATCCGGAACAATTCCGGGTTAGTGATTTTCATCTGCGAAAAGCATCTGAAGCGGTTCCGGCAGCTCCGGAACATTTCCGGTTTTTATCCCGGAAAATTCCAGAAAGTTTCCAGAATGATTCTGGCACCCTCCAAGAATTATCAGGCATGTGCCGAAACCAATTTGACTTTATGGTGTACTCCGAAACAACTTTTCGGTTTAGTGATTTTCATCTGTGAAAAGCAACTAAAGCGGTTCCGGCAGTCCGGAACATTTCCGGTTTTTGTCTCTGAAAAATCTCAGAAGTTACCGGAACAATTCTGGTACCTTCCAATAATTTCCAGGCATGTGCCGAAACCAATTTGACTTTATGGAATACCCTGAAGCAACTTTTCAGTTTCACCGGAACTATTCCGATATCCTCTCCGGAACGTTTCCGTTTCGTCCGAAACTTTTTCGGTGATTTTCTCTCAGACTCCCCGTCTAGTATTCAGCAGATAGATGACCCTTAAGCGTGTGACCCTATAGGTTCGGTGAAGTATAGACATGACCCGGAACTCTTTCCGATCAATGATCAACATCGGAGCCGTGGACACCCATATTGACCCCTATACCCACACGAATGAATATTCGAGTGAACCTCCAGTTGCCGTGAGCTATTCCTGTTGCTTCGCGATATGTTACAATTACCCGAGGTGAGAAACATCGGCATCCTCGTGGATCAACACTTGTCCACAATGCCAGTTACCTCGTTGCCGGTATTGTTCTCTTTTCTCGTTCCCGTGTTTCGGCATCCCTGTGATCAAATCACCCTGTGTCTGGCCAGACGATGATGCATACCGTAACACCGAGAGGGCCCAGAGATATCTCTCCATCGTCGGAGGAGCAAATCCCAATCTTGAGCTATCAAGTCCCTTGACATACTTTTCCATGAACCCGTAAGCCGCCGTAATAGCCACCCATTTACGGATGACGTTTAACAAACCCCAAAGTTCATGAAGCAAGCATGAAGAAACTCGACACTCTCATGGTCTAAGGAATTATGCAAACATTAACTTCTCTGTGTTATTAACCATAAACTTATGACGAATGTATCTCATAGCATAACATCAATTTGGGTCGATTCAACACAAGTGTTCTACCAACAATTGTGCCCTCAAAATTGCCGGCATAGCCATGCCCATGATCAGGAAAACAGGATCATCATGCAATACTTGAGCCAGTCATAGAGGCTTGACTAGGAATACATTTTACCGTTTATTATCCCACACGTGCATATGAGTCTTCCTCCGAGCCTCGTGGTTATTGTAGACTCGAGAACCATAGCAGTTATAGCATGGAACATAAACCTAATTATGAACAGGGAGATAATCAATAACATTTATTATTGCCTCTAGGGCATATCTCCTACAGACTCCCACTTGAACTAGAGTCAATAATCTAGTCAATGCTAATGCACTTTACACCTATGGCATACTGGTGTAAAATATGCTTCGCATGTGGTATAGCCTGATGTCCAACGGATCTGACGACTTCAGCTCTGTGTGTAACTTTGTATATCCTTGCGTTTTCACGCTTTCACAAAATTCATATTTTGTCTGGACTTGGCCTTGCATATGTGTGAATCATTGGTCGAAACCTGATTCCTCAGACTGAGCTATGGAGCAACTATCTGCAATAGTGTCCCATAGACCAAAGTCATCTTGGAACCATACTAAGTTCATGAATGAACTATATGATTCAACAACTTCTTTGTCGCTTCTTAAGCATCAACATACTTAGCCTTTGTTATAGAATTCGCCACAGTATCTTGTTTGGAACAATTTCCAACTACCGTGCCACCATATTGTGTATCACACAAAACCCTCAATTTAAATCGAAAATCGCATGGAGCATTGATGAAGACTGTATTGATGTAATCACTTACAACGAGCACTTCATAATCTCTACTTGCGAGAAAACATGTCATCAACACTACTCTTAGCACTTAATGACATCTTTCACTGTTGTCCCATGATCAGTACTTTGATCACTATGGTATCTATACTCGCAACAACTTTGGAGTATTGGACATATCTGTTTGTTTTTACATACCATGGAATACATGGTTAATCCAAACACAAGAGTGTGTGGAATCTCCATCATGTATTTTACTCATCAGTGTTTTGGGACACCGAGTCTTGCAAAAACTCTTTCCATGTGACTTCGGCAAGAATCACTCCTTGGCGTTTTAAATGCTAAAAGGTTTTAGCATCTTGTCAATATGTATTCATTGCTTAGCCCCATTAGGTAAATCTATCTCCATAGATCATCATGCCTAATATTGAGGCTATTTAGCCTAAGCACTTCATTGAAAAACTATTTTCAAATGAAGTCCTAATTCGTGTCAAGAAATTTATTTCCAATTAACAATGTGTTAAGTACACAAGGTTTTTAGAAATATTATTATGCTCCCACTTACTTTCTTGAATCACAAGCATCTTCGTTACCCATTTGATGAAGTCAAACTCTTTTGACCATTTCATCAAAAACGAAGATTCCAACTCCACTTTGCTCTCTTCTGTCCATCGCTGGAACTCTGAAGTTTGCATACTTACTAGCATCCTCTGGATCGACAAATTACTTTGGACTGTATCACATACAAGTCCTAGGTTTCATTTCCATCAGATGGAAATCCTTTTGTCATCCATGTTTCATATCTCATGATTGAAATATGTATTAATTGCTAGTTCAACCCGAACCGACTTTAAGCATCGCTACGGTGAGACAATCTCATCGTAGTCAACTCCTTGAACTTGGTATTGCAACAAGTCGAGCTTTATGGATAAACATTTTATCCGTATCAGTTTTTAGTTCCATAAATATTCATTAAACTCTAAGTCTTCCGAAAGGTGTATCAAGATTTTAATCTCGAATCACTTATATGGAAACTATCTCGGATTGTATTGGCATTTAGCCAATTCCGGAGTCAGGGCCCATCAACGCTTCCTTGTGTATTGTAGGTATACTGTTGTCTAACAACAATATCTCGTTTGCGCACCTGATAGGTTTGCACGAGCTTTGCCTACGTGGTTCAGCTGCAAGTTCGACCGAAGTCCATACATTTTATTGTAGAGACTTCCGTATCAGTCGCAGTAGGAAACTCCGGAATCACTTCCAAGGTTTCTTTCCTTTGATCTGATGACGAAGATACTGGTTATCTCGTCGAGTTGCACTGTCCTCCCACTCGCCTTTTGTAAGAACTATTCTCTTTAAAAGCATACCGTTTTGCGGCAAAATCCTTTGCCTCGGTATAGTGGTGGGGAATACCCAATGACTTGGGATAACCTTACAAAGTAGCACTTTTCTGATTTGGAATAGGTTTGTAACCTTTTACACAAGCCCCATATTCCAAATGTTAAGAAAAGATATAACATGGTTGGGCGTACCATACCATGGCGTCATTTCAACAGACCTGATGGATCTCTTTTCAGTGTAAAAGCCGCAGTCTCTAAAGCATCACTCTTTAAAAGGGATAATGGCAAATTTATTTATGTCATCTTTGATCTTACCATTTCATGAATGGTTCGATTACATCTACACGGATTCTCCACTTGCAGTGGTGCTCCGGGAGGTGTAAGTTATGAAACCCCTTTCACAACTCATCAGACATTCGCTAAACTTGTAACTCAAATATTCCTTTCTGCAATCGAATTGTAGAAACATAATTTTCTTGTTACAATAACTTCTACTTCATTTTTGAAAACCTTATGAATGAATTCAAAAGATCCAGACTTACGTCTCAACAAGTAAATATCCATATATCTACTTGAGTCATTTCTGAAGATAGATAACTCCACTACTTGCAACAACATTTATTGGACTACACACATCATAATGTATGATCACCAATATGTTCTTTGCTCGTTCCTTATGGTCTGTGAACGGTATTTCAGTCACTTCACTTTTCAGAGGAAAGTTGCAAGTGTGAGATGATTCAAAATCAAACGACTTCAAAATCCATCATAATGGAATTTTCCATGCGGGTTTCTCCAATGTGACCAAATGCAGTGCCACACTTGTGTGGTATTCTTTTAGTCTTGCGACATTTAGCGTCAGTGTTATGGATGTATCATATTTCCATCAATATTCATAACATACATCCCATCTTGTATGGAAGCATGGCCCTTCATGTTATTCATAACACCGAACATCAAAAGTTCTCTTATGAATAACCTTCTTGCAAAATACCTTATGCAAAGGGCTAGAGTGTGTAAAACTCTAAAATGATTTATGAAAGTAAATACAGAGGTAATGTATTATTATCAATATTCATAACATACTTCTCATTCATAATGAAAGTATGGCCCTTTTGTTATTCATAACTCCGAACATTAAAAGTTCTCTTATGAACAACCTTCTTGCAAGATACTTTATGCAAAGGGCTAGAGTGTGAAACTCTAAAATGAATTATGAAAGTAAATACATAGGGAATACACCGATGGAAGGCATAGTAACATTTACTATGTTCCCTGCGTGTATCTAAATCTCATTCCTGGCTAGTCTTTCAGGCCATAGTAGTTCTTACATCGAGTTGCAACAGAATGCAATCGAGCGGGTATCTTTGTGATTAACTCACAATACCCAAGAATTAGTGATTAACATGTTTAACCATAATTCCCAAGAACTATATCTCTGACCAGCCTTCTATACATCAAAAAACTTGTATGACTTTCATACATGAGCTGGATATTCCAGTCTTCTTTCCTTTTGCCATTATACTTCTAACAGTTTAACTTCTAGTATTTCTCCTACTCTCAGAAGAAGCATCACACTTAAGAGTGGCGTTAGCCCCGGACTTCCTAGGCGTGAAAGTTTCACTAACACCCTTCCGGATACTTCCTTTCTCTTTAAGTTGTTGTTTTATTCACCATCATCATATGACAGGCGTTCTTCTGGATCCCTCTCTTATCAGTCTAATGCATAGTAAACTCCTTTACTAACAGTTTGCAAACAAACATTGCTTTGGATATCTCATATCTTTTAGCCTTTGTCTGTCTCTGAAAATGATTTTCAGATTCCATGAATATCACATAACTATCCAAACTTTCGAAGTTTGGGTCTCATGAAAGCAAACGTATTGCACTTGACTGAAATAGAATTCTAGCTTTTGGATCGAAGGACGAGATTCACATGATCCATAGCATTAGTGGGAGAATACCGAAAGCATGCGATAGGACAAAGTCCTTCTTGGCACACTTGAGGACAATCCTCACATTACGTTACCAACCGTAAAGATTTAACCAGATATTTAACAGCTATTCAATTTTAACAGGGAAGGTGGAAACGCGAGCCATTATTCTACAACTATTATGCAAATCACACTTAGACAGTGTTCAAAATTAATTGCACTAAGAATTAAAAGAATTAATTCTAAAGTGCGCTCCCACTCAAATCAATATCTCTCATAATTGATTGTGAGTGATTCAAGACCCACATTTCCATTCAACGCCATTGTTCGAGATGAACACCGATGGCGCGAACTTCAATTGGTAGGCAAACTTGCCGATCACATCTCTATGTGACTCTTGTTCATCTTTCGATGCGTGTGTTCCGAGCTCAGGACGATCCTGCCATGAACGTCGAGACAACCAAGTGATCTTGCTGCGAGGTCTGACCTTACCCGCCTTACACCCGTACAATCGTTCGTACCCATATAGATCATGGCGCACCTCGAAAGGAAGGATGCTGTGACGGTGCTACACTTGGGAGAACACTAACTACTTGATATTTTTGTGAGAGATCACCCTAATAAAAGCGACTACCGCGCAATCAAGAAGGGTGCATCATAAGGGATTAACATCTCAGGCAATTCATAATAGCATGATATGGTATAGCCCTTTCTGACGGAGAAGTCTTTATTTCTTCGTCTCTGGCATTCGCGTCGGTGTTCACCTTCGCGAAGATTGCCACCACCTTGTCGATGCACCAGATAATATTGCTATCTCTGTAGCTAATAAAATAAGTGCATTACATAAGGTTGACACGCAGGTCAGTAAAGTGCAATCATATGGCTCCAGCCATCATGCCGAATCATGACACGCAGGTCATGTTAATTTACATCATATAGTCATCTCATACATAATCAAATTTATATGAGCACTGCTATACCACATCACATGCACATGAAAACCATCCTGCAAAACCAAGTTAGACGCCTCTAATCGGTTCATGCAAAATTTTATTTTACGTGGCTTCTAAGGTTTCGAAACAAACCGAAGCTACCTACGTATTATCATCAAGTATGATAATTCAAGTCGCTAGATTAACATCGCGGGGTGTATGAAACACGAGATAATTAAATCTCGAGCCCCATACTAAACTTCGTCATACGCATGACCCCCGTGCAGATCATATCTGCCATGCCCTTTCATCTGCGAATTTCATCTTTCTTTTGACTATGGCGGAACCCAAAGAACTGAAGCACTTCGTTGATCAATCAGGATCGCGGATTGCCAGAACTTTGTGAAATTCCACCATACTGTCTCGAGATTGAGCAAACGCAAATTCTAGGGAAGCAACAAGAACATCGGGTAACAGACTTCATCTGTCACCCGCACAAATAATTTTCAGCAATAGATCTCATCTACTACCTAATTATATTGTGCAACACCCATACATCTCTATGTATTCTAGATCGCAACCTGCATCTACGCATAGCACGGCTCTTGATGCCACTGTTGGGTAACGCAGCAGAAAACAAAAATTTCCGACCTACGTACCAGCCCAGGATCACTATGGAGACTGCATACAAGGTTTGATCTTTTTCGTTACCGACTCGTAGCGCAGCGGAAGTAGAGTCGATGACGATCGGCGGTGCAGATCCCCGCAGCTAGGATTTTACAACCTCCCAACCGCGAGGATGTATACCCTCATCTGCCCCGCGGACAGCCCTCCGGGAGGCGGTCACACAGTCCCCCGGACGGTGTCGCGGACAGCCCTTCGGGAGGACCTCCGAAACTCGGACTGTCACTCGGACAGCCCTTCGGGAGGCACTCTCGAACTAAGACCGAAACTACGATCTCTCTACAGAGTTGCACACATACGGTGTCATCTATCCGGCAGGGCTTCGCCGTCCAGAACTAGTTCCCACCGGAACCCAGACAGCCTTTCGGCTCTACGAAACTATTTCGCTGGGAGGGAGAGAGAAGCCAGAAATGTCATGGCATGTGTATGTGAGAAGGAGTTTGAAATATGGCAGCCCTCACCCCCTCTATTTATAGGAAGAGCAAGGGGTAGAGTGGGCATATCCAAAAATCCATGTCATCCCAAAATATCTTGGGAAGATATTTGTGGAAAGCCAACTTCCAACCATATCCATAAATCTGATTTCACTATTCACGACGACATTTTTCAGCGTCCGGTCGAACTGAAAATATTTATGTGGGCTTAGAACAATTCCAGTACCCACTAAAATAAGTTTCAATGCGATCCGGAACAATTCCGGGTTAGTGATTTTCATCTGCGAAAAGCATCTGAAGCGGTTCCGGCAGCTCCGGAACATTTCCGGTTTTTATCCCGGAAAATTCCAGAAAGTTTCCAGAATGATTCTAGCACCCTCCAAGAATTATCAGGCATGTGCCGAAACCAATTTGACTTTATGGTGTACTCCGAAACAACTTTTCGGTTTAGTGATTTTCATCTGTGAAAAGCAACTAAAGCGGTTCCGGCAGTCCGGAACATTTCCGGTTTTTGTCTCTGAAAAATCTCAGAAGTTACCGGAACAATTCTGGTACCTTCCAATAATTTCCAGGCATGTGCCGAAACCAATTTGACTTTATGGAATACCCTGAAGCAACTTTTCAGTTTCACCGGAACTATTCCGATATCCTCTCCGGAACGTTTCCGTTTCGTCCGAAACTTTTTCGGTGATTTTCTCTCAGACTCCCCGTCTAGTATTCAGCAGATAGATGACCCTTAAGCGTGTGACCCTATAGGTTCGGTGAAGTATAGACATGACCCGGAACTCTTTCCGATCAATGATCAACATCGGAGCCGTGGACACCCATATTGACCCCTATACCCACACGAATGAATATTCGAGTGAACCTCCAGTTGCCGTGAGCTATTCCTGTTGCTTCGCGATATGTTACAATTACCCGAGGTGAGAAACATCGGCATCCTCGTGGATCAACACTTGTCCACAATGCCAGTTACCTCGTTGCCGGTATTGTTCTCTTTTCTCGTTCCCGTGTTTCGGCATCCCTGTGATCAAATCACCCTGTGTCTGGCCAGACGATGATGCATACCGTAACACCGAGAGGGCCCAGAGATATCTCTCCATCGTCGGAGGAGCAAATCCCAATCTTGAGCTATCAAGTCCCTTGACATACTTTTCCATGAACCCGTAAGCCGCCGTAATAGCCACCCATTTACGGATGACGTTTAACAAACCCCAAAGTTCATGAAGCAAGCATGAAGAAACTCGACACTCTCATGGTCTAAGGAATTATGCAAACATTAACTTCTCTGTGTTATTAACCATAAACTTATGACGAATGTATCTCATAGCATAACATCAATTTGGGTCGATTCAACACAAGTGTTCTACCAACAATTGTGCCCTCAAAATTGCCGGCATAGCCATGCCCATGATCAGGAAAACAGGATCATCATGCAATACTTGAGCCAGTCATAGAGGCTTGACTAGGAATACATTTTACCGTTTATTATCCCACACGTGCATATGAGTCTTCCTCCGAGCCTCGTGGTTATTGTAGACTCGAGAACCATAGCAGTTATAGCATGGAACATAAACCTAATTATGAACAGGGAGATAATCAATAACATTTATTATTGCCTCTAGGGCATATCTCCTACAGGAACCTCAACACTTATAGCATAACCGCCTATTTCGAAATGGAAAACATTTTGCTTATGGGGAGCGGTTTATTTTAATGGTCCTCTTATTCCAGAATCATAAGGCTTCCAGTAATCCCATGCCGGCAACATGCTCACGAAAAATACTGGATGGTAAGCCTTTAGTTAGCGGATCCGCAAGCATATGCGTCGTTCTTATATGCTTAACATCAATTGTTTAATCCTGGATTCTATCTTTCACAACACGATACTTGATGTCAATGTGTTTGGCAGCATCACTTGACTTGTTGTTACTCGTATAGAAAACTGCGGGTTCGTTATCGCAGTACAATAAAATTGGTTTAGATATGCTGTCAACCACTTTAAGCCCGCGAATAAAATTCTTTAGCCATACAGCCTGCCCGGTGGCCTCAAAACATGCTACAAATTCTGCTTGCATCGTAGATCCAGTAGTTAACGTTTGTTTGGAGCTTTTCCACGATATGTCTCCCCCCGCGAGTGTGAATATATAACCTGACGTGGATTTCTTACTATCCACACAACCGGCAAAATCAGAGTCTGAATAACCAATAACTTCTAAGTTATCAGACCTTTTATATGTAAGCATGAAATCCTTAGTTCCTTTCATATAACGCAAGACTTTCTTTGCGGCCTTCCAGTGGTCCGGTCCTGGATTTGATTGGTATCTGCCAAGCATCCCGGTTACAAAACATAAATCTGGGCGTGTACAAACTTGAGCATACATGATGCTTCCGACAGCTGAATCAAAAGGAACCGACTTCATCTGATCAGTTTCATACTGGTTCCTCGGACATTGAAATGTCCCAAACTTATCGCCCTTGACTATAGGAGCAGGTGAGGGTGAGCACTTATGCATATTGAATTTCTTCAGTACTCTCTCAAAGTATGCCTTTTGTGATAGTCCCAACATTCCTCTAGACCTATCTCGATGAATCTCGATGCCAAGGACATATGAGGCTTCACCAATATCTTTCATATCAAAACTGGAAGACATAAAATTCTTGGTCTCATGCAGCATATCCTTATCGCTACACGCCAACAATATGTCATCAACATATAGGACTAAAATTGTGAACCTACTGCCTTTAAATTTAACATATATGCAGTTGTCCACAACATTTTCGGTGAAACCAAAAGTTTTGATAATTTTATCAAACTTGAGGTACCACTCTCTTGAAGCTTGCTTCAAGCCATAAATTGATTTCTTTAGACGACATGCTAAATGTTCCTTCCCTTCCACAACAAAGCCTTCCGGATGAGCCATGTAAACGTTTTCTTTTAGGTCACCATTTAGAAATGTCGTATTAACATCCATTTGGTGTAGTTCTAGGTCGTAATGAGCAACTAATTCCATGACGATTCTAAAAGAATCTTTGGTTGACACAAGGGAGAAGGTTTGTTTATAGTCAATTCCTTCTCTTTGTGTGAACCCTTTTGCCACAAGCCTTGCCTTGAACCGTTCGACATTCCCTTTGGAATCATACTTAGTTTTGTAGACCCACTTGCAGCCTACTTTCTTAGCTCCATCGGGAACTTCTACTAAATCCCAAACGTCGTTTGAGCCCATAGATTTCAACTCGTCTTCCATGGCAACCAACCACTTGGACGAAGTTTCACTTCTAATGGCTTCCTTATAAGAGGTTAGATCCTCCACCTTTCCTATATCATTTATATCCTCAATCATGAAAGTGACATAATCATCTGATATGGCTTTCTTTCTCTCACGACGTGGTCTACCCACAGGAGGAGGTGGTGGTGGTACATCATTATTTTGGGGATCATTATCTTGCTGGGGATCCTCATTTGTTTCTGGATTTCCATTATTAGTTTCTGGATCACCATTTGGCTGAGAAACTGAACCATGAGATTCAGGATCATCAGATGTCACGTTTCTTCGTATTGGAAAAACAATCTCTTGGATAATCGGGGATGGTGCACAAACCCGCTTCTCCTCAAGATCGATCTCCCTTATCTTTGTGACCTTATTATCCTCAAAAAATACCGCTTGTCGAGTCTCCACAAACTTGGTGGTGTGACTTGGACAATAGAAACGATATCCCTTTCCCCTATGAGGGTATCCAACAAAGAAACAACTAACTGTTTTTGGATCCAATTTCTTAAGTTGTGGATTGAAAACTTTAGCTTCAGCAGGACAACCCCACGCCCGTAAGTAATTCAAGCTCGGTTTCTTTCCCGCCCACATCTCGTAAGGTGTGTTCGGTGCTGACTTAGCTGGAGCAAGATTTAGTATATGTGCGCCTGTCTTTAATGCCTCCATCCAAAGGCCCACTGGTAAACTTGAGTGACTAAGCATGCTTCGCACCATATCCATAAGGGTGCGATTGCGACGCTCAGCCACATCATTTTGTTGTGGTTCACCAGGCATTGAGTATTGAGCAATGATTCCATTTTCAGATAAAAACTTGGCAAAGGGTTCAGGAATCTGCCCATAAGGAGCATGCCTAACATAATACTCTCACCCGCGATCAGACCGTACAACTTTGATTTTTGCGTTCAGTTGATTTTCAACCTCAGCTTTATAGACTTTGAATTTCTCCAAAGCTTCCGATCGGTCACGTATGGGATCAATATACCCATAGCGGAAAAAGTCGTCTGTGAATGTAATGAATGAATCAAAACCATCCACGGACGTAACGTTAAGGGGTCCACATATGTCGGTGTGAATTAATTCTAAAACCCTGACTGCTCCTTTCTTAATTGTTTTTGCGTATTTTCTTTTAATGCAATCGACACATTTGTCCGCATCTGAGAAGTCTAATGGGAGGAGTATTTCATTTTTAACTAAGCGTTCCATTCTCCCCCTCGAAATGTGGCCCAAACGACAATGCCACAATTTCGAAGAATTACTGACTCCTTTCCGTTTCTTCTCAACATTAATTTCATCACTCACATGCATAACTGAATCATTATTAAGAGATAACATGTATAATTCGCCTCGTCTAACACCGAGGCCAACATTCTTATTACATTTGTTCAAAGCAAACTCTTTGTTGCCAAAATGACACTCATACATATCATCATCTAAACGAGAAACTGAAATCAAATTCCTACTTAAGGTAGGCACATAAATAACATTATTCAATCTAAGAGTGTGGCCGGTGTGTAGCTCCAACGTGAGAGATCCCACAGCTTCAACATCGGCTTCAACTCCGTTCGCAACCTTAAGCTTTCTTGTTCCTCCTCTTATAGTTTGGATCATATCGAATCCCTGCATAGAGTTAGCAACGTGAGTGGTTGCACCTGAATCAATCCACCATGACTTTTTAGAAAAAATCGACATAAAGAGATTCATCTACAAAAGTTATTTCATCAGTACCTCTTTTGTTCATCCATTTTAGAAAGCCTGGGCAATCCCTTTGGTAGTGTCCCTCCTGCGCGCAGAAGTTACATGCATTTTCTCCAGCAGTGGAGCTGCTAGGAGCAGAAGAAGAGTTGCCGGCTTCTTTACCCGTGAGAGGCTTAGGGTTGAATGGCTTAGGGGCTTCTTTCTTGAATTGCTTTTTCTGAGGCTTAGGGAAACCTTGCCCCTCATGCTTTCTCTTGTTAGAGCCAACATGAAAAACTTGGTCTTTATTCCGCCTCATGATCCTCTCTTCCTCCTGGACAATTCTTGCGGTCATCTCAGCGAGTGTCCATTTTTCCTTAAGAGAATTATAGTTGATCTTGAATTGATCAAAATCATTTGGAAGGGACTCAAGGATCATTATTACAAGAAGGTTTTCACTTAAGGAACACTCCAAAGCTTTAAGCTTGGTGAAAGCGTTCACCATTCTCAGTATGTGCTGCCTAACATTCCCATCTACAGTGTACTTCTGAAGAAGCTTAGCCAAAAGCTCATGAGCGTACACTTTGTTGGAGCCTTTGAATTGCTCCTCCATTTCAGCAAGGAAATCTTTAGCAGTGTCTTTCTTAGGGAGTGCCCCGGCAATGTCCGAAGATATTGTCGCATTCATGATAAGAAGCGCAATATGGTTGGACTTGTTCCATTTTTCCATCTCAACATCATAGTCCTTTTTGAGTTCTGCATACCCTGCAGCACCTTGCACTGGTGCTATAGGTTTTTCTTGCCTCAAGGCATAATCAAACTCATTACAACCCAAACATAATTGGACTTGGGACTTCCAACGTGGGAAGTTACTCCCCGTAAGTGGTTCGATCGTGTCGTACCAGAATGGAGCGGAAGCTGAAAGTGTCATAAAAATTCATAAGTAAATTGACATGAATATAAATTTATGTTGGTAAATAAATAAACATACCAAGCATTTAATTTCAACTCCATGTCAAATCACCGTTGGGCAGAAAAAACATGGAATTAAAAAAAGGATCATAAGGTGATGACTCATAATAATAAAACAATGTTGGTCTGAATTAAAATTAGAGTCATTTCATTCACAATTTAAACATCAACATTAAAAAATTTGTATCATCATTTGATGTTTAAAAAAATATTCAACATGCATAAACACATTATAAATCCGGAAAAAAATATCTCGTTGGTTCAATTTTGTCCAGAATAATAGCATGTTTCAATTCATTATATTTGAGGCAATTTCTGTTTTAAACAGTGCAAAACATAAAAATATTAACTTAAACGCACTGGGAAAAGACAGAAAAATGCCTGAAAAATTTTGTCCCAAAAAATACCCACGGCTACCCGAAATAGGCCCAGCCCAGCAGCTAAAACGTAAAAGATAAAAAACTTTGCTGGTGGGCTAAGACAACTTGGGCCATAGCCCGGCCGAGAAAACGGCCCATAAGGCGCCCGAAGGCCAGCTCGGAGCCGCGCCTCACTGTGGGCCGTCCGATCGAATCGGACTGTCTGCATCGCGCCTAGGCGGAACAAAAATGTCGGCCCGAGCTGAACCATAGCTCGTTTCCATTTCTCCTCCCCCGTAAAAATCGCTCCCGACAGAGAGAGCTTCAGCGGCGGCGGCCCGAGGCACGCCAACCATGGCGGTGCGGCGGCCCCGTTCGACGGAGCAGCGTGCCTAGGCTCAAGGCCGCGCGCTCCTCCGCCGAATGGCGCCGGCCGTGTCGAGCTCATGGCGGGTGCCGGCGACGCGCACGAGGCGCTCGACGGCGAGGTGGGGAGGCGAGGGCCGGCGACCGCGACGTTAGGAGGCAACGGCGACGTGCGCGGCGGCAGCCACGCAGCGTGCACGTCCATAAGGGCGGCGCCGACGGGTGCTCTTTCCGCGCATCGTCAAGAGGGACGGCGGTGTTCCGGCCATGGTGTGCTCGCACGGCGGTGGCCGTGTGGAACCCCGTAGGCCGGAGTCATCAACGTAAAGGCCCAGCCCCTTGATTCTTTAACTTCTATTGATTTGGGCTGGGGATTTGTTGATTTTAGGGTTCATCCAAATTGGGATTTTTCTTGAGCTAGGTTTCTCTGATTTTGGGGATGTGCTTTTGATCTTTTCTTGCTCATTTGATCCCCTTTGTTCTAATTTGCTAATGCAAAACAGAAACAGTACTAAAACATAATCAATTTTAATTAACCGAACATAATTGTGAGCCTTAATCCATAACTTAGATAGATTAATTAAAATTGATGTGCATAATTAATGAGCACTGATCTGTAGCTGATTAGAATAAAACTTGATCATTTAACATGCATAATGGGCTAATCCGAGGCTTAAAACATGATTCCCTAAACACAAAAATTGATCTAACCGATCAACATTAGGGTCCTAGTACAATCAGGGAGGCGACTGATACCATTGATAGATCTTATGCATCACTAGGATGCCACACACATGATCTGATTGCATCTAGAACACCCAATTAACATGAACAGAGAAGGGTTTAGGGTTCATTACAAGTCATGGAGGTCGACATGATTGCCTGCTCGGTGCAGGCGAGGTGGGTGGATGACGTAGTGGTCGTAGTCGATCTCCTGGACGTCCTGATCCCCTCAGGCCGCCACCGGCACTGTCCTGTGACGGCGGTGTGTAGGCTAGGTCTTCCCGTTGCTGCAGCACACCCTTGGATCGGATAGGGTTTTGGAATATGGGGAGGAGAGTGAACCTGACGTGAATGAATGATCGCATAGGGGCCAGCTCTCTCCCGTATCCCTTTATGTAGCGCTGTGCAACAGGGGACCTAAACCATGAGTTGGTTTGGATGCCCCCGATCAGGGCGCATTAGTTGGAGACGACGTACACGTACGTTGGTGCGTGGGCCTCTCTCTTAACGTTTTTTTTTTTCTTTTCTGTTAGGTTGTTAGATCAACAGGCCTGTTAAGCCGTTAGATCAAACCAACAGTGGTCACTCTCCTTCCTTCGTGTTGTACCACCTCCATCACATATTCACAGTCACAGATTTATTAGTACAACCAACCAAGCTAGGCTACGAATGCTATGCTCTCAGCAAGCTGTACATTATAGAGTGAGAGTGAGATCATGCTGATGCAGTGCAGTGCCCATAAACACGGCAAAATTTGGGCTCTAAGTTACTGTTAATATCTATCTATGACGACAGTGACACTCCTTGTTCATTGCCAGGATGTCTGAAGCAGTGAAGCATGCATGCGTCCCAGATCCATCCATGGCTGCCTGTTGTTGTTGGTTCAGGATCATGTCTCTGCTTGTGAGGGTACCAGATGTGGCGACGACGATGTCGTCTTGTTGTCGAGGTGGTACTCTCTAGCGATGTCGCTGGCGACCCTGACGGCGTCGAGGGAGACTCCAGCGAGGCCACGCCGCGTGAACCCGACGGAGTAGAGCCCCGACTTGCCTTTCCATCCCTCCGGGAA
Source organism: Elymus sibiricus (assembly GCA_039707655.1). Classification (NCBI taxonomy): domain Eukaryota; kingdom Viridiplantae; phylum Streptophyta; class Magnoliopsida; order Poales; family Poaceae; genus Elymus; species Elymus sibiricus. The sequence continues at coordinate 512,424,878 of CM077672.1, read as the reverse complement.
ACCCACCTTCGGGTACCCCTCCCCGCTGAAGAAGTCACTTCCCTGCGCAGCAGACACATCCATTCTTTTTAATTAAGAAGAAGAATGCTTTGTGCTTCTTGTCGCTGTCTCTCAGTTCACTAATTCTCTTTCAGCAGATACATCCACTCATCATCATGACTGCTACTGCAGCTAGCATTCTACACTAACTAATCACAACTTTATTAGTAAACAATAATGTTAGTTACCTTGAGCCACTGTGGGACGTTGCTGTGGTAGCCGGTGGCGAGGATGACAGCGTCGGCGGCCACGAAGCGCCCGTCCACCAGCTTCGCGCCGCCGGCCTCCAGCCGTCTTACGCCGGGCACCACAGCGATTTCCCCGGCGCGGATCTTGGCCAGGGCGCCGATGTCCAGCACGGGCGTCCTGCCCTTGGTATTCTTGAGCTCCAGTGGGCCGCCGGCGGCTGGCCGCCGGAGGCCGAGGCTGGGCAGGTCATTGCCGAGGAAGAGGCCGGCGAGGAGTACGAGGATGTTGTCCACCAGCCAGAGCGGCAGGAAGCGGAGGAGGAAGACGGCGACGGAGAAGGTAGCGACGCCGAGCATCTCACGCGGGAGCACGTGCACGGAGCCGCGCACCACCATGGAGGGCTGCGCGCCATGGTCGCAGAGGTCGAGGCACACCTCCATGCCGGAGTTGCCACAGCCGACGACAAGCACGTGCTTGCCCCGGTATGGCTCGCCGGACTTGTACTCGGACACGTGGGTCACCGGGCCCTGGAAGTTGCCGGAGCCGTCGAGCTCCGGGATGAACAGCTCCGCGTTCTCGCCGGTGGCCACCACCAGCCACCGCCCGATGTACTCCGTCTCTATGGTGTCGTCGCTCCCGGCGTTGTCGGAGGAGAGAGACGAAGAAGATGCTTGGACTCGCCAGAGGCCGGCGGCATGGTCAAAGCGGGCGGAGACAACGGACTGGCGGTAGCGGGGGTGGACGTGGAAGGCTGCGGCGTAGGACTGGAGGTAGGAGACGAACTGGTGCTTGCTGGGGTAGTCCGGGTAGTGGCTGGGGAAGGGCATGCCCGGGAGCTGGCAGAAGTGCTTGGGGAGGTGGAGGCGGAGGCGGTCGTGGGTTCGGCGCTGCCAGAGGGAGGCGAGGCAGTCATCGCGGTCGAGCACGACGGAGGGCACGCCACGGGTGTGGAGGCATGCCGCCGTCGACAGCCCCGCCGGCCCCGCGCCCACGATGATGGGCCCGTTCACCCACATGGTGCGCACTATGTATATGCCTTTTCTAGATGACAAAGGTTCCAGTGGCGGAACGAATGAATTGAAATGAAATGGATCAGCGGTAGATCGAAGGATGGAGAAGAAGAAGAGAACTACGATGGAGGAGGAATGGAGTGAGGAGTCAAGAAGGATAGGGAGGGGGAGGTCTCTTTAAATAGGGAGGGAGATTCCGGTCAAAATTCCCGCGCTTTTAAGATGGATACATTTACTACATGGCACTTTTTAAGTGTGTGTGCTTACATGTACCGACGACTTATGTTAGGCTTGGTTGACACCTTAATTATGAAATGTGGAAACTCAGTACTGTTCGATTAATGGGCTGGGGCGGGAGATCAATGCTTAGTTAATGTAAGCACATGGATCAATCAATGTAAGCACATGTTCTCTCCGATCCTCTAAAGGACGTCGTCGTCGTTTTGGACATCGGTAAGGTCTTGAAAATACAACTTTGATCATGAGAGCCTACTCCTCCCGTCCAGAAATATATATGGCACGTAATTGCATTTGTCTTGCCAAACGTTGATCATGAGTTTTAATAAAATGGCTGTGTGCATCTTGTGATGCAGAGGCCAGGGTACTCCCCTTCTCGATTTTTTTTTTTACTTGTACAAGTATATGGATTGAGAATATAAGAATAAAATCATTGTATTCGTCTTGCAAAATTCTTTTATGTTATATTTTTTATGCATAATATGAGCAAAATTATTGGAAACGGTGAAAAGTGAAACATGTATTAAGTTTTGGACGAAGAGAATATTATATATATACACACACACACACTAAAAGCAATATACAGAAGAAAAAAGAGAGTTAGGCTAGAAATTCCCACACAAAACAAATCTGGCCTTTAATTAATCTCGTGGTCCGACTTTTATTAATGAATCACAATCGTCAGATTATCTTCATAACCACCCCGCAAAAAACAAAGATTATCTTCATAACCAAGTCTATCTCTACAATGTGCGTGCATGGATACATGCTTGCTTTGCCCTAGCATTGCCACCTTTGCATATACCTCCGTCATTGATGCTGGCTGCCAAGGAAACCGAAAGAATCGCTCAAGGGATTGGTGGAAGAATCGGAAATCATGCATTCCTGGCAGAGGCAAGCAATTGGCACATATGCATGCTTGACCGCTCAAGGGATCGGCCTACGCACATGCAACTGTGCAAAAAATGTTAATTTTTGTTAGTTTCTCTAATTTACTGAAGAGCTGTACTTTTTGTAGCTTGGCCCCGCTTAGATGGATCTATTGAGTTTGGTTTGTGTTTCTTATGCTTGAAAGCAATTAGTGAAGAGATTTGTCAATCAATATCTAATCCACGCTGGGTTCTGACTCTCCGTTTCGGCCATAGTAAGCAATACTTAAATTTAGATATTTTTATACATTGAAATTAATTATTCCTTTTAGAATATAGACTAATTGTTTGTTTCTAGAAATTTAGCCTTTCGAATTAATGACTGGAGGATCTTCGCTTCGCTACCTATCCTTATCATAGTCGTCACACACCTCTGCATCTACTGTTGTGAAGTACAAAATCCCTCGGGTTTCTTCATTATAGATAATATATCTTAATTATCGATTAGATTTAATGTTTTGTTTCAGCATACTTTAAATTTTAATGTGTTGGCTGGATTAGCTTCTCCATGTTTATTTTGGTCTAATCTTTTACAAGGAATCTTATATAGTGCAGATTTTTTTAAGAGTTTGGTAAATATTTCTTGGTCCCTGTTACGCACAAGAGTAGTTGTAATAGGAAAAAGGAAATATTCACTTAATAATACTATGGTTGCTCTTAACTTCCTCACAACTATTCCACTCTATATATTTTCTTTCTTTTTCTTGCTTTCTTCCTGCTTAACTAATATGGCCAATATTTCATTCTACATAACAGTTCATTTCATTTTTAGATAATTGAATAGAATATCTCCCTGCCCTAATGCATAACCACAATTTATTATGAAGTTTGAAGCTTACGAACAAATGATCTAAAAGCTGCAAATTGTTGATAACTCAAACATTACGTAGCCTTTGCCTCGGGACAACGGCATTGCTTACATTTCTCGATGAAGCAATTTATATACTCCTCCCGTTCCTTTCTGTAAGGTGTATTAAAAAATTTCAAAAGTCAATCTTTTCTATCTTTGACCAAGATTATAGAAGAAACTATCAATATCTACAATTCTAAATAAATAAAATATAAAAATATATTTCATGATGGATCTAATGATATTGATTTGGTATTGTAGATGATATTTTTTCTATAAACTTGGTCAAAAATAAAAAAGTTTGACTTTTGAAAAAATTAATACACCTTACAAAAAAATGGAGGGAGTAGAAAATAGTCATAAAGTACAATCACAAGTACAAAGACATTGCTCTTAGTGACATGTTTCTGCATGGATAACAATTAGAATGATTGTAAAAAATACATTGACTTTACATTTCTATAATTTTTGGAAGTTGTACACTATCGTATATGCCATCGTAAGTTCGTAATGATGGAGATAATTTTGATGTGCATGCAATGTGATGCTACTATCTAGATTCTCGTCCCCGATATGCAGTCTTTGTACTATCCTTGAGGTCATTATTGGCTCTCACTGGTCTCGACTCTCGATAAAGGTAGAGTAGGAACATGTGCCTTACTAAATGACTGATTTGATAGACTGAAATGATAAAAGGGAGAAAGGTTAGTTGATTTGATAGGTAGAGACTGGGGAAGATCACCAATAATTAGTTCACAAACGCCTCCCTTCATGTTTTCATATGTCCCGTGCGTATCTCTAGGTCACCAATTTTACCAACGAAATGTAAGTTATATGTCACACAAAATATACTATTAGAAATTTCATTCGAATACGAATTCACTGGTATACTTTTTGTGGCATATGACTCGTATCTCCTTGGTCAAATTGATGACCTAGATATATGCACGGGCCTTATAAACCGGAAGAGAGGTAGTATCAATGCCATCCTTGATATTGTTAACTTCTTTCAATCTTATTTAATATATCCGCATCCAAAGATGAAATAAAAATATATTTTACTATGAGAATATTTAGTTGCAAAGTTTTCTTAAACTAACACGGTGATCCAAAGATGAAATAAAAAAAGTTTTCTTAAACTAACACGGTTATATTATATGATGTTTATTATAAAAATCATAATGCGCACAATATGCATGTGACAAAGAGAAATATTTTTCTTGACATTAAAAAAATAACTTTCATACAAATTCCCAATATCTAGCATGATTTTAAAAAGAATTACACGTATTAAAATGTTGCCCGGGCATTTTCGTGGATCACCGTGTTAGTTTAAGAAAACTTTGCAACTACCTAGTTCTCCGTCCCTTGAGTTTCGCTCCTCGAACGATTGACATATATGCAAAATTTGGGCTGACATACATTATTAATATGCTAGCTCTTGCAAGTTCAATTCGACATTCACGGTTTGTACTGTATATGTACATGGTAGTAGTAATTGTTGGGATTTGTATGGAATATTTGTACATGGGAGTTAGTTATAGTTGAACTTAGTTAGAGGATAGGGTTAGGAGATATATTTGAGTTGAGCATAGGTAGCACTGAATAGGAAAACGGAGATTCAGGTAAACCACTTCGGGCGGGCTAATTGGCCTCGCACTGGGAAGCGTGCCATCCCGTGATCCTTCAATAAAGGGGTGCAGCTTGCGCCCGTAGTCTGCTCCCAGAGATATATAGGCGGTGACGGTGAACATACATCGTCAACAAATACGGGTATCCCATTTCACTTTCTTTGTGCATGTTTGCTTCCCTCGCACTAGTACAAAACCACCTATCCAAAACAAAGCGATCTGAGGAGGGCTGGCTCCTTCAATAGGCGTGGAGCTAGCGCCCGTAGTCTGCTCCCAGGGATATAGGCAGTGACGGTGAACATACCTCGTCAACAAATACGGGTATCCCATTTCACTTTCCTTATGCATGTTTGCTTCACTAGCACAAGTACAAAACCACTTATCCAAAACAAAGCGATCCGAGGTGGCTGGAAACAAAGCGATCCGAGGCGGCCAAGCCAGCCCGCCTTGGAAAGGATCAATCCGAGATGGTCTTCCATGGGCCGGTGCGTGGAAACCTTTAAGCAACTCGGAGGATCTATTCGAGATGCAACCTAGCGGTCGTGCGAGAATCGTATTGGCCACACACCATGGATCGATTCTCTAACAATAATTAACATGGACGCATGCATAAGATCGGCTAAAGTACAATTAGGTTGTGTTGGTATTGCGGTGGATTATGATAATCAAGTTTTTCTAACCAGCTTTTTCTTATTTTACTGTGTATTGACAAAAAAAAATCTACTTTGAAGACTATTTTTTCACTATAGATTAAAAAATTCAGCACAACACAATTCAGCAACCATAAAGTAAGCCTTTACTAGCTAGCTATATGTAATATCCACAAGTAATTAATCTTCACTGAACCCTAGAGAGCCGCCACCACCTACCCTCTGCCACCTCTCCCCATCCCAGCCCCTCCTCCTCCCTCTATAACCCTGTCCTGGCCCCCAGACAACAGCGAGGGCCTCATCTTCTGGGGTGGCGGCGATCAGCGCATGGGCGTCGGCGGCGCTCCAGCCATGTGGATGGCGGGGCGTTGCTTGGCTGGCTCGCATGCCACAAGGCACCATGATGGTAGTGCTTTGGTTCCGCGTGAGGACGCCGCGACGGGGATGCCCGATGTCTGATTTCAGATCAATCGTGGAGTATGCCATCCTTGTCAGTTCCACGCCCATTTGGCGCTTCTCCTATTGCTGCAGCCGGAGGTGGCAGGGCTTTCCACCAGTGGACGTGGTAGGAGTGGTGCCTCTCACTCCATCATGTGTGGTTTTTGGGTGGCGATGCTGCAGTGAGGCTTTGCGTCGCTGCTGCGGGCATGTAGAAGGTGTGCCCACGAGTGAAGCCGAATCAGCGGATCATGGTGATTGCTCATTTTGTCGCTCTCTCCCCTTCGTTGACAAGTAGAGGCATGTCGCAGGAGGTCGAGGCGTACTGATTCGGTCTAATCGGAGAAGGTCTTGGCTGATTTGGTGCACGACCGGGAGGAGGTCCAGTGGTGGTCAAGGTGGCAATCTACGGAACACTCCACGATGGATTCTTTCAGAATAATTGGTGGAGCAGCTATTGGATGGTCCACCATCAAAAGGTGACAGGAGCGCTGCTCCATACCCGGGGTGAAAATCTGCATTCTGGCCTTAACTGTTTGGGCCCGGCAATGACAAACTTGTGTTGTCTCCTTGTTGAAGGCATTGATTCAAAATCCTTTTCCTACTTTTAGGTTGGACTTGACGACATCCGGTACTTATCAACTCAACGCGTGGAAAGTAAATAAATTTGGCATAATTTTAGGTATATTTTATATAAATTTTGGCAGGTGAGGCATAGTGCGAAGTTTATATTTTTGAAACAGAGGCAGGTTTTAGAATATTTACATCCCCCCCCCCCCCCTCTCATGTGCTTCGCGGCAGGTAGAACCCATCTCGATGACTCCTCTTTTATCTTGGTGACAATGGCGGTAGGCATGGATGACACATTTCGGAAGACTCGTTCATTTCTTTCATTCTAAAATTCCCATGAAGCTAGCATCACAAGTGAGGCGATGGCTCTTCGCCGGGTGCCTGAATATGAATCATCAAGTACCAGCAATCCTTGATGGTGAGAAACCTTCGCCACGATTGAATTTGTAGCCCCTCTTGCCCAAGCCAATCTCGAAGGCTAGTCTAAAGGCGGATCGAGTAGCGGTGTCCAAAATAATGTGCGCCGCCGACTCTGGTTCCTGCTTACAAAGTTGACATAGCCCATAGTTTGGTCAACCCATCCTCGCCAAACGGTCCGTGGTCCAAGAGTAAAATCTGCATCTTGGAAGCGCCCATTTGCCCCAAATGGCCTACATAAAAGGGGTGGTGGTGACATCCATGAATTGGGCATTGTATGCAGAAGCCGCCGAGAGGTTGCCTGAGCTTGTGAGCTTCCATGCAATGTCATTGGTGAGGGTCAAAGGTCGAAGACCTCCTGTAAATGTTGCACCATATAAGACCGGTGTAGTGTCAATTTTGGCAACCCAAGCATGATCGTGGAGAGTCAAATTGATGTTCAAACTTTTCCTTCTCAAAATGGCAAAAAATTCTCGGTGCTATGTCTTTTGGTTTCCTACCTTGCAGCCATGGCGCATACCAAAACGGCACCTTGATCCCATCGCCGACGGTCATAGTCATGGACTCGTAAAAAAGCTTCATGTCCGCCTCATCGCACGGGTTTCCCAACCCCACCCATGCCCTTGCTGGGTCCTTCCACTCGAGCCAAGGCCACCTTAATCTCAACGCCCGAACGAATTTGTCGAGATCGTGGACCCCAAGACCTCGCAGGTTGGTCGGCCGGCATAACCACTCCCGTTTGATCTTGCATTGGCTACCACTTACGTTGTCTGTTCCAGCTCACATAAATGCCCTCTCAATCTTTTTGATAGCTTCCATAGTTCCCCTTGGCACGACAAAAGATGTGAGATGATAAATAGCTTGGGAGGCCATAATTGATTTGAAAAGAGTGCATCTTCCGGCAGCCATGAAAAGCTTACCCCGCCAAAGCTTGTTTGCAATTTTGGCAACAAGGGGCTGGAAATCAATGCTTCTTAGGCGATGCACCGAGAGTGGCAGCCCAAGATAGTGCATAGGGAAGGATGCGCAGACAGCCAGGAAACCATGAAGGATGCTATTGAGGTTCAGCCCCTCACATCGAATTGGCACGACCACACTCTTTTGGACGTTTGTAACCAGCCCCGTGACCTCGCCGAAACCAATAAGAATGGGTGCAAGGTTATCAATGTCTTCTTTGATGGGGGGCGGTGAAAATGGCGGCATCATCGGCATATAGAGATGTGCGAAGACAAGCTGCCGGGCCACAAATAGCATTTAGCCCTCCTCCGGTGGTCGCCAAGTCAAGAATATGCTAAATAGGATCGATGGCGAGGATGAACAAGAGAGGAGACAGTAGGTCCCATTGTCAAAGCCCCCTCCCATGACTAATAGGCTGGCCCGGCACACCATTTAGGGGGACGCGTGAGGTTGACGTGCAAAGGAGCGCGGTCACCCAATTACGGAATGTGGAAGGGAAGCCTCTATTTTGAAGAAGATCTAACAGGTAATCGCACCTAACCGAGTCGAAGGCTTTCTTGACATCGAGTTTAAAGAGCAAGGCCGGAGTATTGGTCCTTTGAAGTGTCCGGGCATAATTCTTAACATACATTAAGTTATTGTGGATGCTTCTAGTTTTGACGAAAGCGCTTCAGGCTTTTGATATGAGTAAGTTCATGAACGGCGCTAGCTGGCAAGTCATCATTTTGGCAACAATCTCGGCAATAGCATGGATGAGGCTGATGGGTTGATAATCCAAAATGGTCTTGGCACCTTCTTTTTTGGCAAAAGGACAATGTTAGTGGAAATGAACGAATGAAAATTCTCCGCGCGATGGTCTGGGAGGAGCATGATAACCACCATCACATCATGCTTAATCACTCCCCAGCATGCCTCAAAAAAAGGCCCCGGTAAACCCGTCCAGCGCCGGTGCCTTCTCCACGGCAAGGCCTTGATGGCGGCGAGGGCCGCCTCCTCCAGGAAAGGATCTCCAAGAGAGGAGAGGTCACAACCACTGAAATTCATCGCCGGTCAATTGAAATCTGAAGTCCGCTGCTGCCCTCTTTTCATTGTCTCCGAGAAATGTTGGAAAATTTGAAGCTCCTTCTCCTCGTGCTCCATAACCCAGTCAGGCCCATTGTTAAGTATATGGATGTAGTTTTTACGCCGTCTCCCGTTGACACACATGTGGAATTTTTGTGTGTTGGCATCCCATCTTTAAGGTTTGATGTTCTCGCACATTGCTTCTTTCGCGATATCTCCATAACTGCAAGTGCAATGACACGTCTCTTCAACCTCGTCCTAATATCCTTCTCCTCTAGGGGAAGTTGTCTACTATCTTGGGCAACGTCGAGCCTCAGGATGATTTCCAGCGCCATATGTAGTTGGAGCTTCGCATCCGAGCAAAATAATTTGCTCCATTTGCGAAGCTTGTGCCCGATACTCTTGAGCTTAGCCTTTGACATGGCTCCACATGGATAGATGGCTGCTCCCAAGCCTCCGCAACCACTTGTTGGAAGCCCGGCAATTTAATCCGATCACTCTCAAGTAAGAGAGGACAACAGTCTAATATCGAAGAAAACAGGGCCAAGTAGTAGTTGCGCGAAATCTGTTTTACTCACCCGCAAAAAAAAAAAAAAATCTGTTTTACTCAACACGTAGCTATCTATCAATGTAGACAGCTAGGGATATCGATTGATCTAGCAACGATGGCAATTGGAAAGTTCAAGCGCTGCATGCATTGATTACGTTTTGTTTTGGAGTCAGTTGGATAGATTGAGAGGAAACGAATTATTTTGCAACTCGACCGATCGGCCCGTCCCTTCCTGGCTGATCCATCCATCAATAGCAGTGCAGAGCAGGGCTGTGATATTCAGGAGTACATCCTAGCTAGCTATTGTTTGTACGAGTGAGTGGGATCAATAACTCCAGATCACTGATGCAATTGGCAGTGATTCTACAGACCCACTGCTATAGCTAAGCTTTCATCATCAATTCACTCCCTGAATCGGTCGCTGCTGCAGTCTGAACACATTCAACTCCTCCATCATTCAGGGCCCCTCTGCAGGCCTGCATGTATGCACGCGCAAATAAATTTAATCTGACAACTGACTCATTCCTCAAGTCCTGATAGATGCACTGCATAGCCATACTGTATCCTATATCCTATATACCTAAGAGACTCGTTCCCACTATATTATTTATCTTAACATGTAACCTATCCACATCATCACACATACCCCACGCATGCACTACTTTCATCTTTATTACCCCATGCACCCATCCCACGTTAACAATCCACTATTCTTATTTCAGTAACCGAAGTGATTACAATTGATTTCTTTCTAACTTCCGGTTCCACTTCCCTTCCATCTATCCTTTTAAGTTCCCGTCGTCCAGAGACATCTTCATGGGGCATCATACGCCACACACTGCCATCTGGTGGCTCTCAGCTTGCATCGGCATCACAGGCGTCGGCCCTGGTGACCCTGCTGCTGATCCGACTTGACGACACACAGCCCCGTCCGTCCTTATCCCTGCGTACATCTGCTTCGCCTATGCAAACTGGCGCTCCGAGCCAAGTAAGTTATGGATCGAGTTCTTCTGGAGCTAGATGCCAAGGTCTCTCCATGCGAGTGATTGGTAGCTTGGCATTAACGATCCACCAGGCAATAGATGCTTGCAATTTCACTTCCGTATGATTGAGTTCTGGATTTTGAAGTGAGTACTAAAAGTTACTACTACTAAGAACTATTATTCCCCTTTGATATCCTCTCTTTCTTTCATTATTTACATGTTGTGTTGCTCTGTTGACTCATGAACAACAATTTTATTTCAAGACATGTCACTCACTCTTCCGATGTTTCGCTTCATATCCATTTATATCTTTTTAATCACCCTAGCTCATCCCCGTATACTAATAATATTTCATTTTTGTTTCAGAAGCTCATCCATGCGTTGCTTGGAAATGAATGAAATAAGCCCTGGAACATCGACAGTGGTTCTTTCATGTGTTATGATAAAAAAATTTACTTCTCTTTGAATGGTCCGGACTTCAGAATATTCAGATACGCATTTAGTGTCTATTTCAACGCTCCCATGTTATTCCAGTTGATAATAATGTAACATGCTTATACGAGTTCTAGTTTAGCTTACCCTGTTGTATTTATATTGAAATTTCCATGTACCCAATATCACTAGTGGAAAACAGGGCTATGGTCCCGGTTTCAGAGGGCCTTTAGTCCCGGTTCTGAAACCGGGACAAAACAAACGGGATTAATACCCAAAACCTTTAGTCCCGGTTGGCCTACGAACCGGGACCAAAGGAGCTCCACGTGGCCGCTGTGGGGCGCCCAGGCAGGAGGACCTTTAGTCCCGGTTGGTAACACCAACCGGGACCAAAAGGCAGCCACGCGTCAGCAGCTCGCAGGCGCTGGGGTTTTTGTTTTTTTTTGAAAGGGGGGGTTTAGGGCTTTTGGAGGGTTTAGGGGTTTCATATTGTGTTAGCTAGCTAATAGAGAGAAGTGACCTCTCTTTCTCCGTGCTTGGTCGATGCTAGCTACTACATATAGAGAGAACTCGACGCTAGCTAGTAAGCAAATGAAGGAAACCATTAATTACACAAGATCGTCATGAACATATAGAGAGAGAAGTGACCTCTCTTTCTCCGTGCTTGGTCGAATAACAAGTTTTCGTATATCTATCCGACGCTACTACATATATACAATATAACATCCCTGACATCATCAAGCGCCAAACTCCCATTGAATTTCCGTATGGTATTCTCCCTTTTCATGTATGACGTGGTCAAGAAAGAATCCCGTCAATTCCTATTGAATTGCTCGTATGCGATCATGTGGTAGGAGTTCATCCCGCATCTGCCAGATCTAATTTAAAGAAGGGGGTCAATACATATATATGAATGAAACTCAACACAATTGATGGTAATAAAATAAAATTGTGAATATTGTTTACGTGATTCAAATTGTTTGTCAGACAAGAAGCCCCGCTCAGTGGTCGAGTGGCGAATGAACTCGCAAACGTAGTATCCACATAAATTATTCCCGCCTGCCTGCCACAAGCACTTTACGAGAATAGAGTTCAATCAAACTGATAATCAAGCATGATAAAGATTTTGATGAAATTAGAATCAATGAGAGATGCGCGGAACTAGCTAGTACTACTTACTTTGGGGTGTGTAAATCGCAGCTCGTTCTTCAGACCCGGAACCATTCCGGTGAACTGTTTCCAAACCCTGCCAGGCAAAGAAAATGATTACTTGATATCATGAAATGAACGAAAGTTGCCGATAGGGTCCCGGTATTGATTGAACTTACTTCTGGAGCATTGCAGTCATGTCCGCATAATCCTTGGGATCTTTACGTCTCGAGTCTAAGACAGTTACTACTCCCCCGTCAAGCTTAATGGATAGCAGAATAAAGTGGAACCTGCGCACGCATAACTCATCAATTACAATACTTAACCTCGAGTAAGCGAAACCGAATATGCACAAGACAGTAACACTCGCTTGAAGTTGTAAGGAAAGAGTATTTCCCTTTTGTTTTGATGTCGAAGGAACGCTTTTAGCAAGTTTTCCTCGGTATCTTTAACTCTGTTTTGTACCGCTCATTCATTTACGGTATTTGGGCTAATGAACCCAATGTCATAGATTTGTCTTTTTTTTGCATTCGACGATCTTCAATCTGCATAATATAGTGAGGATAATTATATATACATGCAATGAACGAGCTGAGCTAGAGACTTAATTACAGAAGTAATACATACAGACAGTAGCAAGTCATGAGTTGTTTGTCGAGGGCCTCTTGATTGAATAACTGAAATAACTCCACAAATACAACAGGCATCAGGTCGACTCCAATGAGGTCGTGCTCATCTTTAATTCTCACCATCAAACTATCGGACCCATTCTTCCTGCAGCTTTCCAAGTACCACTCATGCAATCTTCGCATCATCGTTGTTAGATGAGGATGATCAGGTTTGACGAGAGGCTTCCCGTGCTCGTATCTAAAGATCTCTACTACCTCAGCCGTTTCAAACTGTACATCATCGCCCACGTAATCACCAAGAGTGGTACCGGGCAGTAGCCCCGGATGATTAGCGATATCGCTAGACACCTTGAGCGGGGGGCACGATTGCTTCTCCTGTTCGCCGAGCTGGGGAATTGTTTTCCCACTTCTTCGTCTTGAAGCACTGGCAGTACTTCCCGACCGCCGCGCTTCATTATATGTCTTTTCAATACAGCGGTCATAATTGGATTGCGGCGGAGGCGGTGGTGGTCGCTTAAGGGCATCCAGAGTGCGCTTCGCTTTCACCGGATCTATTGTTTCCTTCGGAGGTGGACGTTTCCGTTCAAAATGGGCCTGCACTTCGGCTTCCACGATGTCATCGGTTTCCTTGTCAGTCCTCTCATATGGTAACTTTGGAGGAACCCTGAGGCTTGGACCAAATTTGAATTTCTTCCCGCCTTTTGTACTGCTAGCCGCGGGAGCGGTGGCGGCTCTCTTCCGCTGTTGCTGAGGCGGCGGAGTCCGCTGACGCGCCGGAGGAGGCGGAGGAGGAGGCGGAGTCCGCTGACGCGCTGGAGGAGGCTGAGTCCGCTGACGCGCCGGAGACAGCTGAGGCGGAAGAGGACTCTGCTGAGGGGCCTCATCCGGCTGAGTCTGCGGAGGGGCCTCATCCGGCTGAGCTGGACCGTGAGGAGTCTGCTGAGGGGCCTCATCCGGCTGCGTCTGCTGAGGCGGCGTCCAGTTTGGAAGCTTGAGGTTCTCCTTTCTCCATAGACAGGTACTCCTTAAGGCATTTTCCAGAAGATTATCCCCTTCACCTGTAGGGTAGTCAAGCTCCAGCCCCTCAAATCCCTCCATTATTTCATCCACCGTGACAATAGCATAGCCATGTGGAATCGGACGGCAATGGAAAGTTCCCTCAACTCGAGGAGGTAAAACAGAGCCGACCGCCGCCTTCAAGGTCAGGTTCTGGCATTTCGCCATTAGCACACAATGTTCAGCCTCCGTGATACTATCCATGGGGTAGCGAGGAGCCATGAAATCAGGCTGAACGAGCTCCGTCAAAGCCACGCTGCTTCTCCGCTGAGATGGTGGGGTAGCTTCTGGGGCAGTGTCGAAGGAAGGATCTTCGTGCCGCTGAGATGGTTGGCCGGTAGCTCGCTGGCTCCCAAGTTCCTCTAGTTTCGCTAATGTTGCACTGAGCTTCTGCATTTCGCTTGCTTCCTCTTTCTTCTTTCTCTCTCAGCTTCTATAACCACCGCTGTCGGGAAACCCATGCACCCACGGAACGGAGCCTGATGTGCCTCGTGTTCGTCCAGGGTGTTCAGGATTCCCGAGGGCCTCTGTCAGCTCGTCCTTCTCTCTGTTGGCAATGAACGTCCCTTCCTGCGCTGCCTTGATTGCTGCCTCAAGCTTCCGGATGGGTATTGCAAGTTGCTCATTCGTCCAAACACACTTCCCTGTTTCTGGGTCCAAAGTTCCCCCAACCCCGAAGAACCAAGTCCTTGCCCCATCTGGCCAGTGCAATGTCGCTGGTTGGACCCCTTTAGCAAGCAGGTCTTGCTCAGCTTTGTCCCACAACGGCCGGGCTTTGCTGTAGCCACCTGACCCCGTGGTATGGTGATACTTCTTCTTTGCAGCATTTTGCTTGTTTGCCAGTGACCTTTGCTTACCCTTGTCCGATTTCTTGTAGGCCACAAATGCGGGCCAGTGATCTCTTATCTTCTCATATTGACCGATGAATTCTGGAGTCTCGTCTTTCTCGACAAACTTTTTGTTCAAATCTTTCTTCCAGTTCCTGAATAGTTCCGCCATCTTCTTAAGAGCAAATGCCTTGACCTTTCGCTCTATAACCGGGTTATTCGGATTCTCCTCTGGCGGTAGGCTGAAATTTGTCATCAGCGAGGTCCAAAGATCATCTTTCAGTCTATCCTGGACATAAGAAACTTCAGGGTCCTTTTTCTTATTCCATTCTTGGATGTTGATCGGGACGCTGTCCCTAACAACAACTCCGCACTAATGTACAAATGCGTCCTTGGTCCGCTTGGGAGCAATCGGTTGGCCATCTCGAGCGACTTCTGTGATCGTGAACCTTTCATCCTGGCGCAACCTTTTCTTCGGGCCTCGTCTCCTTACGGAAGTTTGGCTCGACCCGGAGGGCTAAAAGAAGAAAGAAGCATTAATATATGTACATACAAAACAATTAATGCATCAAGTCAGCACAGGCTTAATTAATATATATATATATATATACCTCGCCGGACTTTGTAACAGTTAAGGCTTCCTCATCCGTTCGGTCACCGGAGCCGTCATGATCTCCTTCCTCCTCCATTGTTGGATCACCGGAGCCGTCATGATCTCCTTCCTCCTCCATTGTTGGATCACCGGAGCCGTCATGATCTCCTTCCTCACCATCGGTGTCGTTGAGAAACGACAAGGTGATATCACCTCCTTGAAGGATTATATCCCCCAACAACTCTTCTTTTTCCAAGTCTCTGTCCATAGTTTCTGCAAACATTACAACATGGCAATATACAACCATGAGAGATGGATTAGTGGCAAACATGGACATAATATCACAACAAGGAATCATATGCATATGAGCAATGGATTAGTGGCAAACATCATGCAAAGTTGACAAGTTTTATAACAGTCAGTTTCAGACGATCGTCGAGGACTACTCCCCCCTCATGTCTGATGAGTCGTCCTATCTTTCGAGAGAGGATACTTTGCGGACCGCCTCTCTCATGGTCGTCGAGGATACTTGCGGACCCCCCCCCCCCCTCATGTCGAAGTTATCGGGGATATGTTGAATTCCCGAGAGAGTTAGGGGTGTTCTAACGCGGCACTACACGATATAGGTGAAGGGGGGTAACATCCGGGAATGTTTTCCCGAAGTCTGCATTAATTTCGGACAGATGAACCGGAGGGGGACGGTTCCAGGTTCGCTATGCTAGCTGCTTGTGACAGACGAACGGAGGGCATATTCGGATTCGTCATATTTTTCTGATTGATTTTCATATATAAATTATTTTCATCGGAGTTACGGTTAATTTTCTACGAATTTTCTATATACATACATCCATCGATATCCATCCATCCATACATACATATACATCTACATTATATATGAACAAAAAAAATTCATCATATCAATATTTACATATACATACACATACATACATACACATGATTAATAAACACTAAGCATCTACATATACATTATATATGAACAAAAAAAAATTCATCATATCAATATTTACATATACATACACATACATACATACACATGATTAATAAACACTAAGCATCTACATATACATTATATATGAACAAAAAAAATCATCATATAAAAAAAATGCACACCGGGCCGGGGCGGCGGCGGCTCACAGCGGGGGCGGCGAGGGCTCGGGGAGGAGGGAGACGACGGCGACGGCGACGGCGACGACGGGGCAGGGGCGCAGCGACGGCGACGGCGACGGCGGGGGCGGGCCGGGGCAGGGGCGCGGGCTCGGGGGCGGGGCAGGGGCGCGGGCTCGGGGGCGACGACGGCAACGATGGGGCAGGGGCGCGGCGACGGCGACGGCGGGGGCGGCGTACGGTGTCGGGGCAGCCTGGCGGCGTCGATGTGCTCGGCATCGTCGGGGGAAACTGCGGATGAACTATGAAAATTTCCTAAGTGTGGGCTTATATACCCCAACCTTTAGTCCCGGTTGGTGACACCAACCGGGACGAAAGGCCCCCTTTCGTCCCGGTTGGAGCCACCAACCGGGACTAAAGGTCAATTCCAACAGCCCAAAGGGCGGGAAGCAGAGACCTTTAGTCCCGGTTGGTGGCTCCAACCGGGACGAAAGGGGGGCATTGGTCCTGGTTGGTGGCCTTTGGTCCCGGTTCGTGCCACCAACCCGGACCAATAGCCTGGCACAGCGGTGTGGTGGGAGTTTAGTCCCACCTCGCTAGTTGAGAGAGGGCAGCACTGGTTTATAAGGCGCGCTGCGGCTGAGCTTTCGAGCTCCTCTCTAATGCAGGCAGTACTTGCCTAACCTTTGTCAGTGCCATGTTGGGCCTGTTGGGCCTGCGGGCCTGCATCCTGGCCCATGTACAGATGGGTTTCTAGTCGTATGCAGGCCGTGGTGGCCCAGTAGGCGGCATTTTTTTATTTTTTATGTCATTTTAGTTTGCTATTAAAGTTTTTTACATAAAATACTTTATGAAAATTCTTTTTGCTATTAAAGTTTTTAACAAAAAATACTTTGATAATTTTAGTTGCATAAATTTTATATAATTTTAAGTTAATAATATTTTTTTATTTTTTATGTCATTTTAGTTTGCTATTAAAGTTTTTAACATAAAATACTTTATGAAAATTCTTTTTTCTATTAAAGTTTTTAACAAAAAATACTTTGATAATTTTAGTTGCATAAATTTTATATAATTTTAAGTTAATATTATTTTGATAATAACTAGAGGTTTATAAAAGCTTTTTAGTTGATTCTTTTTGCTATTGAAGAATATTATAGTTTTGTTTTAGTTGATCATAACAAAATATTTTAATTGATTCTTTTTAGTTCATTCTTTTTGCTATTAGAGTTTTATAAAAACTTTTTAGTTCTTTCTTTTTGCTATTAGAGTTTTTTTTAGCTAAATGACCCTGAAATTGAAAAGCACTACAAATGAACTCTGAAAAGGTTGAAAGTTGGCATGGTATCATCATTTCACCCACATAGCATGTGCTAAAAAGTTGAGTGGGTTACGGCAAAAGCTGGATGCACTTCGTGTACAAAATGGATAATCTCTTTCGAAGTATCAGGGTTTCTTACGAAAACTCATCTGTTACAAAAGGCATTTCATTTTTTCTTCGCGTAATCAGAGCCATCATCGTATCCTCCTTCACTTTTTCTTCGTGTGTTTCCCTTGCTTATTGCGCCGTAACCATGGATAATCTTCATCGTTTAACAGGGTGCTTGGGTCAGCCTTCACTTTGAAGGGAGGAATTTCATGAAACTTTTCATAATCTTCAGACATGTCTGTCTTGCCCTCCACTCCCACGATGTCTCTTTTCCCTGAAAGAACTATGTGGCGCTTTGGCTCATCGTATGATGTATTCGCTTCCTTATCTTTTCTTTTTCTCGGTTTGGTAGACATGTCCTTCACATAGAAAACCTGCGCCACATCATTGGCTAGGACGAATGGTTCGTCTGTGTACCCAAGATTGTTCAGATCCACTGTTGTCATTCCGTACTGTGGGTCTACCTGTACCCCGCTTCCTGACAGATTGACCCATTTGCACCGAAACAAAGGGACCTTAAAATCATGTCCATAGTCAAGTTCCCATATGTCCACTATGTAACCATAATATGTGTCATTTCCCCTGTTGGTTGCTGCATCAAAGCGGACACCACTGTTTTGGTTGGTGCTCTTTTGATCTTGGGCGATCGTGTAAAATGTATTCCCATTTATCTCGTACCCTTTGTAAGTCAATACAGTCGAAGATGGTGTTCTGGCCAACGAGTACAGCTCATCTCCAACAGTGGTGTTACCCATGAGATGTGTTTGCAACCAACTGCTGAAAGTCCTGATGTGTTCACATGTAATCCAGTCGTCACACTGCTCCGGGTGTTTGGAGCGCAGAATATTCTTGTGTTCATTGACATACGGGGTCACCAAGGTAGAATTCTGTAGAACTGTGTAGTGTGCTTGAGCCCAAGAATGCCCGTCCCTACATATTATTGAGTCCGCTCCTAGCGTGCCTTTTCCAGTCGTCTCCCCTCATACCGCGATTGAGGGAGACCAATTTTCTTAAGGTCAGGAATGAAGTCAACACAAAACCCAATGACCTCCTCTGTTTGATGGCCCGTGGAGATGCTTCCTTCTGGCCTAGCATGGTTACGAACATATTTCTTTAAGACTCCCATGAACCTCTCAAAGGGGAACATATTGTGTAGAAATACAGGACCCAGAATGGCAATCTCGTCGACTAGATGAACTAGGACGTGCGTCATGATATTGAAGAAGGATGGTGGGAACACCAGCTCGAAACTGACAAGACATTGCACCAAATCATTCTTTAACCTTGGTACGATTTCTGGATCGATTACCTTCTGAGAGATTGCATTGAGGAATGCACATAGCTTCACAATGGCTAATCGAACGTTTTCCGGTAGAAGCCCCCTCAATGCAACCGGAAGCAGTTGCGTCATAATCACGTGGCAGTCATGAGACTTTAGGTTCTGGAACTTTTTCTTTGGGATATTTATTATTCCCTTTATATTGGACGAGAAGCCAGACGGGACCTTCATACTGAGCAGGCATTCAAAGAAGATTTCCTTCTCTTCTTTGGTAAGAGCGTAGCTGGCAGGACCTTCATACTGCTTTGGATGCATGCCGTCTTTTTCGTGCACACGTTGCTGGTCCTCCCGTGCCTCCGGTGTATCTTTTGTCTTCCCATAAACGCCCAAGAAGCATAGCAGGTTCACGCAAAGATTCTTCGTCACGTGCATCACGTCGATTCCAGAGCGGACCTCTAGGTCTTTCCAATAGGGTAGGTCCCAAAATATAGATTTCTTCTTCCACATGGGTGCGCGTCCCTCAGCGTCATTCGGAACAGATTGTCCACCATGACCCTTTCCAAAGATTACTTGTAAATCCTTGACCATATCAAGTATGTGATCACCAGTACAGAGGGCGGGCTTCTTCCGGTGATCTGCCTCACCTTTGAAATGCTTGCCTTTCTTTCGACATTGATGGTTGGTTGGAAGAAATCGACGATGTCCCAGGTACACATTCTTCCTGCATTTCTCCAAATATATACTTTCGGTGTCATCTAAACAGTGTGTGCATGCGTGGTATCCCTTGTTTGTCTGTCCTGAAAGGTTACTGAGAGCAGGCCAATCATTGATGGTTACAAACAGCAACGCATGTAGGTCAAATTCCTGCTGTTTGTGCTCATCCCACACACGTACACCTTTTCCATTCCATAGCTGTAAAAGTTCTTCAACTAATGGCCTTAGGTACACATCAATGTCGTTGCCGGGTTGCTTAGGGCCTTGGATGAGCACTGGCATCATAATGAACTTCCGCTTCATGCACAACCAAGGAGGAAGGTTATAGATACATAGAGTCACGGGCCAGGTGCTATGATTGCTGCTCTGCTCCCCAAAAGGATTAATGCCATCTGCGCTTAACCCAAACCATACGTTCCTTGCGTCACCTGCAAAGTCCCCCCACCTTCTCTCGATTTTTCTCCACTGCGACCCGTCATCGGGTGCTCTCAGCTTCCCGTCTTTCTTACGGTCTTCTTTGTGCCATCGCATCAACTTGGCATGATCTTTGTTTCTGAACAGACGTTTCAACCGTGGTATTATAGGAGCATACCACATCACCTTGGCAGGAACCCTCTTCCTGGGGCGCTCGCCCTCAACATCACCAGGGTCATCTCGTCTGATCTTATACCGCAATGCACTGCATACCGGGCATGCGTTCAAATCCTCGTACTCACCGCGGTAGAGGATGCAGTCATTAGGGCATGCATGTATCTTCTGCACGTCCAATCCTAGAGGGCATAGAACCTTCTTTGCTTCGTACGTACTGTCGGGCAATTCGTTATCCTTTGGAAGCTTCTTCTTCATTATTTTCAGTAGCTTTCCAAATCCGTTGTCAGATACACCATTGTCTACCTTCCATTGCAGCAATTCCAGTGTGGTACCGAGCTTTGTGTTGTCATCTTCGCAATTTGGGTACAACCCTTTTTTGTGATCCTCTAACATGCGATCGAACTTCAACTTCTCCCTTTCACTTTGGCATTGTCTCTTTGCATCAACAATGACCTGGCGAAGATCATCATCGGGCACATCGTCTAGTTCCTCTTGATCTTCAGCTTCCCCCGTTGCAGTATCACCGTATTCAGGGGGATAGTTGTCATCATCCTCTTCTTCTTCGTTGTCTTCCATCATAACCCCTCTTTCTCCGTGCTTGGTCCAAACATTATAGTGTGGCATGAAACCCTTCTCAAGCAGGTGGACGTGAAGGGTTTTCAAGTTAGAGTAATCCTTCGTATTCTCACAGACAGGGCATGGACAATACATAAAACCATTCTGCTTGTTTGCCTCAGCCACTTCGAGAAATTTATGCAGGCCCTCAAGATACTCGGAGGTGCGTCGGTCACCGTACATCCATTGCCGGTTCATCTGCGTGCATTATATAATTAAGTGTATCAAAAACCATTACAGAACATCATGAATAGAGAAGTGAGCAAATTAATACAAGTTCATCATCACATTAAAACCAAAGTACGGTAGTGATCAAATGTTATTACTGAAAAAATAAATACATAAAGTTCATACATATATAGTTCTCATAGAACAACATATAGCTCTCTAGAGCATCTAATTAAAACATACATTGAAACTATGAAAAACATTTAAATGCAACAACAAATGCGATCATAATCGCAACTAAGGTAACAATTGATCCAACGGCATAATGATACCAAGCCTCATTATGAATGGCATATTTTCTAATCTTTCTAATCTTCAAGCGCATTGCATCCATCTTGATCTTGTGATCATCGACGACATCGGCAACATGCAACTCCAATTCCATCTTCTCCTCCTCAATTCTTTTCAATTTTTTCTTCAAGTAATTGTTTTCTTTTTCAACTAAATTTAACCTCTCGACAAGAGGGTCGGTTGGAATTTCCGGTTCACATACCTCCTAGATAAAAACATCTATGTCACGTTGGTCGGCATAATTGTCATAAACACTAAATGAAACAAATCATAATAAAAGATAATATACCACATCCGAATCATAGACAGGACGAGGGCCGACGGGGGCGGATACCAAAACCATGGCACTATATAATAACAAACAATAATAAAAGTAAGAAAATTATACAAGTATCTATCTAAATCATACAAGTAAGAATTTTTTTTTCTTTTAAAAAGAAGATAAGAACAAGAGGCTCACCACGGTGGTGCCGGCGACGAGATCGGCGCGGGCGATCGACGGCGGTGAGGATGGCGACGGGACGGGACGGACCGCCAAACCTAGACAAATCTTGAGGAAAATGGAGCTTGGAGGTCGACCTTGGAGAGGAGAAAGCTTTAGTGTGGCTCGGGCATTTCATCGAACACCTCATGTGCATGCATAGAAGGGAGAACAGAGTAGCGCATGCACACCTCCCACACGGCCAAAAAACAGAGGAGAGGGTGGGCAGGGGCGAGGGTATATATAGGCATCTCTTTAGTCCCGGTTGGTGGCTAGAACCGGGACAGAAGACTGACCTTTAGTCCCGGTTCCATCCACCAACCGGGACTAAAGGTGCTGCGCCAGGAGCGAGGCCCATTGGTCCCGGTTCGTGTCTGGAACCGGGACCAAAGGGGTCAGACGAACCAGGACCAATGGCCCCCGAGGCCCGGCCGGCGCCCTGGACTCACGAACCGGGACTGATGCACCCATTGGTCCGGTTCGTAAGGGAACCGGGATTAATGCCCTTATCTGGCCCTGGACCAAAGCCCTGTTTTCTACTAGTGTATCCAGTTTCTGTATAACTCATGTTTTATAGAGAAATTTTTCTCCATTTTCTGCAGCAACGCACGGGGTATCATCTAGTTAATTAAAGTTGGTTATGCTTTCAGCTTCCCTAATTAGCTTTGTTTTGGTAATGGACAGTGATGAAGATTCTACATGCCTTTGCACCTCGATCATCAACTCAAACCGCCAAGCTTTAGTTAGCTTTTCTTCCATTTTCCTTTACTAAACTACTAGATGATACATCAGTCTTGCTCTCTCTATACTTTGGAAGATTTGGGATTCCAGAAACGTGATGGTTTTTCGTAATGAGGGCCACTCTGCGCATCTAGCGGTCCCGAACATTGTACATTACTTTACTCTCTGGACTGCTAGAGGGCCACTCTGGCATCAATACGTCTCCTCGCACGCTAGCGCACCTCTGTAAACTTTGAGTAATGCATTCAGGTGGGGAGCCCCCCAACGCGTTGATTGTTGAAAAAAAGATGATACATGAGTCGAGTTGCCAACAATGAGGATTAATAATTCTCTTTCACTTCTCCCCTTTTAGTAGCTCATCATCAACTCAAACTGCCAAGCTTAGTTTTCTAACTAGCTTGGTTACGTGCATTGCCTTTTCAGCCACTTGCACCTGCGATGCAAATCTTTACGATTATTATTGTAGAGCACCTGCGAATTAATTTATGATGCAAAGTCGAGGGGTGTACCTTGAAAAGCTGCTAATTGCATACGTATATGTAAAAAGTGGTGAGAATAAGCAAATTATGAATCATCCATCTAGCTACCTACTTTCTTCAATGTAATGTATTGCAAACACAAAAAGTTAAAGAAAGAGTAAGTTGCATTTTGTATCCCATATTTATGCTCAAGTGACAGCGTTAACCATATTAAAGAAAAAAATTCCTCCGTGCCGCAGATGTACTGTATTTATAAGCTGTGCATACAGCTTATGAGCTTAGCGTATCGATCAATCCTATGATGGAAGTGCAGTGAAGTGCTGTACATAAGCTGATGCAGTGCTCTTGATGGAACAGAAGATGTGCAGAATGAACTGCGCATGAGGAAACAAGAAAAATAACTACTCGTTCCATTCCATAATGTAGTGTCTATAGATTTTTTTAAAAGTCAAATTTTGCCAACTTTGATCAAGTTTTTTGAGGAAACTGTCTACATCTACAATACCAAACATGTACATTCCGAAAATATAACTCATGATGTATCCAATGATGTGCATTTGGTATTCTAGATGTACCTATTTTTCTCTATAAATATAGTCAAACTTTGTAATGTTTGATTTAAAAAAAAATCTATAGGCACTACATTATGAAATATGAAACGGAGTGAGTACTAGCATCCGCTCTGCTCCAGATGAGATCATGGACAAGTTACTGACCACCAGCACCAGGTCCTCCAGACGTTGACTGCATGCATGCAACTTGATCGATTCTGGCGAGACTGGCCGTCGCACTCGTCCTTGCCACTTGGGCTAGCTTTGCATAGCAGATAATCACATCGCTGCTACAACCGAAGACCAGGGCTGATCCTGTTAAAATAGAGACTTTTTACGGTACATGATACTACCATATATAATGGTAGTATTAAGTTGATCCAATGGCCAGTACGAAACGGTCAGGTTTTAGCTCAAGGATATATTAGTAAATTCTTATTAGCGGTAGATTAACTAAACTACCATCTAATTAATTACGGCAATCAGAGCCGACACCGCCTGCAGGCTACCTTCTTCAACCTCCGCCATGCTGACGGCCGCAATAACCATAGCCCGCAGGCTTTCGCTGCCTCGACACCAGACACCGCGTCGCCTGTTGCCGCAATCCCATCCGCTGCCTAACGTCGTGACCACGCTGTTAGAGCAACGGCTGGTTCCTCCTGCCCTCCATGCTGCTGACGGCGTCTCCTCTGCTCCTGCTGGCGACCCGGTAGGCGTGCTCTCGGGCACCGAGGGTCAGGCAGCTGATGCTGCTCGGTCGGGTACTGTGTGTGCACAGGAGTTTGCCACTCTTATGATTGGTGGTCTCCCCAACACCCCTGCAATCCTGGACGAAGAGCAGCACCTGAGGCCTGCGCTGACCTGGGCGCCTCGGTGCATGGGGACGCACCGTTGGCTGCGCGCGTTGACTTGCGGGAGCTCCTAACCGGCGCCTTAAGCGCCGGTTCAGGCAGCTGGGGCCGGCCCACCACGTGCAGTAGAAGGAAAAATGTCTCGCGAAAAAAACACGCAAAAAAGTGCAGGTACAGGCACTCGAACTCACGCCTTGCCGCTAAAACATTCGAACTGTTTCGCTAACCACTACTGCCCCTGAGCGCTAGTGACTACAAGGAACGCGAAATGTTTAAGAACCAATGTATCAGCGCTATTTATTAGATTTGCGAATTATTTGAAAACAATTTGGAAAAGTTGATTTTTTTATGAAAAAGACTTCATTAAATTTTGAAAAAAGTTTACAAATTTTAAAAAACAGTTCATTGATGTTTAATAAAAGTTCGGTGAATTAAAAAAAAGTTCATCGATTTTCAAAAAAGTTCATCGAATTTGAAAGAAAAGTTCATCGATTTGAAAAAAGTTCGTCAAATTTGGAAAAAGTTCATCCTTCTTTTTAAAATAAAGTTCATCGATTCTGCGAAAAGTTCATCGAATCTAAAAAAAGTTCATCGAATTTAAAAAAAAACATCAAATTTGAGAAAAGTTCATCGAATTTGAAAAAACGTTCATCGAATTTGAAAAAAGTTCATCGACTTTGAAACAAAATTCATCGATTCTGAAAAAAGTTCACCGATTTTGAAAAAAGTTCATCGGTTTTGAAAAAAAGTATACAAACTTCAAAAAAAGTTCACGAATTTAACAAAAAGTTCTTCGAATTTGAAAAAAAGTTCACCGATTTTGAAAAAGTTCATCGACTTCAAAAAAAGTTCATCAAATTTTAAAAAAAGTTCATCAAACTTGAAAAAAGTTCATCGAATTTTAAAAAAAGCTCACCGATTTTGAAATAAAGTTCGCCGATTTCGGAAAAAACGTTCATCCAATTAGCAAAAAAATCGTTCATAAAAATCCTGTGAACTTTTTGCATCTAATTAGAAAAACAAAAAAATAAAAAGAAAAAGAAAAAGAAGAAATAAAACGAAAAAGGAAAAAAGAACAGGAAAGAATAAAAGAGTGAAGAAGTTGCACAATATCAGAGAAAGTTGAGCGGCTGGGGTGGTTAGCTCGTCTTGAACTGAATCCCGGTGGCGCGGGTTCGAATCCTAGCTGAGCGTGCCCTTTTTTGCAGCTCCTTACAAGAAGAAAAATGAAATGGGCTGGCCCATCGTGGAGGCGGGGGTGTGCGCCCTGTAACGATAAACCTAAAACGGGAGCTTAGAGCGCCGTTTAGGATATTCCTTGACTTGCCTGCTCAGTTGGACCTGGGTCATGAGGAGATGAGCACTCCTTTGGATCTGCTGGGCCCGGTGATGCGAGATACAATGGGCCGGATGGCCCCCATGATGCTGAGCACAGCCCCCGATGCCGAGCCACCGGCAAACGCCACCCTGGCCCAAATTGAGGCCAATGACGTTGAGAGGCTGGCTGCTCGACCCACGGGACAGCCATCATCGCCAGCACACATTGAGCGGCTCCTCTCCCGTGTGACCACTCCCCTGTCGCCGCCACAGAAAAAGCGCGCTAGCTGCTCAGCGGCCACCGCCACTCGCCGTAGCCACAAGCTACTAGGAAGGAAGATTGACATCACCGGTGGAGGAAATCCCTCAATGCGCCTCGCCCGACGCCTTATCATCAGCAAGAGGGGTCTGGCGATCGCCGAGCCTGGGGAGGAGGAAGAGGAGGAGGTGCTCGAGCGCTACAAGCTAACATTCAAGAAGCCCCTAACCGACCAGCAGATCCAGGCGCTCCAGGCACTCGCCAAGACTGGCACCGTCAAGGGCGGCCGTCGAGGCCGACGCACCTAATCAAGGTGTTGTCCCTGTCGTTTGTCGATCTTGTTTCCCCATGAGTAGCTTCTGTATCCTTGTCTGGAACGTACGGGGTCTCAATAACCCGGCACGTCGCGGTGTTGTCCGAGAGATCGTCAATTTGCATCAGCCTGCTGTTATCTGTCTGCAAGAATCAAAATTAGCCTTTGTTGATTGCCAAGCTGTTGCTCAATGTTGTGGAGTGAAGTTCACCGAGTTTTGCTACTCCCCTGCTGTGGGGACTCGTGGTGGCATAATCGTTGCGTGGAATCCTGATGTGGTAACGGTTGTGCCTAGTTCAATCCAAAGCTCATTTATAGCGCCTGATTGTGTTTGGAGGTTGTCTGGACAGAGGTTCAGTTTAGTCACTGTCTATGGGCCTCAAGCTGATTCAGAGAAATTGCAATTCTTGGATGATCTCAGATTGCACTGTCCTAGCAACACTCTGTGTATTTGCACCGGTGACCTCAACCTCATTGCCCAGGCAGCTGAGAAGAATAACCTGAACATTAATCGAAGAACAATGGCTGCGTTTCGTCGGTTCATCAATGAGCTCGATTTAACAGACATGTACCTGCACTGGCGGAAGTACACATGGACGAATGAGCAGGAGAGAGCCACTATGGTGAAGCTTGACAGATTGCTATTCAATGATGAGTGGAACTCGATCTACCCCAACTCCATCCTTCGAGCGAATTCCTCTAGCCTCTCTGACCACTGCCCTTTGCTGCTAACAACGGATGCATTCTTCAGACCACCACGACACTTTCGGTTTGAAAACTATTGGTCCAAGCTGGAGGGGTTCGACCATGTGATTTTGGAGGCTTGGAACAGACCCTACGCATGTACAGACCCGTATATCATCCTGCACTGCAAGCTCAAGCGCACTGCGCGTGCTCTGAAGAAATGGAGTGCTTATCTCCTTGGCGACCTGAAGATCCGAATGGCAATCTCTAACGAGATTGTTGGTATCCTTGACACTTCCATGGACTACAGAGATTTAACAGCCGCTGAGCGCAGCTTCAGAGGGATGCTGAAAATGAACCTGTTGGGAATTGCTGCGCTGCAGAGATCACACTGGAGGCAGAGGGCTAGGATTGATTCGATCAGGGATGGTGATGGCAACACTGCTTTCTTACGCTCAAAAGCAACGGCACGACGGAGGAAAAATTTAGTGCTTGCCCTCAAGCACAATAGATTATCGGTCCCTGGGCAGCAGGAGAAGATGGAGATTTTCTGGAACCACTTCAATGACCTAATTGGCACAAAGAAGATGCACGGCTGCAGACTAAAGTATGATGAGCTTGGTATTCTTGCTTCTGACCTATCTGCGTTGGACAACGCTTTTTCAGAAGACGAAGTAAGGGCTGCCTTAATGGAAATTAACCCGAGAAAGGCGCCTGGACCGGACGGATTCACTGTGCACTTTTTCCAGGTCTGATGGGAGGTGATCAAGGCCGATATCATGGTGGCAATCAAGGCATTCGAGAACCTGAATTCAACCCACCTGCAATGTCTCAATGAAGCCACGATGATTCTTATTCCCAAGAGTCAAGATGCTGAAGAGGCCAAGGACTACAGACCAATCAGTCTCATTTCTTTCTTTGCAAAATTAATAATGAAGATTCTTGCTACAAGACTGCAACCCAAGATGAATGACCTTGTGCTGCCCACTCAAAGTGCATTCATTAAAGGAAGATCTTTGCACGACAACTTAACATCAGTTTTTGTGATAATTTAAGAACAGCATCTACTTGCACTTGACAACAGTAGACAAATGGACCACACTTTGTAGTTGCAGTTCACAAAACTATCTAGTTCCACTTGCAATTGACATTAACCAGTACTTCAAACATAACTCAAATTTCAGTACATGACCAGTACATCACACCAGTACTTAAACCAAGAGGCCATAATAAGCAATTTTGACCAGAACGAAAAGTACATGACCAGTACTAAAACCAAAAGGATCACCAGTTTTGACCATAACTTAAAAGAAAATGAACCGCCACCTCGATTAACAGCGGGCAGAAGGAGGAAGGAGATTACCAGCGATTTTTCCAGCCGCCTCGATCTTCTTGCGTTCCAGCGATCAACCGCCGCCGGCCACCATTGCTGCTGCGAGGAAGGGGATGAGAAGCGGCAGAAGGGGAAGCGGCAGGTGAGAAACAGGGGAGGGAGGTGGATTGGTGTTGGGGTTTATGAGGGCCCTAGGAGGCCCACAGCCAGTCCGTGTTGGCGGGCCTTTCCCCCTTCTCTGTGCCAAGCAGTTAATCGTATCTCACGCAAACACGTAAAGGGCCGGGATAAGCTGGGATTGGAGAGGACAGGGTGACGAATCCAGGGATTCAGAGGTCAGGGTTGTTTTCAGACTTTGGGTACGAATTCAAGGTTTTTTTAGACTTTTGCCTTTGTCGATCGAGGTATGGTTTCAATGTCCAATCGGTTACACCTAAATGTGTTTTTCTTGATGATTCATCTCAACAGATTTCAGTTCTTCCCCGCAAAAAAAAGGAAAGAAAAGAAAAGATTTCAGTTCGAGGAATATGCTTGCTCGTGCATCTACATAAATCATGGATAGATCGCCGATTAGAGATTGGAAATCATCTGATGGCCGAGAGCTCGACGTGTCTTCATGTACTGTGCTTTTCAGGACAGCATCAAAGCACCTATTGTGAAATTGTATGAACCCTATCCCTGGTAACCGCTTCTAGGCGCTCCTTCCGACAACGTGACAGGAAATGAGGAGGGGGTATCGATGACAGCAAGGCGGCGAAGATCATTCTACCTATCCTCACCGCTGAAATTGGTGAGTTCGCGCGAGAAATCGCGAGGTAAGAGATCGAGGTCATCACTCGTGTTAAAGCTGGGATGGAGGGTATGGTGGCCTTTTTTTAACAGACTAGATAATTGCCCGTGCGTTGCAACGGGAGTATAAACATTTTAGTAGATTAGCCCGTGACTGCACGTCTATTATTATATTGATGCGCTAAAATCTTAGCAAGTATTTGTAAGCAATCGTCATGAATAGCCCGTGACTGCACGTCTAATATTATATTGATGCGCTAAAATCTTAGCAAGTATTTGTAAGCAATCGCTATGCTTTACCTACCACCTTATTGTTAAGCACGTATTTGGTAAGAATTTAAGCTAATTTTTTTAAATAATACACTTTTTTTATAAATTTTCAGAAATATTACGCCGTTTTATTTATTTTTTAAATAATACAGCGTCGCCCACCTGGAAGCCGACTGGCTTCAGTCGGCCTTGGGTAAGCCGATTAGTACCCTTTCGGCCTAGGGGTGGCCGATTGACCTCCTGTCGGCCTAGGGGTGGACGACAGGCCTCTCGGCCGCTGGTAGTGGTTCCTGTCGGCTAACTGGTGGCCGACTGGAACCTGTCGGCTAACTGGTGGCCGACTGGAACTAAATGGCTGTTGGGGAACGGAGCATGAATTTCAAAAATTTCCTACGCTCACGCAAGATCTATCCATGGAGATGCATCGCTACGAGAGGGGAGAGTGTGTCTACGTACCCTCGTAGACCGTTTAGCGGAAGCGTCTCACAACGCGGTTGATGTAGTCGAACAATCCTTCGAGCTCCACCGATCGAGTACCGAACGTACGGCACCTCCGAGTTCTACACACGTGCAGCTCGGTGACGTTCCTCGCCTTCTTGATCCAGCAAGACGTCGAGGTAGTAGATGAGTTCCGTCAGCACGACGGCGTGGCGACGGTGACGGTGAAGTGATTCCGGCAGGGCTTCGCCTAAGCTCTCCGAAAATATGACCGAGGTGGAAAACGGTGGAGGGGGGGCACCGCACACGGCTAAGGATCAATGATCTTGTGTGTTCTAGGGTGCCCCCTTGCCTCCGTATATAAAGGAGGAGAGGGGGAGGCCGGCCGGCCCCTGTAGGGCGCGCCAAGAGAGAGGAGTCCTACTAGGACTCCAAGTCCTAGTAGGATTCCACTTGGTGGAAGGGGGAAGAAGGAAGGAGAGGGAGAGAGAAAGGAAAGAGGGGGCTGCGCCCCCTCCCCTAGTCCAATTCGGTTTGGGCAAGGGGGGCACACGCCTCCTCACGTGGCCTGCCTCTCTTTTTCCCGTATGGCCCAATAAGGCCCATTACTTCTCCCGGTGAATTCCCGTAACTCCCCGGTACTCCGAAAAATACCCGAATCACTCGGAACCTTTCCGATGTCCGAATATAGCCTTCCAATATATGAATCTTTACCTCTCGACCATTTCGAGACTCCTCGTCATGTCCGTGATCTCATCCGGGACTCCGAACAACATTCGGTCACCAATGACATAACTCATATAATACTATATCGTCATCGAACCTTAAGTGTGCGGACCCTACGGGTTCGGGAATGATGTAGACATGACCGAGACGACTCTCTGGTCAATAACCAACAGCGGAACCTGGATGCTCATATTGGTTCCTACATATTCCACGAAGATCTTTATCGGTGAACCTCATATGTCAACATACGTTGTTCCCTTTGTCCGGCGGTATGTTACTTGCCCGAGATTCGATCGTCGGTATCCAATACCTAGTTCAATCTCGTTACCGGCAAGTCTCTTTACTCGTTCCGTAATACATCATCTTGCAACTAACTCTTTAGTCACGGTGCTTGCAAGGCTTCTGTGATGCTGTATTACCGAGAGGGCCCAGAGATACCTCTCCGATAGTCGGAGTGACAAATCCCAATCTCGATCCATGCCAACTCAACAAACACTTTCGGAGATACCTGTAGTGCACCTTTATAATCACCCAGTTACGTTGTGACGTTTGATACACCCAAAGTATTCCTATGGTATCCGGGAGTTGCATGATCTCATGGTCAGAGGAACGTGTATTTGACATAGTGAAAGCAATAGCAATAAACTGAACGATCATTTGCTATGCTAACGGTTGGGTCAAGTCCATCACATCATACTCCTAATGATGTGATCCCATTATCAAATGACAACTCATGTCCATGGTCAGGAAATCTTGACCATCTTTTGATCAACGAGCTAGTCTTGTAGAGGCTTACTAGGGACTCAGTATTTGTCTATTATCCACACATGTATTAAGTTTCCGGTCAATACAATTCTAGCATGAATAATAAACTATTATCATGAACGGAGAAATATGATAATAAACACTTTATTAATTGCCTCTAGGGCATATTTCCAATAGTCTCCCACTTGCACTAGAGTCAATAATCTAGTTTACATCTCCATGTAATTAACATCCAATCAGTTCTAGGGCTGATCATGTTTTGCTTGTGAGAGAGGTTTTAGTCAACGGGTCTGCAATATTCAGATCCGTGTGTTCTTGGCAAATCTCTAATCCATATGTAGATGCTGCTACCACACTCTGCTTGGAGCTACTCCAAAAACGACTGTCCCACTTTATGTATCCGGTCTGAGACTCATAGTCTTCCGGATCGGTGTTTTAAAGCTTGCATCGACGTAACCCTTTACGACGAACTCTTTATCACCTCTATTCCCGAGAAATTCTTCCTTAGTCCTTTTCAGGTACTTCAGGATATTCTTGACCGCTGTCCAGTGATCTACTCCTGGATCACTTTGGTACCTTCCCACCAAGCTAATAGCGAGGTATACATCAGGTCTAGTACACAGCATGGCATACAAAATAGAGCCTATGGCTGAGGCATAGGAGATGACACTCATCTTCTCTTTGTCTTCTGCCGTGGTTGGGCTTTGAGTCTTACTCAATCTTACACCTTGCAATACAGGCAAGAACCCTTTCTTTGACTGATCCATTTTGAACTTCTTCATAATCTTGTCAAGGTATGTGCTTCGTGAAAGTCCTATGAGGCGTCTCAATCTATCTCTATAGATTTTGATGCCTAACATGTAAAACAACCTTTACCTAGATTTTCAAGTCTTACTCCACTTCACACCAGGCAAGAACTCATTTCTTTGACTTGATCCTATTTTGAACTTCTTCAAAAAACTCATCAAGATGTGTGAACTTTTATCAGGCGTTTTGATCTATCTCCATAGATCTCGATGCCCAATCTGTGGATAACTCAAAAACAGGTTTTTATTGAAAACCTCCTTTCAATTCTTTATGCTTTCCAGAAATTCTACATCATTTCCAATCAACAATATGTCATCCACATATACTATTAGAAATGCTATAGAGCTCCCACTCACTTTCTTGTAAATACAAGTTTCTCCATAAACTTGTATAAACCCAAACGCTTTGATCACTTCATCAAAGCGAGTATTCCAGCTCCGAGATGCTTGCACCAGTCCATAGATGGATCGCTGGAGCTTGCATATTTTGTTAGCACCTTTTAGGATCGACAAAACCTTCCGGCTGTATCATATACAACTCTTCCTTAAGGAATCCGTAAAGGAATGCCGTTTTGACGTCCATTTGCCAGATTTCATAATCATAAAACGCGGCAATTGCTAACATAATTCTGACAGACTTTAGCATCGCTACGGGTGAGAAAGTCTCATCGTAGTCAACTCCTTGAACTTGTCGATAACCTTTAGCAACAAGTCGTGCTTTATAGACGGTGACATTACCATCAGCGTCCGTCTTCTTCTTAAAGATCCATTTATTTTCAATAGCTCGCCGTTCATCGGGCAGGTCTACCAAAGTCCACACTTTGTTCTCATACATGGATCCAATCTCGGATTTCATGGCCTCAAGCCATTTGTCGGAATCCGGGCTTGCCATCGCTTCTTCATAGTTCGAAGGTTCATCGTTGTCTAGCAACATGTCCTCCAAGACTGGATTTCCGTACCACTCTGGTGCGGAACGTGTCCTGGTTGACCTTCGAAGTTCTGTAGCAACTTGATCCGAAGCCTCATGATCATCATCATCAACTTCTTCTCTGGTCTGTGTTGGTGTCACAGAAAGTTCTTTCTGTGGCGTACTACTATCCAGAGGAGGTACAATTACCTCATCAAGTTCTACTTTCCTCCCACTCACTTCTTTCGAGAGAAACTCCTTCTCTAGAAAGGATCCATTCTTTAGCAACGAACTTTGCCTTCGGATCTGTGGTAGAAGGTGTACCCAACGGTCTCATTTGGGTATCCTATGAAGACGCACTTATCCGCTTTGGGTTCGAGCTTATCTGGCTGAAGCCTTTTGACATAAGCATCGCATCCCCAAACTTTCAGAAACGACATCTTAGGTTTCTTGCAAACCACAGTTCATACGGTGTCATCTCAACGGATTTAGACGGTGCCCTTGTAAAGTGAATGCAGCTGTCTCTAATGCATAACCCCAAAATGATAGTGGCAAATCGGTAAGAGACATCATAGAATGCACCATATCCAATAGAGTACGATTACGACGTTCGGACACACCATTACACTGTGGTGTTCCATGTGGCGTGAGCTGTGAAACAATTCCACATTGTCTTAAGTGATTGCCAAACTCGTAACTCAAATATTCTCCTCCACGATCAGATCATAAGAACTTTATTTTCTTGTTACGATGGTTCTCTACTTCACTCTGAAATTCTTTGAACTTTTCAAATGTTTCAGATTTATGCTTCATCAAGTAGACATAACCATATCTACTCAAATCATCAGTGAATGTGAGAACATAACAATATCCACCGCGCGCCTCAACACTCATCGGACCGCATACATCGGTATGTATTATTTACAATAAGTTGGTTGCTCGCTCCATTGTTCCGGAGAACGGAGTTTTAGTCATCTTGCCAATAAGGCACGGTTCACATGTCTCAAATGATTCATAATCAAGAGATTCCAAAAACCCATCTGCATGGAGTTTCTTCATGTGTTTAACACTGATATGACCTAAGCGGCAGTGCCACAAATATGTGGTACTATCATTATCTTTTGGCATTCGTGTTATGAACATATGTATTACTACGATCAAGATTCAATAAACCTTTCATTTTAAGTGCATGATCATCAATGATATTATCCAAATAAATAGAATAACAATTATTCTCTGAAATTGAATAACCGTCTTGCAATAAACACTAGCAGATATAATGTTCATGCTTAACGCAAGCACCAAATAACAATTATTTAGGTTCATCACTAATCCTGAAGGTAGAGAGAGCGTGGCAATGGTGATCACATCAACCTTGGAGACACTTCCAATGCACATCGTCACCTCGTTCTTAGCTAGCCCTCGTTTATTCCGAAGCTCCATGTTTCAAGTTGTAAGCAACTGAACAAGTATCAAATACCCAGGTGCTCCTACGAGTACTAGTAAGGTACATATCAATAACATGTATATCAAATATCTTTGTTGACATTGCCAGTCTTATTATCTGCCAGTTACTTTGGGGAAGTTCCGCTCCCTGTGACATTTCCCTTTGCAATGGGAGCACTAAGTCTCGGGTTTGGTTCAGCCTTGGGTTTCTTCGCGTGAGCGGCAACTGTTTTACCGTTCTTCTTGAAGTTCCCTTTTCTTTCCTTTTCCCTTCTTGAAACTAGTGGTCTTATTAACCATCAACACTTGATGCTCCCTTTTTTGATTTCTACATCCGCAGATTGTAGCATCGCGAATAGCTTAAGGATCTTCTATCCTTTGCATGTTTATAGTTCATCACGAAGATCCAGTAGCTTAGTGATAGTGACTAGAGAACTCTATCAATCACCACTTTATTCGGAAGTCTAACTCCCACTTGATTCAAGTGTTTGAAGTACTCAGACATTCTGAGTACATGCTCACTAACGGAGCTGTTCTCCTCCATCTTGTAGCTATAGAACTTGTCAAAGGTGTCATACCTCTTGACCCGGGTGTGAGCTTGAAAAACAAATTTTCAGCTCTTGGAACATCTCATATGCTCCGTGTTGCTCAAAACATATTTGGAGCTCCGGTTCTAAGCCGTAAAGTATGGCGCACTGAACTATCGAGTAGTCATCTTTTCTTGTCTGCCAGACGTTCATAACGTCCTCAGACGAAGCCGTAGGGGTATTTCACTGAGCGGTGCATTAAGGACATAAGCCTTCTGTGCAGCAGTGAGGACAATCCTCAGATCACGGACCTAGTCCGCATAGTTGCTTCCATCAACTTTCAACTTCGTTTTCTCTAGGAACATAATAAAAACAGGGGAACTACAGCGTGGTCTATTGATCTACAACATAAATTTGCTAAGACAAGTAAGACTATGTTCATGACAATTGAAGTTCAATTAATCAAATTACTTAAGAACTCCCACTTAGATTAACATCCCTCAAGTTGTCTAAGTGTAACATGATCCACATCAACTAAACCACATCCGATCATCACGTGAGGTGGATTAGTTATCAATGGTGAACATCTTTCATGTTGATCATATCTACTATATGACTCATGTTCGACCTTTCGGTCTCTTGTGTTCCGAGGCCATGTCTGTACATGCTAGGCTCGTCAAGTTTAACCCAAGTATTCTGCGTGTGTAAAACTGGCCTACACCCGTTGTATGCGAACGAAAGAATCCATCACACCCGATCATCACGTGGTGCTTAGAAGCGTCGAACCTTTGCAACGGTGCATACTAGGGGAGAACACTTATCTTGAAATTTAGTGAAGGGATCATCTTATAATGCTACCGTCGTCCTAAGCAAAATAAGATGCATAAAAGGATTAACATCACATGCAATTCAATATATGTGACATGATATGGCCATCATCGTCTTGTGCTTTTGATCTCCATCAGCAAAGCACCGTCATGATCTCCATCGTCACCGGGTTGACACCTTGATCTTCATCGTAGCGTCATGACACCTTGATCTCCATCGTAGCGTCGTGGTCGTCTCGCCGGCTATTGCTACTACTACTACTGCTAACTTATAGCGGTAAAGTAAAGCAATTACATAGCGTTGGCATTGCATACAATAAAGAGACAACCATAAGGCTCCTGCCGGTTGCCTGATAACTTACAAAACATGACCATCTCATACAACAATTTATATCACATCATGTCTTGGCCATATCACATCACCAGCATACCCTGCAAAAACAAGTTAGACGTCCTCTACTTTGTTGTTGCAAATTTTACGTGGCTGCTACGGGTTTGCAAGAACCGTTCTTACCTATGCAAAACCACAACGTGGTGTAGTGATTGCTTTTTGATCTACTAAAAGAACCCTCTTCATTGAAACCGATTCAACTAAAGTGAGAGAGACAGACACCCGCCAGTCACCTTTATGCAACGAGTGCACGTAGCGGTGAAACCTGTCTCGCGTAAGCGTACGCGTAATGTCGGTCCGGGCCGCTTCATCTCACAATACCGCCGAATCAAGTAACAACTAGTAACGGCAAGCAATATGTATACACCCACGCCCACAACTCACTTGTGTTCTACTCATGCAAATCACATCTACGCATAGACCTGGCTCGGATGCCACTGTTGGGGAACGGAGCATGAATTTCAAAAATTTCCTACGCTCACGCAAGATCTATCCATGGAGATGCATCGCTACGAGAGGGGAGAGTGTGTCTACGTACCCTCGTAGACCGTTTAGCGGAAGCGTCTCACAACGCGGTTGATGTAGTCGAACAATCCTTCGAGCTCCACCGATCGAGTACCGAACGTACGGCACCTCCGAGTTCTACACACGTGCAGCTCGGTGACGTTCCTCGCCTTCTTGATCCAGCAAGACGTCGAGGTAGTAGATGAGTTCTGTCAGCACGACGGCGTGGCGACGGTGACGGTGAAGTGATTCCGGCAGGGCTACGACTAAGCTCTCCGAAAATATGACCGAGGTGGAAAACGGTGGAGGGGGGCACCACACACGGCTAAGGATCAATGATCTTGTGTGTTCTAGGGTGCCCCCTTGCCTCCGTATATAAAGGAGGAGAGGGGGAGGCTGGCCGGCCCCTGTAGGGCTCGCCAAGAGAGAGGAGTCCTACTAGGACTCCAAGTCCTAGTAGGATTCCACTTGGTGGAAGGGGGAAGAAGGAAGGAGAGAGAGAGAGAAAGGAAAGAGGGGGCTGCGCCCCCTCCCCTAGTCCAATTCGGTTTGGGCAAGGGGGGGCGCGCGCCTCCTCACGTGGCCTGCCCCTCTTTTTCCCGTATGGCCCCATAAGGCCCATTACTTCTCCCGGTGAATTCCCGTAACTCCCCGGTACTCCGAAAAATACCCGAATCACTCGGAACCTTTCCGATGTCCGAATATAGCCTTCCAATATATGAATCTTTACCTCTCGACCATTTCGAGACTCCTCGTCATGTCCGTGATCTCATACGGGACTCCGAACAACATTCGGTCACCAATGACATAACTCATATAATACTATATCGTCATCGAACCTTAAGTGTGCGGACCCTACGGGTTCGGGAATGATGTAGACATGACCGAGACGACTCTCTGGTCAATAACCAACAGCGGAACCTGGATGCTCATATTGGTTCCTACATATTCCACGAAGATCTTTATCGGTGAACCTCATATGTCAACATACGTTGTTCCCTTTGTCCGGCGGTATGTTACTTGCCCGAGATTGGATCGTCGGTATCCAATACCTAGTTCAATCTCGTTACCGGCAAGTCCCTTTACTCGTTCCGTAATACATCATCTTGCAACTAACTCTTTAGTCACGGTGCTTGCAAGGCTTCTGTGATGCTGTATTACCGAGAGGGCCCAGAGATACCTCTCCGATAGTCGGAGTGACAAATCCCAATCTTGATCCATGCCAACTCAACAAACACTTTCGGAGATGCCTGTAGTGCACCTTTATAATCACCCAGTTACGTTGTGACGTTTGATACACCCAAAGTATTCCTATGGTATCCGGGAGTTGCATGATCTCATGGTCAGAGGAACGTGTATTTGACATAGTGAAAGCAATAGCAATAAACTGAACGATCATTTGCTATGCTAACGGTTGGGTCAAGTCCATCACATCATTCTCCTAATGATGTGATCCCATTATCAAATGACAACTCATGTCCATGGTCAGGAAATCTTGACACTCTTTTGATCAACGAGCTAGTCTAGTAGAGGCTTACTAGGGACTCAATATTTGTCTATTATCCACACATGTATTAAGTTTCCGGTCAATACAATTCTAGCATGAATAATAAACTATTATTATGAACGGAGAAATATGATAATAAACACTTTATTAATTGCCTCTAGGTCATTTTTCCAACAATGGCTACCCCTTAGTGAAATATTTTTCCCGCTTTCTAGTTCCCGTCATATTTTTCCCGCTTTCTAGTTCCCGCCATATATTTCCCGCTTTCTAGTTCCCGCCATATTTTCCAACTTTATAGTTCCCTCCATATTTTTCGCGCTTTCTAGTTCCCGCCATATTTTCCCGCTTTCTAGTTCCCGCCATATTTCCCTGCTTCCGATTTCCCGCCTATTTTTGTCTTCTCAACCTATAAAACACCCTCGGCAGTAAGGTGGGTAAGCAATCTAGTGTAGTGTCGTAGTATCGCGAAGATGTCCGGATATCCTTTTGATCGTAGTTTTCCCCCTGGTATGTCCCGATGTCTTCTGCGTTTAGTCGCCAATTTCAGGGTTGACAACATAATAGTTCCGTGGGACGAACTCATCAGTAGTGACACGCTACTGAATGAGCTGGCTCACGCATTAAGTAGGTCCGGGTGGCCTTCCAGGACATTTGAGGAGATACGGAAAGAACTTCTCAGGTTGCATGGAAGATGGAAGAAGCAACAGCATAAGAGTGAAGCATTCCTAAAGGCTGCAGCAGAAAATACTTATTTATGGACCCAAGACAGCGAGGACGAAGACGATATCTTCATGCCGAGCACCAAGGCCAAGAGTACCGCATCGTCGAAGGGCAAGAGTTCTGCATCGTCGAAGGTCAAGAGTTCTTCATCGTCGAAGGGCAAGAGTTCTGCATCGACGGAGGATGACGATGATGACTTCATGTAGTTTTACGTTGTATGTTGTAAGTTCAGTCCTACCTACCGTTTAATTCAGATGTAGTGGTATCCAGTTGTTTGTACTGTCTTATTGTAGGAGAAGTATGTTCTATCTAAATATGATGTTGTAGTTGGCGCACGACGTTGGATAACAGAGTACTAAAACAGAGTAGGCATACGTCTCATACATAAGTACATAGTCATTTGTCTCATACATAGAATAAGCATAAATCGCATACATAAGTAGATAGTCATGTCTCTACTGATAGATAGAAGCGTCACTGACGACGTCTGCCATGGCGCTCAGGCTGTGCATCAGGCGTCGACCATCCAAACCCGTGGGGTGCCCTAATGTTACGAGGAGGAATCTCAGAATCGTCCTGGTCATACTGTGTATCCTGTGTGGGGCCTGGTGGAGGAGTCGAATACATGTTCATCCACTGGGTGTGCTGCGACATGTGATCCTGTATGTTCTCCTCAGGATCTTGATCACTCCCCCACGTGGATCCGGATATGGAGGCCTGATATCCGTAGGCTCCTGCAGGAGGGAACGTTAAGTCATGAAGAACTAGGTCGCCTCAATTCATATTGAAAACAATAAATATGAAGAGACATACCAGCTGGCTGTGGCTGAAACACGAGGCTCAACGTGGGACCCTGCTGCTGTGGCTGTGGCTGAAACACGAAGCTCGACGTGGGACCCCGGTGCTGTGGGTGCTGCCACGTCGAACTGCCAGGTTGGTCAGGAGGGGGTGGCCTGGTCGACGGTGTATGTGCTAGACGTGGACGTGGCTGATGTCGGTGCGTCGAGGGATGCGGCGGCTGCTGCTGCTGCTGCTGGTGGTGGTAGTGGTGCTGCTGCTGAACAACATCGCTTCTCCGGGTGTACGTGATAGCCTCGTAGACAGCTCGTATCTTGTTCTGCAGGCGTGTCACGAAGGGCTGGAGCACAGACCGGTGCTGAAGAAGAGGTCCAGACGACAATGAACGTCCAAAGGTGGACACATCGTCGTAGAGTCCGAGTGTCAAGTCAGGCTGAAAATTGTCAGGACGATTATGAAGTATGCACGGCAAAGTACGTGACAACTAGATGCATTACATAAATAGTATATATCTTACCGCGTACTGCCTAGAGCCCAAAGTATCATAGCTCGGGTACATATCCGACGGACTAGGGTCAGGTATCTCATCTGGGTGAGAGTGATGAACGATGCGTAACCGTGTTCCGGTCATGTACCGCTGCAAGTAGCGATGGAATTCATCGAGATCAAACTCGATATTCTCGTGCCACAGATGTGTGTTCGCAGTCTCCCATTTTGTAACGTACGGTTGAAGCCTAACTAGCCACTCAGCAGTTGTCCTGTTAATCCCCTTCCTCGTGGTTCTAAAATTGTGGAGTGTGTTCAACGTGTGGGTCTCGGGCCTCCAATGGTCCACTAAGCAGGTGAGCAAAGAGGAGTCGATGGCGAGGCGTTTGCATCCTTCCGTCTTCTCAACCAGACGCGCGAAAGGTAAAAGGCCGGCCCATTTAAGTCTGCATGTCAGAACAATTCAGTTAGTGTGTCCCATTAATATACATGATTGAAGGAAATAAATAAAGCACGTACCGGTCAACCCATTGCGGGTGTACCTTCCAATATTCCTTAGGAGTGCGAGTGACCAGGGGCTCGAGCTTTTTCGTAGAACATATCGCAGAACGATGCTTACTATCAATGTCCCGCTTAAGCAACCACATTCCCGCCATTCCTGCATATACAAATTTAGAACATAGTTGCACACTAAATACAAATTTAGAACATAGTGCCACACTTAATACAAATTTCAAACATAGTTGCACACTTAATACAAATTTAGAACATAATGCCACACTTAATACAAATTTCAAACATAGTTGCACACTTAATACAAATTTAGAACATAGTGTCACACTTAATACAAATTTCAAACATAGTTGCACACTTAATACAAATTTACAACATAGTGCCACACTTAATACAAATTTCAAACATAGTTACACACTTAATACAAATTTAGAACATAGTGCCACACTTAATACAAATTTAGAACATAGTCCCACACTTAATACAAATTTACAACATAGTGCCACACTTAATACAAATTTAGAACATACTACCACACTTAATACAAATTTCAACGCAGCCTAGCTTCTTCCTCTCCCTCTTACTCCTCTTCCTCCTCTCCGTCATCTTCGTCCCCGGTTGCCTCGTCCACGCTCAGTGACGAAAGTGGTACAATTAGTGTCCCTATGGCCAAATTCGTTGCATAGAATGCATTGCCTAGTCGGGCCTCCTGCTTCAGATTCATCCATATCATTCCGAATGCGCTGACACTGCCGTCTGCCTCTACTTGTACGCATATTCTCTGGGTCTGGAATGTAACGCCTTTCAACAAGGTTGACGGTGTTGAAGTTACCCATTGATTGAAATCTCATCAGTAGATTGAGGTTTCCCTTGCCTCCCCCAACTATCTACAACGCATCCACGGTGGCAAATCGGCAAAAAAATGGCTCAGTTTCGTGTATAAATGGGAGTTTTTTCGAGTGGGGAAGAGAAGAAATGAAGAACACAGAAGAAAGAACAGAGGAAGAGGAAGAGAAGGGAAGAGGAGGAAGAAAAGCGGGCGGTTACGGGGCTGGCACCCTGTCGGCCTGCGGCAGGCCGATCGGCTTGCGGGTGGCCGACAGGGCCTTGTCGGCTGGGCCCCAGCCACCGACAGCAGCTCACGGGCCGACTGGGAGCGGCGCGACGTGGCCTTGCCACTAATCGGCTGACACGTAGACGATAGGCTACTTGTCGGCCACCGATAGGCCGACGGGACCCAGTCGGCCACCGATAGGCCGACGGGACCCAGTCGGCCACCGGTAGGACGACAGGCTCCAGTCGGCCAGCAGTAAGCCGACGATGTATTTTTTTTTTTAAAAAAACGGCGTAATATTTCTGAAAATTAATAAAAAAAGTGTATTATTTAAAAAAAATTAGCCGAATTTAATAGCTTACCAAAGAAAATATGTTTTTGTTTTGGTAAGTTAATAAAACATGAGACAATTGATTCCATTTTAGAAAAAATCGATGGGAGAAAAATCAAAAATGGGAGGAAAAAATCAAAGAGAAGAAAGAAAGAGGGGGCGTATATAAGGAAGGTTGGACGAAAGAGAGGTGAAATGGGAAACTTACGTTCTTTTTAAGTAGTAGAGATAGAGATATTGTTAAGCATGTATTTGGTAAGAATTTAATGACTTACCAAAGAAAATATGTTTTTATTTTGGTAAGTTAATAAAACATGAGACAATTGATTCCATTTTAGGAAAAATCGACGGGAGAAAAAACAGAAATGGAAGGAAAAAATCAAAGAGAAGAAAGAATTAGGGGGCGTATATAAGGAAGGTTGGACGAAAGAGAGGTGAAATGGGAACCTTACGTTCTTTTTAAGTAGTAGAGATAGAGATGTCAGCGTCATTGTTAAATTATCCCGTGCGCCTCAATCTTGTGCTCAATTTGCTAGCACGTAATTGATAAAATTAATAAGGTTGTTAGCATTTGTTTCCTTCTGTTCTGGTTTTTAGCTTGTTAGCAATTGTTTCCATCTGTTCTGCTTGCATGTGTCCCATACGTAATAACTGACTCCCGTGTCCCTCGGGAGGGGCGACCCGGGGGATCCAGAGCGCCGCCGCCAGGTCACCCTACTCACCGGTGCCACCCGCGCCACCGTCGCCGCCGGTGCCTGCAGCTGTGGCGGCGGGTCTTGCCCACCTGGACGCGGCGCTCCCTCCCGGCGGCGCGCTCCTCGCCCATGGTGGCCTATTCCTCGTGGCGCGTCGAACGGCAGATCGATCCCGTTGTTGCTTGGCTGCAGTCCGGTGGCAGCTGGTGGCTGCAGTGTGACATCAAGAGGGCTCAGCGGCAGGACGCTCGTGCACTTGGGTTGCAGCGACGGTGCTCAAGGATAAGTGGCCTCCTCAGCTTGTGGCCAGCAGTCACGGGCTCGCGTACGTGGGTTGTCCCCGGCGTCCATCTCCAGATCCATGGGGGGTTCAAGGTCTGCGGTCTCAGCTTGGTCTCGGGTGAGTCCAGATCTGCCGCTGTGGGACGCCTCTCCCTGGTTGCTTGGTGTCTGCTGCGTGGCAGGATCCCCGCATAATGACGTGAGGCGATGTGTATGTGGCAACCTGAGGCAGTGGTGAAGGTTGCGAAGCAGTGATGGCGTTGAGAACAGTCGACAAGGATTTTGTCCGACCATACCGGAGATTCGTCCTCCTTGGTATGATGGTCGGCTGATGATTTGCTGCCACAGCCAAGGACAAAAGAGCAAAAGGCGGCTTAAGGTGCAGATCTGCCACCGGATGCCACTTGGGAGGATGCTGCGAGGCTGCCCGAATGTCCCAATTGGTGATTTTGGTGGTGCTGGTGACCGTCTTCCCTCGC
Source organism: Elymus sibiricus (assembly GCA_039707655.1). Taxonomy (NCBI): domain Eukaryota; kingdom Viridiplantae; phylum Streptophyta; class Magnoliopsida; order Poales; family Poaceae; genus Elymus; species Elymus sibiricus. The sequence continues at coordinate 512,381,139 of CM077672.1, read as the reverse complement.
CAATGGCGTTGTGTGGCGAGCAGCTCTTGTCCCTGCTTGTGAGGGCATGGTCATCATTTGCATTGTATACGTCATGACCATGCGCGCATGTAGATGTTGGGATCGTGAAAAGTGGAGGCGACAACATAGGAGGACTTCGAATTTGTGGTGCTTCTCAAGTACCTAGTCTTGATCGAGCTCTAGGGTGAAAACCCTAGGTATGACCCTAGTTGGCCATACCTGGCAATGATGTCGCTTTGCGTCATTACCTTCTTGAAGGCTTTGCTTGGAGTTTGTTCAGACTTGATCTTCAGGGTGAAAACTCATGATCTTGCCTTTGATGGTTGGACCCGGCGACGGCTCGCGCATCGTTCCCTTCTTGAAGGCGTTGCTATTGAAGAATCTTACTCGTAGTCATTATGTTGTCAAGATATGGTTGGTGCCGATGGTCGTTGCTGCATTTTGTCGATCGTTGTTTCGATGGCTTCGGGGTTTTTTTTTCGCGTAGGCAAGCTTTGGTCTTGTATGACTTTGCTTTTTGCCGACGTGGTTTTTTCTGTGCGTGCGTTGATAGTGGTTGTGTGCATCTTAAGTATGCAGGGTGTATGCTCATTGTGTTTGTATCCTCTTAATGCTTCATTATGAGTCAATAAAAAACGCCCTTTGTCCAAAAAAAATAAGGTTGTTAGACGATTGAAGCTACCTAGGATTGTTAATCTAATTCAAAGGCACACGGACTTGTTGGGAGTTGAAGAAGTATGATTTGCCACACACTCCTTATCTATCAATAATTTTCCTTCCTGATCAGTCTTGAAATAGGCTTTGGCCTCGTTTTATAAATAAAGCAACATGGCCGAACGATACATGGTGTTTAAAAAAACCTCATACAAGCTGACCAAGAAAACACGACAAAACACACCGAACACGCTAATAAACACAAAGAGCACAACTAGACGCCTAGTTGGTCATGTCAGGTGACGTGTGTCTGGCTTGGCTCTGGAATTTTGGAGAGGGCCAAAGGAAAGGCTGGTGAGGTGGTGACTTTATCTTAATCTTTCGGGCTTTCTTTTGGAGGCAATAACTAAGTTTAGAATATTTTCGCCAAAAAAAACTAAGTCTAGAATATTAATCTGGACCACTCAAAAAATATATTAATCAGGAGGCAAAACAAACCAGCTGACTCATTGCACTTGCAACGATGGATCTTGCCTTGAAATGGTGTGCCTATATGACGAAAAAAAAAACAAACTGAAAAATCTTTAATAAAAAAATGGAACCAAAACAGAGGCCATAAAACAGCGGCCAGCTCGTCTCTTCCACTCATATAACGGGCGCTCGGCTCTTCAACTTCAACACGGCCCAAAAAAAAGAAGATAAACAAAAACAGGCCCTGAAAACGGCCCAAACAAACAGACGCGCGAACGCGAAACGGGCCGACAACCAGACAAGCGACGCACGTGGCGACGGGGTACGCGCGCGACAAAAACAACCAGCGATAAAAAGTTCACACAAGATTTACAGCAACAGATTGGATGTATAGGAACTTAGATGAGATATCACTAAATCTCATCTAGATGAGATTTAGCAAAGGACGACGCTACGCGTCCACCGGCGGATAAAATTAAAAGATCAGCCGCCTCCTGACCATTGGATGAAGCTGCGGATGGCCGTGCAATCTACCCACGTGATCCATCATCTTTGCAACAAATGTGTTGTTGCAGTATTTTCTGCAACAGAGGTCTAGTTGCAGAAAAATTTCACAGCAAAGATCATGTTGCAAAAATTTTGAAAACCATTTTTTGTTTGAACCTGTTGCAACAAGAGCCTTTTTGCAACAATAATCTTGTTGCAAAAACACCCTGTTGCAGAAAACAAAAATCAAGTGCGGATCCCACTCCACGCTATCTAGTAGCAATGTCAGACGCGGGCGAGGTCGGGGATGACCGAGGGGCGGTGGCTGCCAAGGCAATGCGGCGTCGATCTCGCCGGAGTGGCGCAGATCCGGCGGGAGGCGGCTCGGACGAGGTCTTCGGGCGGCCGGTGGAGAGGCGACCAACGGCCGAGGAGATGGAGCAGGAGAGAGGGTCGGGCCCAACAACGGAGGAGAGAAAGGAGGAGGAAAGAGGGGAGGGCCGATGAAGGAGGAGAGGAAGGAGGAGAGCATGCTCGTCCGCGCCGGCGTTGACACGTTTGGCGGCGCGCGTGTTTGGAGGCTCTGGGGAACCAAATCTTGCAACAAGCTAGTTGTCGCGGGGGAGAAAATTGCAACAATGATCCAATTGCAAACCTAGGCTGTGGAAAGAGGATGCTTCCTAGCCATCCGGTTAAAAAGAGATCTGACGGTCATAAAGGCGATCGATGTGCGCAGAAAGATCGGCCGGGTGAACAGAAGCGTTTCCCTTTAGGAAAACTGTTCTTTTGGAGGCAATAACTAAGTCTAGAATATTAATCTGCAGGCAAAACAAACCAGCTGATTCATTGCACTTGCAACGATGGAACTGCATGCCAATTAACCTGAATATATACATACCCACCTGATCGATCCGATTCCACTGGATCTATAGATTGTTTATCTTCTTGTGAATGTAATTGCACGTCAGTGAGTGAGTGGCTAAAAACACCACCACCAACTTGCATGCATGTTTGGACTTGACCTGGTCCATCAGGACATGCATGTACTCCCTTCGTTCCTAAATATAACTCTTTTTAGAGATTCCAATATGAACTATATATGAAGCAAAATGAGTGAATCTACACTCTAAAATATGTCTAAATTCATTTGTATGTAGTCCCTATTGAAATATCTAAAAAGTCTTATATTTAGAAACAGAGAGAGTAGTATATTTCTGGCCTACGTCACGCCAGGATTCTATCTGACCATCTGGCGAACTACTTACAAAAATTTCAACTGAATTCAAACCCACACATCGTGCGCTAGCTCTCTCCCACCCCATCATCGTCGTGCATTGGACATTCTCAAGACTCCCCAGTTGAGTCGTCGTTGTTGGAACCGAAGACACCTGCAAGCTCTAGCTCACGTCAACAATGGCGAGAAGGAGACGAAGACTCAGGTGTTTTGTGCTGCGTACTGCGTTGTAGCTTTTCTCTCTGTCTATTCCTCTTATTTGTACTGAACTTACAAAGGAAAAGATCGACTCCACACGCGAGCAGACCGGCCGTGCCATCCCACGACGCCCGACGTGTGAGTGATGCGTGCGTGCCGCGCACTTCGCTGCATGCCATCCCATGCACAGCTAACGGCCGCACCAAGCTAGCTAACTACTAACAGAAACTACGATCGGCCTCATCGTGTACATGCATACGTGACTTGGCCGTTTATTAGCTAACTGAAAGCAAACTAACCTAGCTACTGAACCGGGCGACGGAAGTACAAGTTCAACATTTCACCCCCTAATTCTGACGCCCGGTGCTCACCACAATGACGCCAACCTTCTGTCGCATTTCAACAAACTTGATCCGCCCAAGCGCCTTGGTGAGGAAATCAGCAAGCTGTCCGTCAGTGCCGACGTGGTCGACTTCCACCTTGCCGTCTTCGATGCACTCAGGAATGAAATGATATCGAATGTCAATGTGCTTACTTCTGTCGTGGTGCACCGGATTTTTGCTGAGAGCAATCGCCGACTTGTTGTCAACGCGCAGCTTCGCCCTCATTGGAGTGTCGCCGGTGAGCTCGCCGAGGAGCCTGCACAGCCACACGCCTTGGCAGGCTGCGGTTGCCGCCGCCATGTACTCAGCCTCGCAAGACGAGACGGCGACGACCTTCTGCTTGTGAGAAGTCCACGTGACCGGACTGGAGTTGAGGAAGAACACCACTCCTGTCGTGCTCCGCCGATCGTCGACGTCGCCGGCGTGATCGCTGTCGCTGTAGCCGATCACTTCCGGCACTGCTGCACTGCCTTGCTTGTAGCAGCAGCCATGGTTCAGCGTCCCGCTGATGTAGCGCAAGATCTGCTTGACAGCAGCCCAGTGCGCTACCGCCGACGCCTCCAAGTACCTGCTCACCATGCCAACAGCGAACGAGATATCTGGCCTCATGTTGCAGAGGTACCGAAGACTCCCGACGATGCTCCTGTACCGTGTGGCGTCCAAGGCTTCGCCGGCGCCGGTCTTCCCAAGCTTCAACCGATTCTGCATGGGCGTGTCGGAGGAGTTGCACCCTCTCATCCCGGCTGCGTCCAGGACCTTGGCGGCGTACGCGCTCTGGCATATGGTGATCGCGCCAGCCTTCTGCTACACCTCTATGCCGCGGTAGTAGCTCAGCAGCCCAAGGTCGCTCATGTCGAACAGATTTTTCATCTGCTCCTTGAACGCGGCTATCTCTTCGTTGCCGATACCGGTGATGATCAAGTCGTCGACGTAGACGCCGACGAGTAGTGTCGACGCGCCCGTGCCCCTCCTGTACACCGCGTGCTCAAGAGGACTGCGTTCGAAGCCGAGCGACACGAGCGACGCGTCAAGCTTGGCATTCCATGCCCTCGGCGCCTGCTTCAGGCCGTACAACGCCTTCCGGAGGCGCAACACCTTTCCCTCGTCGCCAGCGATGACGAAGCCCGGCGGCTGATGCACGTAGACCTCCTCGCGAAGATCGCCGTTCAGGAACGCTGATTTCACGTCCATGTGATGGACTTGCCACCCACGGTGCGCCGCGAGTGCTAGCAGAAGCTGCACGGTCTCCATGCACGCCACCGGAGCGAACACCTCGTCGTAGTCCACGCCTTGCCGCTGCGCGTACCCCTTTGCCACCAGCCTCGCCTTGTGCTTCACAATGTTGCCGGCGGCGTCCCTCTTGACCTTGTAAACCCACTTGAGCCCTATGGCTCTGTGGCCGGGCGGGAGCGTGGCGAGCTCCCACGTGCCATTGTCACGGATCGCCGCGAGCTCGGCGTCCATGGCGCGCTTCCAGCACGCCTCGTCGAGCGTCTCATCGACGCTGCTAGGCTCCTCCGCAGCGACAAGGCAGAGCCCGATGTGCTCTTCCCTCACTGCCGCGTCCAGCTCCGCGAGCACATGCTTCATCTTGCGGTAGCGAGCCGGAGTGTGATCGAGGTCGTGGCGCTCCATGTCGTCGTCCGGCGGCGTGGCCCAGCCGTCCTCGACGGACGCGGGCGAGGCGCCCGGCGAGTCCACGAGAGGCGTCCATGCCGCTGCAGAGGACGAGGGCGTGTCACGGGTCGGGGTAGCGTCAGCAGTCGAGGAGCCGGCACGAGCCGGCGTGGTCTGCACGTCGTGGCCTTCGTCGCTATAGGTGACCACAAAGTGTTTGACCGGGAGCGCAGCCTCTCCGTCGGCTGCGGGCGTCCAGTCCCAAGCACCGTCCTCGTCGAACACGACGTCCCTCGAAACATGCACGCGGTTCGTCGAGGGATGGAGCACGCTATATGCCGCCGAGCCTGGCTCGTACCCCAGGAACACCATGGGCACACTCCTGTCATCAAGTTCTTCAGACTTGGGTTAGTTACCTTGACGTGTGCAATACACCCAAAGGTGCGCAGATGGTGCACGCTCGGACGACGCCCGCACCATGCCTCGTGCGGCGTCATCTTCTCAACGCTCTTCGTCGTCGGTCGGTTGAGAAGGTACACAGCCGTCGTTACGGCCTCTCCCCAGAATCGTCCAGGCATGCCCTTGGCCTTCAGAAGGCTTCTCGCCATGCCGATGATCGTTTGGTTCCGCCGCTCCACCACCCCGTTCTGCTGGGGCGTGTACGGCGCGGTGAGCTGCCGTCTCACCCCCTTGTCGGCGTAGTACTCGCCGAGGCTGTGGGAGGTGAACTCACCCCCCCAATCTGTGCGAAGCATCTTGGGCTTGTGCCCGGACTCGAGCTCCGTCGTGACCTGAAACCGCTTCAGCGCCGCAGACGCCTGGTCCTTGGCGGCGAGTAGTACTAGCCACATATGCCTACTGTGGTCGTCGACCAGCAGGAGGAAGTACCTCTTCCCTCCCGACGTGGGCGGGCTGATCGATCCACACACGTCGGCGTGGACCAGCTCTAGTGGCGTCATGGCTCGGTTGAGGGTCCTGTCGGGGAAGGGCGCACGCCGGTGTTTGCCGGCGAGGCAGGCCTCGCACACCCGATCAGCCTCGTCGACGAGTGGTTGGCCATGCACCATGCCGTCCCGGGCGAGTTGACGTAGAGCCCGGAAGTTGACATGGTCGTAGCGCGCGTGCCACCGCCATGCGTCCTCGCCGCCGTGTACAGCGAGGCACACCGGGCCGCGCCGGAGTGAGCCGTAGGATATAGAGCCGGCCAGGGTTGCGCTCCACCCGGGCGAGAAGACGCCCTCCCGACTCACGAAGCTGGAGTACGCCGTGGTGTATTGTTGTCTCGTAGGCAATCTCATCTAACTGCCCGATGCTAACTATGTTGCTACACAATTGCGGAATAAAATACACCTCGGATAATACAAGATGCTCACCATTGCGGCACTGGAACAGAATCGTGCCTTTGCCCTCGATGTGCATGGCCGATCCGTCGCCGAGCTTGACCGAGCCGCGCACTCCGGTGTCCAGCTCGGAGAAGATGTCTTGCCGGCCGGACATGTGGTTGCTGGCGCCGGTGTCCAGGTACCACGACATGTCGCAGTGCTCGCCCTCCGCTGCTGCGCGCGCCTGGGAGTGCTCCTCATTCAGAAGCACGTGCTCACCGGCGCCGCCGGCGGTCACCGTGATCTCGTGCGCGCTCGCGAGGAGGAGCGCCGACTCGTGCGTGCCCTCCTGAGCCAGGTTCACCTGCTCCTTGCGCTCGCGCCACGGCTCGGTGCAGTCGCGAGAGAAGTGCCCGTTTTTGTTGCAGTTGTAGCACTTCACCTTGCTCATGTCGCGCCCGCCATTGCCGAAGCCCTCGCGGCTAGCGCCGCCGCCGTTGCCTTGGTTGTCGTTGCCGCGCTTCTGGTTCTGCGGCTTGCCGCGACGGCGGTTCCCTCCGCCGCCGTTGCCGTTGCCGCCGCCGCCGGAGCCCGAGTTCTGTCCTTGCTCGCGCTCCCGATGCCGCGCATCCCACTGCTGCTCTGTCATGAGCGGCTGGCCGCCGCTGGCCTGCGCCGGGCCGTTGCCGCAGCGCTCTTCAGCGGTCCGCAGCCGCCCGATCAGCTCCTCGACCGAGATCGTGGTCAGGTCAAGGAGCGTCTCGATCGCAACGGCGATCTGTGCATAGCGTGAGGGAACGACACGAAGAACCTTCTGGACCACGCGCACCTCTTCCACGTTGTCCCCCAGCGTGCGGAGCTGGTTGACGAGGGCGGTGATCCTCATGCCGAAGGCGTCAAGGGTTTCCCGTCGCGGAAGGTGATCTGCTCGAACTCCGCGCGCAGTCGTTGCGCGGTGGCCTCGCGGACGCGGTTCACGCCGATCCGCATCACCTTCAGCGTGTCCCAGGCGTGCTTCGCCGTCTTCTTCACCACGAGCACGCTAGCACCTCCGGCGGCACCGCCCGAAGGATCACGCCCAGGGCGCTCTTGTCATCGCGCACCGTCGCGGCGTTGCCCTCGACCGCGTCCCAGAGCCCCCAGGACTCCATGTGCACTTGCATGAGCAGAGCCCACTCGATGTAGTTGGTCGCGGTGAGCGTGGGGAACGAGACGCCGGCGCCCGGCACGACTGGCGCATGGTTCTGGGCAGCCGTCTGGTGGATCACCACCTGACGCTCCCGCCTCACGCGGCTTTGCCCGCGGCTGCGCTCCCGTGGTGGTCGTCGGGATCGCAAGAACGCGGCTCTGATGCCACTTGTTGGAACCGAAGACACCTGCAAGCTCTAGCTCACGTCAACAATGGCGAGAAGGACTCACGTGTTTTGTGCTGCGTACTGCGTTGCAGCTTTTCTCTTTGTCTATTCCTCTTATTTGTACTGAACTTACAAAGGAAAAGATCGACTCCACACGCGAGCAGACCGGCCGTGCCATCCCACGACGCCCGACGTGTGAGTGATGCATGCGTGCCGCGCACTTCGCTGCATGCCATCCCATGGATCGGCCTCATCGTGTACATGCACACGTGACTTGGCCGTTTATTAGCTAACTGAAAGCAAACTAACCTATCTACTGAACCGGGCGACGGAAGTACAAGTTCAACAGTCGTCCTCGTTTCTCGAGTGCATTGGACTTCTCGATTTGAGTGGTGGCTCCAGCATCATGAAGAACCTAAGGTTGTCCTGTCCTCCGAGGCGCCGAGCAGCTCCTCGAGGTACTCCGTGCCGAGGTCCTCCAGCTCCATCACGCCACCCGGGCGGCCTTGGCCTTCCGGCTCGCCGTGGCTTTGCTTCCGCATGGAGTGCCGCCGCTTCAGCGCCAGCACGGGCGACACCCCGTCGGCGCGGCCGCACACGTCGTCGTCGGCACCCTCGAGCGAGCGCCGGACCTGCTCCGCAGGGAAGTTGAGCACGGCCGCGCCGCCGCGCATGTCCAAGGCGGCCTGGTCGTACGTCAGCGCCGCCGCCTCCGGGCTGTCGAACGTGCCCAGCCACACCCGCACGCCGTTCCGCGTCGAGTCCCGGATCTCCGCCGCGTACCTGCCCCTCGGTCGCTTCCGCACTCCGCGGAACGCGCGCGTGCCGCTGCTGAGGCCGCGTGCCACTTCGTCTCCCTCGGTGTCGGAGGCCTCTCGCTTCACCGGCGTCGTCGTCTTGGGAACGGGCGCTGCGGCGTTCGTGTCGTGGACGTGGGAGAGCATGTCGAGCAGGAGCTTCTCGTCGGCGTCGTTGGTGTCGAAGAGGAGCAGGGCCGGCGGCGTGGCCGGGGCCCTGTGGTGCCAGGGCGCGGAGTCGGCGGAGCTGGTGGAGGAGCCAGGCGAGTGGAGCGGGAACACCGCCGCCGCTGCTCGGTGGTGGTTCTGCTGTGTGGTCATGGCGCGGCGGGCCAGGAAGTTGACGACGCCGGTGGTGAGCCGCAGGGAGGTAGACGAACAAGACGGAGGAGAAGAGGCCGCGCTGGTCGGATCAGACATGGAGTCTTCTTGTGTCCCGAGAGATGTCGGCTTGGAAGTTTGAAACGGATGGAGGCTCGCCTCCATGGTTTTTATACTGGTGGCGCTGGCGGGAGTTAGTTGAGCTAAGAGAATGATGCAGGGGAGGGCAGAGTTGGCATTATGGAAAAATGCTTCTTGGTTTCTGGATGACGTGCCTTGCTTGCTGGGGCAGAGATGTGATGGTGACGTGCTAGTTTGTAGGTTGAGATAGTGCTAGTAATGGAAACGCAAATTCAAGCCAATTGTGGCAAAAAAAAAAAAAAAAAAAAAAACTCCACAAATTCTTGAATGTTACTGTCGGCGCCGTCTGGTCATGCCGGGTGCTCCCTCGTGCGATCACCACAGCCCGCCTCATGGGTGACCTCCTGCTCGCTCATGGGCCAAGGTTGGGGTGCTGCCGCCCGTGGGAGGTGATCGTTCAGCGTCGTTGCGGCATCGGGTGGTCCATGGCGTCTTCCACCATGTTCAAGAACGCCTCGACACTTGCGATGCCCGTCGTGCCGCTGTTGCTGTCTGTGGTGGCACTGATAAGGCGGCGTTGGATCAATTGTTGCAGGCTGCTTTCGCAGCTCAGTTGGCGTCGTCACGCTCGCAGATCCAGGACATGGTGGCAGAGGCGGTCCAGTCTTTGCATGAGGAGGCTTAGCCCATTAGGCTTTCATCGGCACGTGTTTTTGGTCATGTGAGTTATCGTTGTTCATGTGTTGGGGTTTTGCAGGAGTAACGTGTGTCTGGGGCGTTTGTCGGTCTGCTATTGTTGGCGTGTTGCATCATGGTTTAGAAGTACTCGGCATGACGTGTCGGGCTCTAGCTTGCTTGCCTCATAAACAAGTGTGTAACGGTTTTTCCCCAGTTTTACGCCAATTAATTGGGTAGTTATTCTCTGCATGATTAATCGATTGAGGCCTTTGGCCTCCACTTTCAAAAAAAAAAACTCAACAAATTCATGAATGTTAATATCCAGAAATTTGTTGGCACTCATGATGGTTGTGAGAGAAGAGAGTAACCTAAGCTAAGCATGTTAGCATCTGTGATGGATCATGTAATATTCATACCGGTAATATTAATTGAATTTTTCTAGCTGACGAGCTAGCTTATTGAATCATGATCGGCTAGTACGTGGTAGCACTGGTATACACTCCACTGCACTCCACTGGTCACTGGTGGTCGATGATTTGGCAGCTAGCTAGGTGAGTGCGACGATTAGATACTGCAAATGGTACGTGATGAAGCCGCCCGTGAGCCAATAGTCAGGTCCATTGCACCTAACTATTTCATTTTCACTTGTGAGTGGCCCACTATTATTAATAGCTGTTCGTTTGTTACCATCCATATTGTCGTGGGTACAAGCCTGAGAGTAGTGTGTAGGGGTACGTATGAGAGGGCAGGGCCTAGCTACGGCGCAGGTGTTACACTCGGATTTACGAGTTCAGGCCCCTCAGCGGTGGAGATAACAGCCCTACGTCTCGGTGCTCTGGAGCTTGATTACTGGAGTGTATGTGTTACAATAGATTGCGAACCCTTGGAATGGAGCTGGGAGGTGGCTTATATAGTGTCCGCCAGCCCTCCCATGAATGCCGCCATTACCAGGGGTTAAAGAGGGGGTTTAAGGGCGCCAGGTAACGGGCGCATTGATTACAATTAATACGAGCGAACGCACGTTCTGACCGTTGCGTTCCTGGAGCCTCCTGGTCTTCTCTGGTCGAATGACTGTCAGGTACTCCGAGTGTAATAGCCGGTCGAGTGAACTCCTGCTTCCCGAGTGGTTCATTGAACTCCGAGTGAATGTCAGTTTGCAGAACTCTTGGCTGCTAATCTGGCCCTGGGTCCCAGTATAAGGCGTGTGGAGTCCTAGGGTAGGGTCTGTAGGTCAGGCCTGTTACCCTATCACGAGTATATGTCCTCGTCATTAGCCTCCGAATCGGTCGAGGTTGAGCGGGTCGAGCCAAGGCGAATTCCCAGGTGAGTTGAGTGCTACGGGGGCGCTCAAGAACTCTTACTGGTCTTTAGACGGCCTTGTCTCCGGGTAGCACCTTGACGGATTCCGGACCATTTGACGCCCGAGTGAAAGTCTCCATCCGAATGAAACGAGAAGTCTCCATCCGAGTGAAACGAGTAATCTCCATCCGAGTGACGGAACAGATGCGAGCGTTTATGGAATGTCTTCAAAGGCGAGCAATCGGATCGCTAGGATCCGGATCTTGCGGGATTTGAAATCGGATAAGAGCGCGCACGAACGGCCGCGGCGCGGTGAGTGTGGAAAGTGGGGCGTGACGCCTCGATTTTTTGCCCCACTTTTCGCCACGTACAGCTGCAACTCCGCCAACTAGATTTGAGGAGATCCGCGGGCCCGCGAATCAGTGGCGCAGATTGGGGAGCGGAGCGGGCGGCGATATAAGAAGCCGCCGCGTCGGAGAGGGAGAAAGAGCCAGATCCCCTCCTCCTCGTCTCTTCCAGTCTCCCAATCTACGCTCCCGCACCGCACCCTGCGCGAATCCATTCTGGCGCCGGAGCGCTCCACGGCGATGGCGAAGGACAAGACGGCGAAGCTGGAGCAGGCCAAGAAGGCGGCGAAGGGGAAGAAGGCGTCGAGCTCCCGAGCCGTGTCCCCGCGCGGGTGGATCCAAGGCGACTAGCTTCCGCCGACCACCACGGTCGATGACATCAGCGGGTTCGTCGTGGACGGGCTGATCCGCGACGGGACGTGGAGGCTGCCGGAGGAAGGGGAGATCGAGCCCGCGCCGTGCTCCGGAGAGCGAGTGCTCCTCGCCACACACGTGGAGCGAGGTTTCTCCATGCCACCCCACCCCCTTTTTCTTGGTTTTTTGAACTTTTTTGGCGCTCAGCTTCACCACCTGCCTCCGAATGCCATAGTATACCTTGCCGCATTCATTTTCTTGTGTGAGAACTTCCTGGGTTGTCCGCCGCATTGGGGGTTATTCAAGCACATCTTCACGTGCCGTTCTCAGTCGGTTAAAAAGGCCAACCCCGAGGGGGAGAGAACCCATGTGACCCAGCTGTGCGGCGGCTTGGGTATTTAGATGCTGGGTAGGAGCTCTTTTCCCGTGATGACTTTTCCCGACTCGGTTAGGGGCTGGCAGTCGACTTGGTTTTATTGCAACGACGTCCCTTGTGCTGGCTCGTTGACTGGTCTTCCCCCTTATACATCTGAGAGAGTCAATGTGCCTCCATCTCTGACGGTGGACAAAGAGGAGAAGACCGACGTGGGGATCTTGGTAACTGCGGTAGTCAGCCTGGTCCAGGGTGGGTTAACGGGTTTGGATTTGTTGGAGGTCTTCCTCAGTCGGCGAATCCAGCCGCTGCAGGAGCGAGCTCACCCGATGTGGCAGTATACTGGAACTGACGACTCGACTCGAGTGCACCCGGAGGACATCGACGAGAAGACCGTGAAAGAGTGGCTCAAGTGCATCACCGGCGCGCGCGACAATCCGCGGGGGTCGAGACGGGTCCCGCCCTACGACGCCAATATCCCACCGTTGGAGGTATGACACGCATTCCGGAGTGAATTACTCATGTGCAAATTATCCGAGTGAACTGAATTATCCGAGAGAACTGACTGAACTGCCTGTCCCTGATCTTCATGTCTTGCAGGAGTTCCAGAAGATGCTCTCGCCTGTGCCGAATGGGGAAAACCTTGTCGGTGACGTGGGGAGCGAACATGGCAGTGCTGAGGGCAGCTACGTGGAGGACAGCGAGGAGGAAAGCGACGACTCGGGAGAGAGCGACGAGGTCGAGTCTTCCCAGTCTCCGGAGCTGCGCTCTGAGCACCGCTCAAAGCAAACTCATGATACGAGTGCTGGCCCGGAGAAGGAGATGGTCCCGAGTGCCAAGGCTCCGAAGCGCGCTCGGACACCGACGCCGGAGTCGACTGAGATGACCGCCAAGCAGCCCAAGGTCGTTTCTCCCAAGCCTCGGAAGGCCCTGCCCAGGATCAAGGTCACTGTGCCTGTCGCCTCAACGTGAGTGTCTTTGTCAACTTTACTTTTCTGTCTTTGTCAACTTTTGGACTCTTCTGACCGAGTGAATCTTATGAATCAGGGTTGTGACTTCGACCACGTCTCCTATGCAGATCGACGGAGACCGCATTGAAGCCGAGTCGGCAGATGCGGCCACTTCTCAGAAAGGTAACAACAATTCCATTTTACTTTGATCCATGAACCGATTGAATTGTCCTCATCCAACTGAATTGCGTGCTGGGGCTGATCGTGTCGAGTGAATGCAGCACTTGCAGAGATCATCCATGTCGACGACGATGAGGGGCCGCCATGGAAGGACGCCGAGAAGGGGACTGCAGCTCCGACTGCTTCTCAGACCACCACACTGAAGGCACCTCCAAGCCAAGCGCCTCTAGTTCCTCCTGCGCAGTCCGTGATCGTGCCCCTGGCACAAGGTTCTTCTTAGGCCGGTGCTGGCCCGGTCACAGCGCCGTCGACTGCTTTGACCTCGGCTCCAACTCCTCCCGTCAACATCTTCAGTCTGTACAAGGTGCCAGAGGACCAGACTGGAGCCAACAAGGAAGAAATGATCCATGCGGAACTGATGACCCAACGACTCAAGGAGATGTGCGCAGCTAGCAAGCTGGCGTACGATGCCAGTGCTGCCATGCAGGAGAACATTCGAGTAAGTACCCTTGTAAGTTGATCTCCAAGTCATTTTTCTTCAGTAGAAATTTCAGTCGAAAAATATCCGGTACACCCACTGGGTGTTTTTTTTTCTCTTGTTTGGCCGTCACTCGGATCGGGCGGACCGTTCCGAGTGGATACCGTTCCAGTGGGGGCACAATGAGTGCACCCACTGGGTGTAGTCCCCGAGACTGCCGTCGACTGCGGGCACTCGGCGGGAGTCTTAGAACTTTTGTTTGTTTTTTTAGCTCAACACGAGTCACTTTCCAGTGGGGTCACGCTGAGTGCACCCACTGGGTATAGTCCCCGAGACTGCTGTCGACTGCGGGCAGTCGACGGGAGTCTTAGAGTTTAGACCCTGTTCTGTTGTTGTTGTTGTTGTTGTTGTTGTTGTTGTTGTTGTTTTGTTTTTGTTTGGCCATCACTCGGGTCGGGCGGACCGTTTCGAGTGGATACCGTTCCAGTGGGGGCACGCTGAGTGCACCCACTGGGTGTAGTCCCCGAGACTGCCGTCGACTGCGGGCAGTCGGCGGAAGTCTTAGAACTCAGAAATTGCTTTAGAGGGTACTTCGGGATCTGGTACTGGTCAAGCTTGCTCTTCCCTGACTAAGGGTACTTCAGGATCTGGTACTGATCAAGCTTGTTCCTTCCAGGAGCGCTGATCTCTGAGCACTCGAAATATTCCTTAACATTAACTGATCTGCTCTCACTTGTATTTCAGAAAACTTGCGAGCTTGGGATTCAGTACGTGGCACTGGAGAAGGAGACGGCCCAGCTCCGACTGGATTTGGAGGTGGAGAGGAGGAACTCAGCACGCGCTCAAGCAGAGCTCAAGACCATGGGAAGTAAGCTTCAATTACTGAGCATTTTGCTTTCGCCTTTTTCCATTCTTTGAACCGAGTGACTTCACTCGAACAGATGTGAGTAGTGAAAACCATCGACTCCAAGTGCGGCTCAGAACCTCTGTCTCTTTAGAAACTATGAAGCATGCACTCGAGAACAAGGATAACGAGCTGGCGGGAGCGCAGAAAGTAGCGAGGGAAAAGACCAAAGCCGCCGAAGAGAAGCTGGCCTCACTCGAGAAGCTTGAAGGAGAGAACAAGACGCTGAAGGCCACCGTCACAGAGGCGAAGAGGGAAGTGGCTGAGCTCAAGAAGCAAAAGGCCGAGTGGGACGGCAAGCTCAAGGCCCAGACGAATGCTTACGAGCAAGAAAAGAAAACTCTGGATGAGAAGATCAACCAGCTCATCGAGAAGAAGAATGCTCTGGAAAAGTACATAGAGGACTTCACGGAGGAGATGTACACCAAGCTTGCAGGTAATCTTGTAACATCCGAGTGTGTTTCAACTTGCGTCTGAGTGAACTTCATGCATGCTGACATTCGACTCTCCTCTTTTCTTGTTTACAGAGTACTGCCGGGACTTCGAGCTCGAGATTGACAGAATCGAGAAGGATCTGGATCCTTCCAGGTCACTCGTTGGTGACAAGGCTGCCCTAGGCGTCTTGCGGCTTGAATCTCGCATTGAAGATGTTCAGGGGTACATCATCCGTCTGCGGGGTGCACTCGGAAGGATCGACAAGGAGCTGTGGCCAGAAGACACGCTCGACATCGATCTGGAGGCGATGATAACTCGCCTCAATGAGATTCCCAGCCGAGTGCAGGCATGGAAGAAATAGGCTGCTCGCTACGGAGCCGACGTGGCGCTCTCTCTCGTCCGTGTGCACTGCAAGGACGCCAAGGAAGAGAAGCTGAAGCCTCTCCGAGTTGCCAACACGAAGAAACACAAGTTTGAGGACTTCATGGAGACGTTCATCGAAGCAGCCACTCGGATCGTAGACGGCATCGACCTGGATTCCTTCGTTGAGCCATCCAGCCCCACGGGGGCGTGAGAAAACTTTAAGTCCTACCCATTAGCCTCGGTATGCCGAGTGGAACTGTATTCGTTAAACTCTTTCGGGTTTCGGGCCCGCGTACTCGTATTCACTTTTGAACTTCTGGAGTTGTTCGAATGCTTTCCTTCGAGTCTTTGAAATGGGTTTTAACTTAGGCAAAAGCTGGTTCGTAGCTAAGCCTCCGAGTAAGAGTTACGCTCTTCATTCGGAGTAGCGTTTTAACTTGGGTGAAAGCTGGTTCGCAGCCAAGCCCCCGAGTGAGAGGGACGCTCTTCACTCGGAGTACTATTTTTAACTTGGGCAAAAGCTGGTTGGAGCCAAGCCCCCGAGTGAGAGGGATGCCCTTCACTCGGAGTAGCGTTTTAAACTTGGGCGAAAGCTGGTTTGCAGCCAAGCCCCCGAGTGAGAGGGACGCTCTTCACTCGGAGTAGTATTTTTAACTTGGGCAAAAGCTGGTTCGCAGCCAAGCCCCCGAGTGAGAGGGACGCCCTTCACTCGGAGTAGCGTTTTTAACTTGGGCGAAAGCTGGTTCGCAGCCAAGCCCCCGAGTGAGAGGGACGCTCTTCACTCGGAGTAGCGTTTTAACTTGGGCGAAAGCTGGTTGGCAGCCAAGCCCCAGAGTGAGTGGGACGCTCTTCACTCGGAGTAGCGTTTTTAACTTGGGCGAAAGCTGGTTCGCAGCCAATCCCCCGAGTGAGAGGGACGCTTTTCAGTCAGAGTAGCGTTTTAACTTGGGTGAAAGTTGGTTCGCAGCCAAGCCCTCCGAGTGAGAGGGACGCTCTTCACTCGGAGTAGCGTTTTAACATGGGCGAAAGCTGGTTCGCAACCAAGCCCACGAGTGGGAGGGACGCTCTTCACTGGGAGTAGCGTTTTAACTTGGGCGAAAGCTGGTTCGCAGCCAAGCCCCCGAGTGAGAGGGACGCTCTTCACTCGGAGTAGCGTTTTAACTTGGGCGAAAGCTGGTTCGCAGCCAAGCCCCCGAGTGAGAGGGACGCTCTACACTCGGAGTAGCGTTTTAACTTGGGCGAAAGCTGGTTCGCAGCCAAGCCCCCAAGTGAGAGGGACGCTCTTCACTCGGAGTAGCGTTTTAACTTGTGCGAAAGCTGGTTCGCAGCCAAGCCCCCGAGTGAGAGGGACGCTCTTCACTCGGAGTAGCGTTTTTAACTTGGGCGAAAGCTGGTTCGCAGCCAAGCCCCCGAGTGAGAGGGATGCTCTTCACTCGGAGTAGGTTTTTAACTTTGGCGAAAGCTGGTTTGCAGCCAAGCCCCCGAGTGAGAGGGATGCTCTTCACTCGGAGTCGTTTTTTAAATTGGGCGAAAGCTGGTTCGCAGCGAAGCCCCCGAGTGAGAGGGATGCTCTTCACTCGGAGTCATTTTTTAACTTGGGCGAAAGCTGGTTCGCAGCCAAGCCCCCGAGTGAGAGGGATGCTCTTCACTCGGAGTCATTTTTTAACTTGGGTGAAAGCTGGTTCCCAGCCAAGCCCCCGAGTGTGAGGGACGCTCTTCACTCGGGGTAGGTTTTTAACTTAGGCAAAAACTGGTTTGCGGCTAAGTCGACGGGCGTACACCCACTGGGGGTTGTAAGCCAGAGAATGCGTACGAGTGAACTCAATGTGGAACTGGAAAAGTCATGCTTTTATTCATCAAAAATCACTCGAGTGCTTTTATTACATCTCAACATCAAGTGTAAAATCGTCGCAGCAAATCCGCATTCCAAGCATGGGGCTCGTCCGCTTGCTTCTGAAGGTTGTACAGGTGGTATGCTCCGTTGTGCAGAACCTTTGACACAATAACGGGACCTTCCCACGCAGGAGCAAGCTTGTGAGGTCACTGCTGATCCACTCGGAGCACAAGATCTCCTTCCTGAAAAGTCCGACTTCTGACGTGTCTGCTGTGAAAACGTCATAGATCTTGCTGATAGGTGGCCGAACGGATAAGAGCCATCTCTCTCTCCTCCTCTAGGAGATCCACTGCGTCTTGTCGCACCTGCTCTGCTTCAGCTTCGGAGAATAGTTCCACTCGGGGCGAATTTTGGAGCAGGTCACTTGGCAAAACGGCTTCAGCTCCATACACCATGAAGAAGGGAGTACGATTGGTAGACCGATTGGGGGTCATCCTCAAGCCCCAAAGAACTGATGGCAACTCGGTGACCCAGGCTCCAGCTGCATGCTCTAGATCGTGCATGACTCATGGCTTTAATCCCTGAAGGATCGGTCCGTTTGCTCTCTCAGCTTGTCCATTCGACTGCGGGTGTGCTACAGATGCATAGTCGACTCGGGTGCCTTGGGCGGCACAGAACGCCCTGAACTCTTCCGAGTCGAAGTTTGAGCCGTTATCAGTGATAATGCTGTGGGGCACGCCATATCTGAAGACTATCTCCTTCATAAACTTGATCGCTGTACGAGAGTCTAGCTTCTTGATAGGTTTGGCTTCAATCCACTTAGTGCACTTATCGACTGCAACCAGCAAGTGGGTGAATCCAATCGCCCCTATCCGGAGGGGTCCCACCATGTCAAGTCCCCAGACTACAAACGGCCAGACGAGTGGAATCGTCTTCAGAGCAGACGCAGGCTTGTGCGATAAGTTTGCATAGAACTGGCACCCGGCGCAGTGTTGGACTATCTCCTGTGCAGCTTCATTGGCACGTGGCCAGAAGAAGCCGGCTCGGTAAGCTTTAGCCACGATTCTCCGAGAGGACGCGTGGTGTCCACAAGTTCCCGAGTGAATTTCCTCCAGGATCTATCGACCTTCCTCCAGAAAGATGCAGCGCTGAGTCACACCGGTGACGCTCTTTCTGTATAATTGATCGCCCATCATTGTAAAGGCTTTGGACCTGCGAACAATCTGGCGGGCCTCAGCTTCATCTTCTGGAAGTTCCTGCCTGAGCAGGTATACAATGTAAGGCATTGTCCACTCGGGCGTGATTGCTAGGACCTCCATGACCAAATCAATGACTGCCGGGATCTCGACTTCAGTCGAATCTGACGGACTGACCGCTTGCGGGGGCTCTTCCGTGAAGGGATCTTCTTTTACCGTCAGAGAACGTAAATGCTCGAGGTACACATTATTGGGTATGGATTTCCGAGTTGACCCGATCTTTGCCAGATCGTCTGCCTCCTGATTCTTAGCTCGGGGAACGTGATGCAGCTCCAGACCCTCAAATTTCTTCTCCAACTTTCTCACCACGTTGCAATATCCTGTCATAGCGGGGCTTCTGATATCCCACTCCTTCATCACTTGGTTCACAACTAGATCCGAGTCCCCGTAGACCATCAGGCGCCGGACGCCGAGTGAGATGGCCATACGTAGACCGTAAAGGAGCGCTTCGTACTCGGCCTCATTGTTGGAGGAATCAAAGTGAATCTGCAGAACATATCTGGGTCAATCGCCCTTCGGAGACACTAACACAACTCCAGCTCCTGAACCATGCAGCATCTTGGAACCGTCAAAGAACATGGTCCAGTGTTCCGGGTGGCTCTGAGTCGGTTGCTGCTATTCTGTCCACTTGGCTAAGAATCGGCCAATGCTTGGGAATTGATGGCCTTTTTCACCTCGAACTTGATGTCCAGGGGCAGGAGCTTGATAGCCCACTTCGCCACTCGACCAGTCGCATCCCGATTGTTCATGATCTCAGACAGCGGGGCGTCGCTGACGACTGACACGGTGTGCTCTTGGAAGTAGTGGGCTACCTTCTTCGCGGTCAGGTAAATGCCGTAGACGAGCTTCTGATAATGAGGATATCTCTGCTTGGACGGAGTCAGGACTTCAATAAACTGGGCGCTGAACTTTGTAAGTTTTGCCCTATTCTTCTCTCTCGACTGTGAGGACGGTACTGACAACCTGACTATTGGCCGCAATGTACAGGAGCAACGGCTCGTTGCTGTTTGGAGCGGCGAGCACCGGCTGGGTGGAAAGCAGGGCTTTGAGCTCAACAAACGCTACTTGTGCTTCAGCAGTCCACTCGAACGAATCAGATTTTTTCATCAATCGGTACAGGGGTAGTGCCTTCTCACCGAGACGGGAGATGACTCGGCTCAGAGCTGCGAGGCAACCCGTGAGCTTATGTACATCATGAAGACGTTCTGGACGTTTCATTCGCACAATCGCCCCGATCTTCTCAGGATTGGCATCTATCCCTCGTTTGGAAATGAGGAAACCGAGTAACTTGCCCCCAGGAACTCCGAAAGTGCACTTTGCTGGATTCAGCTTGATATCATACTTTCGCAGATTTGCGAAAGTTTTGGCTAGGTCAGCCAGCAGGTCGGAACCATTTCTGGACTTAACCACTATGTCATCCATGTAGGCCTGGATGTTCCGACTGATCTGTTTTTGCAAACACTTTTGGACCATGCGCATGAAAGTGGCACCGGCATTTTTTAGACCGAATGGCATGGTGATATAGCAGAAACACTCGAATGGGGTGATAAAAGCTGTTTTTATTTCATCTGGCCCGTACAGTCGGATCTGGTGGTACCCGGAATACACATCCAGAAAAGACAGTCGCTCATAACCCACGGTGGAATCTACGATTTGATCTATGCGGGGGAGCGGGAAATTATCCTTGGGGCAGACCCGATTGATGTGCTTGAAATCGATGCACATTCGGAGAGACTTATCCTTCTTAGGGACAATGACGACGTTGGCGAGCCACTCGGAGTAGTACACCTCATGGATGAACTCGGCTGCCAGGAGCCGAGCAACTTCTTCGCCAATGGCCTTCCTCTTCTGTGTAGCAGAGCGACGAAGATGCTCCTTCACAGGTTTTGCCTTTGGGTCGACTCGCAAACGGTGCTCAGCCAGCTCCCTGGGTACACCCAGCATGTCGGATGGTTTCCATGCGAAGATGTCCCAGTTCTCACGGAGGAACTGGATGAGCGCTTCTTCCTATTTGCTGTCGAGTGTCGTTGAGATGTTGGTGGGAGCAGCATTGGGATCTTCCGGGTGGATGTGTGCATGATTCGTGTCACCGGCCCACTGAAACGCAGATTCTGCAGCTGGCTTCTTGGAGCGTAGCAGATCACTCAGATCGGCATTTTTCTTGTACTCCTCCAACTCGACCATGGCCATCTGCTCATCAGCGATCTTGGATCCCTGCTGCAAACATTCTTCCGCGCGTTGCCGACTGCCAGTCACTGTGATCACGCCTTTGGGGCCGGGCATCTTCAACTTAAGGTACAAATAACATGGGCGGGCCATGTAACGTGTATAGGCTGGCCGACCGAGAATGGCATGATAGGCGCTGCGGAAGTCGACCAGTTCGAAGGTAAGCCTTTCCTTCCTGAAGTTCTTGTCGTCTCCAAAGACTACATCCAGGGAAATCTGCCCGAGTGACTTTGCTTTCTTGCCTGGGATCACCCCGTGGAACTGCATACTGCTTTCACTGAGACGGGACATCGGGATGCCCATCGCCTTCAGAGTGTCAGCATAGAGTATGTTCAGGCCGCTTCCACCATCCATGAGAACCTTGCGCAACCGAACGCCTCCTACGACTGGATCGACCACCAGCGCCTGCCGCCCAGGGGTAGCAATGTAGGCCGGGTGGTCCAACTGATCAAAGGTGATCATAGTCTTCGACCAGTTCAGAAACTTCGTCGTTGCCGGCATGGCCTTTACTTCCCGGTTGATGACTTTCAATCGGCTCCTGCTCTCTACATCTGCAAAGATCATCAGGGTTGCATTGACACTGGGAAAAGCTTCATCTTTGTCTTCACCATCAGCATCATCCGGGCTCTTCTCACCAACAGCAACCTGCACTGTCGAGTGGTATGTTTGGGCAATATCAGATTGCCCTCCTCATCTTTTCTGGTGTGAATGTGGCATGGCAAATCAAGGACATCCTGGCCCGACTGATCTCTCTTTTTCTTCGGGATCCACTTTTCCTTAGCTTTCCCCTTGTTCTTGGCTCCACCGGCCAGTGCGGCAGCCTCGGCCTGAGCCGAACCGTCAGCCTTGCGCTTCGGCTTCCGACTGGGATTATTGATTCCGGGGTTGGGCTCACTGGTTTTCCCCTTGCCATTACGGAGACGGTCTTCCTATTCTCCGTTAGCGTACCGAGTGGCGATCTGCATCATTCGGCTCATGGTCAAAGATCCTGACCGGCCAAATTTCAGGACGAGCTCCCTGTATCTGACTCCTGCCTTGAAGGCGCAGACTGCTTGGTGCTCTGTGACGTTCTCAAGCACATGATGCAAGGTCGTCCACCGCTTTATGTACTCCCTCAAGGTTTCATTCGGTTTCTGCACACAATGCTGCAACTCAGTCAAACCAGCCGGGCGTTTGCACGTGCCCTCAAATGTTTTGATGAACACTCGGGCCAAATCTTCCCAACAGTATATGCTGGCCGGGGTGAGCTGGTTGAGCCAGGCACGGGCGGACCCTTCCAGCATCAAGGGCAAGTGCTTCATGGCCACATAGTCATTTCCTCCTCCAATCTGCACAGCCACTCGGTAATTCTCTAACCAAGTTTCTGGCTTGGACTCTCCGGTGAACTTGCTTACTCCAGCCGCCAATCTGAAGTTGGGCGGAATCTCGGCGGCCCTGATTGCTCTGCTGAAACACTCGGGCCCGGAGACGAATGCTCCACTTCCACTTCGACGATCTCTGTCCAAGTTCTCTCTAAGAGCTCTGCCTCTGTCGACCAGGTTCTGAGCAAGAACGGATCTCGCGTTGAACTACGGGTCACGATAGTCGACTGGCTCACTCTGGCGATAACCGTCACCATGGCGGGGAGGGCTGGCCCTCCGATCATGGCCGTAAGGACGCCTGGCATCGTACGGCCGGGGCGCGTACGAGCCATCCCGCGGAGGGGGCGACTGCATACGACGACGATCGTCTTGACGCCGTGGAGGCGTATTCCGACTGCGACCCTGTCCCGAGTGCTGGTCTCGGTGAGGGTCCCAGCTGTTTCGCCGCGGAGGCGAGTGTCTGTTTCTCCTCGGGGACACCGGGCTGTGGGCCGACTGAACGGTGTCAGCCCTGATGGATC
The DNA here is from genome assembly GCA_039707655.1 of Elymus sibiricus. NCBI lineage: Eukaryota > Viridiplantae > Streptophyta > Magnoliopsida > Poales > Poaceae > Elymus > Elymus sibiricus. The sequence goes on along the minus strand of CM077672.1, from coordinate 512,358,661 downwards.
TACTGTGAATCCTGTTGCGCGACTGGGAGACCGCTGGGTTCTGCTCTTCAGCAGCCTTGAGTAGGGCCCGGATCTGCTGAAGACCCTCTCCCGCCTCAGATCGGGACGGCTCAATGTAATCTGCTATCCGAGTGGCCGCCACCAGATTCTGAACGGGAGTGTGGAATACCTGGAAATTCTGCTGCTGGTCATTTGAGAGCAACTGCCGCTGCTGCCGACTAGAACTGGGCTGATGTTGCTACTGGGTGCGATCGTCGAGTGATTTCTGGAGCGCCTCCAGATGACTACGGTCAGCCAAGTTGGCCTGGCGCGCGGCTTCCAAAGCCTGAGCCTCGGGGGTCATCCCAACGATGGGCGTCTGGAGGGTCTGCTCGGTTCTACGCTGCAGCTCTTCCCTCTGCTGCCGAGTGAGAGGTCGGGGGTAGTACTCGTTGTGACGGTCTCCGCCACCACCAAGATCAGCTGCGGCCGTACCCAGGCGGACTGGGCGGGGAATCGGCCATCAGCACCTCTGCAGCGGGATTGCGGCTCTCGCACTCGGACAAGCTTTCCAAGTGCCCATGCACGGAGGCGAACAGATCGAAAACAGGCTCATTAGGCTCGATTGCCGCGATCTGCGGGGCTGCGGCCTGAAGGGCCACCGCGTGCTTGATCCACCGCTGAAGCCGTGAGCGTCCGGAGCGCTTGCGACGACGGCTGGTGGAGAGCGAAGGCGCCGACTGGTACGGAGTCGACGGTTGTCGAAGGAGAACGCCGAAAGAACTCGCGCGGAAGTGCGCTGCGCCGTGGATAGGTAACGCCTCGACATCCAGCGGGGCTTCTTGGAGCCATGCCGAATCGTCGGCGATGAATCTGAGGACGCCGAAACGGATCTCGCCGCCCAGGGTCAGTCCGCCGCGGGAAACCATGGTGAAGATGGGAAAAATGCAAGTACGCCGGAAGTCGCTAGACGCCTGCCCCACGGTGGGCGCCAACCGTCATGGGTGCAAGCCTGACAGTAGTGTGTAGGGGTACGGATGAGAGGGCAGAGCCTAGCTACGGCGCAGGTGTTACACTCGGATTTACGAGTTCAGGCCCCTCAGCGTTGGAGGTAACAGTCCTACGTCTCGGTGCTCTGGAGCTTGATTACTGGAGTGTATGTGTTACAATAGATTGCAAACCCTTGGAATGGAGCTTGGGTGTGGCTTATAAAGTGTCCGCCAGCCTTCCCATGAATGCCGCTATTACCAGGGGTTAAAGAGGGGGTTTAAGGGCGCCAGGTAACGGGCGCATTGATTACAATTAATACGAGTGAGCGCACGTCCTGACCGTTGCGTTCCTGGAGTCTCCTGGTCTTCTCTGGTCGAATGACTGTTAGGTACTCCGAGTGAAATAGCCGGTCGAGTAGCTCCTGCTTCCCTTGATTTCCTGGGCTTGCAAGAAACCATGAAGAGAGAGATCAATGCCAAATGTCTTAGGAAAATTGACCCCTGTAATGTATTCAACTGGGAATGGATCCCAGTTGTTGGCAAATCTGGTGGTATCCTGTGCGGGGTGAGACGTGATGTTCTTGACATAGTTTCATGTAAGAAAGGGGACTATGTTCTTCAGTTGATCCTGCACGATGTGAGGAAGATAACCCAATGGGGGTTGCTGGTGGTGTATGGATCCGCTCATGAGGAGTCCAAAGAAAAATTTCTTGTAGAACTTGCTGCCATGTGTAGTAATGTGTGTGTCCCATTTATTGTTGGAGGCGACTTCAACATTTTGAGGCACTGTGGTGAGAAGAATAAGAAAATGACACACCACCATTCTGTTGATGTTTTTAACTCCATCATTAACACCCTTGGTCTTAGAGAGATTCACATAAGTGGGGGAAATTATACCTGGACAAATAATCAACCTCATCCCACTCTAGAAAAACTTGATCGTATCCTCATGTCTAAAAGTTGGGAGGACTTATTCCCCCTCGTTTCTGTTCGGAAGCTTGTACGTGAGATCTCGGATCACAACCCCCTGCTGCTCTCATCGGGAGAAGGCGGACGGGAAGCTCCCAAACTTAGGGAGTTCCGTTTTAACTTAACATGGCTTAAGGATGATAATTTCCTGCCCACGGTTGAGAAGATCTGGTCTAGGAAAGTCAACTCTTCGGACCCCATAGATATACTCAACATTAAATTGAAAAGGTTGAAAACCTATTACGAAGGATGGGGATCGAATAAGTTTGGCCGTGATAAAAAAAGAAAGGAGGACCTTAGGGTGGAACTCTCCATGTTAGAAGAACTGGAGGAGGATGGCCCACTGTCCCCTGAGAATACAGTAGAAAAGTGGATGTTTGTTTCGAGTTACATGAGTTGTTAGTCAATGAAGATATTTTTTGGCTACAGCAATCACATGAGAGGTGGCTGCTGAAAGGCGATCTCAACACTGACTACTACCATAAAATTGCCAATGGGCGGAAAAGGAAAAACACGATCCATTCTCTTAGGGTTGGAGACACAGAGGTGGAAGGCACGGATGAGCTGATTGCTCATGCTACGGAGTACTATAAGGTCCTTTTTGGTTCGGCTCCTGGTAACCGGTTTCATCTAGATCCTGAAACGTGGTCGGCTGACGAAAAACTAAATGAGCAAGATAATTCTGATTTATGTAGGGTTTTCACGGAGCAAGAAGTAAAAGAGGCTTTGTTTGCGATGGAGACTAATAGAGCCCCGGGCCCCGATAACATTCCTGCTGAATTTTATCAGGTGTGCTGGGAAATAGTTAAAAATGATATTATGGCGTTGTTTGATCATTTTCACAAAGGGACCTTGGATGTCCAGCGTCTTAACTATGGTGTAATAACATTACTACCTAAAGTTTCTGGAGCTGAGAGGATTCAGCAGTTTAGACCTATTTGTCTTTTGCGATGCCATTATAAGTTGATGACTAAGGTGTTAGATCGTCGGGTAGTTAAATATGCCGACAAGTTAATCAGCCCCACGCAGAATGCCTTTGTTAAAGGGAGAAGCATCATGGACGGGGTGCTAAGGTTAGGAGACTTTATTCAGAGACAACCGATTTTTTTTCAAGAACAAGCAGCAAGCAGTCCAGGATAGGGCAACTAGAGTGGATGATGCTGTGCAGTGAGGCCTCCAAGATATCAACCTCCACAAGTGAAAGTTTTTTGAGAAGTGGGAGTTGAAGCATTTGTACCAGATTGTCTGCTAGTTGGCACAGGGCAAAGGTGGCGGTGTGGAGAGAGGAGCAAAACCACGAGATGGACATCGGTGGTGACGGCCCAGATACATGGCGTTCGGCCAGTTGTATCTGACATTTGTAGGAATGGTAGAACTCAATAAGCTAGAGTTTATCAAATTCAGGGGATGTCAGCCAGGCGTCCACCATGCAGGGTATGTACAGGTAGCACACCAGAATGCAGAGGCAATGAACGAAGCCCTCGTGGGAGGAGATGATGGCTCCGGGGAGTTCAAACTCATTAAAGAGAGATAGGTCAAGACAGTCGAGATTAAGAGGCGTGGCGCACCATAGAGGGCGCCAGCGAGATCCGAGGACTTGGGTGCGGCCGCCATCCTTGGTTGGGAGAAGGGAGATGATCTCGCCAAGGATGGCATCCGCGAGGTCGCTGATGCGGTCCGGCCGAGAATCTTCGGGTTCCTCAAATCCAGGGGCGGACCCTCGTCGCTTCTCCCCGCGCTGCCGGGTGCGGGATCTACAACTGCCGTCATCGTTGGCGGGAGCCTTATCTTCTTGGCACTGGGGCCAGCCGACTCCATTTTCCTTGCGGCCATCGCATCGAGCTCACAGATTTGAGCAGAGTAGGGAAAGACAATCATAGTTGCAGTGCGAGTGAGGAAGAAGGGGGCCTGGGGTTTTCTGTAGGAGTGAGGAAGAAGGGGAGCAGGGGTTTTCTGTAGTAGTGAGTTGAGGAATTTGGGGGTGGATACAGAGGGGGAGACTAGTCCAGCGAGCTGGAGTGAAGTGGGGGTGAGGAGGAACAAGGTTTATTTTGGGAGCGCCTCTCTTCAAGTTTTTTTGAGGGATCCCTCTCTTCAAGTAAATATGGGCTTTTCCTCGCAAAAAAACATATGGGCTTTAAGGTGGATTGGCTCTTGTATTGGGCCTACATCAGTCGGCTGTAGTATTTCGTACTCGTCGCACTAGAGATAGCCCATTGGAGATGCTCTACAGGTTATGGCTCCTCCTCGGCAATATTTTTCAACTACCCCTAAAAAAAGTAATTGTTTTCAACTAAAAAAAAATTCCTCCTCGATCGTAGCGGGGCACAAATGAGGTGTCTAATCACAGGCCCACAATATACATTCTAAATGTTCACACGCCAGTCAACATTCACATTAAACTAAGCTTCGCAAGATGATTTGTATGTTCGTATGTATGAGTGTCCGCGTCTGTACTGTGTTAAAAAAAGATAATATGCGTACTAGCCATCATTCACAACCACATAGTTCAGCATGTTTATGCATCTCAATGATTCACAGATCATAACCAACATTTACTACTAGTTCACAGCAAAAAGACAAAGCTGTGAGATGGTGTAGAAATTAAGAAAAAATGATTTATGCTTCTCTGAGCTAAGGGCCTCCCCAATTAAGCAAGGATTAATTTCCTGGGCATGCTTCTTTCTTCTCAATGTTGAGTGCACACTTTGAGCATGTTGGCAACTCCACAGCTAGCTTGCTGGCTCATATTCCAATTGACGCTGTGAAGGCAGCAAAGAAAGGAGACAATCGAGGTCACTCAACATCAGACCTTTTTGTGCAGTTCCACTGTAATCATCTTCATTGTCCTGAATGTGAAAAGATAGGAAAACAATAGCTGTACTTAAATGGTGTTGCAAAATAGTGGCACATATCAATAGCTTGGCATGACAAAACACGATCATCTGGACGAAGGGGATACTGACCTGCGTGAGAAAGATTATCCGTAATTTTATAAGTGGTTAGTTGATTTTCACCTTGGGGCCTCATATGATGCCATGGAGGAAATTCTATCCAATCGATCAGTGCAATTCCTTCCATGTGGCTGTAGAAAATTTGTCCGACTAACCGCAATATCTTTTTTGTGCTGTTCCACTGAAATCATCTTCATTGTCCTGAATGTGAAAAGATAAGAAAACAATAGCTGTACTTAAACGTTGTTGCGAAACAGTAGCACATATCAATAGCTCAGCATGACAAAACACGATCATCTGGATGAAGGGGATACCGACCTGCGTGAGGAAGATTATCCATAATTTTATAAGTGGTTAGTTGATTTCCACCTTGGGGTCTCATATGATGCGATGGAGGAAATTCGATCCAATCGATGAGTGCAATTCCTTTCGTGTGGCTGCAGAAAATTTGTCCGACTAACCCCAATATCTTTTTTGTGTAGTTCCACTAAAATTAAGCACCGCTGTTTGCATGACCCCTACTCGCCGACAGACCATCTTCGAACATGGAGTGTGTCATGGTATTCTTGCGGGGGGTGCGCGATTCACGGCAGATGCCATGGGATGGCTTGAGGTGGGGTTACAGGAGGACGCCGGTGGGTTTCGGAGGCGAGGTTGGCACGCGCGAGTGTGGGACACAAGACGTACCCAGGTTCGGGGCCCTCCGAAGAGGTAACACCCCTAATCCTGCCGAATGGTGTATGGGAAGCACACGGGCTACAAGGTTGCTCCTGGAGCTGTATTTGTGTGTGTGTGTGTGTGTGTGCGTGTACTATCAACTGAATCTAACTGACCCCCCTGCAAGGAGGCCTCCCTGGGGGTCTTATAGGCCGACCCCCAGGGTTACATGGGTAAACTGCACGAGCGTGGGGCCCTGGTGTCATTGTCTAGGAGCCGGCGGTGGGGGCCGCCGGGTCCGCCGGGTACGCCGGGTGCGCCGGGCCCGTCGGGTCCGCCGGGCACTGGCTCGGTCGGCTGCGCGACACTGTGGCAGGTCTTGTCGTTCATCATAGGGCGGTCGGCGCTGCCTAGCTACAGGATTGCGCCGCCCGGACACCGCCCGCCCCGGGCGGGGGCATAGGGAATGCTGTCGCCATGCTCGCCGGGGCCGGCGTAAAGGTGGGGGCGCTGCTGCCATGCTTGTCGTGAGGATTTGTTCTCCAGTGGCCAGCCAGCACGGGCCAGCTGGCCAGCCGGGTCGCCACGCCGAGCCGGCTCGCTCCGGGGAGCCGGCGCGCAGGCTAGCCGGACTGAGGGGCTCGGCCTGCCCCGATGTTTTGAAAAGAAGGGGGATCCGAGCTCCGTTGCCTACCCGGGGGTCATCCCCCCGACAGTAGTCCCCGAAGCTGTGAAGGTTCGCCGGCTTTAGGCAGGAGGGCCTTCGTAGCTTACCCTCCCGTAGAGCCGGCTCGTCGGTGAAGTGCTGGAGTCCGGCCGAGCGGCTTCGTCTGCACGCGCGTCGGCAACGCGGCAGCGGACGCCGGGAACACCCGCTGGGTGCCGGCTATCGGAGGCCGGATCGCGGCACCCCGGCCTGGGCGGCAAACGGGAACGTCCGCCGGTCGAGTCTTGCTTTGCGCGGCGATTCGCTCCCGCCGCAGCCTGACGGGCCGCCACGTGTCGCCCCGCGGCGGGGGAGGCCTGCTAGCCCACGTGCGCGACGGGACAGGACTGTGGACCGGGCCCGCCACGACGCGCCCTCGGCCCGCGCGCGAGGGATTTACTGCGGCGACCGTTCACGATTGCGCTTCCCGGTGCAGTTATTGTGCGTGGGGAATGTGCGCGCACAGTGCGGGGGAGTGGGGATCGTGGGCGCAATCGATCCCACTCCCCCACGATCTCCCGTGGTTATAAATGAGGCAAGGGGGGGAGTGCGACGGAAACGCTTCCACACGCACCCCCGCCCCTCGCTCCTCCTCTGCCCCTGCTTCTTCTCCGCCGCGACCGAGCGAAGCGCTGCCGCCGTCGCACGCCTCGCCCACGCCTGCTGCTGCGCGCCGCAATCCAAGGTCCGCAGCGCGCAGTTCTCTCTTCCTCCTCCTCCTCATCGCCGTATTTCGACGCCCGTAGTGCCCTCCAATGGCGTTGCCGAAGGGCTCTTGGGCGGGCTCCATCACGACTGAGCAGAACATTCGGTATCTTCGCCGTACGAAGCGACTGCCGCCGGCGGAGGCGCTGCTCGCGAGCGCGCCAGGCTCGGAGAGGGTGCCGTAGCCACGGGAGGGCGAACACGTTGTCTTCTTCTCGCATTTCGAGCGCGGGCTCGGGCTTCCCGCAAGTCTTTTCTTCCGCGCGTGGCTTGGTTTCTTCGGGCTGCAGCCGCATCACCTCGGCGCCAACGCCGTGCTGCAGGTCGCCGGGTTCGCCACGCTCTGCGAGGGCTACCTTGGCATGCTGTCGACCGTGGAGTTGTGGGCGAAGATGTTCTTCCTCAAGCAGCAGGGGCGTCAGCCGGCGCCATGTCCGACTGAGGCGCAGCGGTGGTCACCGGCCGGGTGAACGGGCCGTTTCCCAAGCTGCCGCTTGAGGACTCGGCCAAGAAGTGGCAGACGACGTTTTTCTACGTCCGGAACGCCGACCCGGCGGTGGACGTCATCAACCTTCCGCCCTTCGTCGACGCGCCGCCGCTCGAGAAGCGGAACTGGGGTTACTGCCCCAAGAAGCCACCGCCGGAGATGGTGAACATCTGCAGCCGGGTCGGGGAGATAACGGATCGCGAGGGGCTGAGGCCGGTTGACCTCATCGCGGCCTTCATCATCCGCCGGGTTCTGCTGCTGCAGCGCCGGGCACACTGGATCTGCGACATGAGCGGCCGGCACGACCCGACCCGGATGTCGACCAAGGAGCTGACGCCGGCTGTGATCGTCCAGCGGGTGAATTACATCTCCAAGGCCGGGTTGAGGGAGGAGGGGTGGAACTTCGGGAAGGAGCCCTATCACCGGGAGAACCCGACACCGGCGGTGAGTCCCTGGTCTTTATTTTTTGCTGCTTCGACGTTATTCTTGTGTCCTGACGCGACGGGAGGGCCGCAGCTATTCGCCAGCCAGCGAAATCACGACGGGCCAAATCCCCAGATCCTGCTGGCCGACCTGCCCGACTCGGACATGGATGAGGCCGGCGCCGAGGCGGAGGAGGGGGCGGTCGAAGCGCGCCTGGCCGACGCCGCGGCCGGCGGGTCGGCACCCTGGTGGTCATGCTGCCCCAACGGGAGGAGGCGAGGGCGGCGGAGAGAGGCGCGAGGCGGACTCCGCGCCATCCGGCCAAGCGCAGCCGACGCCGGCCCCGGAGGCCGCGACCGGGGACGCCGGCACCCTGGTGGTCATGCCGCCCCAAGCCGCCACGAACTCCGAGTGGCCGGGTGGGAGCGGATCCGGCGCTGGGACCGCGATCCAGCAGCCGTGGGCGAGCTCCGGCGAGGTCGTGGTCGTGCCGCGAACCCGGGAGGATGACGCGGCGGTCGCCTTGCGCTCGCAGCTTCGTGGTCGGAGCGAGCGCCTGCACGCCTTCGTCCGGGAGGAGCAGGACCGGGCGCGGGGGCTGGAGCAGGCGATTGCGGTGAGTTTTTTCTCCTTTGCTTGTCTTGGTTGCTGAATCAGTGGGGGCACGCCAACGCACCCACTGGGTGTAGCCCCCGAGGTTCGGTTGGGCTGCGGAGCAGCCGGGTAGAATCTTATAGCTCGTCTTTGCATTCTTCTAATCTTCTGTTTGTGCGCAGCATCTGTACGACCTGCTGGCCAGCGCGTACAACCAGCTCCGGGAGCGGTACCGCGAGGCCAAAACCCAGCTCGCCGCCAAGGAGGAGGAGCTGCGCCGGGTCCAAGGTACGTCTTGCATGCCTTCAGTGGGTGCGCGCCAGCGCACCCACTGGGTGTAGCCCCCGAGATTCGGGCCGGACTGCGGAGCAGCCGGGTCGAATCTTAGCTTTGTCTTTTTCTTCTAATCTTTGCTTCTGGCATCTGACCGGGAAACCTGCTGCGCAGCCGACGCCGCCGAGTTGCCAGGCCTCCGAGGCCAGCTTGCCGAAGCCGGCGAGCAGCGCGATAGCGCCGTCGGCGACCGCGACCGGCTCCAGTCCGAGGTGGACCGGCTGGTGGCCGAGAAGGCCAAGGCGGAGGACGCCCACCAGGCAGAACTGGGCCGGCTGGCGGAGGAGCGTGGCAAGGCGGCCGAGGAGCTGGCGGACGCCGGAAGGAGGATCGCCCAGCTCGAGAGGGATCTCGAGGCCCAGGCTCGCGCGTCGGCCATACGGGAGAACGGGATGCTGGGCGAAGCGCAACACCTCGACGAGACCTTCACCCATAAGTGCTATCTTTCCTTTGGTCCGGCTGGCGTAGCCGTCACGTTGCTTTCTTTGACTGATTTGTTTCCTTCCTTTGCCAGGAGTCTTCCCGGAGACGCAGGAGGCACCCGATGCGGCTGTGTACACCCACCGGGTAGACCTGCGCGCGACAGGGGACGAGATCGACGTCTACACCGCCTGGAGCCTGTCGGAGATCGTCCTTGCCTGCGAGGCCCGTCTTCGAGCCGTGGAGGGGCATATGCACCGCCTGTTCGAGGCCGGCTTGGGCATGGCGAGCGGCCTCTGGCCGAGCGCGGTGGTGCCGAAGAGCGTCACCCGGCTGGCGTGATGGCTGGAGGCCGGGGTGGAGCGGCTCGGCGCGTGGAGGGCCTCCGCGGCCCGGGCCGGCGCGGAGAAGGCGCTGCGCTACGTCGTGTCTTGGTATCCGGGCCTGGACCTCGACCGGCTGGCGGCGCAGCGGGCCGGAGCTGAGGACGACTTGGCAGCGCGGGCGCAACGGATCGCCGGGCGGGCCAGCTACCTGGCCTCGTTCGCCCCGCACGATGAGTTTTTTCCTGGAGCGGACGGAAGACGGCGAGGAGATCCTTGCCGACGAGTTCGGCTTGCTGCTGAACGACCCGGACGGCAGCTCGGCCGAGACGGGGGCCTACGCTGATGACGAGGCCGACCCGGACGACGACGCCACGACCGAGAGGCCGGAATGCACTGGGCCCAACCCGGCGGCCGATCCGGCACCGACCGGAGCCGACGCGGGCGCCGCTTAGGCTTCTTTTCCTTTTTGTCTTTCATGTACTCGAACTTAGTTAGGTAGCAGGTCCACCCACTGGGGGTGTAGTTCCATGTAATGAACTTGTGGCCGAAGGCCCATCCTGTATATAAATTTTGCATGCGATTTCATTGTTTGCTGTTCGGCCTAGGGCCTTTTCTTGTTTGTCGTTTCATCGAGCTTCCTTCCCGCTAGCCGGACAGCCGGGTTGCGGTCTGTGGCTAGGACGGGGATTCGGCCTTGAGAGTGGACGCAAAATACTTAGGCTTTTTCGGACGTTGAGCACGAGCGAAACACCCACTGGGCCGGCTGGCGGCGGGCGGCGAAGCCGGCCGGCGCGCAGCCGGTCGTGCGACGAATTAGTGAGAGAGGGAGGGTTGGGCCGGGTTGGCCGTGCCGGGCTGTCTTCCTTAGCCATTCTTGCGTAACGATGCTTCCGGCCTTTGGCTCTTGCCGGCCGGACAACCGGGAGCCGGCTGTGGCTGCCGAAGAGAGGGCTTTGGCGGTGATGAGGACATCCCTACTATGGTTCCATACCTTGAAGATGAACAACCTGTTGCTGCAAAGAAGACGTCCAATGATGAAATCAGGATTGGACCAACTACAAGAGCTCGTGCTAAGTTACTAGAACAACAGGTGAATTCTCTCTTAGTTGATAATGCTATTTCTTTTAATGAGAGCTTTATACTGCCTAAATCCTTGTGTGTATGTGTCATTAGGTACAATGGAGAGGAAGGCATGGCACAAGGGAGCAAGGAGGAAGGCATGGCACAAGGGAGCAAGAGGAGTCTGCAGTTCCCAGGCGGTAGTACCGCCTGCCCGAGCGGTAGTACCGCTTAGGCGGTACTACCGGCCCAGCACTACCGCCCAAGTACCGCTTAACAATTTTCTTCTGGAATCAAAACGACCTAAGTGGTACTAAAGCGGCAGTTAGAATTCTCAGAGCGGTAATACCGCTTCTAGCGGTAGTACCGCTTGCTGTGAGCGGTACTACCGTGCTGCCTGCGCGCAGACTTTGGGGCTGACGGCCCGTGTACCCCTTCGATCTATCTTAGGATATAAATACTCTTCCTTAGGGTTAGTTAGAGGGAGACCACGTTTAAGATAAACCCTAGTTCATGAGATTGCTTGTAAGCATTCATCTTGAATCCTCATCACCAATTCGTATCGATCTGGTGATTATATACTGCAAGTCAAGTGTGATCTGCTGTTCCATTGGGAATTAGTATATTGCAATTATACCGTTCGTGGTCGACGTCTGCGTGCGCAAGTGTGTGACGTTGTGAATATCCAAAGGGTTGAGACCTTTTGCATTGGCATCAGGGATCAAGCGAGGGAGAGTTCATCGGCGACATACAAGTTATCCTACACCATCATCATCACCACCGCCGCTTACTGAGAAGATCGGGACACCCCATATCATCTTGGTATCAGATATCCAGCGTTGCCTCGGTAAGCATCCGCTTACTGTTCACGTACTGTTCACGTGACAGTTGAAAAAAAAAACAGAGCGAAAGAAAGAAAACAGAGAAACAGTGGCTGGACGTTGTTGCTATCTATTGCACTGTTGGATTCTTGCGATTGTGCACTAGTAGAATTGAGCAATCTTGTGCCTGTTTACATTGAGCATTGCTAGTGTCTCTCGAGTGCATTGCAACAGGACTTGTTTTGATAGTTGCGCTGCTGAAAAAATTGAGGCTGATATTCAAGTTATACAAATGAAAGTGGACGCCACTGACACTACCGTCAATGCTATGCAAACACAAGTCAATGCTCTCCAGCTAAGTATACAGCAGTTGACCACTTCAGTCAATGGGCTGCGTGTCGCTATTGAGCAACACCAACATGACGGTCATGACGATGCTGATAGTGTCCATGACGACAATGACAACATGGTGGGCAATCATGGCTGTGGGCGTGACTTGCAAGGGCATGGTCATCTACCACTACGTGGTGCTCGACGTGTACCGCTTCAGGAGGATGATGGTTTGGGCAAGCCCAAGTTCACGATTCCTAGATTTGAAGGCTCTACTGATGTCGAAGAGTATCTCACTTGGGAGCTTAAGATGGAGAAATTATGGCGTTTGCATGATTATACTGAAGATAGGAAGGTCAAGCTTGCTTCTTCTGAATTTGATGGCTATGCATTGCGTTGGTGGGATAGCGTTGTGAGTACCCGTCGCGATGACAATGAACTTCCTGTTCGCACATGGCGTAAGATGAAGGCGGTTATGAAAGCTCGTTTTGTTCCCACTAATTACTTGCGGACAGTTTATGATAAATTGACACAATTGAAGCAAGGTTCCATGACGGTTGATGCATATTACATGGAGATGGAGATGTTGATGCAGCGTGCTCGAGTAAGAGAATCTGTTGAGATGACTATGCAACGTTTTCTTCATGGGCTGAAATATAACATTAAGGGTATTGTTCGGCATCACCAATACAATACAGTGAACGAGCTACTCCATCATGGACGAGAAGCTGAGTCCCAGTTGGCCGAAGAAGCTCAAATTAAAGGCCGTTATACTACAGCTGGGCGGTTCTCCAACAGAACACAGCCGCCCCCTAGTGAGGGCGCTGCCAGCCGCCCCTCTTCTTCTACAACCAAACCAGCCTCCACTGTTCCACAATCAAAGCAACCTGCTGCTCCTGCTGCTAGCTCAGGTTCCAATATGTCTACAGCCCGTAATAGAGATATGCTCTGTCATACATGTGGAGGCAAGGGACACTTCAAGAGAGAGTGCCCAAATAGAAAAGTGATGATTGTGAACGATGACAATGAGTATGAGACTGGAGATGATGCTGATCCATATGCTTCAGATGACGATGGGTACACACGTGACGACGGCATAGATGCTTTTGCTTCTCCAGCACCTACTATTGTTGTCTCGCAGCGTGCTCTTAGTGTGCAGCCACATGTTGATTCACAGCGTTGCAATTTGTTCCAAACAAAAGCACTAGTTGGCCCCAACAAAGCTTGCAAGGTGATCATTGATGGAGGTAGCTGCCGCAATCTTGCAAGCAAGAAGTTATGTGCCAAGCTGAATCTGAAATATTTACCTCACCCCAATCCATATTACGTACAATGGTTGAGTGACAATGGTGAGATGAAGGTGAATCATATGGTGCGCGTAAATTTTGAGATAGGACCATACAAGGATTCCATTGAATTTGATGTGGTACCTATGACAGTTTGCCATCTTTTATTGGGTCGGCCATGGCTCTATGACAGCCATGTGCAACACAATGGCCGTGCCAATACTTATCACTTGGAGTTCAAGGGCAGGAAAATAAATCTGCAGCCTATGTCACCACAGCAAATTGTCAATGAGTCTCGTCAGAAAACAGAAGTGAATATCGAACAGCCACCTGCACGAGAGAACAATGTAAAAGCCGTGAGTGATAATATAACGAAAAGTGCGAGAGAGCCTAGTTTGCTTATATTAGCCACCAAAGCAGACATGAGAGAATTTCGAGAGGATCCTACAGCCCTGCCTCTTGTGCTTATGTACAAAGGCGAGGTTTTAGTTTCTAATGATACGCAATCTGTTTCTCTTGGTGTGTCTACTGTTTTGCAGGAATATGGCGATGTGTTTCCGGAGGAGGTACCATCGGGGCTGCCACCATTGCGTGGAATTGAGCACCAAATTGATCTCATACCCGGCGCCACCCTCCCCAACCGAGCGCCATACAGGACCAATCCCGAAGAAACGAAGGAAATACAGAAGCAAGTGCAAGCGCTACTAGACAAAGGGTATATTCGTGTTTCTCTTAGTCCTTGTGCTGTTCCTGTTATTTTGGTGCCTAAGAAAGATGGTACATGGCGCATGTGCGTAGATTGTAGAGCTATTAACAACATCACTATTCGATATCGTCATCCTATTCCACGCTTAGAGGATATGCTAGATGAATTGAGTGGTGCTGCTGTTTTCTCTAAGATTGATTTGCGTAGTGGTTACCATCAAATTCGGATGAAGGAAGGGGATGAATGGAAAACTGCTTTCAAAACTAAATTTGGTTTATATGAGTGGTTAGTTATGCCTATTGGTCTTACTAATGCACCTAGTACCTTCATGCGATTAATGAATCATGTTTTGAGAAAGTTTATTGGTCGTTTTGTGGTTGTATATTTTGATGATATTCTTATTTACAGCCGCAATGAATCTGAACATTGTGATCATATTAGACAGGTTTTGCAAGTGTTGCGTGATAATAAATTGTATGCTAATCTTGAGAAGTGCACATTTGCAAAAGATAAAGTGATATTTCTGGGATACGTTGTATCTAAGCATGGGGTAGAAGTAGATTCATCTAAGATTGAAGCAATTCAAGATTGGCCTACTCCCATGAATGTTAGTCAAGTACGAAGTTTTGACGGTCTTGCTAGTTTCTATCGCCGTTTTGTGAAAGACTTTAGTACTATTGCTGCACCATTGAATGAATTAACGAAGAAAGGTGTGCCTTTTGTGTGGGGCGCAGCCCACGATCATGCTTTTGACGAGCTGAAACGTTTGCTTACTTCTGCACCATTACTTGCACTTCCAGATTTTTCCAAACAATTTGAAGTTGAATGTGATGCTAGTGGTATCGGTATTGGTGGTGTGTGGATGCAAGAAGGTAGACCTATTGCTTATTTCAGCGAGAAACTTTCTGGTGCTCGACTGAATTATCCTGTTTATGATAAAGAATTGTATGCGCTTGTTAGAGTTCTTGAGGTTTGGCAACATTATTTGTGGCCAAAAGAATTTATCATACATTCTGATCATGAAGCATTGAAGTATTTGAAAGCTCAATCCAATCTGCATCGACGCTTAGCTAAATGGGTTGAGTTTATTGAGTCTTTTCCATATATCATTAAGCGTAAGAAGGGAAAAGATAACATTGTTGCTGATGCTCTCTCTAGGAAGAACATGCTTTTGACACGTCTCGATATTCAAATTCCTGGTTTAGAAAGTTTGTGTGATTTGTATGCAACTGATCATGATTTTGCTGAACCATATCGTTTATGTTTGCTTCGAAATGTATGGGAGAAATACCACCTCCATGATAGATACTTGTTTCGAGCTAACAAACTTTGTGTTCCAGAATCGTCCGTCCGTTTGCTATTGTTGCAGGAATCACATGCAGGCGGATTGATGGGTCACTTTGGGCGTGAGAAGACGTTGCTCATGCTAGCTGATCACTTTTATTGGCCCAAGATGAGGCGTGACGTGGACAGGGACATTGTACGCTTGCATGGAGTGCCAAAAACAATTGTTTCTGACAGGGACGTGAAGTTTATGAGCTACTTCTGGAAGACATTGTGGGGAAAGCTAGGAACGAAGTTGCTGTTCAGTACTACCTGTCACCCACAAACTGATGGTCAAACGGAGGTGGTGAATCGAACATTGTCCCAATTGCTGCGAGTTATGATCAAGAAAAATCTGCGTGAGTGGGAGGAGTGTTTGCCACATGTTGAGTTCGCCTATAACAGGGCTGTGCACACTACCACCCAGTTTTGTCCTTTTGAGGTGGTGTATGGCTTCAAACCAATTACACCCCTAGATTTGCAGCCTCTTCCATTGCATGAGAGGGTTAATATGGAGGCATCAAACAGAGCAGATTATGTGAAGCAGATTCATGAGAAGACACGAGAGGCTATTGAGAAGCAAGGCAAGAACATTGCTGCTGCACGAAACCAATCACGAAAGAAAGTTTTGTTTCAGCCTGGCGATATGGTATGGGTGCATCTTCGCAAGGACAGGTTTCCACAGTTGCGACGTTCTAAACTTCGGTCGCGTGGTGCTGGTCCTTACAAGGTGTTGGCCAAGATCAATGACAATGCCTACTCGATTGATATTCCTATTGCTGACTTTGGTGGCGTTAGCAACAGTTTCAACGTTGCTGATTTGTCCCCATGTGACGTCGATGACCTTGGAGCGTCGGGGTCGACGCCTTTTGAAGGGGGGGGAGGATGATGAGGACATCCCTACTATGGTTCCATACCTTGAAGATGAACAACCTGTTGCTGCAAAGAAGACGTCCAATGATGAAATCAGGATTGGACCAACTACAAGAGCTCGTGCTAAGTTACTAGAACAACAGGTGAATTCTCTCTTAGTTGATAATGCTATTTCTTTTAATGAGAGCTTTATACTGCCTAAATCCTTGTGTGTATATGTCATTAGGTACAATGGAGAGGAAGGCATGGCACAAGGGAGCAAGGAGGAAGGCATGGCACAAGGGAGCAAGAGGAGTCTGCAGTTCCCAGGCGGTAGTACCGCCTGCCCGAGCGGTAGTACCGCTTAGGCGGTACTACCGGCCCAGCACTACCGCCCAAGTACCGCTTAACAATTTTCTTCTGGAATCAAAACGACCTAAGCGGTACTAAAGCGGCAGTTAGAATTCTCAGAGCGGTAATACCGCTTCTAGCGGTAGTACCGCTTGCTGTGAGCGGTACTACCGTGCTGCCTGCGCGCAGACTTTGGGGCTGACGGCCCGTGTACCCCTTCGATCTATCTTAGGATATAAATACTCTTCCTTAGGGTTAGTTAGAGGGAGACCACGTTTAAGATAAACCCTAGTTCATGAGATTGCTTGTAAGCATTCATCTTGAATCCTCATCACCAATTCGTATCGATCTGGTGATTATATACTGCAAGTCAAGTGTGATCTGCTGTTCCATTGGGAATTAGTATATTGCAATTATACCGTTCGTGGTCGACGGCTGCGTGCGCAAGTGTGTGACGTTGTGAATATCCAAAGGGTTGAGACCTTTTGCATTGGCATCAGGGATCAAGCGAGGGAGAGTTCATCGGCGACATACAAGTTATCCTACACCATCATCATCACCACCGCCGCTTACTGAGAAGATCGGGACACCCCATATCATCTTGGTATCAGATATCCAGCGTTGCCTCGGTAAGCATCCGCTTACTGTTCACGTACTGTTCACGTGACAGTTGAAAAAAAAACAGAGCGAAAGAAAGAAAAGAGAGAAACAGTGGCTGGACGTTGTTGCTATCTATTGCACTGTTGGATTCTTGCGATTGTGCACTAGTAGAATTGAGCAATCTTGTGCCTGTTTACATTGAGCATTGCTAGTGTCTCTCGAGTGCATTGCAACAGGACTTGTTTTGATAGTTGCGCTGCTGAAAAAATTGAGGCTGATATTCAAGTTATACAAATGAAAGTGGACGCCACTGACACTACCGTCAATGCTATGCAAACACAAGTCAATGCTCTCCAGCTAAGTATACAGCAGTTGACCACTTCAGTCAATGGGCTACGTGTCGCTATTGAGCAACACCAACATGACGGTCATGACGATGCTGATAGTGTCCATGACGACAATGACAACATGGTGGGTAATCATGGCCGTGGGCGTGACTTGCAAGGGCATGGTCATCTACCACTCCGTGGTGCTCGACGTGTACCGCTTCAGGAGGATGATGGTTTGGGCAAGCCCAAGTTCACGATTCCTAGATTTGAAGGCTCTACTGATGTCGAAGAGTATCTCACTTGGGAGCTTAAGATGGAGAAATTATGGCGTTTGCATGATTATACTGAAGATAGGAAGGTCAAGCTTGCTTCTTCTGAATTTGATGGCTATGCATTGCGTTGGTGGGATAGCGTTGTGTGTACCCGTCGCGATGACAATGAACTTCCTGTTCGCACATGGCGTGAGATGAAGGCGGTTATGAAAGCTCGTTTTGTTCCCACTAATTACTTGCGGACAGTTTATGATAAATTGACACAATTGAAGCAAGGTTCCATGACGGTTGATGCATATTACATGGAGATGGAGATGTTGATGCAGCGTGCTCGAGTAAGAGAATCTGTTGAGATGACTATGCAACGTTTTCTCCATGGGCTGAAATATAACATTAAGGGTATTGTTCGGCATCACCAATACAATACAGTGAACGAGCTACTCCATCATGCACGAGAAGCTAAGTCCCAGTTGGCCGAAGAAGCTCAAATTAAAGGCCGTATACTATAGCTGGGCGGTTCTCCAACAGAACACAGCCGCCCCCTAGTGAGGGCGCTGCCAGCCGCCCCTCTTCTTCTACAACCAAACCAGCCTCCACTGTTCCACAATCAAAGCAACCTGCTGCTCCTGCTGCTAGCTCAGGTTCCAATATGTCTACAGCCCGTAATAGAGATATGCTCTGTCATACATGTGGAGGCAAGGGACACTTCAAGAGAGAGTGCCCAAATAGAAAAGTGATGATTGTGAACGATGACAATGAGTATGAGACTGGAGATGATGCTGATCCATATGCTTCAGATGACGATGGGTACACACGTGACGACGGCATAGATGCTTTTGCTTCTCCAGCACCTACTATTGTTGTCTCGCAGCGTGCTCTTAGTGTGCAGCCACATGTTGATTCACAGCGTTGCAATTTGTTCCAAACAAAAGCACTAGTTGGCCCCAACAAAGCTTGCAAGGTGATCATTGATGGAGGTAGCTGCCGCAATCTTGCAAGCAAGAAGTTATGTGCCAAGCTGAATCTGAAATATTTACCTCACCCCAATCCATATTACGTACAATGGTTGAGTGACAATGGTGAGATGAAGGTGAATCATATGGTGCGCGTAAATTTTGAGATAGGACCATACAAGGATTCCATTGAATTTGATGTGGTACCTATGACAGTTTGCCATCTTTTATTTGGTCGGCCATGGCTCTATGACAGCCATGTGCAACACAATGGCCGTGCCAATACTTATCACTTGGAGTTCAAGGGCAGGAAAAAAAATCTACAGCCTATGTCACCACAGCAAATTGTCAATGAGTCTCGTCAGAAAACAGAAGTGAATATCGAACAGCCACCTGCACGAGAGAACAATGTAAAAGCCGTGAGTGATAATATAACGAAAAGTGCGAGAGAGCCTAGTTTGCTTATATTAGCCACCAAAGCAGACATGAGAGAATTTCGAGAGGATCCTACAGCCCTGCCTCTTGTGCTTATGTACAAAGGCGAGGTTTTAGTTTCTAATGATACGCAATCTGTTTCTCTTGGTGTGTCTACTGTTTTGCAGGAATATGGCGATGTGTTTCCGGAGGAGGTACCATCGGGGCTGCCGCCATTGCGTGGAATTGAGCACCAAATTGATCTCATACCCGGCGCCCCCCTCCCCAACCGAGCGCCATACAGGACCAATCCCGAGCGCCATGCCTGAGTTCAACTGTAAAACGGACGGAGGACCTCCGCGTTCCAGGGCCGGCTGGACTCCTCGCCGGCTGCGTCTCGCTTGCGTTTGTTCGGCTTCTACGCGTCGATGAGGTAGTACGCGTTCCGGTCGTAGAGAACCTTGCTGGCGATGAAGGGGCCCTCCCAGGGAGAGGCCAGCTTGTGCTGGCTGGCTGTCCGCTGGACGAGTCGGAGCACGAGGTCGCCCTCGCGGAATGCGAGGGGTTTGATCTTCTTGCTGTGGTAGTGGCGCAGGCCTTGTTGGTAGATGGCTGACCGGCTGAGGGACAGGAGGTGCGCCTCCTCGAGACGGTCGACGCCGTCTTCGCGTGCTTCTTTTGCTTCGGCTTCTGTGTACATGATCACCCGGGGCGAGTCGAACTCGATGTCAGTTGGAAGGATTGCTTCGGCTCCGTAGACGAGGAAGAATGGGGTGAACCCGGTGGAGCGGTTGGGTGTCGTCCGGAGACTCCAGAGGACGGCCGGCAGCTCATCGAGCCAGCTGCCGGGTGAGCGCACGAGCGGCTCGACGAGTCGCGGCTTGATGCCGGCTAGGATGAGGCCGTTTGCCCGCTCGACCTGCCGTTCAACTGGGGATGTGCGACGGAGGCCAAGTCGAGCCGGATACCGGATGCAGAGCAGTAGTGGGCCAGCGCGCCCTTGGCGAAGTTGGTGCCGTTGTCCGTGATGATGCTGTGGGGAACGCCGTAGCGAACCGCGATATCCTTGATGAACTGGACGGCCGTGGGCCCGTCGAGCTTCTTGATCGGTCTGGCCTCGATCCACTTGGTGAATTTGTCGACGGCGACCAGCAAATGCGTCATGCCACCTCGGGCGGGCTTGAAGGGCCCCACCATGTCGAGCCCCCAGACGGCAAAGGGCCATGTGATCGGGATGGTTTGGAGGGCTGAAGCCGGCTGGTGGCTACGCTTGCTGAAGCGTTGGCAGCCCTCGCACTTGAGGACCAGCTCCTCGGCGTCTTGCAGGGCCGTGGGCCAGTAGAACCCGTGCCGGAAAGCTTTCGCCACCAGGGATCTCGAGGCAGCGTGGTGCCCACACTCGCCCTGGTGGATGTCGAGGAGGATCTCGATCCCTTTGTTCTGCTCGACGCAGCGCTGGAACACGCCCGTCGTGCTGCGTTTGACGAGCTCGTGGTTGATGATGCTATAGGCGGACGCGCGCCACTGCACTTGTCGGGCTTCAGTCTCGTCGTTGGGGAGGTCACCGTCTTCCAGGAAGGCGAGGATTGGCTGAGCCCAAGACAGCGCCGTCACCACCGTGAGGACGGCCGCCGGGATGGGATCCGGGACGGCAACCCCCGAGCCAGAGCCGGCAGTCCCCGAGCTTGAGCCGGCAGCCCCCGAGCCGGAGCCCGCAGTCCCCGAGCTTGAGCCGGCAGCCCCCAAGCCGGAGACGGCAGTCCCCGGGCCGGAGCCGGCAGTCCCAGAGCCGGAGCCGGCAGTCCCCGAGCTTGGGCCGGGAACTCCAGGGTCGGGTGGGGGTGCGTTGGGGTCGTCCGGGACGAAGATTGATTCGGACTCGGGAGACGGCTTGATGAACGGCTTCCGCAGGTGCTCGAGGGAGACGCCGGATGGGATGGCTTGCCGAGTGGAGCCCACTTTGGCCAGGGCGTCGGCTGCTTCGTTGTCCGCGCGGGGGACGTGGAGGAACTCGCACCCGTCGAAACAGCCGGAGAGTTGCTGGACCAGGAAGTGGTAGCTGGCCATGTTGGCGTCTTTAGCGTCCCAGTCGCCGAAAACTTGTTGTACCACCAGGTCCGAGTCGCCGTAGCAGAGGATGCGCCGGATGCCGATCTCTCTGGCCAACCGGAGGCCGTGCACGAGAGCTTCGTACTCGGCCACGTTGTTGGAGGCGGCGAAGTGGATCTGCAGCACGTACCGCAGCCGGTCGTTCTTGGGGGAGGACAGCACAATGCCGGCTCCCAAGCCGTTGCGCATCTTGGAGCCGTCGAAGTGCATGCGCCAGTGAGTTGACTTGGGAGCCGGCGGCAGGTACTGGGTCTCGGTCCAGTCGACGAGGAAGTCGGCCAGCGCTAGGGACTTGATGGTGGTGCGCGGCTCGTAGAGGATCGTGTGGCCGGCTAGCTCGATGGCCCACGTGGCCACCCGGCCATAGGCATCCCGGTAGCCCATGATCTCGCCGATGGGGGCCGTGCTCACCACGGTAATGGTATGCTCCTGAAAGTACTGCCTCAGCTTCTTGGCGGCGAAGTACACGCCATAGCACATCTTCTGGTAGTGGGGGTAGTTCTGCTTGGAGGCGGAAAGCACCTCGCTCAGGTAAGACACTGGTCGCTGGACCGGCTACACCTTGCCCTCCTCAGGGCGCTCGACGAACAGCACCGTGCTGACCGCGCGGGAGGTCGCGGTGATGTACAACAGGAGTGGCTCTTTCTCAGCCGGTGCGGCCAGGACGGGTGCGGTGGACAGCATGCTCTTGAGGTCGCGGAAAGCTTCGTCCGCTTGGTCGCTCCACTCGAACGCCGTCGTCTTCTTCATCAGCTGATACAGGGGCAGGGCCCTCTCCCCCAGCCGTCTGACGAACCGGCTGAGAGAGGCCAAGCAGCCGGTGAACTTCTGGACGTCGCGCAGCCGGGTCGGCTTGCGCATATGCTCGATTGCCTTGATCTTCTCCGGGTTGGCTTCGATGCCGCGCGCTGAGATGAGGAAGCCAAGGAGCTGGCCAGCCTGCACGCCGAAGATGCATTTCTCCGGGTTGAGCTTGATCCGGAACCGGCGCAGATTGGCGAAGGTTTCTTTGAGGTCGGCCAGGAGCGTGAGGTGCTGCTTGGTCTTCACCATGATGTCGTCGACGTAGACGTGCACATTTCTGCCGAGTTGGGGCAGCAGGCATTTCTGCATGCAGCGCTGGAAGGTGGCGCCGGCATTCTTCAAGCCGAACGACATGGTGATGTAGCAATACGCCCCAAAGGGCGTGATGAAGGACGTCTTCATGGCGTCGGCCGGGTCCAGCTTGATCTGGTGGTAGCCGGAGTAGGCGTCCAGGAAGGACAGGAGCTCGCAGCCGGCTGTGGAGTCGATGACTTGATCGATCCGGGGCAGAGCGAACGGGTCTTTGGGGCATGCCTTGTTCAGGCTGGTGTAGTCGATGCACATGCGCCAGGTGCCATTCTTCTTCAGGACGAGGACTGGATTGGCCAGCCAATCGGGGTGCAACATTTCCATGATGAACCCGGCTTTGAGCAGCCGGGCGATCTCTTCACCGATTGTTCTTCGCTTCTCCTCGGAGAAGCGGCGTAGCGGCTATCGGACAGGCTTGGCGTCCTTGCGGACGTGAAGTTTGTGCTCGGCGAATTCCCTCGGAACACCCGGCATGTCTTTGGGGGACCATGCAAAGATATCCTGATTCTCACGGAGGAAATTGACGAGCTCGCCTTCCTATTTGCTATCGAGGCCGGTGCCCACGACGACGTACTTGCTGGAGCTGGGATCGGCCGGGTTGAGCGGAACCCTCTTCGTGTCTTTGGCCGGCTTGAAGGAGGCTTCGTCAGCCGGCTTGGGCGTAGCCGGCACGGCCGACTGCGCGTTAGCCAGCACCACGATTCGGTCGAGCTGGCGCCTCTCCTCGGCGATGACCAGCGACTCGGCCAGCTGGGAGCCGGCTTTGGCGCACTCGAGGGACTTCTTGTAGTCGCCGACGATGGTGATGAGGCCCTTGGGACCCGGCATCTTCAACTTCAGGTAAGCATAGTGGGGGACCGCCATGAATTTGGCCATTGCGGGCCGGCCCAGCAGCGCATGGTAGGGGCTGGCCAGGTCGACCACCTCGAACCAGATCGGCTCGCGGCGGAAATGGCTGCTGGAGCCGAACAGGACGTCAAGCCGGATCCGGCCGATCGAAGAGCAGGAGAGACCCGACACGATGCCGTGGAACACCGTCCGGGTCGGCTCCAGCTGTCGTGCCTCGATGCCGAGCTTGGTCATGGTGTCACGGTACAAGATGTTGATGCTGCTGCCGCCGTCGATCAGCACCCGCAAAAAGCGGCAGGTGCGTTTCTCGGAGACGAGGGTGGGGTCGAGCACGAGGGCGTAGCCGCCCGGCGTGGGCATGACGGCCGGGTGGTCCTCCCGGGTCCAGCGCACCGGCCGGTCGGACCAGTGCATGTACTGGGGAACCGGAGGGACGATGGCGTTCACCTCGGCCGCGTGCTTGCGCTTGGCGTGCTTGTCATCCCCTTCGCTAGTGAAGACGACGTAGGACGCGTCCGGGGGCGGGAAAGGGTTGTCAGCGAGGGCGCCGGGTGACGGTGGAGGCGGAGGGAGCGGCGGCTGCTGCGGGCCGGCTCCGGGTGCCGGGGGTGGAAGGTTGCCCTTCAATAGGCGCTGGGTGAAACTGCACTCCCAGAGCGTGTGCGTTGAGCATCTGCTCGAAGGACAGCTTGGGCTGCCAGGCGGCTTTGCCAGTGCGCGGGCGCTGGCTAGCGCCTTGCTCGGCCGGCTGCTCCCCTTCCACAGCGGCGACTTCCCGGTTGTCGTAGCGGGGCGCCGGCTGGTCGTTTCGGCGCTTGCCGTTGTTGTTGCTGTTGTCCTGCCGGAGCTGATTGTTGTCGCCAGCCGACTTGGGGGGAGCCGGCTGGGCCGGGAGGAGCTTGCCGTCTGCGTCGATCGTGATCTTCACATTCATCGCGGAGTCGGCCGTAGCGTACTTGTCCGCCACGGTCATGAGTTCTGCCAGGGTCTCCGGCTCGTCGCACACTAGCCGGTGCTTGACCAGAGTGCCGTCTAGGCACCCGTCGATGAAGTACTGGATGGCCTGGACCTCGTGGACGCCCTCGCAGGAGTTGCGGAGCTCCGTCCACCGCGTGAGGAAATTGCGAGGGGCTCGCCCGGCTTCTGGACACACATGGAGAGCTGGCGAGGCTTGCCGGGACGCTTGTAGGTGCTGGTGAAGTTGCGAATGAACGCGTCTTCGAAATCTAGCCAGGAGTTCACACTGCCGGCTCGGAGGCTGTTAAGCCACGTGCGGGCCGAGCCGAGCAGCATGAGAGGGACGTATCGTACGGCCACGCGCCGGTTGCCGCCGGCTGTGCCGACAGCCGTGGTGTAGTCGGACAGCCAGTCCTCCGGCTTGGTGGCACCGGTGTACTTTGGGGAGTCGCGGGGCAGCGAGAAGCCTTTGGGGAAGGGTTCCTCGGGAATGCGGGGGCCGAAGCATGCCGGGTCGACAGAGCTTTCCTCCTCCAGGTTCGTGGAGCGTGCCAGCCAGTCGATGCGATGACGGGCGTCGCTTTCGTCGTAGGGCTCGCGGGGGCCGAGCCGGTCGGCTACGGGACCGCGGGGACCGATTCGGTCGGCCACGGGACCGCGGGGACCACGGGACCGCGGGGAGCTTCCGGGGCCGGCTCGGGCCGCCGAGCCGGCCGCACGGGGGGCTCTGGCTGCTGAACCCGGCCGTCGCCGGCCGTCTCGCCAGCGTTGCCGTCTCCAGCGGTTATGGCTCGATTGTGCCGGTTCCGGCCGGACCGGTGCCGGCCAGAGTGGCTCGCGGTAGTGGCGTGCGAGGACGTCTACCGCGCGTCCCGGAGAGCCCTCTCTGGGTCTCCGGTTCTTCCTGAGGCAGAGGCGGATGGCTGGGCCGGGTCGAAGCGCTGCCGCTGCTCGTTCGCCGCGGCGATGAGGTCGCGGATTCGCTGCTGCTGCTGCAGCAGCTCCTCGCCCTCCAGGAATTCGAGATCTGCCATGGCCGCTTGCGCCGTGCGCATATTCTTGACGGGGGTGTCGTAGACGGGCCGGCCTGCACCTAGCGCATGGCAGATAGCGCCGCCACGAATCCGCACTTCCGCGACCCGGCTGGGCTCGGCGGCGGCCGGCGTGAAGCCGTGCGCGCTGTCGTACTCACGTTGGGTATAATCCAGCCGGCGCCACGCTGCCGCGAGCTCCGTGGCCTCGACCAGCAGATGTTGGCTGTCCTCGTTGAGCCGAGCCGCTGCGGCCGCCGAGTCGGCATCGGGCGTGATGGGGGCTTGCAGACTCAGGATCGTCTCGCGGAGCGGGTCGGCCCGGCGTGGAGGGGCCGTAGCCGCGGCAGCCTTCTCCTTGGCGCGCGGGGAGCCGGAACTGGTGCCGATGGTCAGCACTTCTGCGCGGACGCAGAGAGCCGCGACGTCGTCGGAGACGGCGCAGCCAACGGGGATAGACGAGTCGGTGCAGCTGCGCACCTCGCTGGGAAACACGTCGGGGACGAGCGCGACGAAGACGTGCAGCGCGCCGAAGGGGACGACAAGGCAGCCTGCGGGGCAGGCGACGTTCGCGTCCGATACGGCGCCGCAGCCGGCCGGGTTGGCCGTGCGAGGCGCACGGACCAAACCGTGCACGATACGCTCACCGGAGCTGGTGAAGGGCGTCGTCCGGAACTTGACTCCGGCCGGCGCCGCGAGCAGCCCCACGGTGGGCGCCAACTGTCGTGGTATTCTCGCGGGGGGTGCGCGATTCACGGCAGATGCCATGGGATGGCTTGAGGTGGGGTTACAGGAGGACGCCGGTGTGTTTCGGAGGCGAGGTTGGCACGCACGAGTGCGGGACACAAGACGTACCCAGGTTCGGGGCCCTCCGAAGAGGTAACACCCCTAATCCTGCCGAATGGTGTATGGGAAGCACATGGGCTACAAGGTTGCTCCTGGAGCTGTATTTGTGTGTGTGTGTGTGTGTGTGCATGTACTATCAACTGAATCTAACTGACCCCCCTGCAAGGAGGCCTCCCCGGGGGTCTTATAGCCCGACCCCCAGGGTTACGTGGGTAAACTGCACGGGTGCGGGGCCCTGGTGTCATTGTCTAGGAGCCGGCGGTGGGGGCCGCCAGGTCGCCGGGTCCGCCGGGTGCGCCGGGTGCGCCGGGCCCGCCGGGTCCGCCGGGCACGGGCTCGGTCGGCTGTGCGGCACTGTGGCAGGTCTTGTCGTTCGTCATAGGGTGGTCGGCGCCGCCTAGCTACAGGATTGCGCCGCCCGGACACCGCCCGCCTCGGGCGGGGGCACAGGGAATGCTGTCGCCACGCCCACCGGGGCCGGCGTAAAGGTGGGGGCGCTGCTGCCAGGCTTGTCGTGAGGATTTGCTCTCCAGTGGCCAGCCAGCCAGCCGAGTCGCCACGCCGAGCCGGCTCGCTCCGGGGAGCCGGCGCGCAGGCTAGCCGGACTGAGGGGCTCGGCCTGCCCTGATGTTTTGAAAAGAAGGGGGATCCGGGCTCCGTTGCCTACCCGGGGGTCATCCCCCCGACAGAGTGAGTGTAATTGACGGCGTGGCTGCAGTGCTTCTTCGCTCCTCCACACATGACAGGCTCGTTCCTCACTGCCATCAGCAAGTCCACGTACGAATCAACTTCTTTTATCTTGCGTTGGTCATTCTACCAAGTTAAGAATGTAGGAATACCTGGAACTTGGTAATGCTAGTGGATGACAAGTAGGTGCAGGCATCCAAATTTTTGTGGTTCTACTAAAATTGAGGTTTGTGCTTCTGTTTAGACAAAGAGAAACGATATTGAGATAGTTATCCCAGTTAGCACACATATGTAATAGGGTTATTTAAGCAGTGTCATTTTTTTGCAGTGACATATGATTAACAGCAGCATCTCATATGTTATCAATGGCATTACATTGACATTATGAAAAAGTGCCATTAAGTAAGAAGTGGCATCACATGACATCAACACTGGCAGTAGATTAACGGTGGCTTAGAATAACATGCAGAACAATTGCATTATTACTCTGTGATGACAGTAGCAAAATAGTAGCACATGATAGTAGCTTCATGCACGGTTAACAGGAATGATCGTTCTAACAAAGGGTGGTATGGAAAGGAGAAATACATCGTCATGACAACCAAATGTGCAATCAAATTTGTGCAGTTCCACTGAGATGAAGCGATGTTACCGGTGTGAGATTTAAGTGTAACAGCGCAAAACACTCTTCATGGGAAATAAAGCAAGACATAAGCATTTCATAAAGCGGTGGTGGCATTGCTTCAGCTTATCGATGGCAATAGACTGACAGCAGCATTACTTAAGAGAGACATCACATAAACAGTGGCATTGGTTCATTTTACCTATGATATTAGATTAAGACCAGCAATAAAGGCATAGGGACAGGTGAGGGTGTCCCGGACTAGGGGGTACTTAGGCTGCTGGCCTATCTCTCATAGGCCGGGCTGGTGGGCCGCTCTCTACTCGTCGACGGAAGGCCGGATTGTGGGCGACCCTGTGTATCGGAAGGAAACCACCGAAGACTTGGCGTCTCCTCCAAGTAATTATTAGCGTAGCCGGCATGTTTATCCTCTGATGGTAACCGACCGTATGTAAACCTAGGTCCCTCTGGTGTCTATATAAACCGGAGGGTTTAGTCTGTAGAGGATCATATTCATTACCTAGGGTTTAGCCCAGTCGATCTCGAGGTAGATCAACTCTGTAACCTTCATACAATCACATCAATACAATCTAGCAGGACATAGGGTATTACCTCTTCGAGAGGGCCCGAACCTGGGTAAATCATCGTCTCTACGTTCTCTGTTACCCATTGATTCCTAGACCCACAGTTCGGATCCCCTACCCGAGATCTGCCGGTTTTGGTACCGACATTGGTGCTTTCATTGAGAGTTCCGCCATGGGTCACCAAGGATCAATGGCTCGCCTAATCATCGGCGACGGCGCAAGCCGCAGGGACACTTTTGTTCCCGGCCATCACTTCGCGTTTGGTAGCGTCATGCTACACGCCGATCCGACCGGCCACCTCGGCCGGGTTAACAGCTTCACCCCAGACCAGGAGATCAGGTTTGGAAACTTAGAATTCGTCGCCGACTCCCGGTGAGATCTCATCCTCACGGGGTCCTCAACCTCGCCTGAAGGACTCGCAAATCCTAAAGCATCGACTTCGAGCACGGCCAATCCCACTACCGGGACGGCCACCACTGCGGATCCAGCCTCGAGCCCGGATCTAAACTCCGTGCTCGGCTGCCAAAGATCAGCCCTGGCTGAACATGACGGCATGCCAAATTCGGACACCCCCATCACGGCCATACTGCGGGTCGACCCCGTAAGCTGCCAGAACTTGGAGCCGACGGATCTCTCATTGTTAAACGGGATACTAGATCGGATCCAAGCGATGGTTGGCCAGTCCTCGGTTTACGATCAGATCGGGCCTAAAACCGACGACAGGGAAATGCACGCCCCTCCGGCCGCCCACTTGGTCGCCACTATCGACGGCTCGACCGAGGGCTCGCCCCTCGCCTTGGAACCGGAAGCACATGGAGTACAAGTTCCCGATCAAACAGGCCTCAACCTCCAGTTCGGCAGCCGAACTCCGCTCCGGAGAGGGTTTGGAGTCAAAGTCTCGTTCAGCACGCAACCTCGAGTCTGCGCACTCGAGCTCGGCCCCCTATCCGGACCTAGAGCTCGGCGCATCAGATTCCATGCCAATCCAGGATGCGGCCACCAAAACCCCAAACTCGCACCCCGCTGGGATCAATTTTTTTATCCCACCCACCCCCCACATCGAGTACTGTCCAAATAACTCAGGACGGCCCAACATATGGGACCTAATGTACGTAAAAGAACAGCCCGGAGAAACAGTTCGGCACTTCTGGGCTAGATTCCTTATCGTCAAAAACAAGATGACAGACGGTGGTAGCAAGGAAATTCTGGAAGTTTTCCGACAGAACTGCCGAGACGAAGGCGTCTTAAACGCCCTCGCCCGCCGCCACATCCAAAACTTCTCTGATCTGTCGGACCTGGTGTCCAAATATTGCGCCATGGAGTACGCTTGGCAGGCTCAGCTCGAGCAAACGGAGTTAATCCGTACAGAGGAACCAGACCGAGATCGGGCAAAACGCGCACACCTTCACCGGACAACTCAATACGAGCGATCCGAGAAAAGGATGAAACCCCTGCCAAGATCCAGAACGGTCCTTGACGAATTGTTGGACAAACCATGCCCCATACACTCCGTCCTCCTCAACACAAACCCAACCCATAGCCTTCGAGCTTGCTGGGTGGTCAGGCAAGTCGCCAAGAGCGGCAAAGTCATCCTCGGAGGCCAGTATTCAAATAAACGTCTAGTAACGCCCTTGGATGACGGCACCGAGATCCTAACAATCTACGATACGTATTCCTCGAAGAATCAGAGGAAGAGAGCCCTTCGAGAGCTCGCTCAAATTCACCATGTGGCAGCGACAGATTCATGGACAGACACACCCATCACTTTCAGTGAACAAGATCAGCCGAGGTCCTGCCCTACTCGAGCCGCCGCCGCCCTTGTCCTTGATCACATAGTGGATGGCTTTCGACTCCAAAAAGTATTAATGGACGGCGGGAGCTGGCTTAACCTCATTTACGAGGACACCTTGGACAAAATGCAGTTTGACAGATCCCGCATCGAGCAAAGTCACACCACCTTTCGAGGAATCATCCCCGGAAAGGAGGCGCGTTGTAGTGGCCGAGTTGCTCTTGATGTGGTCTTCGGAACCCCCGAGAACTACCGATCCAAAGAACTGCTTTTCCACATAGTGCCCTTTCGCAGTGGCTACCACGCCTTATTAGGGCGCGACGCTTTCGCACGATTCCACGCCATCCCACACTACGGGTACATGAAGCTCAAAATGCCAGGGCCAAACGGCGTAATTACAGTAATAAGTGATCCGGACAGAGCCCTTCGCACTAAGAATAAAACAGCCTCGCTCGCCCTCGAAGCACTGTCCGAAGCCCTTGCAGCCGAAGAACTGACCGCGCTCCGCTCAACGGTGGATAAGGACGACGTAATCCTCGACAAAAGGCCCAAATCCACGTCCTTTAAACCAGCGGATGAGATCGTCAAATTCCAAGTGCACCCAACTGATCCCAACAAGACGGCATCCATTGGAGCTCAGCTGGACCCCGCGGTCGATGAAGAGTTGCGCAAATTTTTGCATGCGAACTGGGATATCTTCGCCTGGCACCCGTCAGACATGCCAGGAATCCCGCGTAGATTAGCCGAGCATAGCCTGAACATAATTAAGGGTTTTAAGCCAGTCAAGCAGACTCTACGTTGGTTTTCTGAACCCAAGCGTCAAGCTATGGGCGAGGAACTGGCCAAGTTGCTCGAAGCCGGATTCATCCAAGACATCAAACATCCCGAATGGTTGGCCAATCTAGTCATGGTACCCAAGAAGGATAAATCCTGGCGGTTGTGTGTCGATTTCAAGTATTTAAACAAGGCTTGCCCCAAAGATCATTTTCCCTTGCCTCGCATAGACCAGATCATAGAAGCCACCGCCGGGCATGACTCGCTGTGTTTTCTCGACGCTTACTCCGGATACCACCAAATCAAAATGAAGGTTCCGACTAGGCGGCCACAGCATTTATTACTCCCTACGGACCATTCTGTTTCAACACAATGCCCTTCGGATTAAAGAACGCAGGGGCTACATACCAACGCATGATTCAAACATGTTTGGAAAAAAAATCGGCAAAACGGTTAAGGCATATCTGGACGACGTGGTCGTTAAGACCAAACACGTCAGCCAGCTGGTGGACGATCTCCGGCAAACCTTCTATAGTCTTCGGACCTTCGATATACGGGTCAATCTGGAAAAGTGCATCTTCGGAGTACCAGCCAGTAAGCTGCTCGGATTCATTGTTTCCCATAGAGGAATATAGGCCAACCCAGCGAAAATACGGGCACTGTCCGAGCTGGCGATCCCCACTGAGCTAAAAAACGTCCAGAAACTGGCCGGCTGCGTGGCAGCCTTAAGCCGCTTCATCTCACGCCTCGGAGAAAAAGCCTTACCGATCTATAAATTGCTCAAACGGACGAAGAATTTCGAGTGGACCAGCGAGGCGGCGGCAGCACTTGAGGAAATAAAAACTCTGCTGGCCAGCAACCCGATCTTGACAGCACCCCGTCTGGGCGAGCCAATGCTGCTATATATCTCGGCCACGAATCAGGTGGTCAGCGCGGTCCTCGTCGTCGAACGAGAGACAGAGTGTCACAAGCTCCTGGTGCAGAAACCTGTGTACTACGTATCTGAAGTGCTCACCCCGTGTAAAACGAGGTACCGGCACTATCAGAAGATCGCCTACGCAGTTTTCATGGCATCCCGAAAGCTGCGCCACTACTTTCAAGAGTGCTCGGTCACGGTGGCATCTGAAGTACCACTAAACGACATAATCAACAATCGAGATGCCACCGGCCGTATAGCCAAATGGGCTATAGAACTCCTCCCCTTCGAAATCATATATCAACCACGCCGAGCTATTAAATCTCAGGTTTTGGCTGATTTCGTTGCGGAATGGACGGAATTCGAACTCCCTAGGGAATACAATACATACTCGCATTGGACAATGTACTTTGACGGCTCCAAAATGCTCACCGGGCTGGGGGCTGGAGTGGTCCTAACATCCCCTACTGGCGATAATATCCGGTACATACTCCAGATCATGTACACCGACTCCAACAACGCAGCCGAATACGAAGCTCTGTTGCATGGACTCCAGATTGCGATGTCAATGGGCATACAGCGGCTCGAGGTAAGGGGAGATTCTAATCTTGCCATCTCTCAAGTCAACGGCGAATTCGACGCAAAAGACCCAAAAATGACAGCATACCGCAACGCCGTCCTGAAAATCACCGCCCGTTTTGAAGGACTGGAGTTTTACCATATACCTCGAGATAGCAATCAAGCTACCGATATCCTTGCTCGAATGGGCGCCAAGCGCGACCGCGTCCCTGAGAACACCTTTTTGGAACGATTCTTCAAGCCGTCCGTGGTGTGGCAGGAGGATGCCCAGGGCTCGAAAACAAATACCTCAGGAGAGCTCGTCCCTCCGCCTATCGAACCAGACGAAGGAATTATCGGGGGCTCGGCCATCGAAACGACATCTTCGGCTCACGAATTCATGGCGGTAATTGCGCCATGGACCGAGCCCTTCCTCACCTACCTCCTCCGCCAAGAACTACCGGCTGACCAGACTGAGGCAAGGCGTATCATTCGACGATCTAAAGCCTATAAAGTCCACGAGGGAGAGCTGTATAAGAAAAGCACTACTGGCGTTCTCCAAAGATGTATATCCGAAGAGGAGGGATGGCAGCTCCTGGCCGAGATTCACCATGGCATGGGCGGTCACCACGCGGCAGCTCGGGCCCTGGTCAGCAAGGCTTTCCGAGCAGGGTTCTTCTGGCCCACTGCCCGAACAGACGCCCAAACATTGGTCCAACATTGCGTTGGATGCCAGCTCTTCGCAAATCAGAGCGATATGCCCCCCACGGCCCTTCGGACGATACCGATTACTTGGCCTTTCGCGGTCTGGGGGCTGGACATGGTCGGACCACTTAAAGGGGGGACCAAGAAAAAGAAATATCTACTCGTCATGGTAGACAAATTCACTAAGTGGATTGAGGCAAAGCCGGTAACTTCAGCCAAGTCTAAGCCGGTCATTGATTTTATATCCGGCGTCGTACACTGTTACGGTGTCCCCCATAGCATAATAACGGAAACTGGATCCAATTTTACCACCCAGGAAGTCAAAGACTGGTGCGCTAATTTGGGCATTAAGCTCGACTATGCCTCGGTATATCACCCACAGTCTAATGGACAGGTCGAGAGAGCTAATGGACTAATCTTGAGCGGCATCAAGCCCCATTTGGTCCGATCTTTAAAAGAATCCGACTGCCATTGGGTCGAGGAGCTTGACTCCGTACTGTGGGGCCTGCGCACCACTCCTAACCGATCCACGGGCTACACACCATTTTTCATGGTGTATGGGGCAGATGCCATCCTCCCTAGCGACCTTATTCACGA
The DNA here is from genome assembly GCA_039707655.1 of Elymus sibiricus. NCBI lineage: Eukaryota > Viridiplantae > Streptophyta > Magnoliopsida > Poales > Poaceae > Elymus > Elymus sibiricus. The sequence continues at coordinate 512,325,686 of CM077672.1, read as the reverse complement.
CGCCCCTCGGGTGCGTGTGTATGAAGAAAAGGAGGCCGAGCTAGATCGGCAAGATGACCTGGACGCCCTGGAGGGCGAGCGCGACATAGCTCGGGCTCGTTCCGCTTTTTATCAGCAGCAGGATAGATGTTATCAGAGCAGGGAAGTACGGACAAAGGCCTACAACGTCGGTGATCTAGTCCTGCGCCTGCCGGAGAAGCAGAAGCATAAGTTGTCGGCCAAATGGGAGGGGCCCTTCATAATCGATCAAGTACTTGCGGGCAGAGCATATCGTCTCCGCGATCCACAGGGCGATCGCCTCGAACCAAACCCATGGAACGCAGCTCGGCTACGACGCTTCTACGGCTAATTTCGCGACCTTACCTTGTTCGGTTTATCCCTCTCGGATTTATATTTTTTCCCTAGTCAATAGTCTTTCCCGGGTTGTGTTCGGATACGCCGAACTACGTTAAGTTTTTCTTCGGCAAACATCTTCGAATGTACCACACGCTGTCACCTGGGGGCTTCTTTTACGGAGCCAATCATATTTTTGCAACCATTCGTCTTTTACGAGTTTGCAACCTTCCTGCATCGTTTTAAAAGCCACTATATGCATCAATTTGACTTAAGATTTGGCCAAGCTGGGTTGCCTTGCTGCTGTGTTTACCCCTACGTTCCGGATTGTTCGGCTAGGGAGTAAAGGGAGCACCTCTGTGATTGTTACGTCCGGATTTCCCTTGTACGTGCCTCAGACGGGTGAAGCCAAAAGCTAGCGTTCTTAAGAACACAATTGGTAGGCCACTAGGGAAGTGAAAATAATTGGTCACAATAGCCAAGATTTCGGGGTTATTTTCCCGAAGTAACCATCCCCATCTTCTTCGGGTATTCGGTTATATATCCACGATTAACGTGGTAACCCGACGAAAGGAACCCATAGAGGAACTATTTTCGTCGGAAGATGTTTCTTAAGTTAAACAATAATATAACATAACTCCCTGAGCGCGTTTTTGTCTGTTTACACCACGTGGCCGGATTGCCTGGTTCTCCGAAGTGTTTTCCGATATTTTTTCGGATCACATAGTAGGAAACACTCCTCGGCCCCTGGTCGAGGAGGCGGAAGCCGATGGCCGGTTAAGACAACGTTGTCAGCACGGTTTGGAGACTATTTGATGTAAAGTACATAGCTACATAGAATCAAACTGTTAATCTTGATCAAGATCATCTATTATGGTCTCCAGAGCACAATCTGCTTGGGACAGCCGAGCTGCGGGCATAACCTGGTCATATACCAAATGCACGGGCACTTCCAGCCCATCTGGCCCTACCGGCCCAACCCTAGCTAAATGCTCCGGTTCCAGCTTGGTGAAACGGGTCTTGATCATCGCCCAAGCTTCCCGTGCTCCCTCACGGTAGGATGACATCTTCCATAACTCGAAGCGGCGCCGAGCTCCTTTGAAACGATTCACGAGTTCGGCCATCCCTTCCGGAGCCACTTCGTCAGGCCACAGTGTTTTGAACATCCTTTTCATGGCTTTCCGGGCCCACTCATGTATAGTGGAGAGCTCCTTCACCAGGTCCCATCCGAAAGAGCTGGCCTCCTCCTCAGGGCGTCCGGTCAGAAGAACTGCAATAAGATGAGCGAGTTGTTCTCCTTACCATCTCAAACATGCAGTCAATAACCTGACAAGCTGGAACGCACTTACCGAACATGCCAGCTTTCACTTTCTGGCTCTCTTCCTGTGATAGGGCCAGCTGAGCTTTCAAGTTCTTGATTTCTTGAGCCTGTTGTTGATTTTCCGCCTTGAGCTTATCCCTCTCCTCATGACTTCGGGAAAGAACTCGGTAGCCGGCTTCTTGTCGGGACTCCGCATACCTTTGAGCTTCCCTTGCAGTATCCAGACCCTTCTGCAGCTGCTTTATCGACTCCGCTGCTATGGAGTTATCTTTCATTAGCCGAGGAGTTCCATCAACCTTTTTTTCTTTTTTCACAACAAATTTAAGTTCGGCACTGACCATGTGCCTCTCTGGTGAATTTCTTCACCCCCTCTAGCTCGGCTTTCACAGACTCCAACTCTGTTCGCGCCAGCTTGAGGTCCTCGGACAGCTGTTTGTTCTGCTCCCGAACAATCTGCACAGCAGGATGGCATCATGAACGTCAGACCCTTAACTCGGCCGTCCCGCCAAATTAAGGCTCGGGGGCTACTGGGTTAGATGCTAGTTGCCAAAACCAATACTATACCTGCACATTTGTAGACATGAGCTTCACCGCCCCTTCAAATCCCGTTCGGGCAACGCCGAGATAAGCGTCTACCGAACTAAGAGCATTAAACTCCTGATCGGACAACGCGGAGTGCCGATGTGACGCTTTACGCCGCCGATGATTCATCACACTTTCAACTTCGGAGTTAGTGACCGAGACGCCTCCTGAGTCCTCGGGATGTTGGTCCTCGGTAGGGACCCCCGGAGTAACTCCGGTTACGGCTGGCGACCTCGGATTCGAGTCACCCATCGGCGCCTCTTCAACATCCTCAGCTGAGGGCGGTTCCATATATCGTCTACAGGACACCGTGGAGAAAATTATTGGCATACTCAGTGGATGTCGAAGATAGAGGCTATGACGGCACGGCGGATGCGTAACCTCTTCGGGCGGGGCGCCGATGATGTAGCTCCTATTGGGGCCGCACGTCTGGTCACCCCATGACTACTCGTCGTTGGGCGCGCTGGTGTCGCTCTTACGGCTTTCCGGCGCGTCGTACGGCGGCCCTTGGGAGTAGGTGTCAGTGTATTCGGAGCAGACGCGGCTGAATGTTTCTTTCGACAAGAAGCCCGTTGGCCACTTACAGCGGAGGAGGGAAGCGCCCCGAGATGATCGGCCAAAAGGGCCTCCTTAGAACCATCAAGGCTCTCCTGGTAGAAGACCCCCTCCTCGAAATCAATTGATGTTTCGGGGTCATCATGGAACCCAGGATCATCGTCACGAGAGTGATCCTCCGGTTGAGGAGCAGGGCAGTTCACTGTCTCGATCCAGCGCCTCCAGTTCTGTTCATACAGGATAGAAATCTGGTTAAGAAAAAATTGGGGTGCCTTCCGAACTATAAAACGTGGTCGGACTCACCATTTCAATGGGTTTGTAGCTCGAGAAGCCTTCCTTGGGCTTTAATCGAGCAAATTCTTGCTCTTCTCCCTTGAAGAGATCGGCCAGTATGGCTGCCATCGCCGCCTGATCGGTAGGTCCCATCCGTGTGTACCGGGTCGCATCATCTTCCACGTCATAGCACCAAAGCGGGTGTATTCTCTGTTGAAGAGGTTGGACGCACCGAGCAATGGCTGCGGCCATTACGTCAATGACGGTTAGCCCGTTGTGGGCTAGCCATCTCACTTGAGCGGCCAGCCGAGTTACTTCGGCGCTTTCCTCTTGGGAAGAACCCTTCCGGCGCCAGTTGTACCGCTTCTTCGGAGAGACCAACGAGAATTCGGGCAGCCCTCTCCGAACTGGATCGAATAGGGGGACGTCTTTGATATAAAACCATTCCGAAGTCCACTCTTCGGCATCTTTCTTCGAAGTCCCCACGGGGTATCGGGTTCCGGCGATGCGCCATACTTCGGCCCCGCCAACCTCGTAAATTATCCCTCGGGTACGGGGGACAAGGCAGAAGAACTTCCTCCACAACTCGAAGTGGGCCTCGCAGCCCAGGAACATCTCGCAAAGAGCGACGAAGCCCGATATGTGAAGAATCGACCCTGGGGTAAGGTGGTGGAGTTGGATCCCGTAAAACTCTAGTAGACCCCTCAAGAAAGGATGAATGGGGAAACCCAGGCCTCGCAAGAGGAAGGGCACGAAGCACACCCTTTCCTCCCCATGAGGGGAAGGCAGGTTCTCTGCGAGGGCCTCCCCGTCTGCGGAAGTTAATCCGGGGCGGGTGGATGCGATATCCGAAGCAGGGAGATATCCCTGCGTCTCGAGCCTGCGTAAACACATGAGGGACGCGGTGCAGCTCGCCCAATCACCTTGACGGGTGCCGTGAGGGCGTGAGGAAGAGCCTGGGATGCTCGCCATTGTTTGCTGGTCGCAACCTTGCAAGGACATGAGGAAGAATGGCAAGAGGCGGGGTGCGTTAGCCTCCGCGCCCTTGGCCTATTAAAAGGGCGTTGACTCCCCCCAAGAGAGGGGCATTTTTGTAAAAACCCATTCGGCTACTCGCATTCCGTGGATGCGTAGAAATCGAGGGTCATCATTTAATTCTAGGCGAAGAAAAACGGCATGACGGGCTCCGTGGGGCCTCGCCAATTGGAAGATACTTCGGCGACCGAGCTATTGGTGGCCGAACTAGTGCTAAATCAGACACAGGTAATGGAGGGAACTCGCCACCCAAGCCGAAGACCCTTCGAGCATGGAGCTGCCGGAGACTTTCAACCTCGGCATTGGAGGCTAGTTCGGGGGCTACTGAGGGTGTCCCGGACTAGGGGGTACTTGGGCTGCTGGCCTATCTCTCATAGGCCGGGCTGGTGGGCCGCTCTCTAGTCGTCGACGGAAGGCCGGATTGTGGGCGACCCCGTATATCGGAAGGAAACCACCGAAGACTTGGCGTCTCCTCCAAGTAATTATTAGCGTAGCCAACATGTTTATCCTCTGATGGTAACCGACCGTATGTAACCCTAGGTCCCTCTGGTGTCTATATAAACCGGAGGGTTTAGTGTGTAGAGGATCATATTCATTACGTAGGGTTTAGCCCAGTCGATCTCAAAGTAGATCAACTCTATAACCTTCATACAATCACATCAATACAATCTAGCAGGACGTAGGGTATTACCTCTTCGAGAGGGCCCGAACCTGGGTAAATCATCGTCTCTACGTTCTCTGTTACCCATTGATTCCTAGACCCACAGTTCGGATCCCCTACCCGAGATCTGCCGGTTTTGGTACCGACAACAGTGGGGCACAAGCACGTTGTACCTCCACCGAGGCATACAGTCGTGAGGTTGAGGTGGTTGCCGAGAGCGGCAAATATGCAAGCAGCATGTCTGGATTTGTCCCATTTTTGTTCTCCTCAGTGACCTTTTCCATGTGAGCACAGGAAATCTAGACCTGCTCATTCTCAATTGCGTTGTGCCCCCAACACGCCCTCACTTTCTTTCCTTTTTCGACCAGAAGACCTGTCAGGCCAGCATCTTTTCCAAAAGAATTTGATGCAAAGAGATGCTAATCCTACTGTTAAACTCACTTCTAATTACCCGGCCACTGTAATCTTCCTAGCTGTTTTTGGTGCGTGCTGGTGTTTAGCCACCCCCTTAGATTTTGTTCACGCTCCACCACTGGCCCCCACCCCCACTTGATTTCCCTTTTGGAACAAGAGATCGGTTCGTTAGCCCGTCTCTGCTACTCCCCCACCCCATTTTTTGGTCGACAAGCCGACGGAGCTAGCTACATGGGGAGCTTTAGACTAGAAGAATATCCACATGCTGGATGCAGCGACGTGGGGAGCAATCCAAACTTGATAAAAAAAAGGATGCAGCGACGTGGGTAGCTGGGCCATTAGAACAAGGCCGGTTCTAAAAGAAGTTATACCTTCGGTAGGCGGGATGTGGCAAGGCAGGTGGCAGGCGGCGGGATCTGCCCACACGACAGCAGCGAGCAAGGTTGCGGAGGACCTCCCACGCCAGCGCCAGGTCAGAGAAGACGGCACGCATCGGCTTCCTCCCTCACCAAGGGCGACCGCGTCAACGTTGCACCTCCTCCCCTACCCAGCGAAAGGGATCCGGCCTGAACTGTGACCACCGGTGAGGAGAGAGAGAGAGTGTGGACACCGCCGTCTTGTTTAGATCTGGAGAGGGCGAAAGAGTTAGAAGAGAGCAACTGTAGCAAACAAGTCCCGAAGCTCCAACCTACATATATGGTGGAGTAATTTTCTTTTTCTCTCCATAGCAATCGTTTTAAATTCAATACGTGCGGAGAAATCTTTTCATTTATCGTACCAGTAAAAAAACTCGATCAACGATTCACCACCGCGTTCAGGTCGCACTTTATATGGCCCACATGTGGTCCCAGCCCTCCATTAAGTGCACAACTAGACGGGTCAAATTATCCCGTGAGCTGCCCCTTCGTGTACAAATGCGCTCCACCGTGTACCCGCGCGTGTGTGTGAGGGAACGAGTGCGTGCGTGCACCTTTTCTCTTCGTGTGTGTGTGTGTCTCAAGAGAGAATGAGCCACTGACCGGACAGAGATGTTGTGTACAAGAAGTCGTGACTATGTGTGTGTCTGTTGGAGATAGAGGGCGGACATATGTGGCTATGTACCAATGCATTACATAAATACTATCAAAGAGGCCTGGATATATATATCATATATACACAGGGACACCTTTTCCCGTGCAAAAAAAAAGAGGGACGACCTGCAGAATGAAACGGGAGGGATGTGTTTGGATAGTGGGAAAAGTGCACCCTACCAAAATTTTGGTCATGATCCAAAGATTGATCTTTGTTTGTATTGTTGCCAATTTTTTTGCATGCGAATGGACTATAGCCAACTCTAGTTCATTTTTCTCGCCAATGTTGGCCAAATCATTGGCAACTAAATTTTTGACTAGCCTATGCTTTGGTGGGGCAACCTTGGGCCAAACACACCCGAGGGGTCGTCTGCGAGAGATATCGATAGATATGTAGATAGAGAATGAGTGTACGAGTGGGGGTGAATGTGTGTGTGTGTGTGTGTGTGTGTGTGTGTGTGTGTGTGTGTGTGCGTGAGCGCGTTTGATATATAGTTGAGGGACCTACTTAGACGGTGAGAGGGACAGGGTTTGTCTGGGAGGGAGACCTCACAAAAGAGTCAGAGCGATCAATGTCTGTGTATGGGGTCAATCAATGTGTGTGTATGGGGGGGGGGTCAAATTATAAATGTGTGTATAGAGGGAAATCGGTCGACGTCTATGTATAAGACAAAAGAGGTCCGGAGAGAGAGAGAGGCCGATGAAGAGTGTGTGAGTGTAAAAGATTCATGTAATTTAATATAAAGTGGATCCAAAATTTTCAATAACGGATCATGGTATTTTGTAGTCCATACATGAATATAATGGAGATCGACATGGTCTGGTTTTGGACGTACCTATATATACATCGATCAAGCTTGAACTCATTTGAACTTTAGATATTGATGGTATCGATTCACCACATTGCATCCATGAAATCGGTAGTTTGAATTTGAGGTAACGCGTGCCTCTGTGTGGTAGACAACTAAATGGGGGTACATCATACATTTTGTTTGATAAACACATTATACATGTGAAACATGCACGGTTTACATTCTAAATAGGTAGCTAGAGCTTGAACTGTATTTGAATTCAATATAAAGTGGCATCAAATATTTGGATTCGTGATCATAGCCTTTTGTAAATTTTGGTGTGAAGGGCCATCAATCTTTGTTGTGCTTTTGTACATACTATATACAGTACAATAACATATATAGATTTGTATTCAAATCCTATACACCCTAGATATTCCTATATACGTATATTCTTAAAAAGTTCATCCTCACTACATACAAACTATTCTCTCAAGATACAACCTTCCGCCACTAGTAGAAAACAGGGCTTTCGTTCTAGCCGGAAAGGATCAATAGTCCCGGACGCGTTACGAAACGGGACTAATGTGAGCATTAGTCCTGGTTCGAGCGCCTAGGACGCCGGACGGGGCTCGGCTAGCTTTAGTGCCGGGTCAAACGCAACCTTTAGTCCCGGTTGGAGATACCAACCGGGACTAAAGGGGCTGCGGCAGGATGCGGCCGGTGCGAACCCCTTTAGTCCCGGTTGGTGTCTCCAACCGGGACTAAAGGCCTTTAGTCCCGGTTGGAGACACCAACCCGGACTAAAGGGGTTGAGGCTTTAGTCCCGGTTGGTGTCTCCAACCGGGACTAAAGGGGTTTTGAAAGTTTCTTTTCTGTTTTTCCATTTGATTTCTGTTTTAAATTGCTTATATCTTTTAGGATATTTGATATTTTTGAGTGATTCTTTTTGCATTAGATTCAAAAAAAAATCTAGTTTCTGTTTGTGCCATTAGTTTTCAAATTTGAATGGTTTAAATTTGAATTTGTTCAAATTTGCTTCAAACCCTAGATTGTGAATAACTTGAGTTTCAAAATAGTTTTTAATTTAATTCTTTTTGCTCCTAGTCACAAGTTAGATTGTTGTCACAGTAAGATTTATTTGGTTATTTTTAGAATAATTTCAATTAGGATTTTAATTAAAACAGTACTGTTTTGCTTACATAGTTGTTTTAGTCATTTAATTGTTGTTTTTAATTATTTTTAGTTAGTTCTTTCTGTAGATTTTAACATGTTGTAGTATGCTTCTGTTAGACAACAGTAGATAAAATTTTATAATTAATTAATATTAATTTTGCTACTGTTTTGTATTAATAGTTGTTTAGCTTTTAATTATAGTTGATAGAATTAGTTTTGCTATATTAAAAAGTAATTCTTTTTGCCACTTTAATATAATTAACTTTAGTTTCTGTTGTTTGACAATAATTTAGTTTTTGTAATTAGTTAATATTGCTTTATTGCTATGTTAGTTGTTTTTAATTTCTTATGATTATAACTAGATTGTTATAATAGTTTTTAATTAGTTCTTTTTGCTAGTTATTAATTTAGTGAAATACTTTCTGTTTATTTATGAGTTTAGTATTTTCCTTGCTGTTATGTTTCAATTAGGACAAAAACTATTTTCTTTTTTGTGTGTAGTTTCCTTAGGAGTTTTTCTTTGGATTTCCTTGAAGTTTTCTTTTGCTTTCTATTTGGTTTTTCTTATTGTTTTCTTTATTGCTTTTTATTTTTTGGTTGTTAACATGATTGTTAGAATTGCTAGCTAGAGTAAATGCTTATGTGAATGCAATGTTTGATTAATATAGATTTCATCGGAGAGTGACGAATAGTTCTATCAAGTTATTTCTGAGAGCGATATTATCTTCATTAACTATACCAGGCAAGTTCACTTTGACCATACTTTTCATAACTTTGTTTTTATTGCATTTAGTGACACCTTTTCAACTTTCCTCCAGTAGTATATTGAATCTTGTAGTCGAGTAGAAGCATGAGGTAGGAACCCACACCCATGTTACTAAGCCCGGGAACGTGACTCTGGCTTGGTTAACCTTAGTTGTGACTCTGGCTGGGACAGTGCTAGCAGATGTAGTCGACGGTAGGATTGGATGGACACCAACCCGGACTAAAGGGGTTCTGAAATTTTCAAACTCTAACCCCCCCCCCCCCCCCCCCCCCCCCCCGCGTATCGCCATTTCAGTTTTGAAAAAAACAAAAGAAAATGATAAAAACTTCAAAAATTAAAATCCTTCGAGATGTAGTTATGTTACTACATCTACTAGTTAGGAAAATTAAAAAACATAAATTTCGACATGTTTTGCAAAACAGTGTTATGAAAAAGTAAAACGGCTATAACTTTTACATACGATGTCGAAAAAAAACGTATAATATATCAAAATGTTCAGTACGAGAAGCCGGTTCCGATTTCAATGGCCTTAGGCCGAAAGGAAAAAAAGCTATCCTCAAATTTAAGTTTTTTCGAATTTTTGGTCAAACTCTGGTCAAACTGTGGTCAAACTACTTATTCAATAAATATTAGTGTTACTAAATAATTATTGTTTTTTAAAATAATAGTTTCAAACTCAAACGGTGAAACGTGTGACACCATGCTCAAGTTCAACTCCTAAAATCAAATAACAGCAGTTGCTGCAACTGGACAGACATTGTATATAGTGATTCATGGATTCACCATTTTATACCTGAGCTAGTACCAGATCAACAAATTATAACCATTTTATCAATGAATCCAGATCAGGCACTTGTGCTTAGCCAAACATAGAAAGCTCATTAGTTCTCATCCTAATCACATCACCAAGAAGCAATTGATTCCAGCATATGAGAAATAATTTTAAAAATTAATTTTATTTAAAAAAAATGATGTCATATTTGGATTCCTCGCATTTTTTTGATAATAATGCATATATTATTTGTCGAATTTCTATTTACAGATTTAAAGATATTAATTATGCCATATTAAATGAATAAATGGCAAAAAATGAATAAAATAATATTATTACTTATTTTATTTTTATTGAAATTCAATATTATTATTACTTATTTTATTTTAATAATTGTTTGGAATTCAAAAAATTAAATCATGTGACATCAAGACCTAAGGGTTAATAGGATTGATAGCTTACTATTGTCAGGAAAACAACAAGTGCAGACTTGAAAACTAGGGAAAATAGAACTAGGAAGTTAAGCGTGCTGGGGCTGGAGTAGTGAGAGGATGGGTGACCGGCCGGGAAGTTAGACGATTTGGAATGAGTGCTCCACGCTGGAGCAGTGAGGAGGGGTGATTAGAGATTAAATTGTCAAATAATTCAAAGATTTGAAAATCGGAAAAAACTTAAAAAAATCAAACAAAATTCAAAAAAAAATTAAAAAAAAAATTCAAAAAAAAAATGTTACCAACCGGGACTAAAGGCTCACCTTTAGTCCCGGTTGGTAACACCAACCGGGACTAAAGGTCCTCCAGCCCCGCTCCAGACAACGGCCACGTGGAGGGCCTTTAGTCCCGGTTCGCAACACAACCGGGACTAAAGGGGTGGGCCTTTAGTCCCGATTGCGCAGTCCCGGTTGGGCAACCGGGACTAAAGGCCCTCCCGAACCGGGACTGATGGCCCATTTTCTACTAGTGCGCCTCACCAAGTGTGTCATGTCATCATCCAAACACAGTTTTCACGCATGGCTAGGAGCAGTAGTGTACGCCATTGAAGCGGCGCACCGGCCTAGATCAGTAGAGGACTGAGCTTCAGTGGCTTAAGGCGCCTGCCTTTGTGTGCATGACATGTGGGCCCAATAGGTTGCTGGCCCACATGTCACACATCCAAAGGTAGGTGCAGTTACAGTTACGGCACCGAAGCTGCATCCAGCAGTAGAGCGCCACCCGCTTCACGCCCGCTGCGAACGCCTTCTCTCCGCATTTAAACAGCATCCTCTTCATGCCTACCTCCATTAAACCAGCGCGTGTACCGAGGAACCTACTCCGGCGCCCCGAGCGCCACACGCCCGTCCATGTGCCACCCTTCAATAAACATCTCTCACGAATGCGGTGTCCTGTTTGGGGGTCAGGGTTGGAGATGCGCGCGGGCGGACGGGGGAGTTTTCCAACGTCGATTTGCTCAGCTGCGATCCCACATATAAGTGCAAAGGCAGGACGACGCGTGTTCCATTCGGTGAGCTGCGTGCCGGACCGACAGTGTGGGGGTGCGACGCTAACGCGACAGGCGTGATGTGAACGTAGTACTTCCTTTTCCTTTTCATCTGTGAAGTGTAACAATTGGTTTTGCTCCATTGCGCGATTCGTTTGCAAAAAAAATAAGATTTAAAAGGCGAGGGCGGGTTTTTCCTGTGGGGTAGGCGGGGCTGTTTCGTCTAGTTGGTTTGACACAGAGAGCGAGAGAAAGTATGTAGTACTTAACATGTGTGAATGTGTAGTGGCCAACTTTAGATCATTCGGAGCACGTGATAAGATACAGAATGTGTAGTGGCCACATTTATATCATTCGGAGCATGTGATTAGATGTAACACGCGTGGATGTGTAGTGGACATACTTTTGGACGGCCTATAGAGTGTGTGTGCACGTGTATGTGTGTGAGAGAGGCGTACAGAGAGAGGGCTGTGCGATGGAGAGACCTGGAGAGAGAGAAATGAGGCGTACTATGTTGCACGTTACCACTGCATATGTGCCACACAACAGCATGGTAGTGGGCCCATCTGCTCTAACTAGGTCCTGTGGGTCCTACATAGTACAATTGTATGTGGGGTGGGGGGGGGGGGGGGGGGGGGGGGGGTTTACGTTGCCGGCTTGCCGTGATAGCCAGCATCCCGTGAGGAATAGTGCACAAAACCAACAAGCAATATGGACCGTTGATGGAGGACTCGGTGGTCCAAAATAGTTAGCGAATGTACTAGTACTATTGTTTTCGAGAACCATCCGTATAGCACATTTTTAACAGAAAAAAATTCATAAGCTTTGCTGCTACCGTCCAATGCTGACTGGTGGTGTTCTTGAAGAGGACGAAGGACAAGCGTATTCAATGAAGAGTGATGGTTGCTTCGGCCGTCCAAGTTACTGCTGGAAAGCTGAGGCTTTGTGATTTGACTGCTCACTAAACCGGAGGAGTGCGAAACACGGCAGCCTAGTGAAATATTAATAGCACGTACATGTTAGTGATATGGCAAGAGGAAGCGCGTTGAGCGACGGGCGTGCCTTGAGTGGTCCAGTTTCTTGTTTTGGACTTGTAAAGTGTAACACTTGTTTTGCACCTTCATACGAAAGATCGACACAAATCCCGGTAAAATAACGCGTTGCGCTTTCTACTAATCCTGTCAACCGTCCTCCTACAGTAAATCATTCCCTTTCTGGTTTATAGGGCTTATCTCAGAAAAAAAATCCATTTTGTAAGTCTCAGTTTTATGGTTACATATGAGCAAGTCTAATAAGGCCTACTCAGCAGGCTATGGCATGTGCCACGTCACAAAAATCCTAGCTGGACGAAAGAGAAAGGAGGAGAGAGAGAGCGCAGCAGGCGCTAGAATTATCAACCGGCTGTAGCACACCTCGCGAGGAGAAGGAGCTCGCATGCAGCCCATGCCAGCGCTTGAGCCGGCGCTTTCTTCTTCCCTCCCAATCAGGCTTGTTTCTTTCTCTTCCTCACATGTAAACATTAAATACTACAGCCAGTCTAATAGCTATTCTATAGCTAGCCTATTACAAAGGCTTTAGATGACATGGAATTAATCTATAACCAGCAGAAAGCATGGTTAATAGTATAACCAACTGCTGGCTATATAAAGCTACCATGTCATCTAAAGCCAATATGTATAGTTACTCATACAATAAGGTTGACTGTAAGGTTGACTATTAGACTACTACTTTTTTCTCTCTTCTCTCTTTCTCTTTCATTGCATTTATTACTTTTGCCTAGGAACACGCATATAGCTAGGCTCTTGCATGAGAGCCCACTTGCATCATTTTTCATGTCTTTCTCCTTCACATAGGCAAAAGTGACATGTAGGCGGGCTATAAGCCCACTATTGTACTTGCTCTTATACCAATCTACTTTCACAAAGGCTTTAGATGACATGGAATTGATCTATAGCCAGAAGAAGGCTGCCCTATTACCATTCATATGTTGATTTCAAGGTGCATTAAATCATTACGTGCAAGGATGAGGAAACTCACCAATGCATGTAAAAGTTGTTGGTCATTGTATTGGTCACGCATACATGCATTAGAATTAATAAATTGGTAAACACTCAACATCTAGTAGATTTTTGAATTGCAAACCCTATAAACCGCAAGGGCGGGAATATTGTTTTCTGGAACCATCCCCAAACCTGAATAAGCAGAGGTAGTAGCGGATTCACCGAAGAGTGAAATGATGGTTGTTTTGTCCGTCCAACTTACTACTATGGGAAAGGTGGGGCTTTGTGATTTGACGGCTCATTAGTCATTATTACTACTGTGGCACTACGACCGGGGTGAGTCTCCCCTGCAGTTCTGCACTCTAATTTTGGTACATGACACATGGACCCGGATGCTGGATGACCCACATGTTGGCGGAAGGAAGTAGAATTCTTTCCGACGACCGAGGAGGAGAAAGGAACCGCATGGTAGAGTGTCGGCCCCTTCAGTTAAGATCTAGTATTCGGCTTCCCTTCCCTGCAAACCCACACACCCCACCGCTGCCATGGATGCGCCGCCCCGTGCTCGTCGTCGTTGTGACTGGGAGACCATTGACGAGGAATGTCTGGAAGAGATTGTAAATCGCACGGACTTCCTCACCGTTGCAAGACTCGGCGGTTCCTACACCAACTATTTCAGGATGCTTGTGCGTAAACATGCCAGTGACAAGGTGATGCTTGTTGGTCTTCCATGCATCCTTGAGGAACATGTTTTGTGGTGGGCCAGTCAAGCGCAGCGTGGACAAAGATGCACGATTTTGCCTATAGAGTGTGCTACTTTGGAAGGCATGGGCCAGAACTTGCTAGGCACTCGGATTTTGTCCAATGATCAGGTCAGTGATATGGAGTTGCATCATCTACATACTTTATTTTCTTTTTTTTTGACGTCTACATACTTGCTTTCGGGCGTCGCTATATGTCAGTCGGCTGAAAAAAAAATTGGGTTAGTCGATTTTTTGAGCCATCCGATGCGAAATCAACGGCTAGAAACCCTTGTTAAACCTCCCTCCTCCCTCCTGTTCTTCCTTTGACCGCTGCGCCGCCGCCGGCCTAGCCGCCTGTTTCCGCCGCCCGCGACCGCCTCGCCTCACCGCCCTCTGCTAAACTGCCCCCACCAACAGTCCTGCCGCCGCCCCCGGCCATCCCCTCTAAGCCCGGCGATCACCCAAAATCTTCGGCGAAGCAGCACCCCACCCGCCACCGTAAGATAGATAGTGGATGTGTTCTTCCCCGGCCCCATTGGCCTCGCCGTCTCCTTCTTCATCTCCGACGCTTTCTTCTTCATTCGCGAATTCGACTGACCCAAATTCGAATTTCAGTAGATTGACATTTAACTATTGTGCTTTTTTAATGTACTTACTGTAGGAGATATGCCCTAGAGGCAATAATAAATGTTATTGATTATCTCCCTGTTCATAATTAGGTTTATGTTCCATGCTATAACTGCTATGGTTCTCGAGTCTACAATAACCACGAGGCTCGGAGGAAGACTCATATGCACGTGTGGGATAATAAACGGTAAAATGTATTCCTAGTCCCTCTATGACTGGCTCAAGTATTGCATGATGATCCTATTTTCCTGATCATGGGCATGGCTATGCCGGCAATTTTGAGGGCACAATTGTTGGTAGAACACTTGTGTTGAATCGACCCGATTGATGTTATGCTATGAGATACATTCGTCATAAGTTTATGGTTAATAACACAGAGAAGTTAATGTTTGCATAATTCCTTAGACCATGAGAGTGTCGAGTTTCTTCATGCTTGCTTCATGAACTTTGGGGTTTGTTAAACGTCATCCGTAAAAGGGTGGCTATTACGGCGGCTTACGGGTTCATGGAAAAGTATGTCAAGGGACTTGATAGCTCAAGATTGGGATTTGCTCCTCCGACGATGGAGAGATATCTCTGGGCCCTCTCGGTGTTACGGTATCCATCATCGTCTGGCCAGACACAGGGTGATTTGATCACAGGGATGCCGGAACACGGGAACGAGAAAAGAGAACAATACCGGCAACGAGGTAACTGGCATTGTGGACAAGTGTTGATCCACGAGGATGCCGATGTTTCTCACCTCGGGTAATTGTAACATATCGCGAAGCAACAGGAATAGCTCACGGCAACTGGAGGTTCACTCGAATATTTATTCGTGTGGGTATAGGGATCGATATGGGTGTCCACGGCTCCGATGTTGATCATTGATCGGAAGGGGTTCCGGGTCATGTCTATGCTTCACCGAACCTATAGGGTCACACGCTTAAGGGTCATCTATCTGCTGAATACTAGACAGGGAGTCTGAGAGAAAATCACCGAAAAAGTTTCCGACGCCGGAAAAGTTTTGGACAGCGGAAAAGTTCCGCAGAGAGGTCACCGGATGAGTTCCGGTGAAACTGAAAAGTTGTTTCAGAGGATACCATAAAGTCAAATTGGTTTTGGCACATGCCTGATAATTCTTGGAGGGTGCCAGAATCATTCTGGAAACTTTCTGGAATTTTCCGGGATGAAAACCGGAAATGTTCCGGAGCTGCCGAAACCGCTTCAGATGCTTTTCGCAGATGAAATCACTAAACCGGAATTGTTCCGGCTCGCGTTGAAAATTATTTTGGTGGGTACTAGAATTGTTCTAAGCCCACATGAATATTTTCAGTTCGATCAGACGCTGAAAAATGGCGTCGTGAATAGTGAAAGTGCTTTTTGGGATATTTTTGGAAAGCCACCTTTTGGGGCTTTGCTCCAAAAGATCTTGGGGATGACATGGATGGATAGGGGCCAATTTTGGGGCCCCACATGAGGGTGTGGCCGGCCACATGGTGGACTCCTTCATGGAGTCCCCCTTGTTCCTTGGTTTCACCTTTTAGGTCCTTGGGAAGGACTCCTTTCCATGTGGGTTTTGGGTTTTCTTGTAAAACCACCCTACCCCTTGGGTTTCCTATAAATAGGAGGTGTGTGGGCTGCCATAAGACACATCCTTACTCTCATACACAAGCCATGCATGATCTGGCATTCTCTCTCCCTCCCAGCGAAATAGTTTCGTAGAGCCGAAAGGCTGTCTGGGTTTCGGCAGGAACTAGTTCTGGACGGCGAAGCCCTGTCGGATAGATGACACCGTATGTGTGCAACTCTGTAGAGAGATCGTAGTTTCGGTCTTAGTTCGAGAGTGCCTCCCGAAGGGCTGTCCGTGTGACCGTCCGAGTTTTGGAGGTCCTCCCGAAGGGCTGTCCGAGTGACAGTCCGAGTTTCGGAGGTCCTCCCGAAGGGCTGTCCGCGACACCGTCCGGGGGACTGTGTGACCGCCTCCCGGAGGGCTGTCCGCGGGGCAGATGAGGGTATACATCCTCGCGGTTGGGAGGTTGTAAAATCCTAGCTGCGGGGATCTGCACCGCCGATCGTCATCGACTCTACTTCCGCTGCGCTACGAGTCGGTAACGATAATGATCAAACCTTGTATGCAGTCTCCATAGTGGTCCTGGGCTGGTGCGTAGGTCGGAAAATTTTTGTTTTCTGCTGCGTAACCCAACAGTGGTATCAGAGCCGTGCTATGCGTAGATGCAGGTTGCGATCTAGAATACATAGAGATGTATGGGTGTTGCACAATATAATTAGGTAGTAGATGAGATCTATTGCTGAAAATTATTTGTGCGGGTAGCAGATGAAGTCTGTTACCCGATGTTCTTGTTGCTTCTCTCAAATTTGCATATTTCTGATATTGATAACAGTATGGTGGAGTTTCAATGTTCTGGCAATCCGCGATCCTGATTGATCAACGAAGTGCTAACAGTTCATTGAATTCCACCGTAGTTAAAAAGAAAGATGAAATTTTGCAGACGAAAGGGCAATGCAGATGTGATCTGCACGGGGGTCACGCGTATGACGAAGTTTAGTATGGGGCTCGAGATTTTATTATCTCGTGTTTCATACACCCTGGAATGTTAATCTAGCGACTTGGATTATCATGCTTGATGATGGACGTTGGTAGCTTCGGTTTGTTTCGAAACCTTAGAAGCCACGTAAAATAAAATTTTGCATGGACCGATTAGAGGCGTCTAACTTGGTTTTGCAGGATGGTTTGCATGTGCATATGATGTGGTATAGCAGTGCTCATTATAATTTGATTATGTATGAGATGACTATATAATGTAAATTGATTAACATGACCTGCGTGTCATGATTCGGCATGATGGCTGGAGCCATATGATTGCACTTTAATGACCTGCGTGTCAACCTTATGTAATGCACTTATTTTATTATCTATAGAGATAGCAATATTATCTGGTGCACCGACAAGGTGGTGGCAATCTTCGCGAAGGTGAACACCAACGCGAATGCCGAAGACGAAGAAATGAAAGACTTCTCCGTCAGAAAGGGCTATACCATATCATGCTATTATGAATTGCCTGAGATGTTTATCCCTTATGATGCACCCTTCTTGATTGCGCGGTAGTCGCTTTTATTAGGGTGATCTCTCACAAAAATATCAAGTAGATAGTGTTCTCCCAAGTGTAGCACCGTCACGGCAGCTAACTTTTCGGGGTACGCCATGGATGCATGGGTGCGAACGATTAGGGATGTGTGAGGCGGGTGAGTTGAGACCTCGCAGAGAGATCACTTGGTTGTCTTGACGTTCAGGCATGAGTGTCATGAGCTCGGAACACACGCATCGAAAGATGAACAAGAGTCACATGGAGATGTGATCGGCAAGTTGGCCTACCGATTAAAATTCCCGTCATGAGATGATGATTCTATGGCGATGAATTGAAGTCTGGATCTTGTATCACTCAAAATCAATTATGAGAGATATTGATTTGAGTGGGAGCGCACTGTAGAATTAACTTGTTTAATTCTCAGTGCAATTAATTATGAACCCTGTCTAAGTGTGATTTGCATAATAGTTGTAGAATAATGGCTCGCGTTTCCACCTTCCCTATTAAAATTGAATAGCTGTTAAATATCTGGTTAAATCTTTACAGTTGGTAACGTAATGTGAGGATTGTCCTCTAGAGTGTCGAGAAGGATTTTGTCCTATCGCATACTTTCGGTATTCTCCGGCTAATGCTATGGATCATGTGACTCTCGTCCTTCGATCCAAAAGCAAGAATTCCTTTTCAGTCAAAGTGCAATATGTTTGCTTCCATGAGACCCGAACTTCGAAAGTTTGGATAGTTATGTGATATTCATGGAATCTGAAAATCATTTTCAGAGACAGACAAAGGCTAAAAGATATGAGATATCCAAAGCAATGTTTGTTTGCAAACTGTTAGTAAAAGAGTTTACTATGCATTAGACTGATAAGAGAGGGATCCAGGAGAACGCCTATCATATGATGAAAGGTGAATAAAACAACAACTTAAAGAGAAAGGAAGTGTCCGAAGGGTGTTAGTAAGACTTTCACGCCTAGGAAGTCCGAGGCTAACGCCACTCTTAAGTTGGGTGCTTCTTCTGAGAGTAGGAGAAATACTAAAAGTTAAACTGTTAGAAGTATAATGGCAGAAAGAAAGAAGACTGGAATATCCAGCTCATGTATGAACGTCATACAAGTTTTTGATGTATAGAAGGCTGGTCAAAGATATAGTTCTTGGGAATTATGGTTAAACATGTTAATCACTAATTCTTGGGTATTGTGAGTTAATCACAAAGATACCCGCTCGATTGCATTCTGTTGCAACTCGATGTAAGAACTACTAAGGCCTGAAAGACTAGCCAGGAATGAGGTTTAGATACACACAGGGAACATAGTAAATGTTACTATACCTTCCAACGGTGTATTCCCTATGTATTTACTTTCATAATTCATTTTAGAGTTTCACACTCTAGCCCTTTTGCATAAGGTATCTTGCAAGAAGGTTGTTCATAAGAGAACTTTTGATGTTCGGTATTGTGAATAACATAAGGGCCATACTTTCACTATGAATGAGACGTATGTTATGAATATTGATAATAATACATACCTCTGGGTTTACTTTCATAATTCATTTTAGAGTTTCATATACTCTAGCCCTTTGCATAAGGTATCTTGCAAGAAGGTTATTCATAAGAGAAC
The DNA here is from genome assembly GCA_039707655.1 of Elymus sibiricus. Classification (NCBI taxonomy): domain Eukaryota; kingdom Viridiplantae; phylum Streptophyta; class Magnoliopsida; order Poales; family Poaceae; genus Elymus; species Elymus sibiricus. Next base: position 512,306,386 of record CM077672.1, on the reverse strand, counting down.
TTTTAATGTTCGGTGTTATGAATAACATGAAGGGCCATGCTTCCATCCAGGATGGGATGTATGTTGTGAATATTGATGGTAATATGATACATCCATAACACTGACGCTAAATGTCGCAAGACTAAAAGAATACAACATATGTGTGGCACTGCATTTGGTCACATTGGAGAAACCCGCATGAAAATTCCATTATGATGGATTTTGAAGTCATTTGATTTTGAATCATCTGACACTTGCAACTTTCCTCTGAAAGGTGAAGTGACTAAAATACCGTTCACAGGCCATAAGGAACGAGCAAAGAACATATTGGTGATCATACATTATGATGTGTGTAGTCCAATAAATGTTGTTGCAAGTAGTGGATTCATCTATCTTCAGAAATGACTCAAGTAGATATATGGATGTTTACTTGTTGAGACGTAAGTCTGGATCTTTTGAATTCATTCATAAGGTTTTCAAAAATGAAGTAGAAGTTGTTGTAACAAGAAAATTGTGTTTCTACAATTCGATTGCAGAAAGGAATATTTGAGTTACAAGTTTAGCGAATGTCTGATGAGTTGTGAAAGGGGTTTCATAACTTGCACCTCCCGGAACACCACTGCAAGTGGAGAGTCCGTGTAGATGTAATCGAACCATTTATGACATGGTAAGATAAAAGATGACATAAATAGATTTGCCATTATCCCTTTTAAAGAATGATGCTTTAGAGACTGCGGCTTTTACACTGAACAGAGCTCCATCAGGTCTGTTGAAATGACGTCATGGTATGGTACGCCCAACCATGTTATATCTTTTCTTAACATTTGGAATATGGGGCTTGTGTAAAAGGTTACAAACCTATTCCAAATCATACAAGTGCTACTTTGTAAGGTTATCCCAAGTCATTGGGTATTCCCCCACCACTATACCGAGGCAAATGTTTTTTGCCACAAAACGGTATGCTTTTAAAGAGAATAGTTCTTACAAAAGGTGAGTGGGAGGACAGTGCAACTCGACGAGATAACCAGTATCTTTGTCATCAGGTCAAAGGAAAGGAACCTTGGAAGTGATTCCGGAGTTTCCTACTGCGACTGATACGGAAGCCTCTACATGAGATGTATGGACTTCGGTCGAACTTGCAGCTGAACCGCGTAGGAAAAACTCGTGCAAACCTCTCAGGTGCGCATACGAGATATTGTTGTTAGACAACAGTATACCTACGATACACAAGGAAGCGTTGATGGGCCCTGACTCCGGAATTGGCTAAATGCCAATACAATCCGAGATAGTTTCCATATAAGTGATTCGAGATTAAAATCTTGATACACCTTTCGGAAGACTTAGAGTCTAACGAATATTTATGGAACTAAAAACTGATACGGATAAAATGTTTTATCCATAAAGCTCGACTTGTTGCAATAACAAGTTCAAGGAGTTGACTACAATGAGATTGTCTCACCGTAGCGATGCTTAAAGTCGGTTCAGGTTGAACTAGCAATTAATACATATTTCAATCATGAGATATGAAACATGGATGACAAAAAGATTTCCATCTGATGGAAATGAAACCTAGGACTTGTATGTGATACAGTCCAAAGTAATTTGTCGATCCAGAGGATGCTAGTAAGTATGCAAACTTCAGAGTTCCAGCGATGGACAGAAGAGAGCAAAGTGGAGTTGGAATCTTCGTTTTTGATGAAATGGTCAAGGGGGTTTGACTTCATCAAATGGGTATCGAAGATGCTTGTGATTCAAGAAAGTAAGTGGGAGCATAATAATATTTCTAAAAACCTTGTGTACTTAACACATTGTTAATTGGAAATAAATTTCTTGACACGAATTAGGACTTCATTTGAAAATAGTTTTTCAATGAAGTGCTTAGGCTAAATAGCCTCAATATTAGGCATGATGATCTATGGAGATAGATTTACCTAATGGGGCTAAGCAATGAATACATATTGACAAGATGCTAAAACCTTTTAGCATTTAAAACGCCAAGGAGTGATTCTTGCCGAAGTCACATGGAAAGAGTTTTTGCAAGACTCGGTGTCCCAAAACACTGATGAGTAAAATACATGATGGAGATTCCACACACTCTTGTGTTTGGATTAATCATGTATTCCATGGTATGTAAAAACAAACAGATATGTCCAATACTCCAAAGTTGTTGCGAGTATAGATACCATAGTGATCAAAGTACTGATCATGGGACAACAGTGAAAGATGTCATTAAGTGCTAAGAGTAGTACTGATGACATGTTTTCTCGCAAGTAGAGATTATGAAGTGCTCGTTGTAAGTGATTACATCGATACAGTCTTCATCAATGCTCCATGCGATTTTCGATTTAAATTGAGGGTTTTGTGTGATACACAATATGGTGGCACGGTAGTTGGAAATTGTTCCAAACAAGATACTGTGGCGAATTCTATAACAAAGGCTAAGTATGTTGATGCTTAAGAAGTGACAAAGAAGTTGTTGAATCATATAGTTCATTCATGAACTTAGTATGGTTCTAGGATGACTTTGGTCTATGGGACACTATTGCAGATAGTTGCACCATAGCTCAGTCTGAGGAATCAGGTTTCGACCAATGATTCACACATATGCAAGGCCAAGTCCAGACAAAATATGAATTTTGTGAAAGCGTGAAAACGCAAGGATATGCAAAGTTACACACAGAGCTGAAGTCGTCAGATCCGTTGGACATCAGGCTATACCACATGCGAAGCATATTTTACACCAGTATGCCATAGGTGTAAAGTGCATTAGCATTGACTAGATTATTGACTCTAGTTCAAGTGGGAGTCTGTAGGAGATATGCCCTAGAGGCAATAATAAATGTTATTGATTATCTCCCTGTTCATAATTAGGTTTATGTTCCATGCTATAACTGCTATGGTTCTCGAGTCTACAATAACCACGAGGCTCGGAGGAAGACTCATATGCACGTGTGGGATAATAAACGGTAAAATGTATTCCTAGTCAAGCCTCTATGACTGGCTCAAGTATTGCATGATGATCCTGTTTTCCTGATCATGGGCATGGCTATGCCGGCAATTTTGAGGGCACAATTGTTGGTAGAACACTTGTGTTGAATCGACCCGATTGATGTTATGCTATGAGATACATTCGTCATAAGTTTATGGTTAATAACACAGAGAAGTTAATGTTTGCATAATTCCTTAGACCATGAGAGTGTCGAGTTTCTTCATGCTTGCTTCATGAACTTTGGGGTTTGTTAAACATCATCCGTAAATGGGTGGCTATGACGGCGGCTTACGGGTTCATGGAAAAGTATGTCAAGGGACTTGATAGCTCAAGATTGGGATTTGCTCCTCCGACGATGGAGAGATATCTCTGGGCCCTCTCGGTGTTACGGTATCCATCATCGTCTGGCCAGACACAGGGTGATTTGATCACAGGGATGCCGGAACACGGGAACGAGAAAAGAGAACAATACCGGCAACGAGGTAACTGGCATTGTGGAAAAGTGTTGATCCACGAGGATGCCGATGTTTCTCACCTCGGGTAATTGTAACATATCGCGAAGCAACAGGAATAGCTCACGGCAACTGGAGGTTCACTCGAATATTTATTCGTGTGGGTATAGGGATCGATATGGGTGTCCACGGCTCCGATGTTGATCATTGATCGGAAGGGGTTCCGGGTCATGTCTATGCTTCACCGAACCTATAGGGTCACACGCTTAAGGGTCATCTATCTGCTGAATACTAGACAGGGAGTCTGAGAGAAAATCACCGAAAAAGTTTCGGACGCCGGAAAAGTTTCGGACAGCGGAAAAGTTCCGCAGAGAGGTCACCGGATGAGTTCCGGTGAAACTGAAAAGTTGTTTCAGAGGATACCATAAAGTCAAATTGGTTTTGGCACATGCCTGATAATTCTTGGAGGGTGCCAGAATCATTCTGGAAACTTTCTGGAATTTTCCGGGATGAAAACCGGAAATGTTCCGGAGCTGCCGAAACCGCTTCAGATGCTTTTCGCAGATGAAATCACTAAACCGGAATTGTTCCGGCTTGCGTTGAAAATTATTTTGGTGGGTACTAGAATTGTTCTAAGCCCACATGAATATTTTCAGTTCGATCAGACGCTGAAAAATGGCGTCGTGAATAGTGAAAGTGCTTTTTGGGATATTTTTGGAAAGCCACCTTTTGGGGCTTTGCTCCAAAAGATCTTGGGGATGACATGGATGGATAGGGGCCAATTTTGGGGCCCCACATGAGGGTGTGGCCGGCCACATGGTGGACTCCTTCATGGAGTCCCCCTTGTTCCTTGGTTTCACCTTTTAGGTCCTTGGGAAGGACTCCTTTCCATGTGGGTTTTGGGTTTTCTTGTAAAACCACCCTACCCCTTGGGTTTCCTATAAATAGGAGGTGTGTGGGCTGCCATAAGACACATCCTTACTCTCATACACAAGCCATGCATGATCTGGCATTCTCTCTCCCTCCCAGCGAAATAGTTTCGTAGAGCCGAAAGGCTGTCTGGGTTCCGGCAGGAACTAGTTCTGGACGGCGAAGCCCTGTCGGATAGATGACACCGTATGTGTGCAACTCTGTAGAGAGATCGTAGTTTCGGTCTTAGTTCGAGAGTGCCTCCCGAAGGGCTGTCCGTGTGACCGTCCGAGTTTTGGAGGTCCTCCCGAAGGGCTGTCCGAGTGACAGTCCGAGTTTCGGAGGTCCTCCCGAAGGGCTGTCCGCGACACCGTCCGGGGGACTGTGTGACCGCCTCCCGGAGGGCTGTCCGCGGGGCAGATGAGGGTATACATCCTCGCGGTTGGGAGGTTGTAAAATCCTAGCTGCGGGAATCTGCACCGCCGATCGTCATTGACTCTACTTCCGCTGCGCTACGAGTCGGTAACGATAATGATCAAACCTTGTATGCAGTCTCCATAGTGGTCCTGGGCTGGTGCGTAGGTCGGAAAATTTTTGTTTTCTGCTGCGTAACCCAACACTTACTTGTTCAATCATGCATAGTTTTGGGTTGGGGCAAACGGTGATTGGCTTGTTTACATAACGGAGGATACCAAGGTGAAGCTTCACAACATCTACACTGGTGTCGACGTTGTCGTAGCCCCAATGTCCAGCGTTGGGTTCGTCAATGCCAATTTGGAGAACATGAACATGCATTACGCTGGCGCCACCGCAACTTTGAACAAGATAGCACTCGCGGAACCCCCCACAAGGTTGCGCGCGTATGCCGATTTCCGTCTCATCGCGGTGTTCGACATCACCGTAGCCGTGATGCAGCGTCAGGTAGACGGGAATGGCTGGTACGTGTTAGCTGCGGCAAATTTGTACCCATAAAAGTACGAAGACGTCGTGTACCACACAGGCCGAGTCTTCGCGGTAACAAACCACGGGGATTGCTTCGTATGGGTTACGTCATACGGTATGCAAGACAGCAAATGAATTTCAGTCTTCATCGAGATATATTACTGTTCACATTTGCAACCGTATGACAACACATTTGCATCAATTGTTTTGCAGGAGCGAGCCACACCCCTATCAGAATCATACCGCCGGATCTTGGCGTTCGAGCCGGTACTACATGGAACCTTGTAACTGACGTTGAGCGCTTGGGACATAATATCTTATTAGTCCTTGTCCACCGTCGCAATGCCGACACACTTGTTAGCGAATACTATGTCGATCGAACCCTATGGATGCACCAAGGAATTCCTTCATAATCGAACCCTGATAAGTGATAAAGTTGTAATGAATTCAACCTCACCTTGACCACATGTATGTGACATTATGTGTTCAGGTTTGCTGTGTCCGCTATACTTGATGGACGGCAACGCGATAGACCTTTGTGATGCTATCTGGGAGCCAGCAAACAATCTTGGTGATCACTCTATTTTCGTTGGGGACTACAGCTATCCCATAGTCAGAAGGATGCCACCTTCTGTCCACGATGCCCAAGGCTTGCCGTTCAAGAAGCATGGGTGTGTATTCACACTGCATCGCCCGACAGAAAACTGGGATGGCTTTGTGCCTGATTTATTCCGTTTGAGCTTTGATGGGACTTATTCATGGGGTTTAAGACTAAGCAGCTCCAAAAATTATTCCCGCTGCCGACCACTCTGGATCGTGCCATCTATGAGAAACGCCTGGGACTGGAACAATGAGGTCCTCGAGGTCTACCACGTCTTGTAAGAAGAAACTGGCAGGCAAAACTTACATTCTTGTTGGCTTCTTCCTCGTACATGTAAGACGTAATGACCGCTTATGCGCCTACGAACCTTGCGCTTGGCTCTTCGCCTCTAGTACTACTAGTATACTACTACTTGTACTCCTAAACCTTGAGCTTGGCTCTTCGCCTCTTCGGGAAGTCGAACAATGATGGTACTACACTATATGCTTCTGGCAATCTGACACCGAATGAACTGTTGCACGTCCATCGCGTGGGCGAGGGCGAGGGAGAGCGCGTAGTAGTCAAAAGCTTCTCCTCGTCCTGCGAGCCACCGTGCGCATGGGCGAGGGAGAGAGCATAGTCAGCAAGCTTCTCCTCGTCCTGCGAGCCACCGCGCACATGGGCGAGGGAGAGAGCGTAGCAAGCAAGCTTCTCCTCGTTCTGCGAGTTGACGGGACACATCAAAGTAGTACTAGTACTACTAGCTAGTCCATACATACTGCCTCCTTTCTGGTTAATATGGCTCAATTTGAAACGAGATAAATATACTGGCGGTCACTGTATTTGAAGCGAAAGCAAAATACAGTCACTGTACTTCAGAATACGCTCATTACGGTCATTGGACTTCAGAATACGCTCATTACGGTCACTGGACTTCAGAATACGCTCATTCCGGTCACTATTTATGTTTTGTGGTGATTATACAGTCACTAGCTCACCGTAGAGCATCGTATTGCACTCGGTTGACCGGCCAAATTGTCTACGTGGCACTATGTTGACTTGTTAAATAGGTCACGTGGCTTGTGGGTCCCATCTGTCAGTTGGCAGAGGAAAGAAATAAGATAAATAAAACTTTATGCAGGCGCGATAGGAGTCCAACCCTTGCACGCGAACCACCCTGGCTGTGTATATGTGTGCATGCACGTGTAGGTTGAGCACTTGAGCGTGAGCGTGTGTGTTGCGTCGTGTGCAGTGTGCATGCATTGTACATGTGCGTCTTGCATGCATGCATTAGGGCGTCGCATGCGTTTTTGTGTGCATGTGTACGTGTGACTGTTGCATGCATGCATGTAGTCCCTCCCATTCACATGTTCATCTTTGAGCAGAAAAGCGTATTGCAACAGCCTAATTCTCAAGCCGGTCCAGCCTAATCTTTGTGAGGCTTTTAGAAAACTCAATCGTCAGCTTATTCCACAAGGATTTCTCGCAAACCTCCAGATCACTCCCACGTTGGAGGATCAGATTTGCGAAGCTCAGCTCTTAGATGCCATGGTGAAAAAGGTGAAACTCGGCGTTGCAAAGAGCATTCCCAAATATAAGTGCGATCGAGTGGATGACAGGGATACCTTGTTCTTTGAGGACAGGCTAGTTGTGCCAAAAGGGGATCTCAGGAAGGTCATAATGAATGAAGCACACAATTCTCTCTTGTCTATCCATCCAGGCAGCTCCAAGATGTACCATGATCTCAAGTCAACTTACTGGTGGACTCGTATGAAACGTGAGATTGCTCAGTTCGTAAACGAGTGCGATGTGTGCCGCAGAGTGAAGGCGGAACATCAGCGTCCAGCAGGACTTCTTCAGCCTCTACCCATTCCCGAGTAGAAATTCGATCATATTGAGATGGACTTTGTCATCGGCTTTCCCAAGTCCAAGAGAGGGAATGATGCCATCTTTGTGGTCATTGACAAGCTCACTAAAGTCGCTCACTTCCTTCCAGTCAAGGAGTCTATCACTGCAGCCCAGTTGGCAGAGCTGTACACTTCCAGAGTGGTCTCCTTGAACGGTGTTCCTCAGTTGATCTCCTCAGACCGTGGAAGCATCTTCACTTCCAGATTCTGGGATTCCTTCCAGCAGGCCATGGGCACAAAGATTCGCTTCAGCACAGCTTTTCATCCTCAGACTAGCAGCCAAGTCGAGAGAGTCAATCAAATTCTCGAGGATATGCTGAGAGCGTGTGTCATCTCCTTCGGTATGAAGTGGGAAGATTGCCTCCCTTTTGCCGAGTTCTCCTACAACAATAGCTTCCAAGCAAGCTCGGGCAAGGCACCATTTGAGATTCTCTATGGCAGAAAGTGTTGTACTCCTCTCAACTGGTCTGAAACTGGTGAACGTCAACTTCTTGGCAATGATATGATTTCTGAAGCTGAAGAGATGTGTCGTATTATCCGTGAAAATCTGAAAGCAGCACAATCGCGCCAGAAGAGCTACTATGATAGTAAGCACCGTGACTTGGCTTTCGAGATTGGAGACCATGTCTATCTCCGTGTTTCTCCCATGAAAGGCACCCAACGATTCGGTATCAAAGGAAAGCTTGCTCCAAGATACGTGGGCCCTTTCAAGATAGTTGGCAAAAGAGGCGATCTAGCCTACCAACTTGAGCTACCTTCAAACTTCTCAAATGTGCACGATGTGTTTCACGTGTCACAACTTCGCAAGTGCTTCAAGACTCCCGACCGCACCATTGACTTCCAAGACATTGAGCTCCAAGATGATTTGTCTTACCGTGAGCATCCCATTGCCATTCTCGAAGAAACTGAGCGCAAGACCCGCAACAAGTCTATCAAGTTCCTGAAAGTGAAATGGTCTCATCATTCTGACCGAGAAGCCATGTGGGAGCACGAGGACCACCTCCGTTCCGAATATCCGGAGTTCTTTCGTTCCTAGATCTTGGGACGAGATCCTCTTGTAGTAGGGGAGAGTTGTAACACCCCAAGTGTGCTCCATCCATATTTGTACTCCCCAGCTTTGCCACATATGGGTTTGTCATGATGATCTTGCTGGATGGTCTTCTTCTCATGTTGTGTTTTGTTTTCTTTTCTTTTGCATTTCATCTCCATGTTATTATTTGTCATGTGCTTGCATCACCATTTTCATTTATGTTGTTCATGAGCATTGCATCCATCATTTTAATTTTTGTTGTGTTCATCTTGTATGCATGAGGTGTGTCATCATATTCTTCTTGCCTCACCCAACTCTTATGTGATCACCTATGCAAGCCATCCCATCACCTCTCTCTCAAATCCCCTCTTCTTCCCAAGTATTTTTCTTGGTCCTATATTTCTGTCCCAAATTAATGTTCACCATATTGCTAAATTCTCTAGTCCATGTCCTTAAGCTCTCTGCCAAATTTCATTATTTTTGGAATTGATTTGGTTGGGTTCAAAAATGGTGCAAGTTTGAATTTAATTCAAACTTGAATTATTTTTCTTCCTCTAAAAATGTCCAAACCAATTTATTCAAATACTACATAATTTCTGGACTCCAGGGATATTTTTATAACTCTCTCACACTTCCCCAAACTCCCTCTGCATTTCTTCTTTTATTTCTGTTTGAGGAAATGAAAAAGAGAAAAAGGAAGGAAGCAGCAGCAGCCGAGCCTAGCAGCTGCAGCAGCGCAGCCCAGCCAGCCCAACAGCGCCGCAGCCCAGCTAACCTACCCGCGCAAGCGCCCTCTCCTTTCTCACCCGCGAGCCCACGCACCCCCGCTAGCCCGCTGACGCGTGGCACAGCCGGGCCCGTCTGGCAGCCGCTGGCTACAGGCGACCCGCTCCCCTGCTTTTCATCCTCCTCGCACGACGACATGGGGACCGCGAGCTCGCACGCGCCCGAGCTCCGTTCCGTCGCCCTAGCGCCCTTTAAAACCCCCCACCTTGTCCCTCGCCCCGCTAGGGTTTCCCTCCTTCGTCTTCCACCACCGCCGGGCCCGATGAGCCTCCAGATCCGCTGCTAGAGCTCCGCCCCGAGCGCATTAGAGAGCACGAGCGTGTCGCCGCCGTGTACCCCGTCGTCCTCCGCCTCGCCAAGTGTGTCCGTCTTCTTCCCCGTCGTCGACTACGTCGGCTACCTCCTCTACATCCCGCGGGACGCCAAGACGCAGTCGTATCCTTCCTCTTCTTCCCCGTCGGTGCCCGAAGCCGTTCGATCGCTGTCGACGTCGACTCCGTCCACCTCCCGCCGTTCCGAGCACACTCGCGTGTTCGTGGTGAGCAGCCGCATCTCCCCGACCGTTTTTCCCCTTCGATAGAGCCCTCCGTCGCCGTATGCCGTGCGCGCCCGATCTCTCCGCCGTCGGACCTCGTCTCTGGAGAGTGTTCCGACCCCCTTAGGCCTCGCTAGCTTATCCGTCGTGTTCGCCATGTTTCGTAGAGCCGATCCCGCGGCTTACCCGTCTTGCTTAGTCTCTGTAGCGTCCGATCCGAGCCCGCCGTTGCCGCCTCTGTCACCTCGTCACCGGCGTCGTTCCCGTCGAAGCTTGGAGTCGGGTGTGTCATGCGCGTGTGCGGGATCTCGCGGCGAGTCGATCCCGCACCTCCGTCGTAGCACTAGGTCACCGGAGCCCTACTCCGGCGAGTCGCCGCCGCGCCGCGTCGCCGCCGGCAGCCTCTCTGCTTCCTCTGTTTCACTCGCCACGCCAGCCACCATAGTGGGCCCAGCGGGACCCACAGGTCAACCTCTCAGCGCTCAGCTCCCACCTGTCGGTGACCCCGCACGACCTCTCTCCGCCACGTGGGCCCGGTCCCACTTGTCGGCCACTGGGGCTAGGTACCCCCTGGGTACACATAGCCGCCGCCGCCGTTTGTCTTTTTCCCGATTTCACGTTTTCCGTTTCTGGCATATTTCCATTTCTGGCGCATTCCAGTTCGGGCATATGCCAAATCTGGCATATAACCTAATTAAGTTTCTGTCCATTATGGTTTTGTGGCATTTTGAGCATTTTCCATACAGTAACATACGAGTGTAATACATGATTTTGGGGTAGAAAAATCCAACTAATCCATTGGTGGCATTAGATTTATCTTTTGAGCAAGTTTGCATGCATGCCATTTTCACATAATATGCCATTTTGTCATTTTTTGTGTGAATTATTGCATGTCATATGAGCAACTTGTCAACATGAGTTTGGAGCATTTTCATACCATCTTGCTGCTAGTAATTTTTCTATGCCATGATGGGAGTGCAACAAGGTTGTAAACATGCTTAGTCACTGTTACTGTTTTGCACTTGTTAATTTCTGCTAAACTTGCCATGTTGCTTTGATGCTACCATCTAATCCATAGCTTTTCTGAGCATGATCAGTAAACATGGTTTGTTCTATGTTGTTAGTACTATCATGCCATGCCAATTGTTGCCATGTTAATCTCCTGTAGCACATTTAAATGTTGCTCTATATATGCGTAGTCAATGTAGCAGTGTTGTGAGCTCATTTCTGATGAATCCATGCTTCATATGAATTTGTGCCAATGTAATGAAATGTTCTATGCCATGTGTACTGTAGCTGCATGCCAATTTCTTGCATTTTAGTGTACTGTAGCTTGCTGTTTTGATGTGCATAAGATGCCATGTTGCTGTTAATTTCAGTATTGCATTGCATATTGTGTTGCTCACCATTTGAGCTTCGTGCATCCGTTCTTCGTGATCTTTACATCGATTTCATGCGAAATCTTCCAATCTTTCCAGAGGCATACTTGGATTGCCAAGATTTTGCCCATATCCATCTTTTGCTACAGCGTGCACATCTCGTTATCATTTCTATCGTCCTGGTAGCACCGTTCCTTCAATTATGTCATGCTCATTATTTCTTCATGCCATTTCATGCATCATTTTGTTTGTGCATCTATGCCATGATTGTTTGTTTATTTCGATGCTTGTTCTTTCTTTTGGGTAGTTCCGGGAGACGAGTCCGAGTTTGAGGAACCGGTTGAGAACGTGTTCGAGGAGCAGTCTTACTATCCTACCGAAGAGACTTCAGGCAAGATGATCATTACCCTTGATAACACTACTATCTTTGCTCGCTAGTTGTCTCGTTGCTATCATTATGTCACGTTTCCTACCACATACATGTCAGCCTCTCATCTGCCATGATACAGCCTCTAACCACCCTACCCAACACACCATTGTTTGGCTATGTTACCGCTTTGCTCAGCCCCTCTTATAGCGTTGCTAGTTGCAGGTGCAGTGCAGGTTGTTCCATGTTGGGACATGGATATGTTGGGATATCACAATATCTCTTATTTGATCAATGCATCTATATACTTGGTTGTGTGTGGAAGGCTCGGCTTTTTGCCTAGTGTTTTGTTCCACTCATGCCGCCTTAGTTTCCGTAATACCGGTGTTATGATCCTTGATTAGCGTTCCTAACATGCTCAGGGGAATGGGACCCTCTTGATAGTTCGCTTTGAATAACCGCGTCCAGCAAGGCCCAACTTTGGTTTTACCATTTGCCTAATAACAACTAAAACTTGCATAGGGTCTAGCTAACCCGAGGATAATTTTAATAAACAACCCCGGGCCAGTGCTCCTCATGAGTGTTGGTCCGAACCGGGCAGACTGTGGGGCCACCATGAGGAAACTAAAGGTTCTGGTTTTACCCGTAGGCTGACCTATCCGATCGTGGTCTGAGACGAGATACGCGCGGCTTCTATCGGGGTGTCGGCACGTCGGGAGGTCTTGCTGGACTTGTGTTACCAATGTCGAAATGTCTTGTGCACCGGGATTCCGAGGATACTTCGGGCTATCTCGAGGTTGAGGTATTTCCACCGCAGCTTGTGTTGGTCTATGATGGACCAGGTTGGAACACCCATGCAGGGTTAAATCTTACGTGAAGCCGTGCCCGCGGTTATGTGGCGACTTGGATATTTTTAACCTCCGGTTGTAGAAAACTTGACACTAATTCTAATAAAATACACCAACTGTGTGCGTAACCATGATGGTCTCTTTTTGAGTAAGTTCGGGAAGAGAACACGGTGGGGTTATGTTTGAACCGTAAGTAGGTGTTCAGGATCACTTCTTAATCATATTAAACTTGCGACCGTTATGCGTAGTATGCCCATCTTTATTCTTGTACTCGTAAGTTAGCCACTTAAACATGCTTAGTGCTTGCTGCAACCTAAACACATTACCACTTCCATTCCTATAAGCTTAAATAGTTTTGTTACCTTGGGTGATGAGATTGCTGAGTCCCTGTGGCTCACAGATTACTACATAACTCCAGTTGCAGGTACGCTTGAGTCAGACACAGGTGAGCCCGAGATGCTCCATTGGGAGTATGATGATGAACGTGGGCGTATGTACGTCACGATGCCAGACGATCAGTAGTGGGCCCTAGTTGGTTGATCCGGGGATAATAGCAGGGTGGTGTTTTCTCATTTGTTTTCATCCGTAGTCGGACCCTGCCTTTCATTTGGATGTCTGTATGATGTTTATGATATATTTATGCAGTAGCATGTGGCGAGTGTAAGCCTTTAACTAGTATTCTCACCAGTTCATTCGGTTGTATGTATTTGAGAATCACCTTGCTATGCGTTTCAAAATGAGGTTCTGTCACGATCTTGAGTTCATCACGAGATTGCGATAGAGCTTCATATTGGGCGTTACAAGCCCGGAGGTGGCCATGGTTGCAGGGCCGGCAACGAGGTGGACGAGCTGCTACTAGCGTCCATGGCAGCAGACACGGGGCTGGCCGAGCTCCTACCCCTTGCCATGGCGGGGCTGGCCGAGCTCCTTGCCATGGCGGGGCTTGCTCAGGGGAGGGAAGAAAAAGGAAGGGGAGGCGCGGAGAAGGAGCTCGCCGGCGGTGTAAGGCTTGCCGGAGGCGCGGGGAACCAGAGGGGCGAGGAGATCTCGAGGAGCTCTCGACCTCTGTGTGCGTGTGTGGGTGGCGGCGCAGAAGGGATCGGGAGAGAGAAGAGAGGAATTGGGGATCGGTCGGCCATGATCTCTAGGGTTAAGCTGAAAGGAGATGGGCCTTTGCTAGGCCGGCTAGGCAAGTGGGCCGCGGCTGGCTGTGCTCCGCTGCTCCTCTCTCTGTGCTAACTTTTTCTTTTCTTTTTCCATTTAGAAATAAACGGAGAATTAATGCACAGGGAGTTTGGAAAAGAGTTTTGAAGTGATGAAAAAATTCCCCTGGATTAATTTAAATGTGCTTAATCCAAGTACATAGGGTTTATTCATGATGGAAGAATTTGAATTCAAACTCATTAGAATTTAATTCAAATGGGTTAGAGCTAGGAGTTGGATTTAGGATTTCCCAAAAATGAACGCTAGCTTCAAGAGGATAGGAATAAGAATACTCCAGGACCAATCTGTCAAGAAGCGTGGCCGGCGGCGAGTGGGCGCCAAGACCACCACGCCATGCACACATACCACCATCTGTGTCGGCAATTGCCAACGGCTACAAGCATGCACAGGAACATGAACATATGCTGATGGCGATGGGAGCCGAGCCAAACACACAGAAAAAATTGTATAAAACTCACGGACACTCACAAAATTGCCTCATGCGGATGAGAAATTTAACTAGACATTTGAGGGTTTTTTTTCTCTTACCAAAAAATAAAATTAGGTGCAAACAATCAAAACATCTTTCCGAAAAATATAATTAGGTGCAAATAATCAAAACATGTATCCGCTACATGAAAAAAATACTACACATTTGATTTTTTGTTATATTTTTGCTACAAACATAGACATATTTTGGGTACAATGACCAAGGAAGATCATGTAAAAAATAGGACTTCATTTTAGAAAATTAAATAAAGTAACAATGAGAGTTTGAATATTCCTAAGAAAAAAAATAAATATGGGGTCACCTAAAAGAATTATTAGCCTGTTAGATTTCATCAATTTAAAATGGTTGCAGAAGGATAAGGTTTTAAAATTTGAAATTTTGTTATAAATGTCATGAAATGAGATTTTGCATAGTAAAAATCTCTTATTCTATGCTCGAAGGGTACAACTACAAGCTAGAAAATCGACACTAGCAGTAGATACTCTATAGCTATCAATCTATGTACAAAACAATGCATGTCTTTGTACCTATTTTTGGCACTATTAAACTTGAATTGGGAAATTAAGCTTTATTAATATTTCATATTCAAAGTTCTTAGTGCTTCTCCGCCGTGTTGAAATGGTGGGCGTGTACCCGTGTGGGGTCTTGAACAATTTTTATTAAGATTGAGACATTTTTTTCTCCCGTTGCAACGCACGGGCATGTTTACTAGTGCTAATAAGAAGGAATATCTATCGATCAGTCTCCACACAATTGTCAACAGCTTGGTAAACCAAATGAATTACAATTTCTATGAAAACAGTTTCATGAACAATCCTTTTAAAAGTATAAAAGTACTGCATTTGACATTACCAAACTAATCCTACTGGCTACTTTCTCTTGTAAGTTCAATCACGGCCACACGTACTCTTATTGTGTCCTTGCTGACCACAACTGCCGCAGTACCTGATTTACATTGGTCTAGGAACACCAGAGCTACTACCATGCAGTTCTCCTGTTGGTTCAAAAACTACCAGTTTCAACCTTTTTCCTTTGGGATGCATCTCCGCCTTTCTTACTCTGCCGAGATGCAACTTCTCCTTTCGACATCACCTTCTCTAGTGACTGCAAGAGAAAAAAAATTCAATATCTATATACTGCTAGTAGTATTACTCAGATTGATAGTATACTTACTCAAGGGAAATAGTGATGCGTCGTTTCCCTTCACCGGCTGACTTTTCCGATCCATCACCTCTGTCCATACCGGCAAATCCAACTTTTTCTTTTACTAATCAGCTGTTGCTTTTTGCCGTATCACACGAAGCCCCAAGGCCTCGTTTATAGCTGGCTTCCACCCGTGATTAGTTCCACGTACCTTCCCACCTATTAATTAGCGATTGTTTTATCTAAAAATAATATTTTTCTCCGCCCTGTTAATTACGGCAGCTCATGGGTTAATGGTTTCTGCCCATGTTCGATTCCTCTATACCCGGTTGGATTGCTCGTACGTACAGTGACACGTGGAGGCCATAGAAGTAGGGGGTAACTACACCTGGTAGTAGATAAAGCATGTTACATATATGAAAAATACATCCTATCATCCAGTGGTAGTTACCTTCACGTCTCATATACTACCATGTGGTAGTATATATACTAGTTTTTCATTTGAAGTACGTTCATATACTATGTCTATGATTTTTCACAGCAAGCTACATAAAAAAATTGCATGTGAGTCCGTAGTTTTTAATATATTTTAAAAATACCTTCATATTTGTACATATAAAATAATATACTAAAAAAGTACATACTACCTAAAAACTGGTATATATATATACTATCAAAATATTTTTTATATACTACATATTACACGTATATAATCTTCGAATTGACAGATACTACATACAACATATACAACTCACGTGAGTATAACTACCACCGGTGGTAGGAAAAATTTGTCATATATATACATATATAAGCAAAATAATGAATTACTGTTACTGAAAAGATGAGATATATTTGAAAACGAGACAGCAGACACGTTAACGGTCGATGCAGACCTACTAACAAATTGTGGTCAAAATGTCAAAAAAAAGAAACAAATTGCGGACTATCTATAGATACGTACACATCAAGTCAGCCCAGGCAAAATGAATTTTAAAATATGGTAGAATGAGACCGCGCGCATGCGCCTGAGCTTTTATAAATAGTTGTGCCCTGTCTGCACCAGCATACAAAGAGATCGAGAGTGCAATATCAGAACCAAGTTATATAGTTAGCGTAGAGACCATCATCATGGTCATGGAGTACAATGTTAGTCTGGCCATGAAGGGTGCTGACTAGTTGTAACATCCTTATAATTAAGCTACAGTGCTTCCCCCCTAATTAATGCCAAGTCATCCTATTTTGCAATGATAATCACCACTTGTTCCAAATCAACTCCAAAGTCAAATTCACAATATAAGTCAGAAAATTATTTCTTCTAACACCGAAACAAAAATGTTGGTAATATTCTAAATAATCCCCAAGTAATTGTGTTAAGGAATACAACATCACCTAAATTCCCAAATTGACCCTAGCCCTCTATAAACAGGACCAGCAGCACTTAATCAGTTCATTTAAATTTGAACCTAATTATAAACATTTCAAAATGACCCCAACCTTTGTGTGCTAGCTCAAAATATTACAAAATATTTATGTGCAAAGTTTCAACTGCAACAAAATTCATTTGATAAGAAAATTAAATAGAAAACTGTAGCTAAAGTACAAAACAGAAAAAGAAAAAGAAAAATAGAAACACGTACCTGTTTGGCCGGGCTTCGATGTGCACAGTGCACGGCCCAGCCCGCCAAGCCGTCGTCTTCCTCCTCCTGCTCATCCGAGGCGCACTGGACGCCGCGCGCGCGTTCACGCCGCAGATGGCCACGCGTCGACCATCTGCCGTCACCGCGAGGTGTATAAGGTCGCCGTCGCACCCCCTGACGAACCCTAGCTCTCCACTTCCCCCTCCTCGCACCGCTTTCGTCCGCACCGCGCACGCCCGAACCACCGCCGCCATGGCCCTCCTTGTCCACGCGCCCACCGTGCTCCTCCCCGGCTAGGACCGTGTCCAGAAGAGCCGCCATCGTCCTCTGCTTTGCCTACGGCCTCGAGATCATGCTGGGAGCCACTGCATCGCCGGATCCGCCATCGTCTTCCTCCTCGGGCACCGTCGCCTTCGTCATTGATTCCGGCGGCCCTACTGCTCCTAAGCCACCAACAAGCCCCCGTGTGCTCCCACTGTGAGCCCTCGCATCTTTCCCCTCTCCCTCGCGTTCGAATCTGTGCCCGTACCTACCATCGTGTAACGCCCAATATGCGATCCTATCCTCGCGGGACTCGGAGGCCCCACCAGGGATAGAAGCACATATCGAAGATGCTTGCAAGGTGGATATCATTACATCGTACCATGTACATAATAGATGGGGATACATACAAATACATACAGTCATCACAGGAATACATCAATACATAGCAAACACCATACAGAAGAGCAGAATCCGACTACGGATGAAACAGAAACGAAAAACACGAACGACATCCACCCTGCTAGCCCAGGCTGCCGACCCGGAACCTATCCCAAGATCGACGAAGAAGAAAAGAACTCCAAAAGCAAACGCGCATCGCTCTCACGTCAAATCATCGCATTACCTGTACCTGCATCTGTTGTTGTAGTAATCTGTGAACCACGAGGACTCAGCAATCCCATAACCATGGGTAGCAAGACTATCAAAGCTTAATGGGTAAGGAAGGGTAAGGTGGTGAGGTTGCAGCAAGCACTAAGCATTATATGGTGGCTAACTTACGAGTACAAGAATAAGAAGAGTAAACTACGCATAACGGTCGCAAATTAATAATGATCAAGAAGTGATCCTGAACACCTACTTACGAGTCAAGCATAACCCCACCGTGTTCTCTTCCCGAACTCCCTTGAAAAGAGACGATCGCGGTTACGCACGCGGTTGGTGTATTTTAATTAGAATTAGTGTCAAGTTTTCTATAACCGGAGGTTATAAATATCCAAGTCGCCACATAACCGCGGGCACGGCTTCGCGTAAGATTTAACCCTGCAGGGGTGTTCCAACCTGGTCCATCACAAACCAACACAAGCTGCGGTGGAAGACCTCAACCTCAAGAAAACCCGATCAACCTCGAGTCAGCCCGAAGTATCCTCAGAATTCCGGTGCACAAGACATTTCGATAATGGTAACGCAAGTCCAGCATGACCTCCCGGCGTGCCGACACCCTGATAGTAGCCGCGCGTATCTCGTCTCAGGCCACGACCGGATGAACACTACGTACGGTTACCAAAGACCCCAGTTGCCCAGGAGGTACCGCAAGTGGCTCTAGTTTCGGACCAGCACCATCGGCACTGGCCCACCTGTATTATGTTGAATTAAGAATCCTCGGGTAGCGCTAACTCCCTATGCATATTAATTATTTAATTCAGTATTATTATGTTAGCAAATGTTAAAAACCAAAGTTGGGCCTTGCTGGAAGCGGTTATTCAAAGCGAACTGTCAAGAGGGTCCCATTCCCCTGAGCATGTTAGGAACGCTAATCAAAGATCATAACACCGGTATTACGGAAATTAGGGCGGCATGAGTGGAACAAAACACCAGGCAAAAGGCCGAGCCTTCCATCCAAAACCAAGTATATAGATGCATTAATTAAATAAGAGATATTATGATATCCCATGATATCCATGTCCCAACATGGAACAACCTGCAACTGCACCTGCAACTAGCAACGCTATAAGAAAGGGGCTGAGCAAAACTGTAACATAGCCAATCAACGGTTTGCTGGGTAGGGGTGGTTAGAGGCTGTATCATGGCATATGGGAGGCTGACATTTATGTGGTAGGAAGCGTGACATAGCGATAGCATCGAGACAAACTAGCAAGCAAAGATAGTAAAGATATCCAAGGTCATGATCATCTTGCCTGAACTCCCGCTTGAAAGAAGATCGAATCCATGAAGTAGTCGAACGAAACGTAGTCGAACGAATCCTCACACTTCGCAACGTATCCGGACTATCGAGAAGAAGCACAACCGGAAAGAAGCAGACAACATGGTAAACACGCAAGCATAAACATGGCATTATGCACAACCAAGTATGATGCATGTCCGGTTAAAGAGGCATGTCATGGCAAGATGCAACAAACGAATACTACACATTAAGTGAAGATCAATATGCAACGAGTTGCATATTGACGAAACTCCATGTTTGAACTATTTAGTTCACTCCCGTTTAAACACATGATAAGGTTAAATATTGTTAAACATGGCAAGAGGTGAAGCATAATTAAACTACCTATCTAGGCAATTTAAATGAGGCCGGAAACAACCAAGAACAATTCCGGAAAATCCCCATATGTAATTTTTCGAAATTGGTACTGTTCTGCCTAAAACACAATTTTAATGTTCTGAAACAGGAAAAGTAATGCCACCATATTAATCTACACATTTTTATACCCCATTTACATATATAGTTTATTTAATTCGGAGCTACGCTTATTTAGTTATGAAATAAACCATTTTAGCATGTCATTTTTGCAAATTAATGCAAACAACAATTTTAAACAATTTTAACATGGATGAAAGTTGCATATTATTAATCTACACAAAATTCTGATCATTATATATATATAAATCATTTTAATCCGATGCACGGTTATTAAGTTATGACATGCATGAAGTTAGAGGGGTTTTCTGTAAAACTGCAATTCACTGGATAATTGCGAAATTCACCGACAGGAAAAAAAACAATGAACGGGCCGAATCTGGGAACAGTAGCACATGGGCGTCGGATAGCAATATGGCGCATGGGCGCAAGATAGAGGGGCGACGCTCACCAGAGGGTCCTGGGACCGATCAGTGCAGCGGACGGAGATGACCCGTTTGGTTCGAGGAACGGCGCGGTCCAGGCGGTGAAGCTGGATGATGCGGTGCCGGGACGGAGCAGAGCGGGACGGCGTTGTTCCGACGACCGTTTGGATCGCGGGATCCGAACGAGGCGGTGCAGGCGCGGCTGGGACGGAGCGGTCCAGGCGGAGGTGAGCAGGGGCAGCGGCGCGGCTCGATGGGACTTGGCGTGGCTGCGACGGCGAGATCCGGCTGGGAAGGCCGGGAATGGATAGATCGGGCGTAGGGCAACCGGATCCGGCAGTTGTGGTCGAGGACCCGCTGGCAGACGACGTTCTCCGGCGACGGCGGAGCGGGCGCGGCGGCTCCTGAAGAACAGAGTGAGCGAGAGAGATGGTAAGGGAGATCGGCAGAGGAGGGGGAGAAGGACGTAGCCGGGCAGCGAGGGGCTGGCCTATGTCGGTGGCTTGACGAGCTCCGGCAGCGCGGGGTTCAGCTCCGGCGAGCTCCGGCCGGCGGGGAGACCGCTAGCGGAGGGGGCGGCGCACGGGAGCCGCTCGTGGAGCTTCTCTCCTCGGGCCAGCTCGAGCGAGCAGCGCATGCGGCGTACGGGCGGCGACGGAATCCGGGCCCGGGCAGGCTCTAGATGGGCTCTGCGGGCCCGCGGCGACTGGTGGAACAGGGGCGCAGTGGAGGCGGGCTGAGGTGGCAGCGGGGCGATGTGGAGGCTCCAAGTGGCGGCGCTGGAGAGGATCGCTGCGGAAAACGAGGAGGAGGCTTAGGGTTCCAGATAAGGAAGGGGTAGGCCTTCCTTATATAGGCAGGGGGCTAGATGGAGGGGTTTGAGGCCGTTTTCGAGCCGTTCGATCTCGATCGGACGGCTCCGGTCGAGGGAGTGGTGTAGGTGGGCTAGGTGGACTGTGTAGAGAGGCTTGGGCTGAGAGAAGAGAGAGGTTGGCAGCCCGGCACGGTTTTTGGAACACCGAAAACGTCCGACGTTTGACCGGCTATAGTGCCGCTATAGTTATCCGTTGGGGCATCAAACGACCTCCGAATGGAACGAAATTTGGCAGGCAGTCTACCTAAAATATAACAAGACTGCACGCCAACTTTCACTCCATTCCGAGAACATTTTATCCCACTTATAAAATAATATTTCGAAGGTGCCGCGGGCGCGTGCGAGTGTGACGGGTCTCGAAACGGATAACGGAAGGGACGCAGAGAAGCCGGCAACTACGAACGGATGCAAGTTTTATCAAAACATGCGGATGAAATGCACATGATGACATGGCAAGGTGCAACAAGCAAACAAATCACATGGCAACGACGGAAAATAAATGGAAGGAATCTGGAGCATCGGTCTCGGGGCGTCACAACTATGTGATAGCCTGGCTTATTAGGGATGATAGACTATACTCATATCAATAAGGAATTCCTTCTTTTCTGGGAGCCCATTCGGACAGAACTCCAAAGTTAAGCTTGCTCAGCTTGGAGTAATTTCAGGATGGGTGACCGACCGGGAAGTTGCTCCTGGGTGCGCATGAGTGAGGACAAAGTGCGCAGGAAAGACTAGTATTGATCTGTGAGGCCAGTCTAGATCTCGCCAGGAGTAACGACCACCGGCGGGTGTGTCCGGGGCGTTACAAGTTGGTATCAGAGCCGACCCTCGCAGTTACACGGATGTTTGCGGACATGTGCGCGGTCATGTTGTTCATGACGTTTGTGACCCGTCGTGGCACACGGCATGTCACATGTACCGGACTGGATGCACAGACGTATGTGCCAAGAGGGAACGTTCCTGTGGCCCGACAAGGACGTCGGTTCCTCTGAGTGGGGGTGTATGTGATAGCCTGGCTTATTAGGGATGATAGACTACTCATATCAATAAGGAATTCCTTCTTTTCTGGGAGCCCATTCGGACAGAACTCCAAAATTAAGCGTGCTCAGCTTGGAGTAATTTCAGGATGGGTGACCGACCGGAATGTTGCTCCCGGGTGCGCATGAGTGAGGACAAAGTGCGCAGGAAAGACTAGTATTGATCTGTGAGGCCAGTCTAGATCTCGCCAGGAGTAACGACCACCGGCGGGTGTGTCCGGGGCGTTACAAGTTGGTATCAGAGCCGACCCTCGCGGTTACACGGATGTTTGCGGACATGTGCGCGGTCATGTTGTTCATGACGTTTGTGACCCGTCGTGGCACACGGCATGTCACATGTACCGGACTGGATGCACAGACGTATGTGCCAAGAGGGAACGTTTCTGTGGCCCGACAAGGACGTCGGTTCCTCTGAGTGGGGGTGTATGTGATAGCCTGGCTTATTAGAGATGATAGACTACTCATATCAATAAGGAATTCCTTCTTTTCTGGGAGCCCATTCGGACAGAACTCCAAAATTAAGCGTGCTCAGCTTGGAGTAATTTCAGGATGGGTGACCGACCGGAATGTTGCTCCCGGGTGCGCATGAGTGAGGACAAAGTGCGCAGGAAAGACTAGTATTCATCTGTGAGGCCAGTCTAGATCTCGCCACGAGTAACGCCACCGGCGGGTGTGTCCGGGGCATTACAAGTTGGTATCAGAGCCGACCCTCGCGGTTACACGGATGTTTGCGGACATGTGCGCGGTCATGTTGTTCATGACGTTTGTGACCCGTCGTGGCACACGGCATGTCACATGTACCGGACTGGATGCACAGACGTATGTGCCAAGAGGGAACGTTCCTGTGGCCCGACAAGGACGTCGGTTCCTCTGAGTGGGGGTGTATGTGATAGCCTGGCTTATTAGGGATGATAGACTACTCATATCAATAAGGAATTCCTTCTTTTCTGGGAGCCCATTCGGACAGAACTCCAAAATTAAGCGTGCTCAGCTTGGAGTAATTTCAGGATGGGTGACCGACCGGAATGTTGCTCCCGGGTGCGCATGAGTGAGGACAAAGTGCGCAGGAAAGACTAGTATTGATCTGTGAGGCCAGTCTAGATCTCGCCAGGAGTAACGACCACCGGCGGGTGTGTCTAGGGCGTTACACATCGCCATCGCGGCTCGCATCGCCACCGTAGCCACCGCAAGCGCAGCTCGCGTCCGAGCACCGCACCGTGCTCCTAGGATCCCCAGGAAGCCAACGCCGCCTCTAGCTCGTCATGTCGGGCCGTATAGCTTCCGGCCGCCGCTGCCGTCGTTGCTCCGGTCAGCACAGGCCACCCCAGCACGCCCCACTTGCGCCATTCGACGCGTCTCGTCACCCGCATTCGAACGTGCCATTCCACCGTTGATTTTGTCACCGGATGGCGAAACCCGCGCCGTTCCGCCGCTTCTGTTGTCGCCGGAGCACCACCGTCGGCACGCCACCACTTTAAACTGGCCTGAATTACTCACTCGTGGGCCCGGTCTGTCAGGAGCATCATTAGCACTAATTAAAAATAATTACTATCACTGACACGTGGGCCCAGGCACTGTAGCGATTAGGATTAGCTTTAATTGAATTCTGTTAACCCACTGTCACTGACTGCTGGGCCCCCACCTGTTAATTAACTAATTGAATTAAATAAATCCCTGTTAAATAACTGAGTCTATGACATGTGGGACCCCCGGTCAGTTTGACAAGTCAAAGTCCACAGTTGACTGCTGACTGGGCAGTCAACTAGGCCCCACTGTCAGCCTCTTAAGCACTCTGCTGGGTACACTTTCGGGTGCCCATAGCAATTTATATTTAATATAATTTGAAATATAAATAAATTCAGAAATTTCATAAAATCAATCAAACTTTGAAAAATCATATAAAATAAACCGTAGATCAGATGAAAATAATTTATATATGAAAAATGATCAGAAAAATATAATGAATCCGGCTATGTCATTTGCATGCATGACAAACTCCTCTATCATAATGAACATTGACAATTTGCACCTAGATCAATATACGAAATAATACCTGGAGCTGGGAAAAAATTCCAAATATTTTCCCACTTCAATTAAAATGCTTAGTAATGCATTAGAGCACCTCATCAACATAATTGCCATGACATGCATCTATGTTGCATTTCTATGCCTGTTATTTATTTGTTTCCCCCCTTCTCTTCTCTTATCGGTAGACCCCGAGACTGCCGTAGACCCTGAGTACGACTATGGCCCTGACGATCAGGTCTTCTCAGCAGAGCTTCCAGGCAAGTAAACCCCCTTGATCATTCTGATATCACCTATTCTTTCACTCTACTTCTTGCATTAGAGTATTGATACAGTGGTCGTTTTATCGGTAGATCATATTTTGATGCATAGCCTGATGTTGTTAACTGTTGTTGATGCTTTACCTGCTATCCTATCATGCTTAGTTTAGATATGCTTGAGTTCCATCTGTTGGCCCTACATCCTTGTCCGTTTGCCATGCTATATTATCGGGCCGTGATCACTCTGGGCGATGATCACGGATATACTTAAACTATTACACTATACATGTTCATACTAAATTCGGGTCGGCTCGGAGAGCACCCGTGAGTGATTCACTGTGGCGGAACGACAGGGCAGGCGGAGACCATCCAGAGAGAGGTGGGCCTGGGCCCTGGTCGTTGTTCGCGGTACGGTTACTTAACAATAACGCGCTAACGATTTCTGGGTATTTGATCTGAGATTGCTACTAGCATATACGCACTAACCGCCGCGCGGGATAATGGTTATGGGGCCCTCGGCGTCGTCAGTTCCTACCGAAAGCTCTGTCAGATGTCACAGTTCAGAGATGTGGGCTGATTGTTGGGGTGAGTGGATATTGCCTACTGCATAGTCAGGTGGGCTTGGTCCCCGACCAGTCTCGCAACATGCAGGAGCGCTTAGGGTGAGCGGCCGAACATCCCTTCGTGCTTAGGATGTAGACCGGCGTGTTGACCTCTCTGGAGAGCTGAGGTAGGACTTCGGCGTGTCGATTATCGGAGGCCGGGCATTACCCAGGAAAGTGTGTCCGGCCAGAGGTAATCGAGCGTATCGGGCTATGTGGTGCACCCTTGCAGGGAAGACAAAACTATTCGAATAGCCGTGTCCACGGTAACAGGACGACTTGGAGTTGTATCCCGACCTCTTACAACTTAAACCGGATACTTGATAAAACACACCTAGATAAAGGTTGGAATAGCCCGGCGATCGCTTTCTCGCAGGGAGTCGAGAGAGGATCTCTGGGTATGATGTCACTATAAATATACAAGTTGTTATTATATTCGCTCCTCTCTTCTGTTGCTGTAAGAAGCGGATAGTCTTTGTTAAGTTGAGCTTCTCCCCCTTATTCTGGCATTTCTGTAGTATAGTCCAAAGATATAGCCTCATTCCTTTGATACTGATGCATACTTAGTATGGTTCTGATGTAAGTCTTGCGAGTACTTTGGATGAGTACTCACTTCTGCTTTGCTGTTCTTTTCTACTGATGGAAATATGCCCTAGAGGCAATAATAAAGTTGTTATTATTTTATATTTCCTTGTTCATGATAAAGGTTTATTATTCATGCTATAATTGTATTGACCGGAAACTTAAATACATGTGTGAATACATAAACAAATACCGTGTCCCTAGTGAGCCTCTACTAGACTAGCTCGTTGATCAAAGATGGTTAAGGTTTCCTAACCATAGACATGAGTTGTCATTTGATAACGGGATCACATCATTAGGAGAATGATGTGATGGACAAGACCCGTCCGTTAGCTTAGCATATGATCGTTCTGTTTATTGCTACTGCTTTTTTGAATGTCAAATACATGTTCCTCAGACCATGAGATCATGCAACTCCCGGATACCGGAGGAATACCTTGTGTGCTATCAAACGTCACAACGTAAATGGGTGATCATAAATATGCTCTACAGGTATCTCCGAAGGTGTCCGTTGAGTTGGCATGGATCGAGACTGGGATTTGTCACTCCGTGTTTCGGAGAGGTATCTCTGGGCCCTCTCGGTAATGCACATCATAAGAAGCTTGCAAGCAAAGTGACTAAGGAGTTAGTTACGGGATGATGTATTACGGAACGAGTAAAGAGACTTGCCGGTAACGAGATTGAACTAGGTATGGAGATACCGACGATCGAATCTCGGGCAAGTAACATACCGACGGACAAAGGGAATTACGTATGTTGTCATTGCGGTTCGACCGATAAGATCTTCGTGGAATATGTAGGAACCAATATGAGCATCCAGGTTCCGCTATTGGTTATTGACCGGAGAGGCGTCTCGGTCATGTCTGCATCATTCCCGAACCCGTAGGGTCCGCACGCTTAACGTTCGTTGACGATATAGTGTTATATGAGTTATGTGAATTGGTAACCGAATATTGTTCGGAGTCCCGAATGAGATCCCGGACGTCACGAGGAGTCTCGGAATGGTCGAGAGGTAAATATTTATATATGGGAAGTCATATTTTGGGGTCCGGAAAAAGGTGCAGTTTTTTCGGTATTGTACCGGAAAGCTTCAAGAAGGTTCCGGAGGATTCCGGAGGAGTCCGGAAGTCCACAAGTGGGTCCACCACGTCCCAAGGGCTAGCATGGGCTAAGGGGAGGCACCCTGGCCTTATTGGGCCAGGCGCACCAAGTCCTCAAAAGCCCACGCAGCTAGGGAAGGAAAAAAGGGAGAGTCCTAGTAGGAATAGGATTGGACTTTGGAGTCCAAGTCCACGTGTGTACTATTCACGGTTACTGTTCACGTGGCACTATTCCTTCTACTCCAAGCCCCTACACATATATAAATAGAGGAGAGGGGGCGCCCCAAAGGACACAACATTGTCTTATACGTGTGGGGCGCCCCCCTCCACAGTTCCGTTCCTCGGACATATTTTCGCAGTGCTTGGGCGAAGCCCTGCGGAGATAGCATCACCATCACCGTCACCACGCCGTCGTGCTGCCGGAACTCATCCACTACCTCGCCGTCTTGCTGGATCAAGAAGTCGAGGACGTCACCGAGCTGAACGTGTGCTGAACGCGGAGGTGCCGTACGTTCGGTGCTCGGTCGGTTGGATCGTGAAGTTGTTCGACGACATCAACCGCGTTGTTCTAACGCTTCCGCTTACGGTCTACGAGGGTACGTAGACACACTCCCCCTCTCGTAGCTATGCATCTCCATGGATAGATCTTGCGTGTGCGTAGAAATTTTTTTGTTTTCCATGCAACGTTCCCCAACATCTACAACCCTGTTGCTGCATTCAGATGGTAGCTCCGTGGATGTAGGTGATCCCCAGGGCGAGTACTACGTGGAGACCGATGCCGACGAGTAGTTCCGAGGTCCCAGGCAGGAGGCCTGCGCCTTTTCGATTCAGTGTCGCTGTTATGCTCAGCCTTCTTAAGGCAAAACTTGTTTAAATTGTCTGTACCCAGATAATATTTGCTTTGTACCGATGAATTATCAGGTCCTCGTGACCCTGGTTTGTAATCTAAAAATTTATATTAAATTGTGTCCTAGAGTTGTGTTGTGATACTACCGTGGAGCCACCGTGCGTGATCATGCATGCTGCGTATATGATTAGTGCACGGTTATGAATGGGGGCGTCACAAATTGGTATCAGAGCTGACTGCCTATAAGAACCCCCAAACCTCCTTGGTCGATGTTGAGTCTAGTCTTGAAAAACTATTTTCGAACTACTAGATGTGTTGTGTGGCTTACGGGCCCACATCGCATATGGATGGGATTAGGACTCCCTTTGATTTCACGATGCATTCATTTTCTGTATTTTGATTCCTTTGAAACCTCCTTTTCTTTTAGATGATTCCTATGAGACAGATCGTGCACTAGACTACGTCTGTTGGTGTGACAGGAGCCCCTGCTGTGTTGGTTGAGCTTTTGACCCACTTGGGATTTCGCTGGCACACTGAGTACACCGTCTACGAGCAGTACCACGACTTTAACCAGGAGCAGTACCGTGCCGATGTCCGTATCTTTTCTTCTGAGGAGCACTCCACTTCTGTGCTGCACACCGCTTATGGTGTTGGAGTGACTGTTGATATGGCAGTCCACGATGCTGCCTTTGCTTGTCTGACACGTCTTCTTGGAGAGTACCGTGAGTTGGATGATTCCCCTTTTAGACACATTGCGAATGCTGCCAGTGAGGGTGAGGAAGGATACTACACTGGTATATATACCCCTCTTTTGCGTGAGTCGTCTCCTACACAGATTTTGGTCCAGCATTGGCGACTCAAGAAATCCAAAAAAAGCACCTGGTCTTGGTTGCAGGTTCATGGCATAACTTGAAGTCATGTTCTTTTTTTTTACTGCTCAAGCATGTAGATGATACATTTTTGGCAACTGGATCAATAACCATGTCATTACTATGCAAAAAGGTTGTAGATCCATAGACTAATACTCCTATATTGGTTTGGTTTCTTATGCATTTTGTACCCCTTCGCACATATAACTAGTGTCTCTTGCTTCTTAAGATTATTGCCTGGTATGGTGTCCAATAAATTCAGAGATTGCCTCTGCAGTGGTCTGTAGCTACAAAGATGATAATTTAGAAAAACATATATGATGACTAGCCATTGAGAAGCATAATAATGTTTTTATTTCTTCTTCATGACAATCAAGGTCAAACAAATATCTTCATGTTTATCAGAATGAAATTAAATTGATGGACAGTGCCACTCCATAGATAACTAGAGCTAGCAGCGTGTCCACCTAGATGGTTACATTTTCTTCTTAGAAGAATGTACAATGCAAGAATTAGTCTGTGCATTAGAATTATAATCGTTAGTGACGAATTACCTCATAAAGGGTTAGATTATTATCTAACAATCGTACATCAACCAGCCGCGAGATGGTCAAAATCTTCACGCACTCAACACTCATTGTACTGAGTTTTTTTTAGCAATACTCACTGTAATAAGTGGTTAATACATAGTTTTGTTAACCCGTTGCAACGCACGGGCCCTTTTGCTAGTATAAGCAAAATAATGAACTACTGTAACTGAAAAGATGAGATATATTTGAAAACGAGACAGCAGACACGTTAACGGTCGATGCAGACCTACTAACAAATTGTTGGCTCAATGTAAAAAAAAAGGAACAAACTGCTGACTATCTATGGATACGTACACATCAAGTCAGCCCAGGCAAAATGAATCGTAAAATATGGTAGAATGAGACCGCACGCATGCGCCTGAGCTTATATAAGTAGTTGTGCCCCGTCTCCACCAGCATACAAAGAGATTGAGAGTGCAATATCAGAACCAAGTTATATAGTTAGCATAGAAACCATCATCCTGGTCATGGGGTACAATGTTAGTTTGGCCATGAAGGGTCTTATTGCTATGGTCTCTATCCAGGTGTACTTGATCAGTGCCGCCGCCGCCGGTGGCCCGAGTAAGATGGTGAAGCTGGCGGCGGCGATGTACGTGTTCGGGGACTCGTCGCTGGACGTCGGCAACAACAACTACTTGCCGGGGCCGAACGTCCCCAGGGCCAACGAGCCCCTTAACGGCGTCGACTACCCAGGATGCAAGCCAACCGGACGGTTCAGCAACGGCTATAACGTAGCCGACTTCATCGGTACGTATCTAGCCAGCAGCTATGTTTTATATCGGTCGTATTGTACATGAGTATACACAAAGCAAAACGCCCATGCTTCGCTACGGAGCAAAGGCCAGTTAATATCTTTCAACAGTATCTAAGGACCGCGTCAAGGACCTCGTCGTGTACAACTCCGTCCCCTTGCCCCAATGAACACTGTGCCGGTCGCCACAGTTCTGCACTTAACCCATTTGGAAAACTGCATCTTTGTTGCATGCAGCCTGTATCATCGTATAAGGATGTTGCGGTTATTGTAGCTATCTGGCATAACAACCAGGTGGCCGTGGTTGGTAAAGATATGTCTCTCTCCGAAAATACGTAACGGTGGACGAGCACTTTGCGGACTTTATCCTGGCCATTCGCTATCTCCACTGAGCCGATCGCGCCCGGTATTCCCGCATGTTGTCCCCCCAAGAGCTCGGCCAGCTCTTGTATTCCCGCAGACATCTGACAGAATCTCGCAACCAGAACAGGCCTTTTTCACTGTTCTGACCTTATTAGGAAACTTTAGCACAAAATAAACTTCACATATAACTATTTCACGATCTGACCCTTTTGGTAATGCCACAAGCCGTGGCGTTTCTGCGCTATATGGAAACGCCGAACCAGTCCGCGTTGCTTCCCTTTTAGATAAGTGGCAAATGATAAACAAGTTGTTGAAAACGCCACACACATTGGCGTTGCATGGTTGGGCAGCAACGCCATACACCATGGCGTTTCCAGCAACGCCACGCACGCTGGCGTTTTTGCCCTGCCACGTACCGTCTCGACCAGGCCAGCAATACGGGAGGGTTTGGCGTTTCCCAATAGGGCAGCAACGCCACAAGCCGCGGCGTTTCTGAAAAAGATC
The DNA here is from genome assembly GCA_039707655.1 of Elymus sibiricus. NCBI lineage: Eukaryota > Viridiplantae > Streptophyta > Magnoliopsida > Poales > Poaceae > Elymus > Elymus sibiricus. The sequence goes on along the minus strand of CM077672.1, from coordinate 512,275,722 downwards.
AGATCGTGAAATAGTTTTATGGGGAGTTTATTTTGTGCTAAAGTTTCCTGATAAGGTCAGAATAGTGAAAAAGGCCACCAGAACACATGCTGGCCGATGTACCTTCGTAGACGTTTGATACCGGTCCCCCAGTTTTGACACACGAGCTGCCATTGAATATCTAGTGCTCCCAATCTACATATGGTCCCATGCTCTAATGTTTGAAAAATCAAATTTAAATGTAAAACAAATTCTGATTTTTTTTTGTGAATGTTCTGAAGACATGTATATGTTATCCCTGAAAAATTCAAATTTAAAATCAAAATACAAATTGAGAAACAAAAAAGACAAATCTGATGTGAATAGTGTCGTTTTTTGCTTTTGTCTTTTTGTGACACTATCCATGCTGGATTTGTCATTTTTGTTTCTCTATGTGCATTTTGAATTTGAATTTGAACTTTTTAGGGAATGTAGACATATACCTTGTGAACGTGCACAAATTTGTTTGAATTTTTTTAAAACATACAAATGTGACTTTTTGAAGTTTGGAGCATGGGAGCATATAAGTGTTTGGAGCACCTGATACTTTCCCTTGGAACAGGCTTAAACCATGCCACCGTGTTCTAAGCGATCACTGCTCACACACGTGACCATATAAAATAATATATTGTTTGTTAGCACCATCTCGCCGTCAGGGCGATTTACTTAAACTAGGATTTTTTTTTTGCGGAAATACTTAAACTAGGATTTAAGCTTTTTTTATGCGGACATTAAAATGAATTAGTTTCCTTCAACACCCTTAAATTAATCTACTAGCCCACTAATAGCCATTAAGTATTTAATTTTAGTAAGACCCAATACCCGCCCCTCAGCAATCATGTTAAATAAATTATATAATGGCAATTAACATCACCATTTCGTTGCAAAAAAAAATAACATCTCCATTAGTGATTCACCCAGTCATGTCGGTGATTCTAGATTTGAAATAACTTTTATTAGTCTTGATTAAGCGATCCGAACTAACTTGCTAAAGATCCATTACTTGCAAGATTAACGCACGGTGTCACCGTAACATGCGCACTGTGCATGATGGAATGATGCCGGTGTTTCTTTTGTCACATCCCAACGTGCCAAAAGTTCCTGCAATCTGGCCCACCACCCATCACCATACACACGTCCGGTCAAGTCACCTTTTGCCACGATCAGGTCCAAAAGATGTACTACCTCCGTTTCAAAATGCAGTGCATATAGATTTTTCTAAAAATAAAACCTCACAAATTTTTGACAAAGTTTGTGGAGAAAAACATTTACATCTAGAATGCCAAATATATATCATTAGATTTATCATAAGATGTAGTTTGATATTTAATATATTTGGTATTGTAGATATAAATAGTTTTCTCTATAAACTTGGTCAAAGTTTGTAAACTTTGATTTTTTAGAAAATTTATATGCACTACATTATGAAACGAAGGGAGTAGCAGCTGTTCCAACTATCTACGTCTACAAGCCCTACACTCTATTTCTATTAAATAAAATGGGGGAACAGCGAATTGACATGTGCGAATCATGAGGCCATGTTGGACAGACAGGATAAAGTCCACACACAAGCCGCCGTCCACCATACACCTTACATCAAGTTGGCAAATCAAGCTTCATAAATAATAAAGGTTAACTATCAACAACTAGATCATAGTTACCAAATACCAGATTCGCTACTTTCTACTAACCGAGTTCGATGAGGGGTATACATATATGATTCATGAATCGGGGAATGGGTTCGTGAATCGGGCTGGAGTACATCTACGATTCATGAATTGGGGTTGGTGACGACCCGTCTCTCTCACCTTACATCAAGTTGGCAAATCGATCTCCATAAATAATAAAGCATAACTATCAACACTTAGACCATAGTTACCAAATTTGTAGATCGGTCGGTCCACAATGGGTTCGCGATTCGCTACTTTGTACTAATCGAGTTCGATAAGGGGTCTACATCTACGATTCATGAATAGGGCATTTGGTTCGCGAATCGGGGCAGGGGTACATGTACGATTCATGAATCGGGGTTGGCAATGATGTGTCTCTCCCACCTTACATCAACTTAGCAAATCAAGCTCCATAAATAATAAAGCTTAACTATAAACAATTAGACCATAGTTACCAAATTTGCAGTTCGGTCGGTCCATTATTCGGGTTCGCGATTCGCAAGTTTCTACAAATCGAGTTCGATGAGGAGTATACATCTACAATTCATGAATCGGGTATTGGGTTCGCGAATCGGGGGAGTACATCTACGATTCTTGAATCAGGTTTGGCGATGATATGTCTCTTTCACCTTACATCAACTTAGCAAATCAAGCTCCATAAATAATAACGCTTAACTATCAACAATTAGATCATAGTTACCAAATTTGCAGTTCGGTCGGTCCGTTATTCCGGTTCGCAATTCGCAACTTTCTACAAATCGAGTTCGATAAGGAGTGTACATCTATAATTCATGAATCGGGTATTGGGTTCGCGAATCGGGGGAGTACATCTACGATTCATGAATCGGGGTTGGTGACGACGTGTCTCTCTCACCTTACATCAAGTTGGCAAATCAAGATCCATAAATAATAAAACTTAACTATCAATAGTTAGACCATAGTTAGCAAATTTGTAGTTCAGTCGGTCCGCAATGTGGGTTCGTGATTCACTACTTTCTACTAATCGAGTTCTATGAGGAGTATACATCTACGATTCAAGAATCGGGGATTGGGTTCGCGAATCGGGGCGGGAGAAAATCTACGATTCTTGAATTGGGGTTGGTGACGACGTGTATTTCTCACCTTATATCAAGTTGGCAAGTCAAGCTCGATAAATAATAAAGCTTAACGATCAAGAATTAGACCATAGTTATCAGATTTGTAGTTTGGTCGGTCCGCAATTCGGGTTCGCAATTCGCAACATTCTACTAATTGAGTTTGATGAGGGGTATACAACTACGATTCATGAATCGGGGATTGGGTTCACGAATCGGGGCTGGAGAATATCTAGGATTCTTGAACAGGGGTTGGTGATGACCAATGTTTTAAATAGCGGGCTACGCCATTTAGCGGCGGCTCGGCCAGCAGCTATATGAAGCTATAGCAAAGCTATAGCGGGCTATACCCATATTTAGCGGTTTTGCTTAAATCATGGAAAAATCAAATAATAACCATACCATCAGACAATATATATGATATATCACATATAGTTGATATACATGCATCGATTTCATCCAGCCAAAGCATCGATATCACATATACTTGTCAATCTGCATACATACATATATCACATATACAGATATAGTACTTGGCAAGTTGGCATCATTCATAAATTGATACCTACCAATTCAGAAAGAAGCTTGCCTGGGGAACTGGAGATTGATCTGGTGGGTCGGGGAGAGGCGGAGGACGGAGTAGGAGGGCTGATCTGGTGGGTTGGTGCGGAGCAGGAAAGCGTCGCCCCTGGGTCTCGGCGGACCCGACATCTCCTGCGGCTTGGTCAGATCATGGCATCGCCTAGGTGCCGACCTGGGAAGGAGGCATGCGGCGAGTGGGGATTTCAAGGGAGGGGAGGGGCTGATCCACTGTCGGCGTGGACAGGAGATGCCGCTGCGTCGGCTCGCCATTTGTAGCCAAGTCGCCGCCGCAGGCCGCTGCCAGGACCTCTGCTTTTTTGGGGAAATTGGGAGTGGACGATGGAGATAGCCACGGGATGGATAGGGGACGTTAGCAATTTCACTCCAATTTGGGCCGCACTTGCTTTTGGATTTCGGCCCAAATTTTGGGCTGCGACTGCAGCAGGCTATAGCGGCGCTAAACGGGGGTCTTTTTAGCGCTATTTAGTACTTAGCGATGCTATTAGCGGCTATTCCCCTGTCCTCACTAAAACGGCCTAGCTGTAGGCCCGCTATTTAAAACTTTGGTACTGATGACGTGTCTCTCTCACCTTACATCAAGTTGGCAAATCAAGCTCCATAAATAATAAAGCTTAACTATCAACAATTAGGCAATAGTTACCAGATTTGCAGTTTGGTCGGTCCGCAATTCGCTACTTTCTACTGATCGAGTTCGACGAGGGGTATACATCTACGACTCATGAATCAGGGATTGGGTTCGCGAATCAGGGCTGGATTTATTTTTTTTTGAAAAGGAGGATACACCCCCGGCCTCTGCATCTGGGAGATGCATGCAGCCACTTTATTAATTATTCACAAAGACCTTACAAAGTAATACATCAGTAAGCCTGAAGCCACCATCTTGGCAACACCTGTCGCTACTCCTATGCCCTTGATGAAGGGGTGCCGAATATCCGAGCCGAATATCAAACAGACATCGCACCAAAACCTAACATCTAAAGCCGGATGCCCCAGCCCAGCCACATACCGGGACTGTGTCACACACCGGTCCGGCGCACTCTCAGAAGCCGCCGCCACCGTCTCCAGAGCAGGTACTGACGCACCGACCTTGTCAGGCCTGCCATCGACGCCACCACGGCGCCAGACAGCGCCACCATCCTGCACGTATCCATCCGCCCGCGCCCGTTGCCGAAACTCCGCAGCGCCATGCCGCCAGGATCCGCCGTCGGCCTTGCGCTAGATGGAATACCGCTCCTCCTCTAGTCCCCTCCAGCCAGCACATGCTCCAAAACGATGCCCCCCAGGAGGGCGAACGACACCAAAGGCGCCGTCATCGTCCGATCCGGGAGACCCAGATCTAGGGTTTCCCCCGGAGCATCCCGAGCCTGATGACTCAAACTGCAACGACGATGCCTCAACAAGGAAACGACATCGGAGACGCCGCCATCGTCTGCCATGACCGAAGTCGGCGCGATTTTCATTGGCAGTCGCGCCACCAGTCCGTACGCCGCCGGCGTCGCTGGTCCCTTCCACCTGAGCAAACTCCCAAGACGATGCCCTCAAGAGGGACTACGATACAAAAGCACCGTCATCGCTCGGTCCCAATGAGACCTAGGGTTTCCCCCAGAGTTGCCCGCGGTGTCAAGGACCCAGATCAGGGTTGAATCTCGGCGTGATCAGAAGAACCCTTCGATATCTGCCTAGTTGTCGGCGGTCGGCACCCGCCACCGTGCCGTCCGCAACCCGGCGACCCTAGACAATCACCGGACATCACGAACGCGTCCAACCACCAGCCACGGCCAGATCTGGCCGAGGCCAGCGACCCCAACCAGCGAACCGGCGCCGCCGCAACCCTCGTCGCCATATGCTTGGATCTGGTGGAGCCGCCGCCGCAGCTAGCCACCCCGCCTCCCCAAAGCGCCAGCACGTCCCACCAGGAATTCCGCGCAGCCGCCGCCGCACCGCCGCACCCGCAGCACGGCCGGCCGTGTCGTCGCCGAGCCGCCCCGCGCGAGCGCCTCGCTCCTCACTAGCACGCCACGTCCCGCGCCGCAGAGCACCAAGGGAGGAGGGAAAATGGCCCCGCCGCCACCGACACCAGCCGGGCTTCGCCCGGCGGCGCTCTCCGGCGGCGGCGAGGAGTAGGGGAGGTGGGGGAGAGGCCTCTGGCGGGCGGCGGCTAGGGTTTCCCCTTGGCCGCATGGGGGCGGACGAGGGGGTCAGTTCCTAGAGGTTGTTCAAGTGATATCCTCAAATCAGGGCTGGATTACTTCTACGATTCATGAATCGGGGTTGGTGATGACGTGTCTCTCTCATCTTACATCAACTAGGCAAATCAAGCTCCGTAAATATTAAAGCTTAACTATCAACAATTAGACCATACCAGATTTGCATTTCGGCCAGTCCGCAATTCGAGTCCGCTATTCGCTACATTCTACTAATCGAGTTTGATGAGGGGTATGTTGGGGAACGTAGCATGGGAAACAAAAATTTTCCTACGCACACACAAGATCTATCCATGGTGATGAGCATCTACGAGAGGGAGAGTGAATCTACATACCCTTGTAGATCGCTAAGCGGAAGCGTTTAAGAAACGCGGTTGATGTAGTCGAACGTCTCCGCGATCCAAATCGCAAGTCGTCCCTCGATCCGATCACGAACTAGTGCCGAACGGACGGCACCTCCGCGTTCAACACACGTACGGCTTGATGACGCCTTCACCTCCTCGATCCAGCGAGCGATGGTGAAGTAGTAGATGAGTTCCGGCAGCACGACGGCGTGGTGATGGTGGTGAGGAACAATCTCTGCAGGGCTTCGCCAAGCGCTACGGAGATTATGACGGAGGAACTAGACGGTTAGGGTTGCCGCACACGGCTTGGGGAAATCTTGATGTGTTCCGGGTGCTAGCCCTGCCCCTCTATTTATATGTTAAGCCCTGGGGTCGAAACTTGGAGAAAGAGCCTCCTCAAAGTCGGTTTGGCCCGCAAGGCAAGAGTCCTGCTCGGACTCCAGGACCAGACGCCAGGGTCCTCGGCGTCTGGCCCCAGACGCCAGGGTCCCTGGCGTCTGGCCCCTGGCCTCCGCAAAACTTCCTTTTGCACCTTCCTAAAGCCTCGTGGGCTTTACCCCTTGGCCCAAATAAAGTGTTCTCGTACCCGAACATTTCGGGAAACATCCGAAACTCCTTCCGGTGAATTCCGGAACCCTTCCGGAGACCAAACACTATTATCCCATATATCAATCTTTACCTCCGGACTATTCCAGAGCTCCTCGTCATGTCCGGGATCTCATCCGGGACTCCGAACAACTTTCGGTCACCAACATAACAACTCAACTATACTTATATCGTCACCAAACGTTAAGTGTGTAGACCCTGCGGGTTCGAGAACTATGTAGACATGACCGAGACACCTCTACGGTCAATAACCAATAGCGGGACCTGGATGCCCATATTGGCTCCTACATATTCTACGAAGATCTTTATCGGTCGAACCTCTATGTCAAGGATTCAGTTAATCCCGTATGCTGTTCCCTTTGTTCTTCGGTATGTTACTTGCCCGAGATTCGATCGTCGGTATCTCTATACCTAGTTCAATCTCGTTACCGGCAAGTCTCTTTACTCGTTCCGTAATACAAGATCTCGTGGCTAACACTTTAGTCACATTGCTTGCAAGGCTCATTGTGATGTTGTATTACCGAGTGGGCCCTGAGATACCTCTCCGTCACACGGAGTAACAAATCCCAGTCTTGATCCATGCCAACCCAACAGACATCCTCGGAGATACCTGTAGAGCACCTTTATAGTCACCCAGTTACGTTGCGACGTTTGATACACACAAGGTACTCCTCCGATGTCAGGGAGTTGCATGATCTCATGGTCATAGGAACAGATACTTGACATGCAGAAAACAATAGCAATAAACTGACACGATCATATGCTACGTTTACAGTTTGGGTCTTGTCCATCACATCATTCTCCTAATGATGTGATCCCGTTATCAAATGACATCTCATATCCATGGCTAGGAAACCTTCACCATCTTTTGATCAACGAGCTAGTTAACTAGAGGCATACTAGGGACACAGTGTTGTCTATGTACCCACACATGTATTTGAGTTTCCAGTCAATACAATTATAGCATGGATAATAAACGATTATCATGAACAAGGAAATATGATAATAACCAATTTATTATTGCCTCTAGGGCATATTTCCAACAGTCTCCCACTTGCACTAGAGTCAATAATCTAGCTCACATCACCATGTGATTTACATTGTTATGAATCTAACACCCAATGAGTTCTGGGGTTCGATCAGATCATGCTTTGCATGTGAGAGAGGTCTTTAGTCAACGGGTCTGCGACATTCAGATCCGTGTGTACTTTGCAAATCTCTATGTCATACTGTAGACACTTCTACCACACTCCACTTGGAGCTATTCCAAATGGCTGCTCCACTATATGTATCCTGACTGCTACTCAGAGTCGTCCGGATAGTTGTCAAAGCTTGCATCGACGTAACCCTTTACGACGAACTCTTCATCACCTCCATAATTGAGAAATATTTCCTTAGTCCTCTAGTTACTAAGGATAATCTTGACCGTTGTCCAGTAATCCACTCCTGGATCACTCTTGTACCCCTTGACAGAATCATGGCAAGGCACACATCAGGTGCGGTACACAGCATGGCATACTATACAGAGCCTATGGATAAGGCATAGGGGATGACCTTCGTCCTTTCTCTTTCTTCTGCCGTGATCGAGCTTTGAGTCTCACTCAACTCCACACCTTACAAATCAGGCAAGAACTCTTTCTTTGACTGATCCATTTTGAACTCTTTCAAAATCTTGTCAAGGTATGTACTCATTGAAAGTCTTATCAGACGTCTTGATCTATCTCTATAGATCTTGATGCCCAATATTTAAGTAGCTTCATTCCAGGTCTTCCTTTGAAAAACTCCTTTCAAACGACCCTTTATGCTTTCCAGAAATTCTACATTATTTCCGATCAACAATATGTCAACCACATATACTTATCAGAAATTCTATAGTGCTCCCACTCACTCTATTGTAAATACAAGTTTCTCATAAACTTTGTATAGACATAAAAACTTTGATCACCTCATCAAAGTGTATATTCCAACTCCGAGATGCTTGCTCCAGTCCATAGAAGGGTCGCTGGAGTTTGCATACATTTTAGCATCCTTAGGACTGACAAAACCTTCCGGTTGTATCACATACAACCTTTCCTTACGGATACCGTTAAGGAAACGATGTTTTGACATCCATCTGCCAGATTTCATAATTGAAAAATGCAGCAACTGCTAACATAATTCCAACAGACTTTAGCATCGCTACGGGTGAGAAAGTCTCATCGTAGTCAACTCCTTGAACTTGTGAACAACCCTTTGCCACAAGTCGAGCTTTATAGACGGTGACATTACCGTCTGCGTCCGTCTTCCTTTTAAAGATCCATTTGTTCTGAAGGGCGTTTCGCCCTTCAGGTAATACTTCCAAAGCCCATACTTTGTTTTATTACATGGATCCCATCTCGGATTTCATGGCCTCTAACCATTTCTCGGAATCCGGGCCCATCATCGCTTCTCCATAGCTCGTAGGTTCATCGTTGTCCAACAACATGACCTATAAGACAGGGTTGCCGTACCACTCAGGAGTAGTACGCGCCCTTGTCGACCTACGAGGTTCGATAGCAACTTGATCCGAAGCTTCATGATCATCATCATTAACTTCCTCTTCAACTAATGTAGGCTCCACAGAAACAACTTTCTGCGCTGCGCTACTCTTTGGTTGAAACAAAGGTTCAACAACCTCATCAAGTTCTATCTTCCTCCCACTCAATCTTTCGAAAGAAACTTTTTCTCGAGAAAGGACCCGTTTTAGCAACAAACACTTTGTGCTTGGATCTGAGATAGAAGGTTCACCCAACTGTTACGTTAGGGTATTCTATGAAGATGCATTTGTCCGCTTTGGGTTCGAGCTCATTAGGTGAAAACCCTTTTTCACATAAGCGTCGCAGCCCCAAATATTAAAAAATGACAGCTTAGGTTTCCGCCAAACCAAAATTCATACGGTGTCATCTCAACGGACTTATGGTGCCCCTTTTAAAGTGAATGTGGTTGTCTCTAATGCATAACCCTAAAACGATAGTGGTAAATCGATAAGAGACATCATAGTTCGCACCATATCTAATAGAGCACAACTACGACGTTCGGACACACCATCACACTATGGTGTTCCAGGTGGCGTGAGTTGTGAAACTACTTCCACATTGTCTTAAGTTATATACCAAACTCGTAACTCAGATATTTACCTCCACGATCATATCGTAGACATTTTATCTTGTCACGATGATCTCAAACTTCACTCTGAACTTTTCAAACGATTCAGACTTGTGTTTCATTAAGTAAATATACACTATATCTACTCAAATCATCAGTGAAGGTAAGAAAATAACGATATCCACCGCCCACTACAAAACTCACTGGACCGCATACATCAACATGTATCATTTCCAATAAGTCAATTGCCCGCTCCATCATACCGGAAAACGGGGTTTTAGTCATCTTGCCCATGAGGCATGGTCCGCATGTCTCAACCGATTCGAAATCGAATGAGTCCAAAGATCCATCAGCATGGAGTTTCTTCATGCGTTTTACACCAATATGACATTTAGCAGCAGTGCCACAAGTATGTGGTACTATCATTATTAACTTTGTATCTTTTGGCATCAATATTATGAACATGTGTATCACTACGATCAAGATTCAATAAACCACTCTTATTGGGTGCATGACCATTGAAGGTATTATTCATGTAAACAGAATAACCATTATTCTCTAACTGCAATGAATAACCGTATTGCAATAAACTTGATCTAATCACGTTCATGCTTAACGCAAACACCAAATAACATTTATTTAGGTTCATCACTAATACCAAAGGTAGAGAGAGCGCGCGATGGTGATCACATCAACCTTGGAAACACTTCCAACACTCATCGTCACCTCACCCTTAGCATCCGTTTATTCCGTAGCTTTTATTTCGAGTTACCAACACTTAGCAACCGAACCGGTATCTAATACCCAGGTGCTACTAGGAGTACTAGTAAGGTACACATCAATAACACGTATATCAAATATACTTCTGTCGACGTTGCCAACCTTCTTATCTACCAAGCATCTAGGGTTGTTCCACTTCAGCAACCGTTCTCCTCATAATAGAAGCACTCATTCTCGGGTTTGGGTTCAACCTTGGGTTTCTTTACTGGAGCAGCAACTGGCTTGCCATCCATGAAGTATCCCTCCTTGCCCTTGCCCTTCTTGAAACTAGTGGTTTTACTAACCATCAACACTTGATGCTCCTTCTTGATTTCTACCTTCGCGGGGTCAAACATCGCGAATAGCTCAGGGATCATTATTTCCATCTCTGGCCTTTTATAGTTCATCACGAAGCTCTAGTAGCTTAGTGACAGTGACTTGGAGAACTATACCAATCACTATCTTATCTGGAAGATCAACTTCCACTCGATTCAAGCGATTGTAGTACCCAGACAATCTGAGCACATGCTCAATGATTGAGCTATTCTCCATCATCTTGCAGGCAAAGAATCTTGTTGGAGGTCTCATACCTCTCAACACGGGCACGAGCCTGAGATCCCAATTTCAGCTCTTAGAACATCTCATATGTTCCGTGACGTTCAAAACGTTTTGGAGCCTCAATTCTAAGCCGTAATGCATGACGCACTGAACTATCAAGTAGTTATCAGAACGTGTCTGTCAGATGTTCACAACATCTACAGACGACGCTTGAGGGGGTGGCGCACCGAGCGGTGCATTAAGGACATAAGCCTTCTGTGCAGCATTGAGGTCAATCCTCAGATCACGGACCCAGTCCGCATTATTGCTACCATCATCTTTCAAATCTATTTCTCTAGGAACATATAAAAATTCAAGGGAGCTACAGCGCGAGCTAGTAATCTACAACATAATTTGCAAAGACATTTTGACTATGTTCATGATAATGAGTTTAGTTAATCATATTACTTAAAAACTCCCACTCAAATTGACATCCCTCCGGTCATTCGAGTGTCACATGATCCCAATCCACCAACTCAAGTCCGATCATCACGTGAGTTGAGGTGGTTTCAATGGTGAACATCTTCATGTTGATCATATCTACTATATGACTCATGTTCGACCTTTCGGTCTCTTGTGTTCCGAGGCCATGTCTGTACATGCTAGGCTCGTCAAGTTTAACCCGAGTGTTCCGCACGTGCAACATGGCTTACACCCGTTGTATGTGAACGTAGAGTCTATCACACCCGATCATCACGGCGTGTCTCGAAACGACGAACTTTCGCAACGGTGCACACTCGGGGAGAACACAATTTATCCTGAAATTTAAGTGAGGGATCACCTTATAATGCTACCGTCGTCCTAAGCAAAATAAGATGCATAAAAGGATTAACATCACATGCAAATCATAAGTGACATGATATGGCCATGAACTCGTGCTTTTGATCTCCATCTCCAAAGCACCGGCATGATCTCCATCGTCACCGGCATGACACCATGATCTCCATCATCTTGATCTCCATCAACGTGTCGCCATGAGGTTGTCGCGCCGACTATTGCTTCCACGACTATTGCTAACGTTTAGCGATAAAGTAAAGCATTACATAGCGCTTAATGATTGACACGCAGGTCATACAATAATTAAAGACAACTCTATGGCTCCTGCCAGTTGCCGTACTCATCGACATGCAAGTCGTGATATTCTATACAACACATGATCATCTCATACATCACATATATCTCATCATGTAATTGGCCATATCACATCACAACATACCCTGCAAAAACAAGTTAGACGTCCTCTAATTGTTGTTGCAAGTTTTACGTGGCTGCTACGGGTATCAAGCAAGAACGATTCTTACATACGCAAAAACCACAACGGTGATATAAAAGTTGCTATTTCACCTTCTACAAGGACCGCCTCTGTCGAATCCGATTCAACTAAAGTGGGAGAGACAGACACCCGCCAGCCATCTTATGCAACAAAGTTACATGTCAGTCGATGGAACCGGTCTCTCGTACGTGGACGAGTAAGGTTGGTCCGAGCCGCTTCATCCCACAATACCGCTGAATAAGAAAAGACTAAGGAGGGAAGCAATCTGAATATCAACGCCCACAAACTCCTTTGTGTTCTACTCGAGATCTCATCTACGCATAGACCTAGCTCTGATACCACTGTTGGGGAACGTAGCATGGGAAACAAAAAAATTCCTACGCACACACAAGATCTATCCATGGTGATGAGCATCTACGAGAGGGAGAGTGAATCTACATACCCTTGTAGATCGCTAAGCGCAAGCGTTTAAGAAATGCGGTTGATGTAGTCGAACGTCTCCGCGATCCAAATCGCAAGTCGTCCCTCGATCCGATCACGAACTAGTGCCGAACGGACGGCACCTTCGCGTTCAACACACGTACGGCTTGATGACGCCTTCACCTCCTCGATCCAGCGAGCGATGGTGAAGTAGTAGATGAGTTCCGGCAGCACGACGGCGTGGTGATGGTGGTGAGGAACAATCTCTGCAGGGCTTCGCCAAGCGCTACGGAGATTATGTAGGAGGAACTAGAGGGTTAGGGTTGCCACACACGGCTTGGGGAAATCTTGATGTGTTCCGGGTGCTAGCCCTGCCCCTCTATTTATATGTTAAGCCCTGGGGTCGAAACTTGGAGAAAGAGCCTCCTCAAAGTTAGTTTGGCCCGCAAGGCAAGAGTCCTGCTCGGACTCCAGGACCAGACGCCAGGGTCCTCGGCGTCTGGCCCCAGACGCCAGGGTCCCTGGCGTCTGGCCCCTGGCCTCCGCAAAACTTCCTTTTGCACCTTCCTAAAGCCTCGTGGGCTTTACCCCTTGGCCCAAATAAAGTGTTCTCGTACCCGAACATTTCGGGAAACATCCGAAACTCCTTACGGTGAATTCCGGAACCCTTCCGGAGACCAAACACTATTATCCCATATATCAATCTTTACCTCCGGACTATTCCAGAGCTCCTCGTCATGTCCGGGATCTCATCCGGGACTCCGAACAACTTTCGGTCACCAACATAACAACTCAACTATACTTATATCGTCACCAAACGTTAAGTGTGTAGACCCTGCGGGTTCGAGAACTATGTAGACATGACCGAGACACCTCTACGGTCAATAACCAATAGCGGGACCTGGATGCCCATATTGGCTCCTACATATTCTACGAAGATCTTTATCGGTCGAACCTCTATGTCAAGGATTCAGTTAATCCCGTATGCTGTTCCCTTTGTTCATCGGTATGTTACTTGCCCGAGATTCGATCGTCGGTATCTCTATACCTAGTTCAATCTCGTTACCGGCAAGTCTCTTTACTCATTCCGTAATACAAGATCTCGTGGCTAACACTTTAGTCACATTGCTTGCAAGGCTCATTGTGATGTTGTATTACCGAGTGGGCCCTGAGATACCTCTCCGTCACATGGAGTAACAAATCCCAGTCTTGATCCATGCCAACCCAACAGACATCCTCGGAGATACCTGTAGAGCACCTTTATAGTCACCCAGTTACGTTGCGACGTTTGATACACACAAGGTACTCCTCCGATGTCAGGGAGTTGCATGATCTCATGGTCATAGGAACAGATACTTGACATGCAGAAAACAATAGCAATAAACTGACACGATCATATGCTACGTTTACAGTTTGGGTCTTGTCCATCACATCATTCTCCTAATGATGTGATCCCGTTATCAAATGACATCTCATGTCCATGGCTAGGAAACCTTCACCATCTTTTGATCAACGAGCTAGTTAACTAGAGGCATACTAGGGACACAGTGTTTGAGTTTCCAATCAATACAATTATAGCATGGATAATAAACAATTATCACGAACAAGGAAATATGATAATAACTAAATTATTATTGCCTCTAGGGCATATTTCCAACAAGGTATACATCTACGATTCATGAATCGGGGATTGGGTTCGCGAATCGGGGCAGGAGTACATCTACAATTCATTTGCGATTCATGAATCAGGGATGGTGACGACGTGTCTGTCTCACCTTACATCAAGTTGGCAAACCAAGCTCCATAAATAATAAAGCTTAACTATTACCATTGGACCATAGTTACCAGATTTGTAGTTCGGTAGTACGCAATTCGGGTTCGCGATTCGCGAAATTCTACTAATCGAGTTTGATGAGAAGTATACATCTACGATTCTTGAATCGGGGATTGGGTTCATGAATCGGGGCTGGAGTACATCTACGATTCATCTATGATTCAGGAATCGGGGTTGGTGACGATGTGTCTCTCTCACCTAACATCATGTTGGCTAATCAAGCTCCATAAATAATAAAGCTTAACTATCAACAATTATACCATAGTTACCAGATTTGCAGTTCGGTCGGTCTGCAATTCAGGTTCGCGATTCGCTACTTTCTTCTAATCGAGTTCGATGAGGGGTATACATCTACGATTTATGAATCGGGGATTGGGTTCGCAAATCGGGGCTGAAGTACATGTACGATTCATGAATCGGGGTTGGTGACGACGTCTCTCTCTCCCCTTACACTAGTACAAAACAGGGCATCGGTCCACCCCTGAGAAGCCCATTAGTCCCGGTTCACTCACGAACCGGGACCCATGGGGGCATCGGTCCCGGTTCGTGAGGCCAGGGCGCCGGCCGGGCCTCGTGGGCCATTGGTCCCGGTTCGTCTGACCCCTTTTGTCCCGGTTCCAGACACGAACCGGGACCAATGCGCCTCGCTCCTGGCCCACAACCATTGGTCCCGGTTTGTGGCTGGAACCGGGACTAAAGGTGACCCCTTTGGTCCCGGTTCTAGCCACGAACCGGGACCAATGGGCCTCGCTCCTGGCCCACAACCATTGGTCCCGGTTTGTGGCTGGAACCGGGACCAATGGTTGGCCTATATATAGCCCCCGCCCGCGAGCAGAGCAATGCATTGCTCTGTTTTTTTGCCCGGCCGTGGGAGAGCTTTTGTGGTGCTCTAGCTCAGCTCCTATGCACATGAGGTGTTCGATGAAATGCCCGAGCCACACTTAAGCTTTCTCCTCTCGAAGCTCCTTGTCCAAGCTCCATTTTCCTCAAGATTTGTCTAGGTTTGGCGGTCCGTCCTGTCCCGTCCACGTCCTCACCGCCGTCGATCGCCCGCGCCCATCTCGGCGCCGGCAACACCGTGGTTAGCCTCTTCTTCTTATCTTCTTTCTAAAAGAAAAAAGTTCTTACTTATGTGTTTTAATTAGATGCTCTAGAGAGTTATATGTTGTTCAATAATAAGAACTATATAACGCACGCAGATGAACCGGCAATGGATGTACAGTGACCGACGCACCTCCGAGTATATTAAGGGCCTGCATAATTTTCTCGAAGCGGCTGAGGCAAACAAGCAGAATGGTTTTATGCATTGTCCATGTACTGTCTGTGAGAATACGAAGGCTTTCTCCAACTCTAAAACCCTTCACTTCCACCTGCTTGAGAAGGGTTTTATGCCACACTATAATGTTTGGACCAAGCACGGAGAAAGAGGGGTTATGATGGAAGACAACGAAGAAGAAGAGGATGATGACAACTACCCACCCCTTGAATACGGTGATGCTGCAATGGGGGAAGCTGAAGATCAAGAGGAACCAGACGATGTGCCCGATGATGATCTTCGCCGGGTCATTGTTGATGCACAGAGAGAATGCGAAAGTGAAAGGGAGAAGTTGAAGTTCGATCGCATGTTAGAGGATCACAAAAAAGGGTTGTACCCAAATTGCGAAGATGACAACAGAAAGCTCGGTACCACACTGGAATTGCTGCAATGGAAGGCAGACAATGGTGTATCTGACAAGGGATTTAGTTCGCTGCTTAAAATAATGAAGAAGAAGCTTCCAAAGGATGACGAATTGCCCGGCAGTACGTACGAAGCAAAGAAGGTTCTATGCCCTCAAGGATTGGAGGTGCAGAAGATACATGCATGCCCTAATGACTGCATCCTCTACCGCGGTGAGTACGAGGATTTGAACGCATGCCCGGTATGCGGTGCATTGCGGTATAAGATCAGACGAGATGACCCTGGTGATGTTGAGGGCGAGCGCCCCAGGTAGAGGGTTCCTGCCAAGGTGATGTGGTATGCTCCTATAATACCACGGCTGAAACGTCTGTTCAGAAACAAAGAGCATGCCAAGTTGATGCGATGGCACAAAGAAGACCGTAAGAAAGACGGGAAGTTGAGAGCACCCGCTGACGGGTCGCAGTGGAGAAAAATCGAGAGAAGGTGGGGGGACTTTGCAGGTGACGCAAGGAACGTATGGTTTGGTTTAAGTGCAGATGTCATTAATCCTTTTGGGGAGCAGAGCAGCAATCATAGCACCTGGCCCGTGACTCTATGTATCTATAACCTTCCTCCTTGGTTGTGCATGAAGCGGAAGTTCATTATGATGCCAGTGCTCATCCAAGGCCCTAAGCAACCCGGCAATGACATTGATGTGTACCTAAGGCCATTAGTTGAAGAACTTTTACAGCTGTGGAATGGAGAAGGTGTACGTGTGTGGAATGAGCACAAACAGGAGGAATTTGACCTACATGCGTTGCTGTTTGTAACCATCAACGATTGGCCTGCTCTCAGTAACTTTTCAGGATAGACAAACAAGGGATACCACGCATGCACACACTGTTTAGATGACACCGACAGTATATATATGGACAAATGCAGGAAGAATGTGTACCTAGGGCATCGTCGATTTCTTCCGACCAACCATCAATGTCGAAAGAAAGGAAAGCATTTCAAAGGTGAGGCAGATCACCGGAAGAAGCCCGCCCTCCGTACTGGTGATCACATACTTGATATGGTCAATGATTTACAAGTAATCTTTGGAAAGGGTCCTGGCGGACTATCTGTTCCGACTGACGATGCGGGACGCGCACCCATGTGGAAGAAGAAATCTATATTTTGGGACCTACCCTATTGGAATGACCTAGAGGTCCGCTCTGCAATCGACGTGATGCACGTGATGAAGAATCTTTGCGTGAACCTGCTAGGCTTCTTGGGAGTGTATGGGAAGACAAAAGATACACCGGAGGCACGGGAGGAACAGCAACGTGTGCATGAAAAAGACGGCATGCATCCAAAGCAGTATGAAGGTCCTGCTAGCTACGCTCTTACCAAAGAAGAGAAGGAAATCTTCTTTGAATGCCTGCTCAGTATGAAGGTCCCGTCTGGCTTCTCGTCGAATATAAAGGGAATAATAAATATGGCAGAGAAAAAGTTCCAGAACCTAAAGTCTCATGACTGCCACGTGATTATGACGCAACTGCTTCCGGTTGCATTGAGGGGGCTTCTACCGGGAAACGTTCGATTAGCCATTGTGAAGCTATGTGCATTCCTCAATGCAATCTCTCAGAAGGTGATCGATCCAGAAATCCTGTCAAGGTTAAGGAGTGATTTGGTGCAATGTCTTGTTAGTTTCGAGCTAGTGTTCCCACCATCTTTCTTCAATATCATGACGCACGTCCTGGTTTATCTAGTCGACGAGATTGTCGTTCTGGGCCCTGTATTTCTACACAATATGTTCCCCTTTGAGAGGTTCATGGGAGTCTTAAAGAAATATGTTCGTAACCGCGCTAGGCCAGAAGCAAGCATCTCCATGGGCCATCAAACAGAGGATGTCATTGGGTTTTGTGTTGACTTCATTCCTGACCTGAAGAAGATTGGTCTCCCTCAATCGCGGTATGAGGGGAGACTGACTGGAAAAGGCACGCTAGGAGCGGACTCAATAATATGTAGGGACGGGCATTCTTGGTCTCAAGCACACTACACAGTTCTACAGAATTCTACCTTGGTGACCCCGTATGTCGATGAACACAAGAATATTCTGCGCTCCAAACACCCGGAGCAGTGTGACGACTGGATTACATATGAACACATCAGGACTTTCGGCAGTTGGTTGCAAACACGTCTCATGGGTGACAACACTGTTTCTGATGAGCTGTACTCGTTGGCCAGGGGACCATCTTCGACTGTATTGACTTACAAAGGGTACGAGATAAATGGGAATACATTTTACACGATCGCCCAAGATCAAAAGAGCACCAACCAAAACAGCGGTGTCTGCTTTGATGCAGCAACCAAGAGGGGAAAGGACACATATTATGGTTACATAGTGGACATATGGGAACTTGACTATGGACATGATTTCAAGGTCCCTTTGTTTCAGTGCAAATGGGTCAATCTGTCAGGAGGCGGGGTACAGGTAGACCCACAGTACGGAATGACAACAGTGGATCTCAACAATCTTGGGTACACAGACGAACCATTCGTCCTAGCCAATGATGTGGCGCAGGTTTTCTATGTGAAGGACATGTCTACCAAACCGAGAAAAAGAAAAGATAAGGAAGCGAATACATCATGCGATGAGCCAAAGCGCCACATAGTTCTTTCAGGAAAAAGAGACATCGTGGGATTGGAGGGCAAGACAGACATGTCTGAAGATTATGAAAAGTTTCATGAAATTCCTCCCTTCAAAGTCAAGGCTGACCCAAGCACCCTGTTAAACGATGAAGATTATCCATGGTTACGGCGCAATAAGCAAAGGACACAAGCGAAGAAAAAGTGAAGACTTTCTCTGCACAACTTTGTCCGTTTTGTACACGAAGTGCATCCAGTTTTTGCCGTAACCCTCTCAACTTTTTATAACATGCTATGTGGGTGAAATGATGATACCATGCCAACTTTCAACCTTTTCAGAGTTCATTTGTACTGCTTTTCAATTTCAGGGTCATTTAGCTTAAAAAATCAGTAAATGCATGAAAAATAGGAAATGAAGTCAGAAAGGGTTGAAAATTGATGATGTGGCTTTGAATGGTGCATTTTGAACACAGAAAAAGTCTGGAGTTCAAATAAGTTCAAAAAAATGAAATACCTTTGTAACAGATGAGTTTTCGTCCGAAACCCTGATACTTCGAAAGAGATTGTCCATTTTGTACACGAAGTGCATCCAGTTTTTGCCGTAACCCTCTCAACTTTTTTGAACATGCTATGTGGGTGAAATGATGATACCATGCCAACTTTCAACCTGTTCAGAGTTCATTTGTAGTGCTTTTCAATTTCAAGGTCATTTAGCGTAAAAAAATCAGTAAATGCATGAAAAATACCAAATGAAGTCAGAAAGGGTTGAAAATTGATGGTGTGGCTTTGAATGGTGCATTTTGAACACAGAAAAAGTCTGGAGTTCAAATAAGTTCAAAAAAATGAAATCCCTTTCTAACAGATGAGTTTTCGTCCGAAACCCTAATACTTCGAAAGAGATTGTCCATTTTGTACACGAAGTGCATCAAGTTTTTGCCGTAACCCTCTCAACTTTTTAGCACATGCTATGTGGGTGAAATGATGATACCATGCCAACTTTCAACCTGTTCAGAGTTCATTTGTAGTGCTTTTCAATTTCAAGGTCATTTAGCGTAAAAAAATCAGTAAATGCATGAAAAATACCAAATGAAGTCAGAAAGGGTTGAAAATTGATGGTGTGGCATTGAATGGTGCATTTTGAACACATAAAAAGTCTGGAGTTCAAATAAGTTCAAAAAAATGAAATCCCTTTCTAACAGATGAGTTTTCGTCCGAAACCCTAATACTTCGAAAGAGATTGTCCATTTTGTACACGAAGTGCATCAAGTTTTTGCCGTAACCCTCTCAAATTTTTAGACCATGCCAATTTTCAACCTTTTCAGAGTTCATTTGAAGTGATTTTAAATTTCAGGGTCATTTAGCTCAAAGAATGAACTAATAGCAAAAAGAATGAACTAGAAAACCTTTATGAAACTTAATCGCAAAAATAATGAACTAAAAATAATCAATTAAAAAATTCTGTTATGATCAACTTAAATAAAACTATAATATTCTTCAATAGCAAAAAGAATCACTCAAAAACTCTAAGTATTTTTTCGTTAGAATTTTCATAAAGTATTTTTTCGTTATAATTTTTGTGACCTAAAGCAAAAAGAATCACTCAAAAACTCTAAGTATTTAGTTGTAAGTAGAAACAAAAGAAAATTAATAAAGCAAAAAAAACAAAAGAAAATAAATAAAGCAAAAAAAAAAAAAAAGAAAATAAATAAAGCAAAAAAAAATGCCGCCTACTGGGCCACCACGGCCTGAATACGACTAGAAACCCAACAAGCCAATTGGGCCAGGATTCAGGCCCGCAGAAGGCCCAGAAGGCCCACAGGCAGAGGTCATGCGATTAGGCCCGTAAGCCTGCTGCTGAGAGGAGCTCGAGAGGGTGTGCGCAGCAGCGCTTATAAACCACTCTCGAGCCCTCTCAGCTAGCGAGGTGGGACTAAACTTTTGGCCCCGGGCAGCACCACCCGTTGGTCCCGGTTCGTGGCACCAACCGGGACCAATACCCACCTTTGGTCCCGGTTGGTAGCACCAACCGGGACCAATGCCACCCTTTAGTCCCGGTTGGTGCCACCAACCGGGACCAAAGGTCTCTGCTTCCCGCCCTTTGGGCTGACGAAAAGAGACCTTTGGTCCCGGTTGGTGGCACCAACCGGGACTAAAGGTGGGCATTGGTTCCGGTTGGTGGCACCAACCGGGACCAAAGGTCTCCCTATATAAGCGGGAGTTGGGAAAATTTGCCAGTTTCCCCCGACGACGCCGAGCACATCGACGCCGCCAGGCTGCCCGAGCTCGCCGTCGACGCCCTCCCCGCCCTCTGCCCCGTCGACGCCGTCAGGCTGCTCCTCATCGCCATCGCCGCCGAGCCCCCGCTGCCCCGACGCCCTCGACGCCCTCTGCCCCGACGCCGGCGCCGCTCCCCGCGCCCCTGCTGCCCCGACGCCGCCCGCCGTGCCCCCCTGCCCCTGCCCCGACGCCGCCCCCAGTGAGCCCCCCCCTTCCCCCGCGCCGCCGCCACTGCTCTGCTTGCCGCGCCGTGCCCCTGCTCTGCTTGCCGCGCCGCCGCCGCCACCGCCGCCCCGGCCGGATCTGCCTTTTTTTTTGTATGTATATGCAGTATATATGTATGTATGTATGGATGCTGTATGTATGTATGTATATGCAGTATGTATGTATGGATGGATGATCCATAGAAAGTTTTTATATATGCATTGATACAATTTTATTTTTGTTCATAGATTTTTTTTTGTTCATAGATGTATGTTTTTTTTGTTTATAGAAAGTTTTTATATATGAGCAATGATGATCCATAGAAAGTTTTTATATATGCATTGATATATGAGCAATGATGATCCATAGAAAGTTTTTATATATGCATTGATACAATTTTATTTTTGTTCATAGAATTTTTTTTGTTCATAGATGTATGCTTTTTTTTTATAGAAAGTTTTTGTCATGAGGGGGGACGTCGGACATGCATGAGAGAGAGGCGGTCCGCTCGTCGGACATGTCATGTGGATTTTTTTGTTCATATAGAAAACTCCGGTAACTTCGACATGAGGGGGGGAGACGTCGATCAACCCCCTCCCGCCCCTACCCGTAAAAGTTAAAATGTTCATATATTCAAAATGAGTTAAAATGAGTTAAAAGTTACTTACTCCCGGTCCGCTCGCCCGACCAACTCTCGAGGCCACCTGTACCCCCTCCCCGATAACTTCGACATGAGGGGGGACGTCGGACATGAGGGGTGAGCGTCGTTGTCGTCTACCCCCTCCCCGATAACTTCGACATGAGGAGGGACGTCGGACATGACATGAGGGGTGAGCGTCGTTGTCGTCTACCCCCTCCGGTAACATAGATAACTCCGGTAACATAGATTTATCAAGAATACTCCCATTATGGATGTGCACAAGTTGATCCAATTTTTTTCTGATCTCATCTATATATATATTCTTCTATATTTGCATAAACTATGGATCAAAGAGACTTGGAACAAGAACAGTTGTTGGGGGAGATAATCCTCGCCGGAGGTGATGCTATCTTGTCGTTTCTCAACGACACCGATGGAACAATGGAGGAGGAAGGACATGATCATGATGGCTCCGGTGACATGATCATGATGGCTCCGGAGGTGCTGACTAGCTAATTGATGCATTAATTGTTTTGGTATGTACATATATTAACTCTTCTTTCTTCTTTTATAGCCCTCCGGATCGAGCCAAACTTCGGTAACGAGACGAGGCCCGAAGAAGAGGTTGCGCAAGGATGAAAGGTTCACGATCACAGCACTCGCGGACGATGGCCTACCGATTGAACCCAAGCGGACCAAGGACGCATTTTCTGCTCAGTGCGGAGCTATTGTTAGGGACAACATCCCGATCAGCATCAAGCAATGGAATAAGCCTAACGACGACGCCCCTGAAGGTGATTATGTCACCGATAGACAGAAAGATGATCTTTGGACCTTGCTGAAGGCAAATTTCACCCTACCGCCAGAGGAGGATCCGAATAAGCCCGTTATAGAGCCACTGGTCAAGGCGTGTGCTCTTAAGAAGATGGCAGATCTATTCAGGAGGTGGAAGAAGGAGTTGAAATCAAAGTTTGTCGACAAAGGTGAGACTCCAGAATTCATCGGCCGATTTGAGAAGATAAGAGATCACTGGCCCGCATTTGTGGCCTACAAGACATCAGACAAGAGTAAGAAAATGTCAGAGACAAACAAGAACAACGCTGCAAAGAAGCAGTATCACCATCACACGGGGTCAAGTGGCTACCTCAAAGCCTGGCCGTTGTGGGACAAAGCTGAGAATGACCTGATTGCTAAAGGGGTCGAACCAGAGACATTGAACTGGCCAGACCGTTCAAGGACTTGGTTCTTCGGGGTTGGGGGAACTTTGGACCCTGAAACAGGGAAGTGCCGTTGGACGGACGAGCAACTTGCAATACCCGTCACGAAGCTTCAGAAGTATATCGCCGCAGCGCAGGAAGGGACGTTCATTCCCGACAGAGAGAAGGACGAGCTGACTGAGGCCCTAGGGAATGCTGAGCACCCTGGACGAACACGAGGCACACCAGGCTCCGTTCCGTGGAAGTTTGGGTTTCCCGACGCAGGCGGTTACAGAAGCCGGGAGAGAAACAGGAAAGCGGAGCTGAGCGACATGCAGAAGATGAGTGCAAGACTACAAAAGCTAGAGGAAGCTGAGAGCCAGCGAGCTGCCGGCCAACTATCTCAGCGGCACGAAGCTACCCCAGAAGCTACCCCGCCATCTCAGCGGAGAAGCAGCGTGGCTTCCACGGAGCCCGTTCAGACTGACTTCACGGAGCCTATCTACCCCATGGATACTATCACGGAGGCTCAAAATTGCGAGCTTATGACGAAATGCCATTTCAAGGCGGCTCTCGGCTCTGTTGCACCTCCTCAACCCAATGGAACTTTTCACTGCCTTCCGATTCCACATGGCTATGCTGTTGTGATGGTGGATGAAGTAATGGAGGGATTTGAGGAGCTCGAGCTTTACCACTCTACAGGTAAAGGGGAGAATCAGCTGGTTCGTGCTCTGAGGAGTCCATGTCTATGGCAGAAGGAGTACATCAAGCTTCCAAACTGGACGCCTCCGCCTCCTCCTCCTCCTCCGGCGAGTCAGGGCACTCCGCCTCCTCCTCCTCCTCCTCCTCCGGCGAGTGATCAGGGCACTCCGCCTCCTTCTCCGGCTCCTCCGACGCGTGAGGGCACTCCGCCTCCTCCTTCGCCTACTCCGGCGCGTCGGAGCACTCCGCCTCCTTCTCCGCCTCGTCAGCAACGACGGAAGAGAGACGCCGCCGCTCCGGCGGCTAGCAGTACAAGCAGAGGCGGGAGGCAATTCAGATACGGTCCATCTCTCAAGCCTGTGGAAAAGTTACCATATGAGAGGACCGAGCAGGAAAACGAGGACATATGTCGTGCCCAAGTGAGGGACCATTTTGCAAAGAAAACTCCACCTCCGAAGGAGAAGCTAGATCCGGTGAAAGTGAAGCGCACTATCGATGCCCTGAAGCGACCACCACCGCCTCCGCCGGATTCCAACTATGTCCGCATTCTTAAAAAGACATATGAAGAAGCGCGGCGGTCGGGAAGTACTTCCAGTGATGCAAGGTTAGCAGAACGAAGAAGTGGGAAAACAATTCCCCAGCTCGGCGAACAGGAGAAGAAATCGTGCCCCCCGCTCAAGGTGTCTAGCGATATCGTCGCTAATCATCCGGGGATGGTGCCTGGTACCAATCCTGGTGATTACTTGGGGGATGATGTAATTTTTCAAACGGCTGAGGTAACAAAAGAAGAATATAAATACGTGCACGGGAAGCCTCTCGTCAAACCTGATCATCCTCCTCTAACAATGATGATGTACAAATTGCATGAGTGGTACATGAAAACCTGCAGGGAGTCTGGGAGAGACACTATGTATATGGCAGTGAAACCAGAGCACGAATTCATTGGACTTCCCGTGATGCCTATTGAATTTGTGGAGTTCTTTCAGTTATACAATCAACTGGCCCTCGACAAACAACTCATGACTTCCTACTGTCTGTAAGTATTACTTCTATAGTTAAGTCTCTAGCTCAGCTCGTTCATTGCATGTATATATAATTATCCTCACTATATTATGCAGATTGAAGATCTTCGAATGCAAAAAAATAGGAATCTTCGACGTTGGGTTCATTAGCCCAGATGCCGTAAATGAATGGACGGTACGAAACTCAATCAAAGAGACCGAGGAGAACTTGCTACAGTCGTTCCTTATACATCAAAACAAAAGGGAAATACTCTTTCCTTACAACTTCAAGTGAGTATTGCTGTCTTCTCTGTATACTCAGTTTCGCTTACTCGAGATTAAGTAATGTAATTGATGAGTTATATATGCGTGCGCAGTTTCCACTTTATTCTTCTATCCATTAAGCTTGACGGGGCATTAGTAACTGTCTTAGACTCGAGACGTAAAGATCCCGAGAATTATGCGGACATGACTGCAATGCTCAAGAAGTAAGTTCAGTCAATACCGGGACCATATCGGCATGCAACTTTCGTTAATTTCCTGATATCAAGTAATCATTTTCTTCGCCTGGCAGGGTTTGGAAGAAGTTCACCCGAAAGGTTCCCGGTCTAAACAAAGAGTTGCGATTTACGCACCCCAAAGTAAGTAGTACTAGCTAGTTCCGCGCATCTCTAATTGATTCAAATTTTCATCAATATATCATTACCATGCTTGCTTATCAGTTTGATTGAACTCTATTCTCGTAAAGTGCTTCTACCAGAAAGAAGGGACTGTTTTATGTGCATACTACGTATGCGAGTTCATTCGCCACTCGACCTCTGAGCGGGGCTTCTCTGACAAACAATTTGAAGTACGTAAATAATATTCACAATTTTATTTTATATATTACCATCAATTGTGTTGAGTTTTATTCATATATATGCATGTATTGACCCCCTTCTTTAAATTAGATCTGGCAGATGCGGGATGAACTCCTACCACATGATCGCATACGAGCAATTCAAGAGGAATTGGCGGGATTCTTTCTTGACCACGTCATACCTAAAGACGGGGAATACCATGCGGATTTGTGATTGGATCTTAGGTAGATGATGTTAGGGATTGTAAAAGATGTTATATTGTATATATGTAGTACCGTCGGATAGATATACGAAAACTTGTTGTTCGACCAAGCACGGAGAAAGAGATGTCACTTCTCTCTATATATGTTCAGCATGACGATCTTGTGTAATTAATGGTTTCCTTCATTTGCTTACTAGCTAGCGTCGAGTTCTCTCTATATGTAGTAGCTAGCGTCGACCAAGCACGGATGGTGTTACCAACCCCCCTCCCCCCCTTCAGAAAAAAAAAAAAAACCCCAGCTGCTGCCGGATGCTCACGCGTGGATGACCTTTGGTCCCGGTTGGTGTGACCAACCGGGACTAAAGGTCCTCCTGCCTGGGCTCCCGCAGCGGCCACGTGGATGCCTTTTGGTCCCGGTTGGTGTTACCAACCGGGACTAAAGGTCCTCCTGCCTGGGCTTCCCGCAGCGGCCACGTGAAGCCCCTTTGGTCCCGGTTCGTAAGCGAACCGGGACTAAAGGTTTTGGGCTTTAGTCCCGACCCTTTAGTCCCGGTTCCAGAACCGGGACTAAAGGCCCTCTGGAACCGGGACTAAATGCCCTTTTTCTACTAGTGTTACATCAAGTTGGCAAAACAAGCTCCATAAATAATAAACCTTGACTATCAACAATTAGACCATAGTTACCACATTTGCAGTTCAGTCGGTCCGCAATTCGGGTTCGCGATTCGCTACTTTCTACTAATCGAGTTTGTTGAGGGGTATACATCTGCGATTCATGAATGAGGGATTGGGTTCGCAAATCGGGGCTGGAGTACATCTATGATTCATGAATCGGTGTTGGTGACGACGTGTCTCCTCACCTTACGTTTATTTATATTAGGCAGAGATATATCAATTTAAGATGCATGACCTATGGTCTAACGTGCATATACATATTCGTCCATGCGTGTATATGCAGCAATGAAGCTGGGACTGAAGGAGAGCCCGGCGGCTTATCTGTCGCTCGGACAAAACAACACCCCCCTGATCGTCACCGCTCTCGCTACAGGTGTGAGCTATGCTTCTGGTGGAGCCGGCATCCTGGACTCCACTGTAAGTTTCCACACGTACGCACGTGAGCATTGGCTTTTGGTGTTGATGTGCTAGCTCACGGAATTAACTAAAACCACGACACTTATTATGGATTGGAGGGAGTAACTATTAATGCATTGCATGCGTGCAGAACGCGGGGAACAACATCCCGCTGTCGAAGCAGGTGCTGTACATGGGGTCAACCAAGGCCGCGATGGAGTCCAGGGTGGGCAGCGCCGCGGTGCGCGTCGTGCTCTCGAGGTCGTTCTTCCTCATCAGCGTCGGCAGCAACGACCTGATCATGTTCGCGTTCATGCGGCCAACGGCGACCCCGGGCGAGGTTGGCGCGCTCTATGCCAGCCTCGTCTCCGGCTACTCCGCCGCCATCACGGTACCCGCCGGCCAGTCTAATATCATCATCGGTTGATCGATTTGCTAGTAGACAAGCTAGCAGTGCATGGTTCTAATTAAATATGTGCATGTGTAACGTATAAGCTAGGACTTGTACAACATGGGCGCGAGGAAGTTTAATATCATCATCAACGTGGGGCTGCTGGGCTGCGTGCCGTTCGTGCGGGCGCTGAGCGCGACGGGCGCGTGCGACAACGGCCTCAACCTGCTGGCGGCTGGCTTTGACGACGCGCTCAAGTCACTCCTGCCCGGCCTAGCCGCCAGTCTGCCGGGCCTCGCCTACTCTCTCGCCGACTCCTACAACCTCACGCAAGTCACCTTCGCAAACCCAACGGCATCCGGTAAGTCTAGTTCATGCATGCATGCATGCATGTAACTCGTTCCTTTTGTACGGATTGATACTAAATTTGCAACAAATTAAATAGACTGCGTTCGTGCGTGCATGCATGAGCGCGTGTATTAACGACATGACTGATTTCTGTATGTGAATTGATTTGATCGTGTGTAGGGTACGTGAACATAGACAGCGCGTGCTGCGGGAGCGACTGCCTGCCCAACTCCACGCTATGCGCCGACCGCGACCGGTACGTCTTCTGGGACCGGTTTCATGCTTCGCAGCGGGCCGGACAGCTCAGCGCCGCCGCCTACTTCGACGGAGATTTAGCTCCGCACTCCACTGGCTCGGCTGCGTTTGTTTCCTGTTGTTTTTTGGGCTTTTATGTGGGCTTGGATTGTTTTTGTATACTGTCTTGTTGGTGTTCGGCTTGCTGTTCTGGACTGGGCTGTTATTCTTATGTCTTTTGTCTGTTGAACTTTGCTTTGAAAAAAGGATGAGAAATAAAAACAAGAAATATGACAAAAATGTCTGCTGTATTTTGATTTTCAAAACGGACGAGAAAAAGAGATATGACAAATGTGTGTTGTATTTTGATTTGTGAAAGTCAGATGAGAAAGAAAAACAAAAGAGATATGACACTTGTCTGTTGTCTTTTGGTTTGAAAAGGACATGCAACTGGAAAAAAACATTTCCCCCGTGGGGTCTCGGCTTAGGATGTTGTTTTCGGACGGTGTAAAAAAAAGATAACAATACAAAAAAAAAAAACCACCGTCGGGCCAGCCTTCCTCCTAGCGCCGCACACCACCAACCCCCAACCCACCCTAAGTTGCGGGCGCGTTGTACTCCTTGTAGTTGCGTGCGACGTGTGCAGTTACACACGGGTTGCGACACATGCAGTTGCGCGTATGGGCGGGCATGTAACTAGCTGCACTAGTTTTTTTGAAAAAAAACCCTTAGAGAAAAAAAAAGGGGGGGGGGGGGGGGGGTCCTCGGCTGAGGATATTTTTTCGCGCGGTGGGAAAAAAGACCAAAATTAAAAAGAAACAAAAAAAATGAAACGCCCCATCGTGCCGATCCCCTTCCAAGCTCGGATGCAATTGGCCATGCGAGTTTTTTGTGCAAAAAAAAACACTGAGAACATTCGGGGGGGGGGGGGGGGGGGGGGTCTCGTCTTAGGATGTTGTTTTCTTTTTCTTTTCCATAAAAAAAATTTACGAAAAAAAAGGAATGCCCCCGCCGGGCAGGCCCCTCCTAGCGCGGCACACCGCACACCCTCGCACCCAAACCCTAACTTGCAGGCGCGTTGTACCCCTTGTGCGAGGTGCGACGTGTGCAGTTGCACGCGGATTGTGACACGTGCAGTTTATGCATCAGGGGCAGACATGCGGCTCACCGCGCGAGTTTTTTTTTTAATAAAAAACCCCAAAGAAAAAATTCTGGGCGGGGCTCGGCTTAGGATGGTGTTTTCGCGCAGTGAAAAATAAAAGATAAAAACATTAAAAAAAATTGAAACGCCCCCGCAGGGCCGACCCCTCTCCTAGCGCCACACGCCCCCACCTAATTTGGAGGCGCGTTGTACCCTTGCAGTTGCGTGTGAGGTGTGCCGCGTGCCGTTGCGCGTCGGGTGCAGACATGCGACTGGCCGCGCGAGTTTTTTTTTTGCCAGAAAAACCAGGGAAACAACATTTTCCGGAGGTCTCGGCTTAGGATGTTCTCCCACGCGGTGGGAAAATAAAATAAAATATAAAAATAAAATGCCCCCCGCCGGGCCGACACCTCTCCCTAGCGCGGCACAACATGACTGTACTGCTAGTACATACCAAAGCCTCGATGGTAACACAATAGAGTGTGAAAAGGGTACTGTATGGCTTGTAGTAGATTACGTTAGGATCAAAAGCAAAAAAAGTTTTAACTATAAAATCTACTTTCAATTTCAACAAAAATATATTTAGGAAAAAAGAAAACAACACAGGAAGAAGAAAAAGTGAACGCGTGTGCGCCCGGGGGGGTGGGGGAGGGGGGGGTTCGCTCTGATAGTAGATAACATGGCTTCGGAGAAGTAGATATGATAACGACAAAAACATGAGAAAGATTACCTCTATGAACTACCTACATATAGTTGTATGCTTTTAAACTTTAAAAAGTCATTGAAAAGGAAAAGAAAATAGATTTCCGGCTAATCAAGACAAAACTGGACCAACAAAAAATGCAAACTAGACTCAGCTTATCCTTGCTGACATGCAAAACAAAAGATGAAAAACAAAAAATAACTTTGGGTCAACTAGATGAAAATGATGATGTATGCAAAATGATTTTGACTGGTATGAAACACTAAAAGGACCTACTACTTAACATGACAAATTTATTCGACAGAGAGAATAAAAATAAAAATAATGAAAACTAAAAAGAAAAATGACTATGACTGAACACTAATCAGAATGAGACGATGACTGAAGATATGAAAACAAAAGCCAAATACGGAGAAAAGGGGAAAACTCCCATACCATCTGAGCCAACTCTATGTTGGTCCTGGTGAGGCGATGCAGAAATGGGGGCTCCAGATACCCATTTTGACGAGTCATGTGAGGGCGTAGCGATTTTTTTTTTAAACTATGATGATTTTTATAGCAAATTCGGAAACTATAGACCCTAAAGCAGAAAAATCAAAACTATGACCCCGTCGGCCGCGTGTTGGCCGAAGAGAGCCTTTTCGGCCAACCATTGGCCGAAGAGTGCTCTTTGGTCAACCGTTGGCCGAAGAGTCCCCAGCTGGGCCGAAAATAGTAACTTCAGCCAACCGTTGGCCGAAGATGCATGCTCTTTGGTCAACCGTTGGCCAAAGAGTAGTCTTTGGTCAACCGTTGGCCGAAGAGTAGTCTTTGGTCCCGCCATTTTATTTCCCGCCATTTTCTCCCGCCATTCTCTCCCGCCATTTTCTTTCCCGCTCTTCTCTCCCGACATTCTCTCCCACCAATTTATTTCCCGCCCTTCTCTCCCGACATTCTCTCCCGCCATTTTATTTCCCGCCATTTTCTCCCGCCATTCTCTCCCGCCATTTTCTCCGGCCATTCTCTCCCGCCATTTTCTCCTGCCATTTTCTTTCCCGCCCTTCTCTCCCGACATTCTCTCCCGCCATCTTCTTTCCCGCCATCTTCTCTTCTCAACCTATAAAACCCCCTCCACACTAAGGAGGGTAAGCAGACCAGTGTAGTCTCGTCAAGATGTCCGGTTATCCTTTCAATCGTAGTTTTCACCCTAGTATGTCGAAATGTCTTCTGAGGTTAGCCGCCAATTTCGAGATAGACAATAGGATAGTTCTATGGGACGAACTCCTCAGTAGTGACACCTTACTGAATGAGTTGGCTCACGCATTAAGTAGGTGCGGGTGGCCTGCAAGGACCTTTGAGGAGATACGAAAAGAACTTCTCAGGTTGCATGGAAGGTGGAAGAAAAAACAACATAAGGGTGAAGCATTCCTAAAGGCTGTAGCAGAACATACTTATTTATGGACCCAAGACAGCGAGGACGAAGATGATCTTTTCATGCCGAGCACGAAGAGCAAGAGTACCGCATCGTCGAAGGGCAAGAGTACCGCATCGTCGAAGGGCAAGAATACCGCATTGTCGAAGGGCAAGAGTGCTGCATCGACGGAGGATGACGATGATGCCTTCATGTAGTTTGTAAGCTGTATTTTTTAAGTTGAGCCGTACCGTTTAATTCAGATGTACTTGTATCTTAATTATCTGTTGCAGTCTCTTTGGAAATGTAACTGGAATAACAATGCGAATTAATAGTAATATGTCTCTCGCATACATAGGTAGATATGTGTCTCCTGATCAGATAGAGGCAAGTGCGATAGTAACACATACATGAAGCATGTCTCATACATAGATAATGACTCACACACATGAGAAAAGTCTGAAACTAACATAGATAATGACGAATGCATAGATAACGATATCACTGCTGGGGACGACGACGAATCTGGGTCTTCCTCGAGCGAGGACCGGAAGGCGATAAGCGCTGAGGCGGTGGGCGATGCTCATGGTAACCACGACCGTAGAAAACATCGTCTACCACGGTCTGTGTCTCCTGCGCCGGTCCTGGTGGTGGAGTGTGAAACACTGTCTGAGAGAAGTCATAAGTGGTTGCAGCTTCCTCATCATCATCGCCGTAGCCCTCTAATCCACATCCAGCACCACTAAGTATCGGTGACTGCACTGAATGCATGAACTGTTGCGACTGGTTGCCGTCTGCAGTATAGTAAAACATGTAAAATTGATGAGCGAAACTACAATGTTTAAAAGAATGTACAAAGTAGTGTTACCTAGTTCCATTTGATGATGCCAGGACGAGCTCCCTGGTTGTGAAGGAGGTGTCTGATGCCAGGACGAGCTCCCTGGTTGTGAAGGAGGTGGCTGCTGCCAGGACGTTCTCCCTGGTTGTGAAGGAGGTGGCTCTGAACGTTGCACGGAGTGGTGTGGCTCTGAACGCTGCACGGAGTGGCGTGGCTCTGAACGCTACACAGAGTGGCGTGGTTCTGAACGCTGCACAGAGGGACGTGGGGGACGATGTGTTGGACGAGGAACTGCAACATCCGAAGATCGTCTACACGTATCAGCTGCGTAAATCCCTCGTAGCTTCTCATCAAAACGCCTCAACCATGAGAGGTGCTCTGGCTGTGGGATAGTATCCCCCCTCTCATCCCGCCACATTAAAGCGGAAACCTCCTCTCGCGCCTCGACTGTCAAGTCACTCTGTACATGAAGAGTTAACCAATTGTATATGTTCAGGTTATGATAAAACTACACATATGAGAACCATGGCACGTACCGCGTGGTGTCTGGTTCCCACAACAGAGGCAGTTGGGAACATATCGCTGGTGAGAGGGGCGTCCATCTGATCAGAAGCAGCTGATGGAACCAAGTAGATCCTCGTGCTATGCCGGTAACATCGCTGATACAACCCGAACTTGTCCCAGTCAAAGGACCGAACCTCATCCCAGATATTTGTCGGCGCGGTAGCCCATTCCTGAACGTAAGGGCCAATGGTCTCAAGCCAAACAGCCATGGACTTGTTTTCTCCTACGCGGCTTTCCCTGAGATTGACGTGCGTGTTACATGGTTAGCTATGTTCGGAATGCAATGTTGAGAACTAAATTACAATTACTTACTTGTGCACGTGTGCTGGTATGTGTGGAATAACTGGAATATCAGCCTCTTGACATAGACCGAACTGTCTCATCACCCTATGAAGAGCCATCTCCTCAACCGTCACGTTGAACACCACTCTGGCCTTGGTCATCCAATAGTGCTGATCTCTAGTGCACATTCCAGATATCCCAACTGGATACCTGGATGATATAGCCTGATGCGAGTATGGCTCCCAGATAACTTGATCCTCGTGCAAACTATCAAACTGCGCCGTGAAGGACGGGTAGCAGCCCCTAACCTGGGTATGCGCAAACTATCTCTGTACAAGACAACAAATAAACATTAGTAATACTTTTGCATGGAAATAATTAATCGAATAAATTGTTACGTAATATATAAGTACCTCTCTCCGTGCCCAAACAGATCCCACAGTAGGCAAATCGCCAATAGCAGGCACGTAAGCCCCTGCTATGTCCTCCATCCCAAAAGGTTTATCAACGTATACATAGGGTCGTCCAATAGGGAATCTCTCGTATGACCAGTGCTGCAAGAGTAGTGGACATCCAACCAGAGCTGATTTTCTAATAGTATGCATGCTTTCATATGCAATGAGAGTGTTGTCAGTGATCAACTTACCTGGCACAAAAGCACTCTGGCACTCCGACACCATAACAGGGAGAAACACCTTTAGCCGGTTGGCCAATACTTTGGAAGCAATCTTGTACAGAACATTGCACAGACTAATAGGACGGAAGTTCTTCAGCTGCTTCGGTCTGGCAACCTTGGGAATTAGAACAATCACTGAGTCACAGAACCCCTCAGGGATAGGTCTCCCTTCAGGAAAGCTTCTCACTGCATGGCAAATCTCCTCTTCCAGAAAACTCCAGTGGGTTTGATAGAAAAGAGCCGGAAAACCATCAGGTCCGGTGCTTTAGTTGGACCCATCTGAAACAAAAGCCGCCTTGATCTCTTCATTAGAATAAGGTCTGCAAAGCTCCTCATTCATATCCGAAGAAATTTTCCGAGGAATGGCATCAAGAACAGCATCAGCAGATAAACAAGGTTCAGAAGTGAAAAGTGAGTCATAAAACCTCTGGACCATATCTTTGATCTCCACTTGGGAATCACATTTAGAACCATCGTCGCGTTCCAGCATGGTAATCCTGTTTGTTCGTCGGCGCTTCGCCACCCGGGCATGGACGAAACGGGTGTTCCGGTCCCCCTCCTGGAGCCAATCCACCCGAGAGCGTTGTCGCGTCATGATCTCCTCCCGCTCGAACAGCTCGCAGAGCTATCCCTCAATGGATCGTTCTTCAGTTAGAGACGCAAGGGAAGGCGGGGATGATCTGATGGTGTGAAGACGATGCTCCAATTTGCCAATTTTCTTCCGGACCGAACCGAACGACTCCCTAC
Organism: Elymus sibiricus; assembly: GCA_039707655.1. Classification (NCBI taxonomy): domain Eukaryota; kingdom Viridiplantae; phylum Streptophyta; class Magnoliopsida; order Poales; family Poaceae; genus Elymus; species Elymus sibiricus. The sequence goes on along the minus strand of CM077672.1, from coordinate 512,241,419 downwards.
TCCAGGAACGGAGCGAGCCAGCGACGCGGTTCAGATTCACCCAGGTCGATTGTAGAGATAAAGAGCCCTCCCTGCCGGCCTCCCAAGCGCGCTCCACACTCTCCCTGTAATCTGCGGCCCGAAGCCACATTGCCTCAAATTTAAAGCCTTGCTGCACAGGTTTCTGTTGGTGAAGTGAGGAGATCGAAGAAAGGCAAATATGAATAGCATAGTGATCAGACGTGGTGGTTATCACATTCTCCACAGTACAATCCTGAAACAGGTCCAAGAAATCACCATTAGCCACAGCCCTATCCAGCCGCACCTTCACATGGCACTCTGGGTCTTGTCGGTTACACCAAGTGAACTTCGGACCGACAAAACCCAAATCAGTCAGACCACAATCCGTCAGGCAGTCACGGAATGCAGTAATTTGAGACTCATTACGGTCCCTAGGACCACAGTGTTCATCCTGAGAAAGCACCTCGTTGAAGTCCCCGCAGCAGATCCAGGGGCCATTCCATTGAGCTCTCATAAAACGAAGAAATTCCCAGAACTGAGCTATGTCCTCTCTCCTTGGTTCACCATAAATGAACGTTGCCCGCCAAGGTACTCCCTCCTCAGGCTTGACATGAACATCAATGCAGCGGTCATTTGAAGCTTTCAAAGAAACACTTACCGACGCTGACCAGAACAAAACTAGGCCACCACTTAGGCCATCACTACTCACAGCATGGCCACCGGAAAAACCCAATGACCATAGAAAGTTTTTAGCACGGGAATCCCTCATCTTCGTCTGCGATAGAAAGAGGAGGGTGGGGCGGTAAAGCTTCACAAGCCAGTGAAGCTCGCCAACTGTCGAGTCCGACCCCAGGCCTCGACAGTTCCAGCATAAGATACTCATTGCGTCTGGCGGGGCTGCTCCGCAGCCGCCGCCGGATCCGCCGATCGAGATGTAGAAGTCCTCTGTTTCTTATTATAAGCACCATCTAGAAAAGCCACAGCCACTTGAGCATCACCACTTGCACCAGCAGCAGGGCGAACAAGGAAAGATGAAATCGAATTAACAGAATTTAAACTCTCCTCTGACCAATCCCAATTATCATGATGATTGACGGAATACTGATAATTAACTTCCAAATTCCTTTCCACCAACATCTTCTTCTCACCTTGTATCTTGAATTTTACCACTGTAAATTCCAAAAACCGATCTGCTGTAATCCCCTTTTTTCCATCCCAGTTGATTTAGTCCAGGAATAGAGGAAATCATAGAGCCAATCTCCCCTCCCAAACTGCTTGGGTTGACACTCTTCTCCTCTGAAATCGCCTCACCATCTCCCAAATTGAAACTGAAATCACCGCAGTCAATCTTGTAATTGACAGTAGTAACAGCATGATACCCATCCCCTTCCTCAGAATCAGATTTTTCCTTTCCCTTTTGTGTTTCAACTTTCTCTGAATTTGGTAGACCTGGCATGGGTGCTGGTCTCATCACCACGGCAACAGACGCCCTGTCTCCCTTCCTCAACAGCAGATCATCCCCTAGAACGCCCGAACCAAGCCCAAGGAAAACCATCGCCTTCTCTCTCATCCGGGCCAGAACACTCACCGGATCCTTCGAACGACGGAGGAGATCCAGGCCCCGGTTCCTGAGGTTGGTCCACTCGACGAAGTCGAGGCCAGCCTGGTCGCTCCGCACCCCCCGAGGAACCATAGGACCGTCGGTGTCGGCACCGCCGCCATCAGACCACTCTCAAAACGCCGCCGCCTAGACGCCCAGAAATACACAGAACCAGGCAAGGAAAACAGATGTGGATATAATGCTAAAAGAACAGGAAGAAGTAAGAGGACTGGAGAAGGAAGGAGAAGGAAGAATCAAGGAACAGGGGAAGATGGCGAGAAGAAGCGTAGGAAATAGAGGAAATAAAGGAGATAGAAGAGGAGGGAAAAGGAAGACCGAAGCCAGAGCTGAGAAGAATTAAAGGAGGAAGAACCAGAAGGAATCACGAGAAGGAAAGAACGGCATGACGCCAAACACCGGCAAATCGCCTAACCATCGCCACTGGGGACACTGTAGCAGGGGTACGAGGTGAGCTCCTCCTCTTCTGCTCTTCTGCTCATGCTAGTGATGGACATGGTCGTAGATGTGGAAGGAAGGAATTGATGGGCTAGATTCGAATCTCTTTCACGTGTGAGAGAGAGGTCGTGAGAGTGGAGGAGAGAGTTATGAGAGAGAAGTGAGAGATGTGCTCTGTGAAAAAAGGAACAGTGGAAGAGAGGTGATATAAGAGAAGAGAAAAAGGTATTGTATATTCTGTAGTTAACTGTGCGGCTGTTCTACATCTAGCAGAGCCTGCATTGGGCCATTCAATGCTACAATTACCTGCCACATTTGTCGGGAACACTGTGGAAATAGGTGCCTAGTGCTACCTGTTGGCAGAATTAAATAGACTGACAAAGCTGCAAATGGTCTGGTTCCATTGAGGCCCAACACGAATCTCAGCTGCACTGGACGGGCCAGATAAGGGAACGAGATCCTCTGACTTGGGAAGTTCTACTGCAGAGGGACGTCGTTCGCGCTGCACCGTCCATCACACATCCAACGATACTCACAGGAACTACAGCCTACGCCAGCTTTCGCTCGGGTGGAAACAGAAATATGCGGCCCATCGGCTCAGTCTGACGCTACCCATCGCTCTCGCCTCACTCCATCGCCATGGTCGTCGGTCAGTCGCTCTTGTATGTCCTAGGGTTCGCTACGCCGGCGGTGAAGAGCAGCCGCTGCTCCATCAAGGCGCGAGCAGCGTAGCGGTGGAGCGGCGGAGCCAGCCGTTGCCCCGTCCAAGGCGTGACGCTGCCTAGCCGTCGAGGTGGCGGAGCCAGCCACGGCCGTGTACAGGGTGCGACGCCACCGGAGCCGTCGAGACCGTTGAGCCGCGGACCAAGCATCGTCGACGCTGCCGATTCTTTTCGGAAGATTGCTCTGCTGCTTGACTCATGTTGCATTGGTTCGGTGCTTGCTTTCCTTGCTGTACAGGTGTCTGAAGTTTCAGTTGTGCAGAAACTACAGTTTCAGTTCTGCAGACAAGCAGCAACAACAGAGAAGCAGCAACACTCAGGCAAAATGCCAAACTGAGCTTGTAATTGATTTGAATTGAGTGTATACTCCAGTGAATAGTGTGACTGAATGTTGTATCCAGATTGTAATCATGTGAGTGGAGTTTAGTGAATTTGAGTGTGATTATTGTTATAAAATATTGAATGTGAATCACTGAAGTTCTGTGTGATGTGACTATTGTATTGTTCTGATCAAAGATTGTAAATTTGAGAGCATAATAGTGATGTTGTTAATTACAGAGGATAGCACCTGTTCACTAGTGGAGAAACGGCCTTTAGTCTCGGTTGGGAAGGGCCTTTAGTCCCGGTACACCAACCGGGACTAATAAATCGGGACTAAAGGCCCCCACCCTTTAGTCCCGGCTGGCCACGACCCGGGACTAAATCCCTGCCACGTGGCCGGCAGCGCGCGCCGGGGGCTGGGGACCTTTAGTCCCGGTTGGTGACACCAACCGGGACAAAATCCATGCCACGTGGCCGGCAGCGCGCGCCGGGGGCTGGGGGCCTTTAGTCCCGGTTGGTGACACGAACCGGGACTAAAGGTTTAGGGGTTTAGGGTTTATTGTTTATTTTTCCTTTTCATTTTGTGTTTTTCATTTAATTTTTTTTTATTTTAAACATATTTTACGCTACTACATACTGTACACGTTATGCATATATAATAGAATTTCTCGTAGAACCAATCATATATCATAGAATTTCTCGTACGACCATGCATACACACACACATATATATATATATATATACAATTTGGTATATACAATTTCTCCTACAATTTGCAGATCATTACATGCAGGCATTAGGTGAAATGGTATTCTCCGTCGGGAGATATGACCTGCTCAAGCAAAAATCCCGCCATTTCCTCTTGAAGTGCTCGTATGCGGTCCTTTGGTAGGAGCCTATCCCGCATCTCCACCATCTTTAAAGAAGGAGATCAATATGAATATATTAGTTGTGTGTATATATATTAGATCATGATAAAAAAAATTGAATAGTGTTTACGTACCCAAAGATGTCTTGCATCTCTGCTCCATTCGGTTATAAAGCGAATGTTCTCGCAAACGTAGTATGCACAAAAATTAGTCCCCTTTTTCTGCCTCATACACTTTACGAGAATAGAATTCAATCAGATAATAATCAAGCATGATAATGGTATTGAAACTAGAATTAAAGAGATGCGCGGACGTAACTAGTACTACTTAATTACCTTGGACCGTCGCCATTTCAGCTGTGGTTTCCATTCACCGACAACCTCTTTGATGAACTTTTTCCAAACCCTGCCCGGCAAAGAAAATGAATAAAGGAGTTATTAATTACTTGATATCAGGAAATGAACTAAAGAGGCCGACATAGTGCGATAATGATTGAAATTACCTGTCGAGCATCAAAAACAGGCTGATGTATTCTTCAGAGTCTTTACCTAGTGAGTCCAGTACTTCAACAGTTCCCTCGTCAACTCTAATGATTAGCAGGATTCAGTGGAATCTGCGCACACGTTTGTATAAGCGGGCATGCATAACTCATCAACTACACTTAACATCGAGTAAGCAAAAATAGAATTTGTAGTACAAGACAGTAACACTCACCTGAAGTTGCAAGGAAAAAGTATTTTTGGTCTAGTATTTAGTTCCTTCAAAAACATTAGCAAGCTATTCTCTGTGTCTTGTTTGTGATTATTTAACACATTTTCATTAACGGTATTTGGGTCAATGAACCCAATGCCATAGACTCCATCTCTTTTCAATTCAAAAATCTTCATTCTGCATAATACCACACAAAAGAATATAATGAGGATAATTATAGGCAATGAACGAGCTGAGCTAGAGACTTAAATTACAGAAAGAAATCACTTACATACAATAGCAACTGACGAGAGATTTGTCGAGTGCGTCTTGATTGAATAACTGAAAAATTTCTAGAAATTCAATCCACACATCTTTTCCATGGAAGTAATGCTCTGGCTTGACTTTCACCATAAGGCTCTCTCGCCCGGCCTTTATTTCTCTCAGGTACCAGTCATAGAATCTGCGCATTTGCGTTGATAGAAGCTCCTCCTCGTCAGACCTGACCAGAGGGTTCCCGGGGACATATTTCCATGCTAGTTCCTTCAGATCCATCGTGGGGACTTCCTCGATGCGTAGGAGTTGTTCAACAGTGATACCCATCTCTCTAGCCATCTCTCTATCAGCGTCGGTTACCGCCTTATCGGTACTCACCTTGAGCGGGGGGATCGATTGCACTGCCTGTTCTCTGAGCTGGGGAACAGTTTTCCCGCTTTTATTACTACCTGTAAGGCTCGACTGCTGATTTTTTTGTTGATAATATGACTTGCTAATAGAGCGTTCATAGTCTGATCGCCTTTTCTCCACAGCCGGTTTAGCAAGATCCATAAAGTGTTGTACGACTTTCTTAGGTATTTTCTCCTTTGGCGGCGGGGGCGGTTTAGGTGCAAAATGGGCCTTCACTTGGGCATCCACGACCCCTTTGTTTTCCTCCTCAGTCATCTCGTAAGCTAACTTCTTTTTGGCAGGAGGCTCGGGTTTCTTCTTTGGTGCTCTCTTCCGCTTTGTAGTCGGCTGACGCGGCGGAGATCGATATCGCGTACTCGCGCTGGGCTCCGTCTCGAGGTGGGGTGGATTCGGCTGACGCGGCGGAGATCGATATGGCGGACTTGCGCTGCGCTCCGTCTCGAGGTGGGTTGGAGTCGGCTGACGCGGCGGACTTGGAGGAGGAGTCGGTGGCCTTGGCACCGAGTTTGGAAACACGATGCATTCCTTTCTCCATACAATGAGACCACGTATGGCTTCTCCCAGTGTCTGCTCCCCTTGACCTCCAGGAAAGTCAAGCTCTAGTGAGTCATATCCCGACAGAACTTCATCCACCCCGACACGAGCATAGCCAGGTGGAATCGGATTGCCGTGGATGGTTGCTTCAGGTGCATTCGGTAAAGCAAAGCCGTCCGCCACCTTCATGGATATGTTCTTCATTTTCATGTGTAGCTCACAAGTTGTCGTCTATTGGATATCATCCACAGGGTAGCGAGCCAGCAGTGCATCATCGGCTGGGACCCCCGTGTAACCCACGCTGCTTTTCGGCAAAGATGGGATGGTACTATCCAATGCTGGATCTGGTTGCTCCTGCCGCTGAGACACCCTTTGCTGGCTAATTATGTCGATCTGCTCCTGCTGCCGCATGAAAGCGCGTTCCAACTCCGCGTTCTTTGATTCTACCTTTTGAAGCCGGTCTGCATCCTGCTTCTTCTTTCTCACACGGATTTCTGTAAGTGTCGTTCCATTCCGCAAACCCCTCAACCCACGGAACAACGCCTTTGCCTCGTGTTCGTTCCGGGTGTTCAGGATTCTTGAGGGCGCGTGTAAGCACGTCGTTCTCTCTCTCGGGCTGGAACGCCCCCGTTCGAGCCTCTTCTATTGCTTCAAGTAAAGCGTCCGAGGCTTCTTTAAGACTTGCCTGTTCAATAATCTCCCCTATCTTTGGGTCCAACTTTCCCCCATGCGCATAAAACCAAGTCCTGCACCTGTCGGGCCAACCCACTGTTTTTGGAGTGACCCCTGCAGCAATCATCTTTTCCTCAGATTCATCCCACTTAGGCAACCCAGTCTTGTAGCCACCTGGCCCCAGAACATGGTGAAACTTTTTTTTCTCAGCATTTATCTTGTTTTTCCTCGACCGTTCCTTAGCTGCTTCCGATTCCTTGAACTCCACAAATAAGTCCCAGTGATCTTTTACCTTCTCTAGTGGTCCAGTGAATTCTGGAGTCTTCTTTTCTGCGTTGACGTAGTTGGCCCATAATCTTTTCTTCCTAGTCTGGAATTGTGTGGCCATTTTCTTAAGAGCACACTTCTTGACTTTCTGCCGTTGGAGATCTGTGAAACCCTCTGATAGGGTGAAATGTGACATGAGCGTATCCCAAAGCAGATTTTTTGCTCTTTCGTCGACAAAACTAACTCATCGATCTTCCTTTGGCTTATTCCATTCTTGAACGGTGATCGGGATTTGGTCCCTAACAATAACTCCGCATTGACGTATAAATTTGTCCGCATTCTTTTTTGGAGCAATCGGTTCGCCATCTTCTTTGATTTCATCGATGTTGTACTTTATGCCATCGGGCAACTTTTTGGCCGGGCCTCGTACTACCCTTGTAGAAGATTTGCTCGATCCGGAGGGCTAAAAGAAGAAAGATTCGTTAATATATATATATATACAAATCAATTAATACATGTAACGATCACCAGAGGCCTTATATATATATATATATATATACCTCGCCGGACTTTGTTAACTAAAGAACATTTCCTTCGCCATCATTGTTTGTGTGCCCTTCGTCTATTGGTTCTTCCTCAATTCCCTCACCGGACTCGTTCAGATATTGTGAGCCGTCATCTGGTTCAATCTCTTTGTTTTGGGAGCGTATCATGTCGAACATGATATCCTCTTGATCATGGTCGTCTCTGCCGCTATAGTCCATAGCTTAACTAATCTAGAAGAAAGATAAAACAATTTAGTATTCAAATTAGAATGCATTCAATAAGCAAAAACTGAATCATAGTAGTCAACCGCCGAAGAGGTTCGATCTGAGGGGCGAGGGATGGCGAGGAGGATTAATTTTTTTAGCAAGATCATCATATAACATTAATACATCTCGAATATTATCATATAACATCACTAATACAGCTCGAATATTATCGAATAATCCAGTTGACTCGCGGTTCCTGAGGCGCGGGCGGTGGACACCCAAAGAGAAGGAACCATCACAGGATCATAGCTCGGGTGAGATCCCTGAAGAACCTGCCAGGTATTGGAGAACCTGACGTCCAACGCAACCATGTAGCGACGGACGAGCTCGTCCTCCTCCTTGACACGGCGACGTACCACCTCCTCGGGGGCCGGCTGCCTCCGCACTAATAGTGGCCCACGCGACCGCCACCAAAGAAGCTCCGGGTCGACGACGGGAGCCCGATTCCTCACCAAGCTGCGCGCCCCGGAAGGTAGCACCTCCCAGTGCCAGCCCGGCGGAGCCCAGTCCCGGACATGGCGCCTCTCAAGCAGGTTGTCGCCGCCGAGTCGACGTCGAGGATGCGGGCCGAGCATCGTCGACGTCGAGAACAAATTCTTATGAAAACAAATTCCTATGCAATAATTATCATTTTATTATGCTACTCATATTTAATAAACTTTTACAACTATAGTAGATGAGCAAATTTGAACAACATTTTATATCATTGATCCAACCATTCTTTTTATAGAGAACCCACACTTGAACAACATTTATATTCATCCATTTAACATCCATCTATCTAACATTTCTATTCATCCATCATTCTAACATACATCAATGTAACATCTATCCATCTACATATCCATCTAACATTCATCTACACACAAAAATACATAATAAATCCATCTAATTAACATTCATCTACACACAAAATTACATACTCCCAAAATCTCATGTCTCATCCACAATGTCGTTATCAAAATTAACCATCTGCTCACACTAATAATTAACATTAACATGACTTGAAAAATACAAGGACATTTTCAATCTCATTGATCATTGGTTGTCCATGGCGGCGGCCAAGCTCGGGGTGTGCGGGGAGGTAGTTAGAGGCCGTGCGCGGGCCAGAGGAGAGCGGGGGAAGACAAGGGGGGCTCACAGCGAGGTCGTCGCGAGCTCGGGGAGGGCTCAGGGAGGTCGTGGACGCGTCGGTGCTCGAGGGCGAGGTCGAGGCAGTGGCAGCGACCGGCGAGGAGGAAGACGATGGTGCGGGCGCTGTGGGGCTCTTCGCTCGCTCCCGTGGTCGAGGAAGATGCAGCGGGCTGCGGGCTCGGGGAGGGGCCGGAGCGAGCGGGACGGCGTCGGCGATCTCCGGCGTCGAAGGTTGAAGACGAGCGGCCTGGCGGCGTGTGGTGTATGATCTATCTCCTGGGCGGTGGAAAACGCTAAGTGACAGTTATATAGGATCGACCTTTAGTCCCGGTTGAATCCACGCCCCGAGACTAAAGGACCTTTAGTCCCGGTTCGTGGCTGCAACCGGGACTAAAGGTCTGTTTTCGGGGCCCAAATTAAGCGCGGGAGCAGGACCTTTAGTCCCGGCTGGTTGTGCCAACCGGGACTAAAGGTTTTTTTTTCATTTTTTCTGTTTTTGCTTTATTTTTTTTCTTTTGTTTCTACTTACAGCCAAATATTTAGAGTTTTTGAGTGAATCTTTTTGCTTTAGGTCACAAAAATTATAAACTTTCTGTTAGTGCCAGTAGTTTTCAAATTTGAATAGTTTAAATTTGAATTCTTTGAAATTTGTGTGAATCACTCGTTTGTGAATAACTTTAGTTTAAAAATAGATTTTTGAGTGATTCTTTTTCCTGCTGTTTAATATTAATGTGTTTTATCAGTATGTTCAATTTGGTAATTTTTAGGTTATTTTAAATATGTGTTTTAATCAAAAACAGATTCTGTTTAGCTCTTTTAGTTTTATACCTTCATTTGTTTTAAATATTTTAGTTTATATGTTTTCTTATTATTCTTTTGCCAAATTATATTATGTTTCTGTTAGTCAGCATGAGGAGTTTTAATTTTCAACCCTTACTTACTTCATTTGTTATTTTTCATGCATTTAATGATTTTTTAAGCTAAATGACCCTGAAATTGAAAAGCACTACAAATGAACTCTGAAAAGGTTGAAACTTGGCATGGTATCATCATTTCACCCACATAGCATGTGCTAAAAAGTTGAGAGGGTTACGGCCAAAACCGGATGCACTTCGTGTACAAACTCGACCATCTCTTTCGAAGTATCAAGATTTCAGACGAAAACTCATCTGTTACAAAAGGCATTTCATTTTTTTAAACTTATTTCAACTCCAGACTTTTTGTGCATTCAATATGCACCATTCAAAGCCACATCCTCAAATTTCAACCCTTTCTAACATCATTTGCTATTTTTCATGCATTTAAAGATTTTTTTGAGCTAAATGACCCTGAAATTGAAAAGCACTACAAATGAACTCTGAAAAGGTTGAAACTTGGCATGGTATCATCATTTCACCCACATAGCATGTGCTAAAAAGTTGAGAGGGTTACGGCAAAAACTGGATGCACTTCGTGTACAAACTATGTGGCGCTTTGGCTCACCGTATGATGCTTGGGTCAGTCTTCACTGTGAAGAGAGGAATTTCATGAAACTTTTCATAATCTTCTGAGATGTCTGTCTTGTCCTCCACTCCCACGATGTTTCTTTTCCCTGAAAGAACTATGTGGCGCTTTGGCTCACCGTATGATGTATTCGCTTCCTTATCTTTCCTTTTTCTCGGTTTGGTAGACATGTCCTTCACATAGAAAACCTGCGCCACTTCATTGGCTAGGACGAATGGTTCGTCTATAGCCAAGATTGTTGAGATCCACTGTTGTCATTCCGTACTGCGGGTCTACCTTTACCCCGCCTCCTGTCAGATTGAACCATTTGCACCGAAACAAAGGGACCTTAAACTCACGTCCATAGTCAAGTTCCCATATCTCCTCTATGTAACCATAATATGTGTCATTTTCCCTATTGGTGTTTGTTGCATCAAAGTGGACACCACTGTTTTAGTTGGTGCTCTTTTTATCTTGGGCGATCGTGAAAATGTATTCCCATTAATCTCGTACCCTTTGAAAGTCAATATAGTCGAAGATGGTGACTTGGCTAACAAGTACAACTCATATCCAACACTGTGGTCATTCATGAGATGTGTTTGCAACCAACCGCCGAAAGTCGCCATGTGTGTACGTTTAAACCAGGGATCAGACTGCTCCGGGTTCTTGGAGCGTACAATATCCATCTGTTCCTCGATATACGGAGCCACCAAGGTGGAATTTTGTAGAACTGTGTAGTGTGCTTGGGCCCAAGAATGCCTGTCCCTACATATTACTGAATCCTTTCCTAGCGTGCCTTTTCCACTCAGTCTCCCCTCATGCCGCGATTCAGGAACACCAATCGGCTTAAGGTCAGGAATAAAGTCAACACAAAACTCAATAACCTCCTCTGTTTCATGGCCCTTGGAGATGCTTCCTTCTGGCCTAGCACGGTTATGAACATATTTCTTTAAGACTCCCATGAACCTCTCAAAGGGGAACATATTGTGTAGAAATACATGACCCAGAATGGCAATCTCTTCGACTAGGTGAACTAGGACGTGCGTCATGATATTGAAGAAGGATGGTGGGAACACCAACTCGAAACTGACAAGACATTGCACCAAATCATTCTGTAACCTTGGTAGGATTTCTGGATCGATTACCTTCTGGGAAATTGCATTGAGGAATGCACATAGCTTCACAATGGCTAATCGAACATTTTCCGGTAGAAGCCCCCTCAATGCAACCGGAAGTAATTGCGTCATAATCACGTGGCAGTCATGAGACTTTAGGTTTTGGAATTTTTTTCTCTGCCATATTTATTATTCCCTTTATATTCGACGAGAAGCCAGACGGGACCTTCATACTGAGCAGGCATTAAAAGAAGATTTCCTTCTCTTCTTTGGTAAGAGCGTAGCTGGCAGGACCTTGATACTGCTTTGGATGCATGCCATCTTTTTCGTGCATACGTTGCTGGTCCTCCCGTGCCTCCGGTGTATCTTTTGTCTTCCCATACACGCCCAAGAAGCCTAGCAGGTTCACGCAAAGATTCTTTGTCACGTGCATCATGTCGATTGCAGAGCGGACCTCTAGGACTTTCCAATAGGGTAGGTCCTAAAATATAGATTTCTTCTTCCACACGGGTGCGTGTCCGTCAGCGTCATTCGGAACAGATTGTCCGCCAGAACCCTTTCCAAAGATTACTTTTAAATCCTTGACCATATCAAGTATATGATCACCAGTACGGTGGTCAGGCTTCTTCCGGTGATCTGCCTCACCTTTGAAATGCTTGCCTTTCTTTCTTAAGAGATGCTTGATCGGAAGAAATCGACGATGTCCCAGGTACACATTGTTCTTACATTTATCCAAATATATACTTTCGGTCTCATCTAATCAGTGCGTGCATGCGTGGTATCCCTTGTTTGTCTGTCCTGAAAGGTTACTAAGAGCAGGCAAATCATTGATGGTTACAAACAGCAACGCTCGTAGGTCAAATTCCTGATGTTTGTGCTCATCCCACACACGTACACCTTTTATGTCCCACAGCTGTAAAAGTTCTTCAACTAATGGCCTTAGGTACACATCAATGTCGTTGCCGGGTTGCTTAGGGCCTTGGATGAGCACTGGCATCATAATGAACTTCCGCTTCATGCACAACCAAGGAGGAAGGTTATAGATACATAGAGTCACAGGCCAGGTGCTATGATTGCTGCTCTGCTCCCCAAAAGGATTAATGCCATCTGCACTTATACCAAACCATAAGTTCCTTGCGTCACCTGCAAACTCCGGCCACTTTCTCTCGATTTTTCTCCACTGCGACCCATCAGCGGGTACTCTCAACTTCCCGTCTTTCTTACGGTCTTCTTTGTGCCATCGCAACAACTTGGCATGCTCTTTGTTTTGAAACAAACGTTTCAACCGTGGTATTATAGGAGCATACCACATCACCTTGGCAGGAATCCTCTTCCTGGGGCGCTCGCCCTCAACATCATCACCAGGGTCATCGCGGCTGATCTTATAGCGCAATGCACCGCATATCGGGCATGCATTCAAATTCTCGTACTCCTCACCGCGGTAGAGGATGCAGTCATTAGGGCATGCATGTATCTTCTGCACCTCTAATCCTATAGGGCAGACATCCTTCTTTGCTTCGTACGTACTGTCAGGCAATTCGTTGTCCTTTGAAAGCTTCTTCTTCATTATTTTCAGCAACTTTTCAAATCCCTTGTCAGATACACCATTCTCTGCCTTCCATTGCAGCAATTCCAGTGTGGTACCCAGCTTTTTCTTGTCATCTTCGCAATTTGGGTACAACAATTTTTTGTGATCCTCTAACATGCGCTGCAACTTGAACTTCTCCTTTTCACTTTCACAGTTTCTCTTTGCATCAGCAATGGCCCGACCAAGATCATCAACGGGCTCATCTGATGCCTCTTCTTCAGCTTCTTCTTCTTCATTCTCTTCCGCCATTGTAGTACCATCGTATTCAGGGAACCCAGGATAGTTGTCATCATCCTCTTCTTCTTCATTCTCTTCCATTAGAACCCCTCTTTCTCCGTGCTTGGTCCAACAGTTATAGCCGGACATGAAACCGGACGTAAAGAGGTGGACGTGAATGACTTTTGAGCTAGTGTAATTCCTATCATTCTTACAGACACCACATGGACAACACATAAAACCATTCCGCTTGTTTGTCTCAGCCGCACGCAGAAAACTATGCACGCCATTAATGAACTGGGGAGAGCGTCGGTCATCGTACATCCATTGCCAACTCATCTTCATTACACAACACCGAAAATACCAAATTAATACAAGTTCATACATAAAGTTCATACACACTTATTCTCATAAAACAAAATAAAACTATCTAGCTAAAGCATTTAAATGCAACAACAAATGTGATCAAAATCGCAACTAAGGTAATAATTGATCCAACAGCATAATGATACCAAGCCTCTTTATTAACGGCATATTTTCTAATCTTTCTAATCTTCAAGCGCATTGCATCCATCTTGATCTTGTGATCATCGACGACATCGGCAACATACAACTCCAATTTCATCTTCTCTTCTTCAATTCTTTTCAAATTTTCTTTCAAATACTCGTTTTCTTTTTCAAATAAATTTAACTTCTCGACAAGAGGGTCGGTTGCAATTTCCGGTTCACATACCTCCTAGATAAAAATATCTATGTCAACTTGCTGGGCATAATTGTCATAAACACGAAATGCAACAAATAGTTATAAAAGAGAATATACCACATCCGAATCATAAACCGGACGAGGGCCGACGGGGACGGATATCAAAACCATGGCACTATGTATAACAAACAATCATACAAGTAAGAAAATTATACAAGTAACTATCTAAATCATACAAATAAGATTTTTTTTTTATAAAAAAGATAAGAACAAGAGGCGATCGACGGTGGTTAGGACGGGAGGGCACTAAGTAAACCACACCTACACATATGCAAACTAAGAAGTTAATTTGAGCTCAAATTGCATATAAATCAAATAAACTCCCACATAATTACTCCCAAACTAAAACCCACAAATCACTATACTTATAGAGCATTGCACGAGCTAATCTAGCAATGAGAGATGAAAGGACAAAGTTGCTAACCTTTGTGAACACTTGGATAGATGGGGTGCCTCAAATCTTGACAAATCTTGGCAAAAATGGAGGATGAGCTCGAGCAAGGGGAAGAGAACAGAGGAGAGAAAGGAGAAAACAGAGAAAGGAGAGCTTGGGCTTGGGCTGGACGAAGCACTATATATAGTGATATCTTTAGTCCCGGTTTGTGATACCAACCGGGACTAAAGGTCTATCTCTAGTCCCGGTTGGTGATACGAACCGGGACTAAAGGGGCTCGCAGGGGCCCCAGCCTGACGCCAGCCTGCCACCACCCCTTTAGTCCCGGTTGGTAACACCAACCGGGACTAGAGGTCACAAATGAACCGGGACTAAAGCCTAGCCGTTGGAACCGGGACTAGTGGTCACATTAGTCCCGGTCCAAAACCCGACCGGGACTAATGCTCCGGACGAAAGGCGTGTTTTCTACTAGGGATGTCTCGTGCTAGGATTGCCCCCCTTTGATGTTTTCCTTTTCTTCCATTTGCTCACATTGTGTCCCGTATCATCGCATCCACCACAAGTGTTAGTGTCAGGAGCCTCCATGAAATGCCCGCTACCAAATCATTTCATGCCAGTGTATCCCGCTAGGTCATCCATATCACCCCTGAACCTCTTCTTTCTCCTTCTACCCTTGGTATCCACCTTGAGTCCAAGATCGGGTTTAAAATGGGGGCCATGATACTCAGGCCACTGTGACTTGTCCAAGAAAGGGTGGAATCCAGGCGCCCATGTCAACATAGTAGCTTCCTAGGTGAACTGCTGCAACCGCACGGTATTCCCATCAGAAATGGGCAAGTTTCTCGACCTCGCCGCCGTCATCAAATGCGAGCACGGCCAGTGATACTTACTAGGCCTCTTGCACTGGCACCACCATGTCTTGAGGTGCACCTCGAATGCACGACCACCATATGGCACACCATCTCGTGTTGTGCCGCCTGGCTCATCGACTTGGTAGATCATTTCAATGGGGTTGAATACAGTAATGTTTTGGAGCGAGGACTTGCTTGCTTGTAACTTCAGCCAATCGTCAACCTTTTCGGGATAATCAATTTTTTTACCTACCCATTTGGCGGTCTTTTTAGAATGCCTTAGAAAATACTCGTTAAGCTTGAAGAAGGTATATTCCACTATTGCAGTCACCGGCAATGAACTACCACCCATGAGCACATTGTTGAAACATTCAACGATGTTGCTCGTCATGTCGCCGTATCTCCAACCTCCTTCGTCATGAGCGCGTGCCCAGTTGTGCTTCTCGTCCAAATTCCTACTTAAGAATTATTTTCCCTCTTTGTTCGCCGCTTCGTAGAGTTTTTTATAGAGAGCATCGAACACATCGGTGGTGAAGGCCACGCAAACATGGGTTAGATCCTTGCTAAGCTCCTTGCTCTTACATGCCTGGTAAAAGTTTGCAATGAAATGCCTCATGCACCATCGGTGGTGAAGCTTTGGAAGCCCTGGAATAACAATGTCCATTGCCTTGAGTATGCCTTGGTGCCGGCCCGATATGATGCGTACCTCCCTATCACCAATCACTTTGTTCCTCACATGACCCATGAACCTCTCCCAATTGTCCTGATGCTCGGAAGGCACCAAAGAAAATGCCACTAGCAACACATTGTCATTCGAGGAGTGCGCCATTACTACCATTAGTGCCATCTATAGACAAAACCTACCGACAATGCTTAAATGCCGTGATGCATTGCCCATAACTCCAGAAGGCATGGCGGAACACTCTGGCATCATCCTCGACCACATGATACATGCCCGAGTTCCTATGTGCAATCGCTCCCAACAACCTCGGGAGGCAATTGTATGCTTCTTCGCAATCGCCATACAACATCTTAATAGCATTTGTCTTGGCCTTCCATGTCTTCCTATACTTGACTTTGTATCCATATAGTTTTTTCACCGTACGCATGAGCAACTTCACCTTGACGGTTCGATCACTGGCTACTTCTTTCATAAATTTGTACCCGAGGTACTCAGACATGAGCTGACGGTGTGCCTTACGTTTTGATTTCGACAGCGGTTTGCAATTGTGAGTGGCTACACAACTTTTTAACACCCATTGCCCGGTTTCATAAATTCTTCTTCCACGGACCTTCCACGGGCATCCTTCTTTGTCACATTTCATGGTGTAACGCACCTTTTGGCATAGTCACTCAGCCACGCCCAACAACATATGGCATATGGTTTCTAATGGCATAGTCACTCAGCCACACCTTGAACTTCTCCAAGCTCGAAAACTTAACGCCTTTCTTCAAATAAGCATTCTCGGCCTCGTTCTTGTCCCTTAGTTCGCCTGGTTCCGGGTAGGGTGTCGGCTCAATCGCCGCCATTCACATGCCACCATCAACTATGTCCATATGGCAAGGCTAAGATCATGAAACAAGGGAGTTCTTTTTTCCAAGCCTGTCATCTCAAAGAAGATTTGGTTTTCTTTCTCCTTGAATCCATCCTCGTCCAATTCTTCCTCCGGACCTTCGTCATCCGAGTCATACCCACAGGAATGCCTGTACGGGAGCTCACGATCCATGTCCTGCTGCGCGACAAGGGCATCCAAGTCACCGATATCATTATAATGAATCTCATCCTCTTGTTCATCATCATCACCATGAGTATCACCATCCTCTTGAATTACTATGTCACTAGCATTCACCTCAACTTCATTTGCTTGGCTAGTTGGTGGTTGGCTAGAAGCATTGAGGGCATACACCTCGACCCTATCCTCAACACGCGGCACACTTCTACTCTCACTCATATCATGACTTGGGGAAGAAACATACCGGTTCAAGTCTATTTCAAACCGAGGACCTTCAATCTTGGTGGCAAACAATTCAAGTGACTTGTCTTCCGATTGCGCAACTTTTTCCTTGTATACCTCCCAATGCAAATCCGAGGTGATAGGCATACTATTCAATCAAGATTTTGATCCAACTCCAACATCATACCTTCCTATTAGTTTAATTCCATCATTGGGGTCCATCCAATTCAACACATATCTCACTTTTTTCAACAACCTCCTCATAACTAGGCCTTGTATCAAATACCATGGCTTCCTTATCATTGTCAACATTGCCGGCATTGTTACTCAAGAATGTCGTCTTGTCCAAACAATGAACATTAACGAGTCTCTCCATCTAAAAACAATGTAAAGAAACTTAATACATCAATGGAAATGCTAATGTATTGTATGGATCATGGCATTACTATGCTTTATATCCAAAGCACATAACAACTAACACTAGTTCATGGCTAAATTAACACATAAATCATGGCATTACTTAACACTAACCCTAACCCTAACCATAACCCTAGTCTTGCTAGAACCACAAGAATAATACCTACTACACATCATAAAACACATAGAGAGCCCTACCATCCACCATTTTAGCCATGTATTAAAGAGAAATGACTAAAGCTAGGGTTTGCTCCAAAGTGAAAAATGGCATCAAATGAGATGATTCCAACCAACCAAATCGTGGGGGATGAGAGAGGTTACCTCAAATGATGGAAATTACCCCAATTCACCGGACAAATGGCACCGATTTGAGAGGGGTTTGGATGAGGGAGAGAGAGGGGGGAGGGCAGCAGCTCGGGGTGGAAGAAGAAGATGGGGCTGAATGGGTGGGTGGGTGACCCACCCAAGCCACCCCACTCACTTGCCCCTTCAAGGGCCTACCGCTGGGTGCTTTGGCGGAAAGGTTCAACGGCCTACCGCCTACGATCCTGGCAGTAGCAACTTATCCACGTCACCACCACCCACACGGCGCCGGCACGTTGACCAGAAGCCTATCGCCATTGACCATGACGGTAAGATGTTCAACCCAACCACCAGCTATGACAGCGGTACGAAAAGGGTCAGATCCGGAAAAAAAATCAGACCGGGGTAAAATCGTGCTAATCTTCGCATTAAGGGTCAAAACAGTGATTTTGCCCCACATGTGCATGCGTGGAGGAGAGAATACTGAGACAAGGAGAGAGAATATCCTTAAGGTGGTGGCTGGCGTAGTGGCATGCATGCATGGCAGATTGGCATGAAGCTGCCGTGATTAATAGTGCACGTGATGCTTGATGGCACCTCCTTATTTCGACAGCGACCCTTTGATTTCTGAGTGCAACGTCAGCTGAGGTGAGGGGCGATGAACCCAACAAACCTGCATTTGGAACCTTCCTCCATCACTCACTTTTGTACCCTCTCAGAAGCTTCTATTTTTGTTCTGCTACCCAGCCCGGCCCCAAGAATAAGACCATATTAATACCAGTTCTACCCCATACGTTAGTTAGAATTTGACAAATTAATTGATCGATTGATGCTGCTTCTAGGAAGGAGGAGAGAATTCATATCATCAGCTATGTCGTGGCATGCATGCAGGTTTCCTTTCCATCTCCGGTTGCTTCCTTTCTTTCTTTCTTTTGGAATAGTCTGGATTGCTTACCACATGTGTCACGTGGTTCCTTTCTTTCTTTCATTAAGCATATACTAGTCATCAACCCGTGCATCATGCACGGGCTAGGGATATTATTTTCTTTTACCATCGTTGTGAAATCTATGGTATTATGAGACAACCATGCATATATACTTTGTGAACGCTCATATATTTGTTAATAGGAAGTATGACTTTAACTTTATGTGAAAGATGAATTCTGACTTAATTTTTTTAAAATTAGTAAATATAGTTGCAGCTTAATTTTGGTAGCAGCATTATCTTGTAATTCTCAAGTTTGCAAGAGGGTCAATAAGTTTGGCTCAACCTACAAAACCAAATCATAGTGTAGAGGATAAAGGTTAATTATTCAGATGCTAAAACAAAAAATAAATGTCGATATCTTTAGGATTAGTGTACTTGATTAACAAAAGATACTCTACTATGCACTCAACTATGTTTTTGAAGTTTCAATTGTCAAATTTGAAGTCATTCACTTCGCTTTCCCCTCCCCCTACTATAGCATGAGGCGAAACCGGAGGCGACCCGTGTGCCACCGTTCTCCGCCAGCGAGTCGAGGGGTTCCTCCTCCCTCGGCAGGGGGGGGGGGGGGGGGGGGACCTCACCGTCTCGTTGGTGGCGTGTAGATAGGTTAGGGCTAGGTTTTCGGCCGTCCGTCGTTTCGGTTTCGACGGTGATGGCGGCAGCGTCGAATAAAACTGCTCCGGATCTGTCTCCGGTGGGTCGTTGTTCGGCGGTCGTCGGCGAAGCTGGTAGCGGGCATGCCAATCGAGGCTGGTGCGGTGGCGGTGCCGGCCTAGAGGTGGATTATGTGCTCTGGCCTCGCCGTCGCAGCGGCGCGCGCTCCGACGTCGATGCGAGGCCATGGAGCTTGTGCAGGAGCGTGCTGCTGGAGGTGTTGCGTCTTCGTTGCATGTACAGGAGTAGCTCATGGACTCCGGATTTGCTTCCTCTCGTCGGTGATGGCGCCTCGTCGTTGTCGTTCCTCAAGCCGGCGCAAGTGGTGGCGCTCTTTTGATCTAGCTTCTCTCCGCCGTGCTGGTCCTGCTGGGCCGAGGATGGAGACTTCCCACCGTCTTCAATCCGTGCGCACAACCAAGGGTTTTGCTGGCTCCAGGAGGGAGCGGCGGCGCGCCATCATCCCGTGATGGAGCTGTGGTTGGGTTGGTTTCCCAGGGCGCTGGTTAATTTCCTTCTTTTCTGGGGTTGCGTTGTACCACTGCTTATTTTCAATATAGTCTGGGGTCCTTCTCGCAAAAAAAAATCGATGTTTGATATCAATGAACGAAAACTTAAGCAAACCTGCAAAACAAAATCACAATAGAAAAATAGATGCATCTAATTGATAACTCCAGCTATCCAATACAATAGCTCGAACATATCTAAATAACCATATCGATACACTTACTAAGCAAACTGCTTAATTTATTGCCTCAACATCAAGAAAATGGCCATGCACGTACCTGATCTTGATGATGTTATGAATGAAGATCATTCGAACCTGCAAAATTTGAGGTTTGGTATGAATGGAGATCTTTCGAACTTGCAAACAAAATCACAACCGAAAAAGAGTTGTGTCAGCCGGCTTATCTTTAAGCAGATGTTCACATATTAATTCTACCTAGTCCTTCACTATTTAGAACCTTACCTATTATGCAGCAAAGTATATTGACATCATTACCATTGGAGCAACACTGGCAAAGTTGTAGAGGAAGATACATTAATTACTATCGGTTGCATTCAAGCCATTAATTAGAGGAGACACAATATGGGTGCCGTCAACATATCATAGTATAATCTGAAAAGAAGATAAAAGTTGAGGCATGCAATTCAGTTTTCAGTTGAAGAACCAAAATTCTATGAAAGCATAGAAACATGGATTTGGGGTTCTAGGTTCATACATCTCACTTGTTGGCTCCTTTATCCTTTCCCTCAGAAATATGAAAATGAGCATGAATATTTGCAAAAGTTGTTCCTTGCACCTTTCCTGCATATTCCAACTTATACAATTCGAATATAGTAAATAATGTTAGTGTATTTGATTATACAAATTGCTATTCACAGTAATTAATATGGTTATCAGATTTTGTCTAATTACACTAATCCTAAAGTTTGATGAAAAGGTCTAGGTGATGCAAATTCACAGTAAGTTTTATATAGAATGCAACCAAACGAATGCGTGGACTCACGTAATAAAAAAAACATCAATTTGAATAGAAAGTGAGTACATGAACGTCAATAATTTCATTCACCGAAACTCTCTTGTCCATCAGGAAAACTACAACGATGGTTTACCGTCTGATGATTGCGATATAACAATGAAAAAAAATCATTATTTAGCCATGACAATAGCCTACAGAGAAAATAAAAGCCACATAACTCATGCCGGACATATTATAGAGTGAATATGCTAGTTAAAAAGCATTGCCAATTTGGCATGTTTGCCGCTACTCCAAAGCAATAGGTATTATGTTGCAATCTTAGTGTATGAAAAGCTGGAAACATCACCGGTGTGCCTTCAGAACAGGTTACCCATCGTGCTTGACTACTACAGTGATCACTAAACAAAAAACTGCCCTTTCTAAGTAATCAGGGTACCATGCTGGTATTTTTTGAACCATGCATCAACGCAATAGTAGTCAAGAGTCAATCAAAAAAATTATTCACTACTCTAAAATCTGTTCATGGTACCACATATACAGGTTTTACCTTGATTGGTTGGGGATTTCGGGACGTATTAATCTTGTTGGGGATGGATTTTGGTCTCATAAGCTCCTTCCAATTTCTCATTGCCAGCGTCCAACCGAGGATGGCGGTCGGCTCAGTTTTCGCTTGTTCCGGCTATGATCACGGCGCTGCAGCTCCCAGCGATGTGCCTCTTGGCATTCAGAGCGTCCACCCCGACGATGCGTTGGTTGCCACTTGCTGCAGCCACCGACAGACGTTCGTGGAGCTGGCCACCCTTGAACCTGCGAGGTGGTTAGGCTCCAGTTAATCTCTCTTCCCCATCTTCTCTTTGCCTTCCCAGGTGCTTGGTCCGTTATGTTCCAGCCATGGTTCAGAGCTTGGGCCCTCGCGAGATTTGCTCCAATTAATCTATCTTCCTTCTTCTCTTGGCCTTCCCAGGTGCTTGGTCCGTCAGGTTCCAGCCATGACTGCACAGATCTTGGGCTCTCGTGAGATTTGCTATGGGCGTTCGGCGTCTTGCGAGTTGGGATGGCGTGAGGAAGGGATCCCAATGAGAAAGGTTGCGACAGCGTGTCAAATTGGGAGACGCAGATTACTATGGCTTCTAGGGCAGGCTGATAAGGGACTAAGGAGAGAGGCGTGGCGAAACAACGTGTAGTTAATCTAACGGCTAACAATGGATATTAGGCTGATCTGACGTACAATTTCGTTCGTGCGTGAGGATTAATGTGGAGGCTCGTATGGTGCCTCCAATTAGTAAATATATATGATATATGATATGATATGATATAAGATAGTTTTCGTAGGGTCTCACCCTACAAAAAAAGTTTTCATAGGGTCTCAAATTCAGAAGTGTTATTTTTGTCAGCCATCAACCACGAAAACAGTCCAGCCAAGTGGCCTATCGATGATGGATACACCACGGTTACACAAGAAAGAAGCTTCCAAAAAAGAGTATGAACAAAAATACCGGATGAGGACTAAACTAAATAATTATACTCCACAAATCTCTTTTAGGATATTTGTTACACCCATACATCATAGAACACTATTGGTACATTTAAAGATAGTAAAATACACACACACACACACACACGGATAGAGAGAGAGAGAGAGAGAGAGATTGATTGATTGATTTGTATGGGGCACAAATTATTTTTTAATTGAATGTGATGTTGTCATCTTTTTATTCTTTGCTTTGATTTAGACATAACACAGTTCAACAACATATGCACCCTCTCATATTCCAATGCATGCATGGAATTAGTTAGTTAGGCATGTCAAGGCACCGAACTGTATGTGTATGTATATGCTTGGCATCCTTTATTCCTGTATGCCCAACGATAGAATTATTTTTTAATTATGTACTACTCACATATTGGATGTAATAACATCTTATATTATGGGACGGAGCGAGTAGTAAACAACTTCAGCTGTGAGTATGTGGCCTGCTGATAAGCCATATTGGTGTTCTGATTGGCACCCCATTTTTTTATCAGAATGAATGACTACCAATTCCTTAGCTATTTGGTCAAAAATGGAATTTGTCATGAGTGACGTCACATTGGTACTTTTTTATTATTAAATATGTTGTACCAAGAACTAGGGGCATCCTGGATAGATTGGGACAAGTCAAGAAGATGGAGTAGAAGTTCGTCCTGTCTGAAAATGAAAAAGGAAAGGTCCGAGGTTCCTTCCAGACGTATTCTTCCTAGCTAGCTTTGCTACCCAGTCACTTGTGCCTATCGAGCCGTGAAATAGCAGCAGACAGAGACTGCTAATTAAGTGAGTAGTGAGGGTGACAGAGTGATGTGCTCTGCATGCAGCCGGTAATATATGATGTACTGTTAGGTACTAGTACAAGTGTATACGTACGTATCATCTGAATGTACGATAAGTGTAAGCATGCATGAAGCACTTTTAAACAACAAAACTTGTAGCGAACCAACCTGTGGTTGGATGGTTACCAGGACAGTGGTATCCCCAGCCCATCAGGGTTCAAATCCTAAATTTGACATTGGTGCTCGCATTTTCCTAGATTTATTTCAGTCTTCCGGCGAAGTTCGTTTAGTGGGAGGAGACGTTCCCGTCGACTACGAGGCGCCTCTGGTGACTTCGTAAAATCTCAAGATGCTATGCCGACTCAGTCTCTCAGAGGTGCTCATAGGGGTATGGTGTGCGTGCGTGCGTTCATAGGGGTGAAGACGAAGTTCGTTCAGTGGGAGGAGACGTTCCCGTCGACTACGAGGCGCCTCTGGTGACTTCGTAAAATCTCAAGATGCTATGCCGACTCAGTCTCTCAGAGGTGCTCATAGGGTAGGGTGTGCGTACGTGCGTTCATAGGGGTGAGTATATGCTTGTGTATGTGAGCGACTTCGATTGTACTGTGTTCAAAAAAAATAAACAATAGAACTTTGGAATATTCATTTCTGAGCCCGAGCAGATTTGATGCCGATATCTGCTCGCTCCGTTCACGTCAGGAGTCGTGTCCTCATATGTATTCATGTCCGTATTTTGATCCGTATGTGTTAATAATATCAGCCCAGGGCCCGCTCAATAAATGTGGTAGCTAGCTTCCGTCGTGTTCGTCCCGGTCCAGAACTTTCCGACCGAGTAGAGCGTCAAATGGGCCATCTCTTCGAACGAGTCCGACCACCTCGTCGTTGTAGGCCATGTTCTCCCTGACGGCGCGATATTCCTTCTTCCTTCTCCCCGGTGAACCCTTCCATGCGGTCTCCCCGAGCTGGGTTTGGACGGATCCTGGCTGGCTATCCTCTGCTGCATCCACCAGATCGATCTGGCCGGGGAATAGTGGAGGTCAGCGCCGAGTAAGGCGCTGCTGTGTCGCCGTGCCGCAGAGCATGATGTGGCTGATCTGATGCACGTCATGGCAGCCGTCGCGGACGAGCTCTTTGTCTGGGAAAGCCGTGGCCACTGCTGCGTTCCACATGTCGCTCCTTTTTTTTTCTGAATGTTGGTAGGAGAGCTGTCAAATCCATGGATTAGAAGGGGAGTAATACAAACACTTCTGTTTCGGTACACACGCACACACCCCCCCCCCCCCCTCTCTAAACACATCGACGGCCGAAATTACCCCATATCCCTTGATAATAAAGGGCATGATGATCTTTTTTAATAGTACGTCGCCGATACGCGGGACCTCGTATACGAATTGCACAGGCGCAAGCGACTGGGCCGGCCCATTAAGCCATGTCCCTCCTACCACGTTCTATGTAAGCGACGTAAAAATATAGAGAAAAGGGAGAGCTCGCAAAGACTCGAACTCAAGACCGGCAAACCCTATTTGGCGCTGCAGGCGCCCATTATAGGGCATTTTGCTAACAGGCGCCAGCAGCGCACACCCCCCTGCCGCGATTTGGGCCGGCCCAGTTTCTTCCTTCTATTTTTTCTGTAAAAACTGGAAAAATGAGTGGGCAGCGACGGATTCGAACCCGCGACCCCTCGCCTGCGAGCGCTACGCTCTAACCATAACGCCGTCCACCCGCTCTTGTAAAGTTTCTTTGCTTCTCTCTTTTATTTCATTCTTCAGTACGGTTTATTTCTTTTCTTGTTTTTCCTTTTTTTCTCATCCTTTTTTGTTTTCTTTAATGCGCGGTTTTTAAAAAATTCGTAAAACATTTTTTTTCTAAATTGATGAACTTTGTTTTCAATTTCAATTAACTTTTTTCAAATGCGTTGATTTTTTTTTAAATCGATGAACTTTGTTTTCAAATTTGATGAACTATTTTCAAATTTGATGAACTTTTTCCAAATTCGATGAACTTTTTTAAAATTTGATGAACTTTAAAAAAAATCGCTGAACTTTTTTCAAATCCGCTGAAGTTTTTTCAGATTCGATGAACTTTTTCTAATTATGATGAACTTTTCTCAGATACGATGAACTTTTTCCAATTAAGATGAACTTTTCTCAAATTCGATGAACTTTTTTCAGATTCGATGAACTTTCTTCAAATTTGATGATTTTTTTTTAAAAACACCAATGAAATTTTTTCAAATTTGGAAAAAGTTTGAGCATTTTTGGAAAAAAGTTTCTTTGATTATTTTTAGAAAAGTGCACACATTTAGCAAAATAAGGTAAGAAAAAAGGCGAACAAGACCGTTACAGAAAAAGAGAAAAAAAAGGGTTTGGGAAGCTTCACACACCGAGGGCTTTGCGAGCTGGAGAAAGAATAAAATGAAGCAAACGATTTTTGTAATCACATGTCGCTCGATGGCGTGGTGGTTGCTGCACTGCAACCTGAAGGGTTAGGTCACGAGTTCGATTCCTGCTCTCCGCTATGCACCCTATTTGCAGTTTCTAAATGAAAGAAAAAAGAACAAATGGGCCGGCCCGCTACTCGCCCCTGCGAGCAGCAGCATCCTTAATCGGCACTAACAGCGCCGACTAGGAGCTCCCCTCAAGACCTCCCACTTGAGGCGTGCGCTGCTAGCCGCTTCACCTCACCGCTGCTTGTGGTCTTCTACAGCGTGAAATATATAAGAACACACAACATCGTTCATATATATGAAAACATTTCCGAAAAAATTCGAAACTTTTATTGAAAAAAATGCGAACAATTTTGAAATGGCAAATAGTTTTTGAAATTATGAACAAAATTTGAAAACACAAACATTTTCTGAAATTTGAACAAAATTTTAAAACATGGACATTTTTTAATATTTTTGAACATGTTTCGAAACATGAACAATTTCCGAACATCTTTCGAAACATGAACAATTTTTAAAATTTGTGGTTTTCTTTCTTTTTGGTTTTTGTTTGTCCCGTTTTCCTTCAGTTTTTTTTATTTTTCTCTTCCTTTTCTTTTTTCATTTTCTTTTCTTCGTTAAAATTTGTGAATTAATTTTAAATCATGAACTTTTTCTTAAATCCATGAACTTTTCAAATTCGTGAACATTTTCTTAAATTTGCGAACTTTGTTTTCAAATCCATGAACTCTTTTCCAATCCACAAATTCTTTTCAACTTCTACGAAATTTTTCGAAGCCCTCGAATTTTTTTCAAATTCGTGAACATTTTTGTCAGAATTGATGAACTTTTTTCAAATCCGTGAATGCTTTGGCCGGCCCAACAGGCACCCGACGGACCGATGCCGTCGCCTAAATGGGCCAAGGCCTAAGCGTATTTTTTTCTTTTCTATTTTCTCGTTTTTCTTTTCTTTTTTTCGTTAATTTATTTTTCTCCTTTTTGAAGTTTATTATTCGTTTTGAAACCTGCTTAAAAATTTGAAATATTTTTTGGAATACCAAAAAATATTCTTGTTTTCAAATATTGTTTACTATTTTAAAAAATGTTCTAGAATTTCAAAAAATGTTCCTATTTTTTATTTTTTTTATTCGTAAATTTAAGAAATGTTTGCGTTTCAAAAAATATTGATAAATTTTTTTAAAAAGTACGTGGTTTGCAATTTGTGTACAACATCAATTTTTGGGAATTTGTAATTTTTTTTGAAAAAAGTGTTCAAGTTAATGAAATTTTAGTACACAATTTGAAATTGCAAAATTATTCAAAAATTTCAAGAAATAGTTAGGATATAAGAAAATGTTCATGTTGATTGAGAATGACAGAAATTGCAAATAACAGAAGTATTCAAGTTACGAAAAACTACATGCTCACGGATGCACCCGTCTGGCGTAGTCTAGCACACTCCTCTCAACTGGTGCTTTTTTGGACTATGGATAAATGACCTCAACTTCTTGTAGCAGCCTGACACGGACATATGAGGCATATATGCCAGGTTTGAATGACTTCCGACACCGTTTGCACGTTGCGACACGTCCGGCCATTTATCGGCCCTTTTTTAACCGAAAAAACTCCAGAAAATGAAAAACTTGTCAAAAATCTTAACAACTTGGCATGATGACTTGAATTGGTCATACAAGCCAATGAAAAAAAATTGGGGTCATTTGACGAATGTCGAGAAACAACGTGCTCTCAAACGGAGCCTTCTGGCCTACCCGGACACCCTACGTTGAACATGGTGTTTTTTTGGACATTCTTGAAATGACCCCAATTTTTGCCAGCAGGTGGGCATGCCCATGGTAGGCATCCATGCCAGGTTTGAAGGAAAAAACTATTTAAAATTATAATTTAAACAGATACTTAAAATTGTTATTTTAAGTTTTTAACATAACTAATAAATACAAAGGGATAAAATTGAAAACTGTAAATGCTTTTTAAAAAATCATATAATAAATATTAGAAGGAAAAAAATATAAAATCATAATTTAAAATAGTTACTTAAAACTATTATTTTGGTTTTTGAAACAATATTTCAAATTTTTGAACAGGTTTCAAAAAGAATAATAAAGTTCAGAAAGGAGAAAAATGAATTAACGAGAAAAGAGAAGAAAAATGAAAAAAAATAGAAAAAAAAAACTTGGCCTTGGCCCAACTTGGCGACGGCATCGCTCCCATCGGTTTTGGGAACCTCAGCTTCCTAGCCCGTTTTTTTCCGGTTTTGGGAACCTTTTAGGAGGTTCCTGAACCATGTTTGTTTTCTTTTTCTTTTCATTTTTTTCTTTTTATCTTCTCACCTATTTCCTTTTTCTGTTTCTTTTTCTTTCTTTTTTCATTTTCTTTGACTTTTTCCTTTTTTTGTTTATTGTTTCTATTTTTTATAAATTCAAAATTTCAGAATTTCAAAATGTCTTTCAATTTTTGTTCATTTTTTCAAAAATTGTTCATATTTTCAAAAAAAATTCAGATTTTCAAAGAAAAATATCATATTTATTAATGCATGTTCAAAAAATTCAGAAAATGTTGAGAGTTTCCTATTTTTGTTCAGGTTTCAATTTTTGTTCATATTTATTAATCAATGTTCAAACATTCAAAATTGTTCGTAAATTCAAAATAATTTTTGTGTTTTCAAATTTTGTTCATAAATTCAAAAATGATTCGGCATTTCAAAATCGTTCACATTTTTTTCTATAAAAGTTCAGATTTTTTTCAGAAATGTTTTCATATATATGAACGCTGTTGAGTGTTCTTATATATTTCGCGCTATAGAACACCACAAGCAGCGGTGAGGTGAAGTGGCTAGCAGCGGGCGCCTTAACTGTGAGGTCTCGAGCTCGAGTCCTCACCCTTTTCTCTTTATTTTTACGTTGCTTACATAGAACGGGGTAGGAGGGACATGGCTTAATGGGCCGGCCCAGTCGCTCGTGCCTGTGCAATTCGTATACGAGGTTCCGCGTATACGTTCCGGCAGACGACCCACCATACATACGAAAGTGGGTACGATTTGCCAAAGGTCCATATTGTCCTTTATTCGTTTAGTGAGTGGGGGTGTACTGAAGCAGGGCTCACAAACAAAAAGGACCCCAAAGGGGCAAGAAACTAGCAAAGGCTAGTGGAAAGCAAGAGAAACGAAAGAGAAGGAAAAGACAGTCATCCCTCAGCCCGGATCAAACGGGATGTTAGCCCCTGCCAAGTTCCATAACGATATCTCCTGCTGGATTTTTCTTAGAAGCTCCTCCTTTTTGAAAATTCTTCGATTCCTTTCTTTCCAGATTTCCCATGCAGTCAACAGTAATAGGGAGTTGGTTGCTTTCCGCCTGTTCCCCTCAGCCGCCGACCAGCATTTCCTTAGCCAGTCATTGATGGATCTAAGTTCCGTCTAAGACGTCAGGCATAAGGATGTTGCATTTGCGTGCTCGTCCACCACTTACCAGATGCGACGGGAATAAGAAGGTGCATCAGAGTCTCAAGGTTGCGGAGACATTGGGGGCAGAAATAGTTATTGTCCCAACCTCTACGAAGAAGGGCGCGCATCAGCCGTCAGGATTCTACCAAGTGTCACAGACCACATGAAAAATCGACACTTCTCCGGCGCCCATCCCCTCCAAGTGTTCACCGCAACGTCTAAGGATATGGAGCCAGCAAATTGCAGCAGATAAGCCAACCGTGCGGTGCACAGTATTCTCCATGCGGGGTGAACCTCCATGTGATGGCATCTGGCTATCCCTCTGACAGAGTTATGGCTTGAATAGCCACAACAAGGTCAATAAGTTCTTGCAGCATATCCGCAGTCAGGCCTAGCGAAAGGTCTAGCAGCAATCAATCACCTTCAAGGCCTCTCGGACCAATCGCATTTTCCACCGAGAGATCTTGAATAAAGCCAAAGCGATCGTCTTGGGGGATTGTCCCAAGAGACATCTGTCAGACTAGAAACGCGCAGTTGCGGCATCCCCGGTTGTGATTTCCGTGGCAGCTGCAAATAGTTCCCGGACAGTGTCGTCGCATGGAAGGCCAGAGCCAACCCACGGAAGCTGGGGCTCCTTCCACGAGAACCAGAGCCATCTCAAACGGAGAGCACGTCCAAACTTAGCGAAATCTAACACTCCTAATCCTCCCATGTTCTTGGGCTTAGACACCGTTGTCCAATTTACCAGGCCGTGCCCACGGTTGCATGAACCTTCCCCTCTCCAAAGCCATGCACGACAACGTTTGATTAGGTAGTTCCTCACCCATACCGGTAGCTTGTGCACCGAGCTCATGTAAGTGGCCATCGCAGAAAGCATGGCTTTGAGCAAAACCAGATGTCCCGTCTGGGCCATGAGGGCGCCCTTCCAGGCAGGAATTTTTGCGTCGAATTTGTCCATCGACGGTTGCAGGTCGATTTTCCTTAAGGACCGGAGGGCGAGCAACATACCAAGATGGGTGCAAGGGAACCCCTTGATCGGTATCTCCAAAGGATGAAGGATCTGCTGAAGGTGGTGGCCCTCACAGCGAATTGGCATAGCCGCACTCTTGGCCATGTTTGTTCTCAGACCAGTAACCTTCCCAAACAGCTCAACCAGAACATTGATCATCGTGGCGTCTTTCCTATTCAATGAATATTTGTGCATCCCCATTCGCATACGCATGTGGAGGAAGGCTAGATCTAGTCGATCTCTTTTTCAATTTTTTAGTGCAAATGTTAAGATGGTGTTCATATGTGCATTTTTGTTCATCAAGTTCTGGTCCCCCCCAAGCTCTTGTTTCTGTCATTTTCCATGTGGAAATTTGGGGGAAGTTTTGTGAAATTAAGATGATGAACTGATGCATTTGTTCTTGATGAAACTCTTTCTAGATTTTTCATGCATATTATATGTGCTGATTTTGTCATAAATCCAAATGTCATGAGCCCAGGGTCAGACAAATCCAACCGTCATGAGCCAGGGTACATCAACTGTGCCGTGACATGCTAACGCCAAACGCGCAACGCTCTCCGTGACTCAGGGCTACCATAGACTCCTATTGCACACGGACTGCCCGATATACGTCCATTTACTGCGCGACTGACATGGCCCAGAAAACAGCCCCACACGAAGCCCAATGTGTAGAACAACGGCAGGGATATCGGGAGTACTTGTGCTTGGGCACCAAAACGTTGCTCTCGTAGCGTTTGCGTTTTCTCCTTTTTTGAGTTTTTTTTACTGCTCCCTGGGGATTTACCACTGAAGGCCATCAAAATATCTCGAGATGGGGCCCACTACCCACGGCCAATCGCTCGGTCCTTCCTTCTTCGTTCTTCCAGAGACAGAGAGACAACGAAAGAAGGACAGAGAGAAAGGGGAGCAGATGTCGCCGCCTCCACAGGTCCATCCCTCACCGCCCCGTGCACTGGCTGATGGTCGCCTCCGCCTCCGCTGCACGGCGGCGTTCCACTGCTTTTCTGCAAGGATCTAGGCCGAGAGCCAGTTTGGCAGCAGAGGAGATGGTGAGGTGGGTGCCTCCCCTGCGTCTCCTCCACCACAACTCAGCCACGGAGCCCGCAGCCACAACCCTAGGCCCGGTTCTTTGGATCGGTCAGAGTCCACGCCACCGCCTCTCCCTTCTTTCTTCTAACATCGATGACAGACCTTGGCGAAGGGCGTCGAGCACGTAGTGAGGTCGGTCTGCCAGCCGTCGCCATCCATGGCATCGTCGGTGGTAGAAATTGCCATGGCGAGTAGCCGCAACGCGGCACCCTCGGTTGTCGTCAACATCCGCCATGCTGGCCACCACCACAATAGCAGGGGGGGCTGACTACCTCTCACTTAATCCCTGTCGAAGCATCTTCGATGGTCGATTTCTCCTGCCGGCGCCTGCGGTGAGGGATTGGGGGAAAAATAGGGGCACCCACTGTGGTCCGTGCATGAGGAGGTGCGGGAGCTGCAGGACGGAGGTGCACGCAGTCCTGGGTGGCGGCCATGCTTGGCAAGCAAGCAACTTGGTAGTACATCATGGGAGTTGATTCCCATGTGAATATAAAGTTTCTTCTGCAATTATTTGGTTCTTCAGTATGATTTTTAGTATGTATGCACAATCCTCACCTTACTTGAGAGGAATTTTGTACCATATGGTTCGTGTGGATATGTGTAATGACCCGTAGTTTAGAAGCGAGCAGGGAATTTGTTTTGGTTGTGCATTGCATTCATGCATACAAAAGTTGGGGTAAATTTAAAACTTTCTTTTAAGCTTAGGAGAATTTGGACCAAATTAGAACTTTGGGCATGACCTTTGCTCAATTTTGGACATTTGAATCACAATTCAAATAACACATTGCATAAGGATCACCTCGCAAAAGTACAATTCATTATTGGATTGAAAATAGAAATAAACAATTAAGTAAATGATGAATAATCATTAATAAGTCTATAATACAAAGTCATAATACAAAAGATATACAAAAGGAAAGAATAGTAACTTTATTGATAATACACATGATACAATGTTGATAGAAAGTTACATGGAGGAAAGAGGAGAAAAAGAAAGAAAGTAATTAAGTCCTAAACTAAACCTAGAACTAGTCATCATCTTCATCTTCATCTTTTTTGTCACCTGCAAAACAAACAGAAAGAAGAGGAAAAAGGGGTTGAGTATGTTAGAATGTAGCATTCCCCTAAGGGAAATGCATTGCTGTAGGAACTAGCACTTTAGAATCAGGAGCTAAGCTAGATTCTAGAGTAGATTAAGTTGTACAGTAAGCATAGATGACCAAATGAACACTGTGTAGTCAAAGGAACAGTAGACATCAGACCAATTGGATCAAGAGCAGGCCAACAGAGTCCAACCAAACCAAATGGACATTGATCAAAGCCAAACATCATAAGCCAGCAAGCAAACCACCAAGCCACAAGTACTAGCCATTAAACCCAATCATCAACACTAGTTCCATAAGTAAGAAAAGCCCACCAAACTAATCTAGGTTAGCTTTTAGATGAAATGCAGCTAACCTATAGAACATTACAAATCCACTTGTCAATTGCCAATCAGACAATGATTTCCTATTAGGAAATAAAGCCAACAAACAATCCAGCCAACAGAATGCAGTGTTACATTTCAAAAAAATGAGGCCAAGCAAGTAAATAAGCTCAAAGCTAGGACAAGCAGCCGAAGGGGAACAAGTTCCTAGCCAATTAGACACCCAGCTGCTTAACAGGATAAGCACAAAGCAAGGCTTTGCTGCTGTCAACACCACAAGCACCAGTAATTCTCACAATGCCAAGCTCACAGCTCACTCAGCTAGCCAAGACCTGAGTCACACTACTGGGAAAAGGCTTATAGGTGTGACCAATTTAGTGGCGGGCATGGACAGGTACCGCCACTGCTATTTTGGAAACTAGCAGTGGCGGGTACAAAAGGTCGCCGGCCATTGCTATGTGGACAACAGTGGTGGGAAAAAAATAACCACCCGCCACTCGTAAACTCTTACAAATTTACCCGTGGGATAAAAGCAGCAGTGGCGGGTATCAAACTTGTGCCCGCCACTGGATTGTTATGCACCAGTGGCGGGCAAAAAAGCTTGCCCGCCACAGCAATATTTCGGCAGCCGCGCCAAATTTGTCCAAAATTTCCAAAAGTTAGCAGTGGCGGGCATACTAGACCGCCCGCCACACATATCTTAAGTCAGAAAAATCCTTGAAAAAAAATCATATTTACTAAACCCAGAATAGTCTCAAATTTGAGCTTGGGACTTCCAATGGTATGTATTAAACATATAAAGGCCTTCTTTGGTTTGGAGGAATTTTGTAGGAATTCTAAAGGATAGGAATTTTATAGGAAAAATTCCTTTGGAGCCCTTTGGTTTGTAGGAATGGATTCCTATTCCTATGTAGGATAGGAACCAATCCTTCACATTTCAAAGGAAAAAAAAACATTAGCCTAGACTCAATGGAAAAATTCCTACCTATGAATCAAGTGACATCTCTTTCCCTATAGGAATTGAGGTGCATGTCATCTCACTTCCTACGGTTTTCCTATTCCTATGATATTCCTATCCTATGAACCAAAGGAGGCCAAAAAGTTTGATCCAGTTTGGAGCTTCTTTGCACTTTAATTGGAACCGAAGAGTGTTTTACCCTTTTTAGTGGCCGAAAAATCTGTTAATGCTTCGAAAATAGGAAATCAATTCAAAAAGTGGCCAAATTTGAGCACGGGGCTTCCAATGGTGTGTATTAATCATGGAAAAAGTGTAAAGTTGAAATGATGTAAAAAAATGGAGTTGTGTGTGGAATGCGGAGGTTTCCATTCGAAACGCTGACACTTTGCCGGAGAGTGTTCATTTTGTACAAGAAGTGCATTAAGTTTTTGCCGTAATGCTCTCAAATTTTTACCACACCCTACAGGGGTCCTATGAAGACACCATGCAAAGTTTCATCCATTTCCGAGCTCGGTTGCACGTTAATTGGAACCGAAGAGCGTTTTGCCCTTTTTAGTGGCCAGGAAATCAGTTAATGCTTCGAAAATAGGACCAACTCAAAAAGTGACCAACTTTGAGCATGGGGTTTCCAATGGTGTGTATTAATCATGAAAAAAGTTAGAGGTTGAAGTGACGTAAAAAATTGGTTGTATGTGGAAGGCGGCGGTTTTCGCTCAAAACGCTGACACTTCGCCGGAGAGTGTTCACTTCGTACAAGAAGTGCATCAAGTTATTGCCGTAATGCTCTCAAATTTTTACCACAACCTACAGGGGTCCTATGAAGACACCATGCAAAGTTTCATCCATTTTCGAGCTCATTTGCACGTTAATTGGAACCGAAGAGCGTATTGGCCTTTCTAGTGGCCGGAAAATCAGTTAATGCTTCAAAAATAGGAAACCAACTCAAAAAGTGGCCAAATTTTAACATGTGGTTTCCAATGGTGTGTATTAATCATGGAAAAAGTTTGAAGTTGAAATGATGTAAAAAAATGGAGTTGTGTCTGGAAGACGGCGGTTTCCAGTCGAAACGCTGACACTTCGCCGAAGAATGTTCACTTTGTACAAGAAGTGCATCAAGTTTTTGCCGTAATGCTCTAACATGTTTACCACACCCTACAGGGGTCCTATGAAGACACCATGCCAAGTTTCATCCTTTTCCGAGCTTGTTTGCACTTTAATTGGAACCGAAAAGCATTTTCCCCTTTTTAGTGGCCGAAAAATCAGTTAATGCTTCGAAAATAGGAAACCAACTCAAAAAGTGGCCAAATTTGAGCTTGGGGTTTCCAATGGTGTGTATTAATCATGGAAAAAGTTTGAAGTTGAAATGATGTAAAAAAATGAGTTGTGTGTGTGGAAGGCGGTGGTTTCCGTTCGAAACGCTGACACTTCGCCGGACAGTGTTCGGTTTGTACACGAAGTGCGTCTAGTTTTTGCTATAACACAGTCAAATTTTTACCACACCCTACAGGGGTCCTATGAAGACACCATGCCAAGTTTCATCCATTTCCGAGCTCGTTTGCACGTTAATTGGAACCGAAGAGCGTTTTGCCCTTTTTAGTGGCCAGAAAATTAGTTAATGCTTCGAAAATAGGAAACCAACTTAAAAAGTGGCCAAATTTGAGCATGGGGCTTCCAATAGTGTGTATTAATCATGGAAAAAGTTTGAAGTTGAAATGATGTGAAAAAATGGAGATGTGCGTGGAAGGCGGCGGTTTCCGTTCGAAACGCCGACACTTCGCCGGAGAGTGTCACTTTGTACAAGAAGTGCGTCAAGTTTTTTCCATAATGCTCTCAAATTTTTACCACACCCTACAGGTGTCCTATGAAGACACCATGCCAAGTTTCATCCCTGTAGGGGAAATGATGTTAAAATATAACCTTGCTAAAAATTTTTGGAAAATAATTACAGTGGCGGGCGCTACTAGCTGCCTGCCACTCATAACTACTCTTGTAGTGGCGGGCAGGCTACAGCCCGCCACTTAGCTCTTCGTATATACCGCTTTGTCCACCCGGGCCTCTTATCCATTTCCACTTCTGCCTCTCTCTCTCTTTCGGCCACTTCTTCTCCTTTCCCCCTCCCCCGATCAAATCCGCGTCGCACTGCCGTCCGCCGGAGCCACCTTCCCTGCCGTCCGCCGGAGCCTCCTTCCCTACCGTCCGCCGTTGCCGGAGCCGCCCACGGTAAGCTAACCTAGCTCCCGTCCCGTCCGCCGTTACTGCTAAGCCTGGGCGTTCGGTCTTTTTGGTTTGTTCGGTTCGGTCTTTTCGGTCTTCCCAGAATTCGGTCTTCCATAATTGAAGACCGAAATAATTTCGCTCTTTTGGGTTCTCCACTATTCGGTCTTCGGTCTTTACAGGGCAATGTTCGGTCCTGACCAAACAGACCAAATTTAATGCAACAACTCATATTCATATACATTACTTCCAATACCAGTACATGTTTATATAAGCAAAATTGAGACAACAAATGTGTACAGAGGTGCATGTGTATATAAGAAAAATTCAGACAAGTGTGTGACAATATAAGTATGTAACAGGCTAACAGCCTAACAAGTAGCAGGTGTATGCCTGGTTGGTTCGTGTCTCACTCGTGAGAGAAGGGGAGGAATGAGAGTGAAGACGCGGGGTCGCTGGTTGCCTGGTTGGTTCGTGCCTTGCTCATGACCATGAGGACGTGCGTGTCTCTCGCTAGTGAGGAGGACGTGCTGGGCTGCTGCCCGGTTGGGCCTTAGGTGAACTTAACATGGCCTATGGTCTGTGCGTGTGGGGTTTTAAATCGGTCTATTCAGTCTATCGGTCCTGCAGAGTAGAGGACCGAATTGACCTTACTTATTTTGGTCTTGTAGTTTTGTAGACTGATTTTTATTCGGTCTTTTCGGGTTCGGTTTTCAGTCTTCGGTTTTTATGCCCGGGGTGAGTTACCGCTAGATAGTTTGTCAGATTCAACTAGTTTGTCAGATTTAATTAGGCTGTAGGTAGGGTTAGGGTTGCTATGTGGTTGCTAGATAGCTTGTAAGATCTCACATTCAACTAGTTTGTCAGATTTAATTAGGCTGTACATAGGGTTAGGGTTGCTGTGTGCTAGATAGTTTGTAAGATCTCACATTCAACTAGTTTGTCAGATTTAATTAGGCTGTAGGTAGGGTTCGGGTTGTTGTGTGGTTGCTAGATTTTGTTTCGTTAAGATCTCACATTCAAAGATTAAGATCCACAGATGATTTGGACCACTACTTTGTCAGATTTTGGCTGTAGCTAGTGTTAGGGTTACTGTGTGGTTGCTATGTATGCTATGTACGTATTGTGCTGCTACCGATGCTGTATATCATTAGTTTGTTACAGACTTGGCTATTCCTGCGAATGCTATTCATATTGTGTTCTAGTACATGCCTTCAAATTTTTACAGGGATTCGTACTAAGTGTCAATGTTTTGGCAAAACGTTGATTGATTTCCATTTCGCCAAATTTCTTGCACTTAATATGTCCAATATTAAGCAAAGGTCATGCCGATTTTTTCCGTCGATTTTTAACTTACGGCATTGATTCGCTGGCTGGTTGCTTCATTTGTTTTCATGCTTATAAATATTGTTATGAGACAAACTGTAGCATATTTTTTAGTTGTTATGAGATAAAGTGTAGCATATTTTCTTGAAATTGCAATCAGATAGAGCATTTAAATATTGCAGGGATTCATAATGAGTGCCAACTTTTTGGCGAAACGCTGATTAATTTCCGTTTCGCTAAATTTATGGTACTCAATATGTCCAATTTTTAGCAAAGGTCATGCCCATTTTTTTCGTCGATTTTTAACTTTTTATGTTTCTTTTAGAGAGTTATCTCTCGTCGGACATGTCAGGGCCGACGCCGCACGCGAAGTTCCGTGTTGTTTTCCAGCGGCCGTGGGGCAAGTGGGCGGCGCCGATCAACAAACCGAAAACGGGCAAAAAGCAATGGCTCGGCACGTTCACCACGGCGGACGAGGCGGCGCGCGCCTACGATGCCATAGCGGTTGAGTACCAGGGGCAAAGGGCACAGGTCAACTTCCCTGTCGACGCCTGGCGTGCGCGTGAGCGGGCGCCTTCGAATATCAGGGTTGCCTCTAGGGCCGAGGAGAAGGAGCACCTGAAGGCCGAGGCACTCCTCCACGCTTGGCATGGTAGTGATCCCTTGGTGATGCGTTGGATGAATGAGGATCCGCACCTCTACGCCTTGAACGAGTCATTGTTAAGGGCCACGACCAAGAAGAAGGACAAGGAGCGCCAGGAGGACGAGGACGACAGTGAGGCTGACGACGAATTCAGGGACCTACTCTTCGTCGATTGCTCGGATGTGGAGGAGGCCGCCCCCTCCCGCAGGGGGTAGAAGAAGAATTCTGACCTAGAGGACCCCGGCTATGACTTTGACTTTGACGAGGAGTTTCCCCCTTCACTGATTAGCTAGTTTTATCACTCTATGCTAGAGATGTTTAAACTATGGAAGTTGTTATGGCGTACTATATTTAAGTAGGTTTTTTAGATGAGCTACTTAATTAGGTTGTTGCTACTGTTAGCTTAATCTTTCCTTCGGGTGGGCACTCCCTCACTCTTAATCAGTCCAATAGTGCTCCCTTTGTCGACACACTGAGATGAGAGATGTTCTGAGAGGAGGATACCGACTGTTGTCGTAGGGGGTCATTCCTTTCTTTTCCTTCCTCTGTCGACCTTGTTAACAAGGAAGGAAGAGAAGGAACGACCATCACCGACAATCGAAATACCAGTGAGGGAGTGTCCACCATATATACAACCACTTAAGAGTGAGGGAGTGATACGTACATTTTGCATCATTATTTCCTACTGTTATTTATCTTATTTTGAAGTTATATTTCATTTTACGATGCAATTCTAATGCTTTTTCTCTCTTAAAATGCAAGATACATTGAAAGAGGGAGATTGCCCGCAGCTGGAATTCTGACCTGAAAAAGCTACAACAGAGATAGCAATTCTCTGGAGCTCAAAATGAAGTGAAAATTTCTGGAGATTTATTTTGGAATATATTAAAAATACTGCAGCAAGAATGGACCGGAGGGGGCCCACCAGCCGCCCACAAGGGCAGGTGGCACGACCAGCCCCCCAGGCCACGCCACCTGGGCTTGTGGGGGCCCTGAGCCTCCTCTCCCGACGTCCTTTGGCTATATGCTCCCATTTGCCCTAGAAAAAATAAAGAGAAGACTTTCGGGACAAGCCGCCGCCGTCTCGAGGTGGAAACAGGGCAGGATCACTTTTGCTCTCCGGCGGACCGATTCCGCCGGGGATACTTCCCTCCGGGAGGGGGAAATCGAAGCCATCGTCATCACCGACGTTCCTCTCATCGTGGGAGGCTTCATCTTCATCAACATCTTCACCAACACCATCTCATCTCTAAACCCTAGTTCATCTCTTGTGTTCAATCTTTGTATTAAACCTCAGATTGGTTCCTGGGGGTGCTAGTAGTGTTGATTACACCTTGTAGTTGATGCTAGTTGGTTTACTTGGTGGAAGATCTTTATGTTCAGATTGTTGATTGCATATTTATACCTACTGAACATGAATAATATTATGAGTTGTGAGTAGTTACACTTGTTCTTGAGGACATGGGAGAAGTCTCGTTATTAGTAATCATGTGAAGTTGATCACCGTTCAATGTTTTGATGATATGTTGTGTTGTTCTTCCTCTAGTGGTGTTATGTGAACATCGACTACATGACACTTCACCATGTTTGGGCCTAGGGGAAGGCATCGTGGAATTAGTTTGTAGATAATGGGTTGCGGGAGTGATTGAAGCCTAAACCCCAGTTTATGAATTGTTCCGTGAGGGGCTGTTTTCGATCCATATGTTTAATGCTATGGTTAGATTTATCTTAATTACTTCTCTTGTAGTTGCGGATGCTTGCATGGAGGGTATAATCATAAGTATGTGTTTGTTCAAGTAAGAACAACACCTTAGCTCCGGTCCACCCACATAACAAATTATCAAGACAATGAATGTAAGTCGATGAATCGTGATGAAAGTAACTTGGGCGATATTCCCGTGTGTCCTCAAGAGCGTTTTGATCACTATAAGAAGTTTGACCGGCTTGTCCTTAGCAATATTATGGATTGGACCACTTGCTGCACCTTGCTACTTTGGTTATTTGCTACTTGTTATGAATTATCTTACTATCAAATTATCTGTCAAAACTACTTTACATCACTTGCAGAGAGTACCTTGCTGAAAACCGCTTATCGATTCCTTCTGCTCCTCATTGGGTTCGACACTCTTACTTATTGAAAGGACTACGATTGATCCCCTATACTTGTGGGTCATCAAGACTCTTTTCTGGCGTCGTTGCCGGGGAGTGTAGCGCTCTTGGTAAGTAGAATTTGGTAAGGAAACATTTATTATACGTGCTGAATTTTATCTACACTTGTTACTATGGAAGATAATCCTTTGAGAGGCTTGTTCAGGGTATCTTCACCTCGAGCACAATTGGTCAGAGATGAGCCTCAACCTACTGAAAATATATGTAATGAAATCCCTCTGGGCGTTATGGAAAAATTGCATGCTAATCCCTCTGCAGGAGATGGAACAATACATCCTGCTATGCACTTGCTTTTTATAGATGAACTTTGTTGATTATTTAAGCTTGCAGGTGTAGGAGATATGCCCTAGAGGCAATAATAACTGTTGTTATTTATCTCCAAGTTTGTAATTGATGTTTATGTTCCATGCTATAACTGCAATGATTCTCGAGTCTACAATAACCACGAGGCTTGGAGGGAAACTCATGTGCACGTGTGGAATAATAAACTGTGAAATGTATTCCTAGTCATGCCTGTAAGACTAGCTCAAGTATTGCATGATGGTTCTGTTTTCCTAATCATGGGCATGCCTATGCCGGCAATTTTGAGGACACAATGTTAGAAGAACACTTGTGTTGAATCGACCCGATTGATGTTATGCTATGAGATACATTCATCACAAGTTAATGGTAAATAACACAACGAAAGTTATACGTTTGCATAATTCCTTAGACTATGAGAGTATAGAGTTCCTTCGTACTTGCTTCATGAACTTTGGGGTTT
The DNA here is from genome assembly GCA_039707655.1 of Elymus sibiricus. NCBI lineage: Eukaryota > Viridiplantae > Streptophyta > Magnoliopsida > Poales > Poaceae > Elymus > Elymus sibiricus. The sequence goes on along the minus strand of CM077672.1, from coordinate 512,200,658 downwards.
GCTAAACGTCATCTGTAACCGGGTGGCTATTACGGCGGCTTACGGGTTCGCAGAAAAGTATGACAAGGAACTTGGTAGCTCAAGATTGGGATTTGCTCCTCCGTCGATGGAGACATATTCTTAGGGCCCTCTCGGTGTTACGGTATCCATCATCATCTGGCCAGACATAGTGTGATTTGATCACAGGGATGCCGGAACACGGGAACGAGAAAAGAGCACAAAACCGGTAATGAGGTAACTGGCATAGTGAAGAAGTTGTTGTTTCACGGGAATGCCATTAAATCTCACCTCGGGTATTTGTAATATATCACGAAGCAAAAGGAACAGCATTTGGTAACTACAGGTTTGCTCGAATATTTATTCGTGTGGGTATAGGGGTCAATATGGATGTCCACGGTTCTGCTATTGATCATTGATCGGAAAGTGTTCCGGTCATGTCTAAATTTCACCAAACCTACAGGGTCACACACTTAAGGGTCTTCTATCTGCTGAGTACTAGACAGGGAGTCTGAGAGAAAGTCATCGGAAAAGTTTCGGAGACAACAGAAAAGTTTCAGAGAGAAAACCGGAAGTGTTTCGGAGTTACCGGAAATGTTTCGGAGATAAAAGTCATCTTACCGGAAATGTTTCGGAACGCGTCCAGAATTATTTTAAGGGGTGCCGAAAATGTTCTGGACCTTCGGAAATCTTTTTCGGATAAAAATGGTCGCGAAAAAATATTTCATGAAAAGTTCTCATGAATAGTGAATGACAAGTGGCAACACTATTAGGGGAAAAACACGATTTGGTGACTTTTTGGAAAAGCCACTTTTTGGGTTTTTCTTCTGGAAGGAATTTCACTTTTTGGTGAGAGAAAAAGGTGTGTGAAAGGATGGTGGAGCCCCCCAAAGGGGGCAGCACCATTTCAGCCATGGCAAAGGGGGGGGGGCCCTTGGGGTTTCCTTCCACCTCATGGTGGTCTATAAGATCAAGCCTTCCTTATGTCGCATGGTGGAAAGATCTTGAGCCCCTTTTGGTCTTTTCACCCCTTGCCTCTACCCCTTGCTCCTCCTATAGATAGAGGTGGAGAGGGCTCTCCAAAATAAAAAATCTCTCTCAAACACAAGGCATGCATGATCTGCCATCTCTCTCTCCCTCACACGAAATAGTTTCGTAGAGCCTGCGAGGCTGTCTAGTTTCCGGTGGGAAACAGTTCTGGACGGCGAAGCCCTACCGGATAGCTGACACCGTATGTGTGCAACCCATTAGAGAGGTCATAGTTTCGATCTTCTGCACGAGGGGCTATTCGAGGGTCCTCCTGAAGGGCTGTCCGACAGACTGTCCGAGGGACTGTCCATGGGCCTCCCGAAGGGCTGTCCGAGGGACCGTCCGGGAGCTGACGAGGGAGAACATCCTTGTGGTTGGGAGGTTGTAAAATCCTAGTTGCAGGGATCTGCACCGACGATCTTCACCGACTCTACTTCCGTTGCGCTACGAGTTGGTAATGATCAGATCAAAAACCTTGTATGCATATTCATAGTGATCCTAGGCATGCTCGCAGTACTGATTTTTTTTGTTTTCTACTGTGTTCCCCTACAGTGGCATTATGAGTCGTGCTATGCGTAGATGCAGGTTACGATCTAGAATACATGAGATGTATGGATATTGCACAATATTATTTTGTAGTAGATGAGTTCTATTGCTCAAAATTATTTGTGCAGGTAGGAGATGAAATCTATTACCCGATGTTCTTGTTGCTTCTCTTGAATTTGTGTATTTCCGATCTTGACGGTATGGTGGAATTTTGGTTCAAAGCTCTGGCAATCCGCGATCCTTCCATGTTGCTCCTGAGTATGCTGGTCTGCTGATCAACGAAGTGCTTCAGTTCTTTGGGTTCCACCGTAGTTAAAGAAAGATGAAATTTAGCAAACTAAAGCGCAATGCAGATATGATCTGCACGGGGTTCTTGCGTATGACAAAGTTCAGTATGGGGCTCGAGATTTTATTATCTCGTGTCTCATACGCCCCGCAAAGTTATACTTGATGGTGAATGTTGGTAAGCTACGGCTTAAGTCAAAACCTTAGAAGCCACGTAAAATAAAATTTTGCATAAACCGATTAGAGGCGTCTAACTTGGTTTTGCAAGAAGACATGTGATGTGGTATGGCCTTTATCATTATAATTTGATTATGTATGAGATGACCATATGATGTAATATTTAACATGACCTGTGTGTCATGATTCGGCATGATGGCTGGAGCCATATGATTGTCACTTTAAATGACCTGTGTGTCAACCTTGATGTAATGCATTAATTTTATCAGCAATAGAGATAGTAATATTAATTGATGCTTCCACAAGGCGGTGACAAGTTTTGCGAAGGTGGACACCGACGCAAAAGCCGAACACAGAGAAAAGGAAAGGAAATGAGCCTAGGAAGAAAAGTTTTGCCATGGCAACAATTTTCGAAACTGCTGCCACGCCAACGTTTTTTGGATTTTTCGCGAAGATGATGAATCCTTCTCCGTCAGAAAGGGCTATACCATATCATGCTATTATGAATTTCCTGAGATGTTTATCCCTTTTATTGCACCCTTTTGATTATGCAGTAGTCGCTTTTATTAGGGGTGATCTTTCACTTAAAAATAGCAAGTAGTTAGTGTTCACCCAAGTGTAGCACCGTCACAACATGTATCCTTTCGGGGTGCCACATGCTAACATGGGTACGAACGACTAGAAAGTGTGAGGCGGGTGAGGTCAGACCTCACTGCGAGATCACTTGACTATCTTGACGTTCAGGCAGGAAAGTCTTGAGCTCGGAACACGCGCATCAAAAGATGAACAAGAGTCACATCGAGATGTGATTGGCAAGTTGGCCTACCGGTTGAGATTTTCGTCATCTATGATGCTACTATCATGGCGAACAATTGAGACACGGGTCTTGAACCACTCGCAATCAATTATGAGAGATATTGATTTGAGTGGGAGTACACTTTACAATTAAATTATTTAATCACTAGTGCAAATCAAAAAAATGGAAAAGAGACACATAGAGATGTGATTGGCCAGTTTGCCTACTGGTTGAGATTTTCGACATCTGTGATACTACCATCGTGGCGAACAATCGAAACACGGGTCTTGAATCACTCACAATCTAATATGAGAGATATTGATTTGAGTGGGAGTGCACTTTAGGGTTGAATTGTTTAAACGCTAGTGAAATTAATTATGAACAAAGTCTAAGTGAACTTGTGTTTACCATTGTAGATCAAATGGCTCGCAACACCTCATTCAGCTTAGGCCTGATGTTAGAGAAAGAGAAGTCAGCAGTGAATGGAAACAATTATGCAGACTGGGTCCATAGCCTGAGGCCAGACCTCAGGAGTGCTAAGAAAGAGTATGTGCTAGGCACGCCTCTTCTACCTAGACCAGCGGCAGGGATACAGAAGATTCGCAAGCATATGATGTTTGTGAATAAAACCACCAGTATCAAACAGAAAGGCATGCCCAAGATATGCAAAGGCACCAGTATGACCGGCTCCCAAGGCAAGTCTAAGGGCGGAGCCAAGAAAGAAACTGAGTGCTTCTACTGTAAATGCCCTGGACACTAGAAGAGGAATTGCAAGAAATATTTGGCAGATAAGAAAAAGTCTGGATTGTCCGGCAAAGGTATAACTGTTATACAAGTTAATGTCATTGACGTTTTACTTGCCAACGCAAACTGTAAGTCATGGGTATTTGATACCGGATCGGTTGCACACATTTGTAACACGATGCAAGGACTACAAAAAATGCGCAAGCTGGAAAGTAATGAGGTTGTGATGCGCGTCGAGAACGGTGATGGGATCGCCACTCAAGCCATCGGCATCATGTCTCTACATCTCCCTTCAGGTTTTATCCTAGAACTTAATAAGTGTTATTTCTTTTCCAAAGTTGTGTAGAAACATTATCTTCGGATCATGTCTGATACACGATGGATATTCTTACAAGTCTGAGAACAATGGTTGTTTGATTTATTGTAAGAATATGTTTTATGGATTTGCACCCATTATTGGGGGCCTATTCATAATGAATATTGAATGTGAGAATGATGTCTTTAACATAGAAGATAAACACCTTAAGAAGGCTGATACGACCACCACTTTCATGTGGCACTGCCGTCTTGGCCACATCGGAAAGAAAGACATGCAAAGACTTCATAAAGATGGAGTTTTACCGTCTTTTGATTTTGAATCATTTGACACATGTGAAGCTTGTCTGATGGGGAAGATGACCAAGACGCCATTCACCGGTCACCCTGAACGGGCGAGTGAATTATTGGAAATAATACATAGTGATGTATGTGGTCTGATGAGCACACAAGCGCGCGGTGGATATTTCTACTTCGTGACTTTTAGTGACGATTTAAGTAGGTATGCATATATCTACTTGATGAAGCATAAGTCAGAAACCTTTGAAAAGTTCAAAGAATTTCAGAATGAGGTAGAAAATCATCGTGACAAAAAGATTAAGTTTCTGTGATCAGATCGCAGAGGAGAATATCTTAGTCATGAGTTTAGACAACATCCGAGTGACCGTGGAATCGTTTCACATCTTACGCCTCCTGGAACTCCACAGCGTAATGGAGTGTCCGAGCGATGTAACCGAACCCTGTTAGACATGGTAAGGTCGATGATGGCTCTGACAGAACTGCCGATATCTTTTTGGGGTCACGCACTAGAAACTGCTGCTTATACACTAAACAAAGCACCGTCAAAGTCTGTTAAGACAACGCCATATGAGTTATGGTATGGGATGAAAGCCAGCGTGTCGCATCTCAAGATTTGGGGTTGTGAAGCAGATGTAAAACGTTTACAGCCTCACAAACTTGATCCTAGATCAGACAAATGTTACTTTGTAGGTTATCCCAAGGAAACCTTTGGGTATTCTTTCTACCACCCCTCCGAGGGCAAAGTGTTTGTCACCAAAACCGGAATCTTTCTCGGGAAACAGTTTCTCACTAAAGAGGTGAGTGGGTGGATAGTACAACTTGATGAGATTACTGAATCTTCGGCAGAAGTTGATAGGGCTAAGGAACCGGAAGTAATTCCACAAATTATCCCTGCACCCGAACCGGAAGTTGACGCATCTAATGTGGAAACTTCAGACAAGTTTGTAACTGAACCACGCAGGTCCGGTATGGCTGTCGTGCCACCTGAATGGTTTCATAATGAAATCTTCATACTTGAAGAAGATGAACCTGCTGTCGGTGTAAAAACCGGCAGACATCGGGGTAGGGGGTCCCGAGCTGTGGATCTTGGATCGATGGTAACAGAGACGAGGGAGACGATGTTTACCCAGGTTCGGGCCCTCTTGATGGAGGTAAAACCCTACGTCCTGCTTCTGTTTATATTGATGGAGATGTAACAAGTACAAAGTTGATCTACCTCGAGATCGTAATATGTGTCTAACTTCTAAGGCTAGGTGAGCGATATTCCGTTGTCCCCCTCTACGGGCTAAACCCTATGGCTTATATACACGCCAGGGAGGGTACCTAGGGTTACAAGGTCGGTATCTAGGAGTAAGGTGGCTGGACAAATCTTGAAGTGTACTGCAAGTCTTCGGTAGAGACAGCCTTGATCACGTCTCCCGTGTGTGGCCTCCGGAGTCCATCTTGATCACGTACGGGGGCATGCCGGCCCAACCGAGGAGATGGGCCGGCTAGGTTAGCACCCCCTAATCCAGGACACCATCAGTAGCCCTCGAACTGGTCTTCTACGCCGAGGACGATCTTTAACAAACATCACTTCGGATCCGGAGTCTCCGGCTTGACAGACGAGTTCCACTTTGCATTTCGGATTCTCTTAACAGAGCATCAATATCCGTGGTCCAACCGAGCTTGTACCCTGCCCGAGGTATCCAATCTTGCCTGACAACTTTATCGGAGAAGCTCGCCCCATGACAGGTCGAGCAGTTACTGCCTCCCCTTCAAACCGCGGTTCGAGGCAGCCTGTTTACTAGCACATCCCTTCGAGGCAGAGATTGTGCGCGCTTTCTTAGGGATATCATCAAGATTTTGTTTCCCCCCATATGTTTTAACGGCATTTTTTGATAGCAACCGCGAATTTATCGGCGCAGCGGGGGGGGGGGGGACTCTTGGCCTTTCATAGGCCTATAAGAGCAAAGGGGAGGATAGCACGATAGCCCACGCTCCCATCCTTCCCCCATTGTTGCTTCGTCTAGCTCCAACGCCCAGATCCAACCAACGCGCCTTTCACTTTCGTGAGCCCAACTCCTCAACCAGCCATGGCCGACACCCTCAAGGGACACTGGGGCGGCTCCATCATGACAGCTGCGACCATCGCCGAGCTGCGCGACGCGGGGTACCTGGCCCCCGCCATCGCCGCCCGCGCTCCAGCGGCCGTTTAGCTGGTGCCCGCTCCCAACGCCGGGGAGCGGGTGGTCTTCGTCCCCCACCTCATCCGAGGCCTGGGGTTCCCGCTGCACCCCTTTGTGCGCGGGGTAATTTTCTATTACAGGTTAGATTTCCACCATCTGGCCCCTAACTCCGTTCTCCACCTCGCCGCTTTCATCACGGTCTGCGAGGCCTTCCTCCACTGTGAGCCGCACTTTGGCTTATGGATGAAGCTCTTTGGGATCAAACCAAAGTCAAGTGGCTTGGATCTCGCGAAGTGCGGAGGGGCCATGATCAGCAAGAACTAGGGGGCCACCTGGTTCAAGGGCACCTTCATCGAAACGGTGAAGGAGTGGCAAAGAGAATGGTTCTACATCACCGAGCCACTTGCCCCTGGTCAAACTGAATTTCCGGCCTTCTCGGCCGGGCCTCCCAAGAAACTCAAGTCCTGGAAGGAGAAGGGCGTCGCTTGGGGGAAGTCGGAAGAGGTGGAGACCCTGATCGACAAGATCCTATGGTGGTCCACGACGGGGAAGGTTGAGCTGGCCGACGTCATCAACGTCATGCTCAACCGCCGTATACTCCCTCTCCAACTTCGGGCTACCCCGATGTGGGCACAAAAGCCCGAGGACATGGACGCCATCAACACCTTCTTCCGCTCCACCTTGGCAGCCATGTGGTCAAGGCTCATGAAGCTGGCCAAGGACAAGATCCCCAAGGCAGGGGAGGACTGCGGCCTCGAACACGGCTATGAGGCCCCCCCGGTGAGTGGTTCCGCCCCTCTATCTTTGCTTTTTGCTCATTGCATTGAGGAATAAAGTTTTTACGTGAACCGTCGTGTTTTGATATTTTGCAGAAATGGCTGGCCTGGGTACAAGGGGTACGATGCCCGGCCCCACTGCCAGAGCAGCCCCCAACTCCCCTGCTCTCAGCGCTTCTGACCGAGGAGCCGCATGTGGTGGCCTCCAAAGGGACGAAGTCCCAGGCGGGGAGGTCAAGTGCTCGGACCCGGGGGACTTCGGTCACCCGGTCAGAAGAGACCCACACCTCCGCCGCTCAAGACGGCGGCGCCGAGGAGGGTGAGGAAGAGGAGATTCCCCCTCCGAAGGGGAAGAGGTCGGTGTTAGAAGACGCCGACGTGGTCATGCCGCCGAAGGGCCCAAAGAGGCCGAGGCGAGCCTCATCCGAGGCCGCCGACAAGTCGTCGGAGAGAGCCGAGCTCTCCGGTGACTCAGTGGAAGACCTCCTCGCTAAGGGGAGGAAGAGACCGACATCCCGAGGGTAAGCGCTTGTCCTTGTCTTCCTTACTTGAGTCATTTTTTCAGCAATGGAAATCTTACAGAAGTGACTTTTCACATGCAGTCCGCCGAGGGTAATGCCCAGCGGTTCTTCGAGCGGGCTGCCGTCCGCCAGCGGGACTCCAGAGCCAGCCGCTTCTCCCCCGAAGCATGATGGGCTAGGGGAGGCGACATCCACCCTGGTCCCTGATGTCGACTTGATGGGGGCCAGCAAGGTGGTGACCATGGCCGAGGTCAACACCTCGGCCCAACAAGACCCGGGGACTGAGCGTCCCGAGGTCTTCGAAGAATTGCTGGGCCAGTCATTGGCCTATCCGACGTCTACCTTGGCTCCACCACACCAAGCGGAGGCTGCTCGGGTGGATACACCCGAGGTCATCCCTTCACCCCAGCCTACTGCCCAAGGACGGAATGGCGCGGGGTGGACCGAGGAGGTGGAGGAGGCCCTAAAGGGCTCTTCCATCAAGGAGGAGTATCGTGCCTTGATAGGCACGGCGCTGGAAGGCTACCAGTCCGCAGGGACCGGCCTGCACGAGGTTTTCAAGAACCTCGTAGCAGGTTTCGAGGTACGCCTTCTGCGCAATCCATTTATTTATTTAAGCTGTTTGTTTTATGAATTTTGTCCGAGGACATAAAAGTATAGCCTTCTAAACGGCTTAGTGAGTGAGTAGCCCCCGAGCCCGAAGTCGGTTTCAAGAAACCGGCATCGGGGTTGCTTGATTAAATAGGAGCCCGTGAAGTAGCCCCCAGGGCGCTGCTTGAAGCAGTCGTCCTGGAGCCTTGTAGTGATCTTAACTATTCCTTTTCTAATATGGATCTGCTTTACTCCAGGTTTCGACCTCGGTTCCGGACTCCGTGTCCGAAGAGATGGCGGAGATGAACCGGAAACTTGAGCGATCTCAAGGTAAGCAAGTTTAAACTTGCCTTGTATTTTGGATGAAGAAGTATAATGTATATGAAATAAAACAACTAAGGCCGAACTGTTTTGACAACGGAGTTGGAGACGCTCAAGGCCAAGTTCGAAAGGGCTCGGAAGGAGCTGTGGCAGCAGGAAGCTGCTGCCGGCGCGGCAGAGAAGGCCCGGGCTGCCGAGAGGGCAGCCAGGGATAAGCACCAGGCTCGGGTGCTAGAGGTCGAGGAGACCCTGAAGGGCCTGTTCAAAGCACGCGACAAACTTTAGGAGGAGGGGCAGCGGACGAAGGAGGAGCTCGAGAAGCTTCAACGTGCCCACTCCGAGCTCAAGACCTCTGCCCGAGCGGACCGCGAGGTGCTCCAGCAAATGGAGCAAATCACCTCGGGTAAGATATTTTTGCTACAGTGTGCGTTTGGCAGCAAAGGGTGTGTCGAGCTCACCCAGTTATGGCGTTCCGTAGAGGTCTTTGAGGATCTCCCGCAGAGCGCGGCGGATGCGGTGGCATACTTCGGCCATCTAGCGGGCCATGAGGCGGAGAAGGCCTTCTGGGGGCAGTTTCCAGGGTCGCCGTCCGCGCAACTGCTGAATCATCGAGTGAAGCAGCTAGTGGAACTGTTTCGCATGACGAGACCGGCGCTCCAGGATCCTCTGCGTAGCTCTGTGGCCTACCGAAGGCATGCCGAAGAGCCTCTTCGGCCTGACGGCCCGTCTCCGAGATGCCGTGCCCTGCGTGGATCGCTGGAAAAGGTCCGCGTGCTTTGAAGGGGCATGGAGGGCATACGCTTGCGTGAAGACTCACTTCCGCAAGGTTGATGCGGAGACATGTGCCGCGGCCCCCCCCTGTCAACAAGCCGCGGACTGCCGAGCAGTTCTTCGCCGAAGTGGAGGCGGGAGCTCGGACCACCGAGGCCATGTGCCCCAAAGACACTCTGTATTTTTAGATGGTACTTCGGAATGTCGGGGTGTGCAATGTAAAAAACTTGATCTTTTGTTGAATGAGAATGGCTTAAGATTCCATGTGTGTTGTTTTATAATTTTAATTATTCCCCCTGTATGACTATTTAAAATGAGAGTGGCCAATCGTCGGCTTCAGCCCCAGTGTAGGTCCTACAAAGGGTGTTCCATAAGGCACACTGCACCCTTAGCCGACGTCTCGGTACCCGGAGGCGGTTGGTGTCGTATAGGAACTAGGAAATCGGACTATAGTGGCTTGATATCTTTCATTTAGTCATAAGAGTTTGACTGTGGGGGCTGATGACCAGCCCCCAGTGCAAGAAGTGTTCGGCCAGCTCGGCCGAGGTCAATATAATGACACAATTCAGCTAATAATAGAAGCCCTTCGTTTGACACGGGTGATCTCTATCGACACATCGCTTGACGCGGTCTACGGATGGCAGACCAGTTTACGCCTACCTAGATAGTTAGTTTTTGGCTTTCTCCACTGAGGCGCCATGCCAATTGACCTAGCGGCGCAATCGCAGTGGTTCTCCCGTTACACCCTTAGCCAAATTCATCGGAAACATAAGGGGTACACATAGGAGCCGGGCAACCCAACTATTGACCGAAATCTACGTTCGAAACTGATGCATATAAGGCCAACATCCGAGACGCCGAATACATCGGACTTTGTTATACAATTGCATCTTTTCAGAGAACTGCATCGTCGCAGGGCTTATGCTGATAAAGAAATACAATAGAGACCTTGAAAGGGCACAGTTTCTTTATTTCATAATATCAATCGTGTACATGCCTAGCTGTGACGAGAGTACTCGAAAGAGTATAATGTAGATGGTAAAGAAGAAAGAGGAAAAAACAGGTCGGATAATCGTTAACGGATTTTAAAGGATCCGGACCGGTACCTGCGACATTTGTGCGTTTCCGGACTGTTGTCCAGATCGTTACCATTGATGGCGAAGAATTTGCGAAGGTCGATGCCCTTCCGGCCCTTTATACACTCTAGGTGTTTGATTAGCCGATTTCCTTGAAGGGAGGTGTGGCCGAAGCCACTCTGTGGTTTTAAAACCACATAGAAGTTTGGCAGTTCCTTTTACAGATGCTTGCCTGTGCAGGGGCTCTAAGCCTCGTCTTTGCGTGGTTAATCCGCTCCGATGTTTGGGTAGTCGTTCTGGCTCCTCGACGTCCCAGGGAATCTTGAGTGCGAAGTTATGTACTCTGGGGACGTAGTGCCCACTCTAGAGAGGGCACACGAGGAGGCCGCATCCCTATTTCGGGTGCGGGGGCACCTGGCCGAGGTCGATTTGTGCAGCACGGGCGCGCTTCAAGGAGCGGGCGGCGCGTTTATCGCTGCAGGCTGCCTCCTCGGACGCTTGAACCTCGGCTGCGAAAGCCGCGGTCTATTCCTCTGTCCAGAGTGAACGTTCCGTGTTGCCATTGACTGTGATGACGCCATTGGGTCCCGGCATTTTGAGCTTGAGATAGGCGTAATGCGGGACTGCATTAAAGCGTGCAAAGGCTGTGCGCCCTAAGAGCGCATGGTATCCGCTCCGGAAGGGTACGATATCGAAGATTAATTCTTCACTTCGGAAATTCTCGGGCGAACCGAAAACTACCTCTAGGGTGACTGTTCCGGTACAACGGGCTTCGACGCCTGGAATGACACCTTTAAAGGTGGTAGAGCTCGGCTTAATCCGAGATGAGTCAATGCCCGTCTTCCGAACTGTGTCCTCGTAGACGAGGTTGAGGTTGCTTCCTCCATTCATCAGGACGCGCGTTAGATGATAACCATCAATGATAGGGTCCAGGACGAGCACTGCCGATCCGCCATGCCTGATGCTGGTCGGATGATCATGCTTGTCGAAAGTGATCGGGTAGGCCGACCATGGGTTATACTTCGGGGCGACTGGCTCCAGTGCATATACGTCCCGAAGTGCATGTTTCCTCTCCCTTTTAGGGATGTGGGTGACATAGATCATGTTGACCTCTGTTACCTCATTAGGAAATTTCTTTTGGCCTCCATTATTGGGCTGCCGAGGTTCATCCTTGTCATCGCTGCGGTGTTGGGTTTTACTCTGACCCTCTGCCGCTATCTTGCCGGCTTGTTTAAAGACCCAGCAATTCCTATTAGTGTGGTTTGATAGTTTTTCCTGAGTACCGTGGATCCCACATGGGCGGTCCAGGAGTCTATCAAGCTGGCTAGGTCCGTCTTTGTTCCCTTTAAAGGGTTTTCTTTTCTGCCCGGATTTAGGTCCGGTGAATCCTGCGTTGACCGCGGCGTCTTCAGTGTCGCTTCCGTTTTTCTTGTACCTGCGCTTATTTTTGTTGCGCTTTGGTTTTCCATTGGCGTCGTGAGTTTCCGAGGTGCCTGTCTCGCCGTTATGAGTGCTTCGGGCGAGCCAGCTATCTTCTCCCGCACAAAAGCGGGTCATAAGTGAGGTCAGGGTAGCCATAGTCCTTGGCTTATCCTGGCTGAGTTGTCGAGCCAACCATTCATCTCGAATATTGTTTTTAAATGCGGCGATGGCCTCGGCTTCAAAACAGTCTATGATCTGGTTCTTCTTGGTGAGGAACCTATTCCAGAATTTCTGGGCTGATTCGCCTGGCTGCTAGGTGACACGGCTGAGGTCATCAGCGTCCGGAGGTCGAACATATGTGCCCTGGAAGTTTGCTCGAAAAGTGTCTTCTAGGGCCTCCCAGCTGCCGATAGAGTAAGGAGGGAGGCTGTTAAGCCAATGCCTCGCCGGCCCCTTTAGCTTGAGCGGCAAGTATTTAATGGCATGGAGGAAATCCTCGATCCAAACTGCTGGGTCCGTGGTACCATCATATGATTCTATGTTGATGGGTTTAAACCCTTCCGGGAATTGATGTTCCATCACCCTGTCTGTAAAGCAGATTGGGTGAGCCGGACCCCGGGACCGAGGAGGATCTCGTCGAGTCTCGGGAGAAAGCCGTGAGTAGGCTTGATCTCGGGCATGGACGTTCCTGTCCATCCAGGCATCGTAGCCGTCGGGCCCGGCGGGCGCACGTCCCCTTGATCCGTAGATGGACCGAGGGGGAGCCCTGTTTTCCTCAATACGACGTCTAGCGTCACGAGGACCCACGTAGTCCACGGGGTCTTTGCCATGACGGCGTGGAGGTGGCTGTTCACCATGGTATTCTCGTCTTGGCCTGTCCCGGCCTCTAGGGGGCCGATCGAGGTCGTCAGCGAGCTCTTCGTCGAACTCCGGTAAAAGGCACCTGCGTGGGTATGATTTCGGCGTATTATGGCATCGGTTCTCCATATCTTGCTCGGCAGAGAGCACTTCAACCCACTTTTCATTTAGTGCATCGGTATTTTCCTGCAGCTGCTGCTGCTTGCGCTTTAAGCTCCGGGCCGTCGCAACGAGGTGTCGCCGGAAGCGTTCTTGTTCAAAGGGGTCTTCGGGGACGATGTAATCCTCGGAACCGAGGCTCTCGTCCTCCTCAGATTCCGGCATGTAGTTGTCGTCAGCCCCTTCGAAGAGGTCATCGGGATCGGAGTCCACACGAGGTCGGTCTGGTGTGCCGTTCCTTACTGGGGAGGTTTGAATGTCCTCCTCCTGGTTATCGGCGTTGCCGTCCTCCGCGTCGCCGTTATTAGCTGTCGTGTCGTTGCCACTGGGTTGCCCATTATTGCACCTTCGGCGCCTTCGCCGACGTCTTGGAGGGGATTTGGGGGTGTCCACCATATAAACATCGTAGGTGGATGTGGCGGCCCACCTGCCCGTGTTTACTGGGGGTAAGGTGTTCTCGATGGGGCCCTCAACGTCTTCCTCCATGTCTGAGGGTTCGCCATAGTCCAACACGTCGGTTAAATCATCGATCGTGGCGACTAGGTGGGTGGTGGGTGGGAGCCGGATCCATCTCCGGACTGGCGATCGGGGAGAGACTGGCCGGAGTAGCGGTGTTAGGGGTCTCAAGAGGCGCCGAGACAGAGTCCGGCTCTGGAGCCGAGCTGTCGATCCGGCCGGGAGTCCATCCCGATAAGATGAGTTCACCACGGGAATCTGCAGTGTACTCGAGGCCGCCAAAAGTCACGATCCGACCCGGGGCATAGTTCTCGACAGAGGTCTGGTGACCCGTCGAGTCGGCGCAAAATACCATGCTGTCGAAGACGAAAAGCTGGCCGGGGGCGTAAACATCCCCGCAGCAGCTATTGCAGTTGATCTGCAGGTGAGCCATCAATCCTTTCGGTGATCGCGCAGCGGAACTCTCAATGAAAGCACCAGTGTCAGTGTAAAAACCGGCAGACCTCGGGGTAGGGGGTCCTGAGCTGTGGATCTTCGATCGATGGTAACAGAGACGAGGGAGACGATGTTTACCCAGGTTCGGGCCCTCTTGATGGAGGTAAAACCCTACGTCCTGCTTCTGTTTATATTGATGGAGATGTAACAAGTACAAAGTTGATCTACCTCGAGATCGTAATATGTGTCTAACTTCTAAGGCTAGGTGAGCGATATTGCGTTGTCCCCCTCTACGGGCTAAACCCTATGGCTTATATACATGCCAGGGAGGGTACCTAGGGTTACAAGGTCGGTATCTAGGAGTAAGGCGGCTGGACAAATCTTGAAGTGTACTGCAAGGCTTCGGTAGAGACAGCCTTGATCACGTCTCCCGTGTGTGGCCTCCGGAGTCCATCTTGATCACGTACGGGGGCATGCTGGCCCAACCGAGGAGATGGGCCGGCTAGGTTAGCACCCCTAATTCAGGACACCGTCACCTGCGCACTACAAGGAAGCGATGGCGGGGCCTAGCTCAAGGGAATGGCACAAAGCCATGAAATCCGAAATGGAATCCATGTACAAAAACCAAGTTTGGAACTTGGTAGAACTTCTAGAAGGCATAAAGCCCATTGGTTGTAAATGGATTTTCAAGAAAAAGACAGATGCGGATGGTAACATTACTATCCATAAAGCTACACTTGTCGCGGAAGGTCTCACGCAAGTTCCAGGAATTGACTACGACGAGACTTTCTCGCCCGTAGCTATGCTTAAGTCTGTACAGATACTACTAGCAATTCCTGCTTATTTCAATTATGAAATATGACAGATGGATGTCAAAACGGCTTTCCTAAATGGAAATTCCAAAGAGGTTGTGTACATGATACAGCCTGAAGTTTTTGTCAATCCTAAGGATGCTAAAAAGGTATGCAAGCTTCAAAGGGCCATTTATGGTCTAAAGCAAGCATCAAGGAGCTGGAATATTCGTTTTGATGTAGTGGTCAAAGAGTTTGGCTACATCAGGAATGACGAAGAATCTTGTGTTTACAAGAAATTTAGTGGGAGCGCAAAAGCATTTCTAATCTCATATGTGGATGACATATTGTTGATTGGCAATGACATAAATTTTCTTAGCGAAATAAAAGAGTCATTGAAGAAGAGTTTTTCGATGAAAGACTTAGGCGAAGCAGCGTATGTATTGGGCATCAGAATCTATAGAGATAGATCAAGACGCCTGATAGCGCTTAGCCAATGCACGTACATTGACAAGGTATTGAAAAGGTTCAATATGGAGAACGCCAAAAAAGGGCCTACTCCCAATGTCACCTGGCATAGTGCTCAGCAAGAATCAGAGTCCTCAGACTCTTAATGAGTGAGTACATATGAATGATGTTCCATATGCTTCCGCAGTTAGTTCCATCATGTATGCCATGCTATGTACAAGACCAGATGTTTCCTATGCGCTAAGTGTTAGCAGCAGGTACCAAAGTGATCCAGGATTGGAACACTGGGCCACAGTCAAAAATATTCTTAAGTACCTCAGAAGGACCGAGGATTTGCTCCTTGTGTACGGAGGTGATGAAGAGCTCATTGTAAATGGTTACACTGATGCAGGCTTCATGACTGACCCAGATGGCTTCAAATCTCAATCAGGCTATGTTTTCATATTGAACGGTGGCGCAGTATGCTGGAAGACCTCCAAGCAAAGCACTGTGGCGGATTCTACAATGGAGGCAGAATATGTCGCAGCTTCAGAGGCCTCGAAAGAGGCCGTCTGGATCAAGCAGTTTCTTGAAGAGATTGGTGTGGTTCCAAGTGCACTGGACCCGGTGGAGATCTATTGTGATATAGTGGCGCCATGGCTCAGGCAAGGGAGACAAGTTCGCACCATAAGACAAGACATATTGCACGCAAATATAAACTCAATCAACATCATGTTGAAGAGGGTTTTGTGAAAATACGCAAAGTACACACGGATCTAAACATATCAGATCCGATGACAAAGCCTCTACCACGAGCAAAGCATGACCAGCACCGGACCACCATTGGTGTTAAGGAAGCTATGTAAACTAGATTATTGACTCAAGTGCAAGTGGCAGTCTATAGGAGATATGCCCTAGAGGCAATAATAACTGTTGTTATTTATCTCCAAGTTTGTAATTGATGTTTATGTTTGACGGTGTCCCGGACTAGGGGGTACTCACCACGTCGTCTCCCGACCAGGTGGGTTGAGCCGAGGACCCCCATGACGGTTTACTAATGGGCCACTTCGGGCAGCCCATGAGGAATACAAGGAAGATTCCACAAGACTTGGCGCCCAAGACGAGGACTCTCCTAAACCCTAGGCCTCCGGTGCATATATAAACTGAGGCCAGGCTAGTCAATAGATCGACTAATAGTCATTAGAACAATCTCGTGGTAGCCACATGTACTCTGTACTACACCTCATATCAATACAATCAAAAGCAGGACGTAGGGTATTACCTCTTCGAGAGGGCCCGAACCTGGGTAAAACTCTGTGTCCATGTTACCATCGCTCCATGACGCCTAGCTTAGGACCCGTACTACGAGATATGTCGGATTTGACACTGACATTGGTGCTTTCATTGAGAGCCTGCTGGGTAGTCGCCGTGGTGCGATGGGAATTCAGATCGGCTCCACCGCAATCTATGCGTCGGAACCGAGCTACATTGTCAACGTCGGCATCTTCGTCGCCGGCTCGACTGGTCACCTCGGCTAGGCCGAGGACTACGCTCCACTTCGGATCGTCAAGTTCGGACGGATGTCTTCGTCATCATCAACTCCGATCTCATCCGGGATCATGGAAAAATCGTCCATGGTGCTCGGGGGCTCAACGTCAACATTGCCCTCGCGCGATCATGCAATTTTTTCTGGACAGCGGATTTGTGTTCGCCGTCCCCGTCTCCTTGAGCGTCGCTTTGACGATTGCTTCGGTGGAATTGTGCGGAATTGAGTCTATAACAACCCTGCAAAATTTCGTCGCGTTCCGATGGAGGAATCTCCGGCGATCTCCGATATACCGGAGCCCTGTTGAATCTGGATGGGAATCCGGACGAGTTTAGGGCGAGGAGTCCAGCAGTCAGCTTGGACGTCCTTTGGAAGATCCAACCGTTCATCGGCTGTGGAATTCCCATATCTACCACCCCTCAAAATTTCAGCTCGATGAGTGAATCAATTTTCGGATCTGTTTTCTGCACGAAAACGAATCCGACCCGAGCTCATATTCTTTCACGAACGGGATATTGGACATCCCTTTTGAAGGAAATTCTTATCTAGGGTATTATGTGTTGTTCTCAAACATGTGCCCACAAATTTTTAGCCTTTTCCGAAGCGATCTTCGTCGTCGCGCCAGCATCGACTGCGCCGGCCATGTTGCTCCATGACTGCCGACCTCCGCCAGCATCGACTGCGCCATCGCTCCATCGAGCTGATGTCAACCACCTCAGATCATCACCTCGGCGAGCCGACCAAGAGTTCGGCACCGCTCTCCCTAATGATCGTCAAGATAACATCGTCACCTTACGGATTGTACGGGTCAGGCGCGCTAGCATCGCCGCGCGGTCACTTCTCAAGCCGGCATTGACCGCATCACAAGTTCCGACTTGCGTCGGCATCACCGCGCCGTTGCTTCTTCAAGCCGATGTCCACCACGCCGACCTGCTTCGACACCTCGGCTGGCATGGGGCTGCAACGTCACCTTATCGACCTGCTCCGTCACCTCAGCTAGACCGGGGCCTTCACCATCTCTTTATCAACCTACTCCGGGGTCTTCGGCGTCACCAGCCGACTAACTTCGTCAGCTCGGCCGGACCGGGGGCTTCGCCTCAACATCTCGGCAGTGTCGTACTACCACTTCATCAAGCCGAGCTCTTCGCTCGGACACCTCGGCCGGACCCGGGGCTTCGCCATCGCTTCATCGACCTACTCCGGCGTCACCCTGCCGACCTACTCTGTCTCCTCAGCTGGACCAGGGGCTTCGCCTCGACACATCGGCAGTTTTGTGCTGCCACTTCATCAGCCGAGCTCTTCGCTCGGCCACCCCAGGACCGGCTTGGGGGTTGGGAGCTCGACCTGCCACAAGCTCGGACCACGTCATCAACGCCGAGCACATTAACCAGCTAAGTCGCTTCCAAGCTCAACTTTTTTCAATTTTTAATTTTTGTCCGGTTCGACCAAGCATTATATTTGTGTTAGACAAAAACTCTGTTTGTTACAAACACTCCCTTTACCCGTGTTAACTGGGGGCTCTTAAATTTATACGAGCCGTTTTATAATAAGTGTTTGCTTCTAAGTCGTTGCAAAGTCTTTTTCTACCACTCCTTTCTCGACACGAGTGTGTGGTCAATAGCCGGATAGCCTGGTTTCTCTCTAAAGCCGCTCGAGTTTGGTTCGCTAAATTGGCCTGAGAAGCACTCCGCCTTCGGGAATAGGAGTTTGAAGCCGAAGGCTGACCCGCTTGAAGTCTTGAGATCGGATGTGTCATGTTAAAGCACGACGGAAGGACAAACTAATTTTATGACCAATTTTCGGATTGGCACCAAAAAACTTGATTTAGTTCGGACGTCCAGTTTTTACATAAGTTTTTTGGCTTTTCGAGCTTATGGCACTTTTAAGCTATTTGTATGTTTTTCTTTCAGGAGGCGGGACATCCTCTTGACCGAGGTGCCGTGGATAATAATTCGGCTCGGGAAATCTTTTCCGACCCATAGTTCGGCAACTTCCCTGCCGAGCTGCACCTCAGCACGCCCGAACACTCCAAACACCAGGGGGCTACAACTAGAGCCGAACCCACCAAAAGCCAAGGTACTCCGAGTAGTCCTCGGCAAAACGTTCTCGGATATTGCTTTATATGCATCAGTTTCAAATTGTGTCTTCGGTCAATAGTTGGGTTGCCCGGCTCCTGTGCTTACCCTTATGTTTCTGATTGTTCGGCTAAGGGTAAAGGGAGAAACACTGCGATTGTGCTTCCGGTTTAGCTGGTCAAGCGCCTCAGTGGAGAAAGCCGAAAACTGACTGTCACAATAAGCGTAAACTGGTCAGCGATCCGATGACTGTGTCAACCAATAGATCGATAGAGGTCACCCCGTGTTAAACGATGTGCCTTTCATACAGTGGGCCGAAGTGCTAACTGTTTGTCCTCGGCTGACACCGAACACTACCGGGGGCTAGTAACTGGCCTTCCAACGTTAAGCTCCTATGACTAAGTGAAAGTTATAACGCCTGCATATCTGATTGCCTCGTTTCCGCTAACACAACCACCTCCGGGCACCGAGACGTCGGCTAAGGGTTGTCTTGTTATTGTGGAAACACCCTGCGTAGCATCTACAAAGGGGGGGAAGCCGACGATGGGCCACTTTCAAATTATAAACAGTCGCAACGGAGTCAAAATAACATATAGCATTTGTATTTACTATACGAACGCTGCCTTCCCATTAATCGTTATAAAGCCATAATATGCATCAATTTGACTTGAGATCTGGCCAAGCTGGGTTGCCTGGCTCCTGTGCTTACACCCTACGTTCCCAATTGTTCGGCTAGGGGGTAAAGGGAGCACCTCTGTGATTGATACTACCAGGTTATCCGGGTTAGTACCTCAGACTGGGTGAAGCCGAAAGCTAGCGATCTCAAGAATATAATTGGTCGGCAACGACGAAAGTGAAAATCTTGGTTTTTTTTAAGCCGCATACTTCGGAAATTTCTCCCGAATTGATCTTCACTATTTTTCTCCCACATTGATCGGAGGTGAGGTCTCATGATCATGGTCAGCATGACAACCTGGGAAAAGAAACCTATAACGGAACTATTTTTCCCAGAAGATGTTTCTTACGTTCAATAGTAATATAACATATCTCTCCGCGTACCTTTGTTTATAAAACCATATGGCCGGATTGCCTTGTTTGCCGTAAATCTTTGCCCTTATAAAGGCTTTATAAAGTAGGACAAACACTCCCCGGCTACTGGCCGAGGAGGTTGAATCCGATGGTCGGTCAACAAAGTTTTGTACAATGCGGATCAGAGCATTAATGATGTAAAGAACTTGGATACATAGAATCATTACACATAAATTGTGATTAAAGTCAATTTACCCCGGATATCGATACTTAATTCGGCCGCCCTTGCCCAAATTAAGGCTCGGGGGCTACTGGGCTTCGCGCTTCTCCCGTAAAAGCCATTAACGGGTTACATCGATCCCCTTATCCGGTGTTGCCACCCGACCAGTGTCTCGGGGGCTACTGCATCGACGATTCAATGCAGACAATTTACAAAGTGCGAAACAGTTTCCAAGGAGATTATGATCCTCAGGTTGGTCGGCCGCACCCAACCTGAGTCTCGAGGACTATGCACACCGCGTTTCCATTCCTAAGCATGCTGCTGAGCTAGGAGTTGATCCTCAGGCCGATTTCATGAATCCACCTGAGTCTCAGGGGCTACTGGGATCAGCGGTTTTATGTTTTCCTTCAGGTGCATCCCGGATTTTAGGCCGGCACACACCTTGCGGGCTACTGACTCTATATCTCGGCAGAGAATAAATTACACCAATCGGAAAAAATATTTGCCAAAAACCAGCCCAAGACTGAGGTGGTGCAACACCTCGGACGCAGTTCGGCATAAAGCTCGGCTGCGAGTGGCTGGCTCCATAGAGAACTTTTTCGGCGTTAAGCTCGGATAACCTCCTTCAAATTTTTTCAAAGGCGAGGTACTCTATGCCTCCTCGGCTGCAGTCCGGCGCTGGAGCTCGGATACAAACCGACGTTGGAGTTAAAATGTACCTCAGATGCAGTCCGGCGTTGGAGTTCGGCTGCAAAAATACACCTTGGATACATACCGGCGTTGGAGCTCGGCTGCAAAAGACATCTCGGATGCAGTCCGGCGTTGGAGCTCGGGTGCAAGAGCACACCGCCGCACGGGAAAAACTTCGAACCCGAGGTATGGCGTACAAAATAACAAGGCATTGATAAAGGCCGAGAACTTAAAGGACTCCTCGGATACCCAATGTATGAACTCTTCGGATACACCTCGGCGATCCTCGAGATCGGAGATGGGAATATTTGTTGAACCAGTTTTCAAGACCGACGACTGAAGACGAAGAATAGGTCGGAAGAACCGAGGAGCGTCCCCAACTTGAAGACCGGTTCAGGGGGCTACTGACGGTGTCCCGGACTAGGGGGTACTCACCACATCGTCTCCCGACCAGGTGGGTTGAGCCGAGGACCCCCATGACGGTTTACTAATGGGCCACTTCGGGCAGCCCATGCTATAACTGCAATGATTCTCGAGTCTACAATAACCACGAGGCTTGGAGGAAAACTCATGTGCACGTGTGGAATAATAAATGGTGAAATATATTCCTAGTCATGCCTCTAAGACTAGCTCAAGTATTGCATGATGGTTCTGTTTTCCTAATCATGGGCATGCCTATGCCGGCAATTTTGAGGACACAATGTTAGAAGAACACTTGTGTTGGATCGACTCGATTGATGTTATGCTATGAGATACATTCGTCACAAGTTAATGGTAAATAACACAGAGAAAGTTATACGTTTGCATAATTCCTTAGACTATGAGAGTATTGAGTTCCTTCATACTTGCTTCGTGAACCTTGGGGTTTGCTAAATGTCATCTGTAACAGGGTGGCTATTACGGCGGCTTACGGTTTCACGGAAAAGTATGACAAGGAACTTGGTAGCTCAAGATTGGGATTTGCTCCTCCGTCGATGGAGACATATTCTTAAAGCCCTCTCGGTGTTATGGTATCCATCATCGTCTGGCCAGACACAGTGTGATTTGATCACAGGGATGCCGGAACACGGGAACGAGAAAAGAGAACAAAACCGGTAATGAGGTTACTGGCATAGTGAACAAGTTGTTGTTTCATGGGAACGCCATTAAATCTCACCTCGGGTATTTGTAATATATTGCGAAGCAAAAGGAACATCATTTGGTAACTACAGGTTTGCTCGAATATTTATTCGTGTGGGTATAGGGGTCAATATGGATGTCCACGGTTCCACTATTGATCATTGATCGGAAAGTGTTCCGGTCATGTCTATATTTCACCGAACCTACAGGGTCACACACTTAAGGGTCTTCTATCTACTGAGTACTAGACAGGGAGTCCGAGAGAAAGTCACAAGAAAAGTTTCGGAGACAACAGAAAAGTTTCAGAGAGAAAACCGGAAGTGTTTCGGAGTTACCGGAAATGTTTCGGAGATAAAAGTCATCTTACCGGAAATGTTTCGGAACGCGTCCAGAATTATTTCAAGGGGTGCCGGAAATGTTCTGGACCTTCGGAAATATTTTTCGGATAAAAATGGTCATGAAAAAATATTTCATGAAAATTTCTCATGAATAGTGAATGACAAGTGGCAACACTATTAGAGGAAAAACACCATTTGGTGACTTTTTGGAAAAGCCACTTTTTGGGTTTTTCTTCTAGAAGGAATTTCCCTTTTTGGTGAGAGAAAAGGTGTGTGAAAGGATGGTGGAGCCTCCCAAAGGGGGCAGCACCATTTCAGCCATGGCAAAGGGGGGGACCCCCTTGGGGTTTCCTTCCACCTCATGGTGGTGGATAAGATCAAGCCTTCCTTATGTGGCATGGTGGAAAGATCTTGAGCCCCTTTTGGTCTTTTCACCCCTTGCCTCTACCCATTGCTCCTCCTATACATAGAGGTGGAGAGGGCTCTCCAAAATCAGAAATCTCTCTCAAACACAAGGCATGCATGATCTGCCATCTCTCTCTCCCTCACACGAAATAGTTTCGTAGAGCCTGCGAGGCTGTCTAGTTTTCGGTGGGAAACAGTTCTGGACGGCGAAGCCCTGCCGGATAGCTGACACCGTATGTGTGCAACCCAGTAGAGAGGTCATAGTTTCGATCTTCTGCCCGAGGGGCTGTTCGAGGGTCCTCCCGAAGGGCTGTCCGAGAGACCGTCCGAGGGACTATCCAGAGGCCTCCCGAAGGGCTGTCCGAGGGACCATCCGGGAGCTGACGAGGGAGAACATCCTTGTGGTTGGGAGGTTGTAAAATCCTAGCTGCAGGGATCTGCACCGACGATCTTCACCGACTCTACTTCCGCTGCGCTACAAGTTGGTAATGATCAGATCAAAAACCTTGTATGCATCTTCATAGTGATCCTGGGCGTGCTCGCAGTACCGATTTTTTTGTTTTCTGCTGCATTCCCCTACAGTAGGATTATCGAGGAATGAAGTTAAAAAGAAGTTATTCCCTTTATCTTTGGAGGGAAAAGCATTTGCATGGTATAGGCTATTGGATGATTCTCGCTCGTGGGACTGGAACCGATTGAAGCTCGAATTCCATCAGAAATTTTATCCTATGCATTTGGTTCACCGTGATCGGAATTATATCTATAATTTTTGTCCTTGTGAAGGAGAGAGTATCGCTCAAGCTTCGGGGAGGCTTCAGGACTTAATGCTCAAATGCCCCAATCATGAGCTCTCGAGAGATACTATTGTTGAAAACTTTTATGCTAGGCTTTCTCTTCACGATAAAGAAATGCTTGATTCTTCTTCTACTGGTTCTTTCTTGAACAGAGAAATTGAATTCAAATGGGATCTTATTGAAAGTATTAAACGCAATTCTGAAGATTGGGAGGTCGACAAAGGTAAAGAATCAGGTATAAATCTTGAATATGATTGTGTTAAGTATGGACTTGACTAGCAGATAGTAGCTAATTTCTGTAAATCTTTTGCTGCTCATGTTGATCTTCCTAAAAAGAAATGGTTTAAATATCATGAACCCATTAAAGATATTTGAGAGGAACCAATTATTCCTAGCACTGAGATACAAGCTTATTCTGCTAATCCTGTTGTGCCTACTGCTTATATTGAAAAGCCTCCTTTTCCTGTTAGAATTAAGGAACATTCTAAGGCAACAACTGTGGTTCTTAAGAGTCGTCTTAAAACACATAAACCTTCTGAACAAATTAAAGTAGAACCTTCAATTGCAATGGTTAACGATCTCTTGGTTGATAATATTGATGGGCATGTTATATATTTTTGTGAAGATGCTGCTAGAATTGCTAAACCTGCTAGAACTGAACAGGATAAGTAGGATAAGAATAAAAAGGTTGTTGGCATGCCTGTTGTTTCTGTTAAGATTGGAGATCATTGCTACCATGGTTTATGTGATATGGGTGCTAGTATAAGTGCAATTCCTTTCTCTCTCAATCAAGAAGTTATGCATGATATTTCACCTGTTGAGATAGAAGAGATTGATGTTACTATTAAGCTTGCAAATAGGGATACCATCTCACCTCTTGGGATTGTAAGAGATGTTGAAGTCTTGTGTGGTAAGATCAAATATCCTACTGATTTCTAAGTACTTGGATTTGAACATGATAATTTTTGTCCCATTATATTTGGTAGGCCCTTCTTAAATACTGTTAATGCTGAAATTGACTATGCTAAGGAAAAGGTCGAGGTTAAGTTTGGAAATGAATCTCATGAGTTTAATTTTTCTAAGTTCTCCAAACAACATCATGATAGAGATTTACCTAGTGAAGATGAAATAATTGGCCTTGCCTCTATTGCGGCGCCTCCTACTGATCCTTTAGAGCAATATTTGTTAGATCATGAGAATGATATGTATATGAAAGAAAGAAATGAAATAGATGAAATATTCTTTAGACAAGAACCTATTCTTAAACATAATTTGGCTGTTGAGATTTTGGGAGATCCTCCACCCCCTAAGGGTGATCCTGTGTTTGAATTAAAGAAACTCCCTGATACTTTGAAATATGCTTATCTTGATGAAAATAAGATATATCCTATTATTATCAATGCTAACCTTTCAGCGCACGACGAAAAGAGATTATTGAAAACTCTAAGGAAACATCGTGCTGCAATTGGATATACTCTGGATGATCATAAGGGCATTAGTCCAACCATGTTTATGCATAAATTTAATATGGAGCCAGACGCTAAACCTGTTGTTGAACATCAACGCCGCTCAAATCTGAAAATGAAGGAAGTGGTAAGAAATGAAATATTGAATCTCCTCGAGGCAGGTATAATTTATCCTATAGCTGATAGTAGATGGGTAAGTCCTGTTCATTATGTCCATAAGAAAGGTGGCATTACTGCAGTTCCTAATGATAAAAATGAACTTATCTCGCAAAGAGTTATAACTGGTTATAGGATGGTTATTGATTTTAGAAAATTAAATAAGGCTACTAGAAAAGATCATTATCCTTTGCCTTTGATAAGTCTCCAACGTATCTATAATTTTTGATTGTTTCATGCTACTATATTATCATTCTTATATACTTTTATTATCTTTTTATATCATTTTATATTATTTTTCTAGACTGTGGCACCCCGATAGAGGGCCGACGCACGCCAGTCACAGGATAAGACCTGGCGCACGCCTGAGACATGATACAGCAATTCCAGGCACAAAAATGGCTTTATTATATGAAATGGAGTTTTACAATACTGTTGCTTACAAAAATATTCATGGCTCCAAGGCTAACTAAATGGCAGCGGAGGTCTTGGTTCAGTGGCAACGACGTCTCTGGCTGGGCTCCACAACGCACAGGACTGGCTGGGTTACGATCTAGCCTGACGGATCTTCTCCTGCAACTGGCCACGTGCAAGGCCAGGTGAGTACTTTGAATGTACTCGCAAGACAACCAAATACATAGCATCCAAACAAGCAGATGACAAAGCAAGCCCTATGCTTTTATAAGAATTTAATCTAAACATGGCATGGAATTAACTGGAAAACATGGATCAAGCATAGCATAACATGAATCAGGCATAACAACTACATATCATGGCATGGCATGGCTATTCTTATGAGACATGGCATCCAAGATTAAACTGAAGCCTACACTACACTTACACCCTGTGAAGCATTAAAATACCATGATGTGACATCACTTAGTTTCACTGCCCTGCTGGGCTAATTCATGACTCACCGAGATCTCATCTCGTGATCATATCAGAACAACATGGTGACTGCTCACAATTATCCTATATTCCAAGTTACCCCATTACCTAGTAGCACATTCTTTAGCAAGTTTATGACAGGTTTATCCTCCAGATCGACAAAGACCAAATAGTGGCCTAGTACGAACTGTGTCCAATACCGTGGACTCGGCTATTCGAATAGATTCTTACACTCTGCAGAGGTTGCGCACTTTACCCACACCATGGAGCTCCTGGCCTCGTACTCCCATTCGGGTTGACCAGTGCGGCTCCAACGAAACTTGCCTAACCCGTGACTCCCCCACCGTACCACCGACAATCATCCTCCCCCGGAGTCATGCCCTGGGTGGCCACTATGTCACCCCGTGACACCTGCCACCGTCGCGGCCAAACAAAACTATCCCAAACGGGGACTCCCGGGCTAAACAAATAACTGGGCTCACAAGGTTATCGCCGCCTACCGGGCCAGGGTAGCACGCGCGCATAACCTTCCCTTTTGGTGGTACAGGTAAGAGAGCACAAAGCAAGACCAAGTCAAGGCCATCCCATACCGGCAAATGTGGCTGCACGGGTAAGTCCGGATAGGTGGCACTATGACTCGATCCCATCGACGATGGAGGAGGTTTAATTTATAAGTTCAATTTAATATTTCCATCATCTCATCATAACATCAACATTTATGAGCAAGAACAATTACTTAAAAACATCATAGCAAAATTGTAACGGTACTGACAATCATGGCATGAGATCAAATCATAGCACTAACATGATAACGGTATTAAAAATATTGTTACTAGCATGGGAGAATATGACATGACAGCAATTGATGACATCACATGGTAAATAGCACTAGCATCTGGCACAGATGAAATAACAGGGCTACGGCAGTGCAGACTAACAGATGATCTGAAATATACGGCAACACACAGGGTGCAAGCAAAGTCATCACGCAAGTCCGGAGCTCATGATATGAGGTTGGCTTGCCTTGGGGTTGACGGAGTCACCGGGAAGAAGTGCGATGGGCTCGCGGAAAGATTTACCGGAAAGGTTTCCCTCTCGAAGGGGGCGGATTAAGGGCAAGGGCAAAATGGTCATTTTCACAGTGTGAAAACATTATGAAAATGATGCCATCGGAACGGGCTCGACGAACTGAAGACGTGGGCGTTGGATTTACCTCAATCGGAGTTATGGTCGCGGAGAAACGGCCGTTCGTTCGTTAAGCAATAAAACAAACAGAAATCTGTTCATTTTAGCCCTTAACGGGTGAACATTCACTATTTAATCAGTTCGCCCCGCCGGCTGGAAATTGAAAACGTATTCACTAGAATACGCCTCCCGCAACTAAAAACGGTTCGGCCGAAAGCCGTTTCCACTTAGTGGCGCGGGCCCGGGGCTACAGCGGCTGACGGGCGGGGCCCGCCTTATCTCTCTCTCTCTCCCCTTCGCCCGAGTTGTCCTCATCCGCATGGCCGGAAACAGAGTAGGGACAGGGGCGCTCGGCCGCCGGCGTAGCCGATGCCTCGCTGCTCGCGGGAGCCGGCCGATGAGCGGAATTGCTCCGGCGCCGTGCGCCGCCTCTAGCGGTGGTCGCGGGACCTCGCGGAGCGGGCTGCGTCGCCGTGGCCACTGGCTGGAGCGCAGTGGTCGTCGGCCATTGGCGGAGCCGCTGCGGCAGTGCTTCCCCGGAGAAGCGGAGAATGGCGGCGGCTTGCGGGTGCTTGGGGGAGGCCGAGGGCGAGGATGAAGAGGAGGGGGAAGGCCAGGGCAGGGTTGGCTCGAGGGGGGGGGGGGTGGGCGGCGGCAGAGCTTCGTCTGCGAGCGAGGGGAGAGCTCCGGGAGCTCGAGGGGAGAGGGGCTGGGCTGCTGGTGAAGAGGAGGGCTCGAGGGCACGCTTATATAGCCGAGGGGAGAGCTACGCGACGACGGCCGAAGCTCCGAGAGCTCGTCGCCGTGGCGGAGCTCGAGTGGGGAATCCATGTCGGCAGAGGTGGCCACGCGCTAGGGGACGAGGGGGAGAGGGCTCCAGAAGGTACGCGCGTGCGGTGGGCAGCTCGCCGGCGCTCGCGGACGAGCTCGAACCCGCTGGAGGCGCCCTCCCGAAGACTAGAAATGCACAGGGCGCGGGTTTGGCACGCTCTGCCCGTGGTCACCACGTGGCCACGGCAGTACCACACCCCACATGATGCCAAATCATGTCTGCCGTGTTCTCCATGCATCACTGAGTTTACCTGTGCAACTGGATGGGATGGAAGAGGTCTGGTGTGACTACACCATGGTCAAACAGTTTCCAGCAGCAAACTATTGACATGTGGTGTGGTCAACATAGTGCTCCTCTTGCCCTGATCTTGGGCTGGGGTAGGTCATCTACTAAGGTGGCCATGCTGAGAAAAATTCAGCTCAAATGGACAAATCTAGATGGTACTTCCTTCACAAAGCACCAAACTGGCCAGAAATGAAGATGATGATGCTGGGGTCAAATGGCTAGATGAAATTAGCTAATTTTTTGTGTAGAGTGCGATTTGGTCATGAGAGATAGCTGGAAAAGTTTCAGCTCAAATTGATCATCCATGAGGGTACTTCCTTCACAGAGATTCAATCTGAACAGAAACTTAGATAATTTACTGGGGAAGATTTGCTAGATGAAATGGGCTGGTTTTTGGTATCCAGTGGTGATTTATCATTGTTATCCACCCTGAAAAATCTCAGCCCAAAAAGATCAAGGGAACAAGCACTTCCTTTGCAAACTGGAAATCTGGACAGAATTTGCAAATGGGTGTTGTGCTCAAAATTTGAATGGTGGAACTTGAGATTTTGATGGAAATGGTGAATATATGGATAGGAGAAGCTCCACAAATTATTTGGGATTTTTCCTAGCTACCAAAAGGGTAGTTCCTTTGGAAAGGCCCCAAATTGCAATATTGGCTTTAAATAGGAAAATGCATTTTCCTTATTTAATTATGGCCAATATTTTTGTGAAAGCTCAATATGATCACAAAGAATATCTCCACAAGTTTTCATGAACTTTGGAGATGGATAGATATTTTTCTGGATTTAATTCCTCGGAAAGGCAGAAAGAGGAATTAATTCTAGATGAAAAATATTGCATATGACTTGGCAATATTTTTGCACATCTAGGGTTAATGGATGAAGGAGGGTCTCTAGAAATTTTGGGAGGATTAACAGAGCAAGGAAAATGATGGCTCCTTTGTAAACACAAAGGCAGGATTTCTAGTTCCAATATTTTGAAACTAGGGTTTGAATGAGGTTCGGGGTTTACTGACGGAAGCTTGACTGGCAAAGAAGCATGGGAAAGGTATGGAGAGGCTGACGATTGTCTGGATTCACCTGGTCACTCACCAGATTCCAGAGGAAAAATTTGGGAGAGGAAAGCTAGGAAGGATTAACAGCACAAAAATCGATAACCCGATTTTTGGGGTGTTACAAACCTTCCCCCCTTAAGAGAATCTCCTCCTCGAGATTCCTAGGGTTAGCTCAAAACAAATACTACGCCTCCTGGAAAAACCTGTGGGTTGGGTCTTAACCCTGCGGTTGAAAACAACCGAGTTAAGAGTACCAAAAATTGGTACACCCAGATCGAGATACGGATATCGCGGGATCTACTCCACAGGTAGGGGTAGCTGGGTTTTCTCGTGGCCCTGACATTTTTGGAAAAAGTAAAAAAAATTCCTTTTTCGAAAAATGCTAGAGGTACCCTGAGGAACAGTGGCCTCTCCTGCTGACAGGTGGGCCCAGCGCCCACTGGCAGCCTCCTTCTATTTTCTCCGGCCAACGGCTCTCTCTCACTTCCGCGCTGTCCCGCGTGCGGCTGGCACTGCGCATGCCTAGCCCCTAGGGCATCAAGCACCATATGACGATAGTGCGCGGCGTGCATGAGGCTGATGCAGAGAGCACTCCCGTCGCGGGCCAGCGCCGGTCGGCACTGCTCGCGGATTCGCCTCCTGGACGCCGGTGATGGAGCGACGCGTGGTTCTCCTGGACCTTGCTCACCGTACACCGGACTTGGGCTATAAAAACGACCGCGGTTTCTTCCCTCTACCTCGCACCTCACCTCACCACTTCTCCTTCTCCTTCTCCTTTTTGGTTGCAGGAGCTCGATGCGAGGCGTTAATGGCGGACGTAGGTTCGGAGCTGGTCACGATCCTCCTGGTTGGTCTGCTGGCGGCACTGGTTGGCTTCTCACTGCTGCTGTGTGCGATGATCCTCGATGATCGCCATGATGCCGCTACTCGAGTGGTGGCACTCCGAGGCGGCGGTGATCATGAAGACTAGGTATTTGTGCCGGGTACGAGTGGGTGTTGGAGTAGAATCGGGGTTAAATCTCAGACTGGAGGGGTTGTAACGGTTTATGCTGCAATAAAATTTCTCAGAATTTCTCCGAGTTTGCAGCTGGGCTCTGGGAAAAGATTTAGGGACTAGGGAGGGGAGAACTGGCTCTCCAAAG
The DNA here is from genome assembly GCA_039707655.1 of Elymus sibiricus. Lineage (NCBI taxonomy): Eukaryota > Viridiplantae > Streptophyta > Magnoliopsida > Poales > Poaceae > Elymus > Elymus sibiricus. Next base: position 512,170,450 of record CM077672.1, on the reverse strand, counting down.
TTCTGGGTTTGGGAGGCTGGCAAACGGAGAAAGCACGAATGGATGAGGGTATGCGGTTTTGCATTCCACCCGAGTACTGCAGCGATTGTACTCAGGGGAATGAACTTGGCGTGCAGACATTGCTCACACAATACACATGCAATCTACTCAAACCAAAATGCAGGCAAATGCATATAGGAGCAACATACAAGAACACATCCAACAGATTACACTACGGTGTTTTAATGCTAGTGGGTGTATGTACTCCTGGTATACATACACCTACACCAGCCCATATTTCATTAGGGACTCCAGGCGAGTCCGTTGTTATTAGGTGTAAGTGTCCTACTGATCAAAATCTTGTTAAGGAACCATCGCCAGCTCTGTTAAGCATTTCTTCTTAATAGGGAGGCAGCTAAATCAAACACACAGAGCAAACAGACATACATAACATAACAACAGCACACGAGTTACAAGCAGTACAAGCATACAACAACACGCAATCTTACTAGGCAGCGAACAACAACTCACTCCAAACTACAGGGTTCTACTCTTGCTGGGGCTCTCCTGGGGGACGGAGGCTGAGCCAACTTCCGTCTTCATCGTCGGACACCTCTATAGGTTGGGGCTTGACTGCTAGAGCTGCGGCGGGAACTTGACGAAACACATCCCGACGACGAAGACGCCAAATAGCTCCTCGAATAGAATTTGGGTGGATGGAGCCAGAGTTCCACGGGTTCACGGGCTGCGAGGATGGCACTAGCTGCGAAGGTGGCACTGGGTTTGGCATCATGGAACTGGTGGCTTGGGATGCAGCTTGACGGGCCTCACGGTATGCTTCCGTAACAACCCGAGTGGTGCTTTGGTCAATGGCTTTAAACTCTCCAAGGATGCCGGTGATCAGCTGTCCCTGGGCAGCAATGAACTGAACTAGGCGAGCCATTGCCGAGTCGGTATCTCCGACTGTGCTGAAGAACTCGCAGCCTTCGCTGGACGCAGAGGGAAAGTAGCGGAACTCCCGCATCTCCGCTACTTGCGAGAACTGGAAACGAATACGGGCGATGGCTTCCACAGCAGCTGTCTGGACAGCCAATGCGGGGGTGGGCATGGGTTTGCCCTGGAAAGTTAAGGGCTTCCCATCCTCTGCTGGACCGGCGCAGATATGCGCATTTGCATAGTATCGGCAAAGGTGAGAGACGGGTTCCGATTGGAACACCATATACACCGGGCTAGTATTATAGCCAAGGGCTTGGGTGAGCATACTCGAGAGGATGGGCGGAAAGCCGGGATAACCATTAGCCAATGTTCGAATATGGAAAGTGGGTGCTCTAGAAGAACTGGCCATGGCTGCTGGTTTGAGGATACTGGCCTGGGTTCTCTTGCGAGGATCTGGCTCACTGAACGGAGATGGCTGTGACTCGCAGGTGGGAGGGGTTTTAAATAGGCAGCCAGGCTAGGACATACCAGCATGGCGTGGATCCTTCTCGTGCCGGGTAGAGTATACGCCGGCACGGCCGACAACTGGGTAGGGTCGCGGTCCAATCCAGGGATGGCTGGGTGGGCGGACAGCTGGGTAGGGGCACATCAATTCCGACTGCGCCGCCTGTTGATCAACAGTGGCCGTGTTGTGTGCCAGCGATGGGTCAACTCTATTGGGCTCACTACCGGTTGAAATTAGGGGTGGTCTGATGCTAGGATAACCTACAGCCAACTTGGCTCTGATACCAAGTCTTGTGGCACCCCGATAGAGGGCCGACGCATGCCAGTCCTAGGATAAGACCTGGCGCACGCCTGAGACATGATACAACAATTCCAGGCACAAAAATGGCTTTATTATATGAAATGGAGTTTTACAATACTGTTGCTTACAACAATATTCATGGCTCCAAGGCTAACTAAATGGCAGCGGAGGTCTTGGTTCAGTGGCAACGACGTCTCTGGCTGGGCTCCACAACGCACAGGACTGGCTGGGTTACGATCTAGCCTGACGGATCTTCTCCTGCAACTGGCCACGTGCAAGGCCAGGTGAGTACTTTGAATGTACTCTCAAGACAACGAAATACATAGCATCCAAACAAGCAGATGACAAAGCAAGCCCTATGCTTCTATAAGAATTTAATCTAAACATGGCATGGAATTAACTGGAAAACATGGATCAAGCATAGTATAACATGGATCAGGCATAACAACTACATATCATGGCATGGCATGGCTATTCTTACGAGACATGGCATCCAAGATTAAACTGAAGCCTACACTACACTTACCCCCTGTGAAGCATTAAAATACCATGTTGTGACATCACTTAGTTTCACTGCCCTGCTGGGCTAATTCATGACTCACCGAGATCTCATCTCGTGATCATATCAGAACAACATGGTGACTGCTCACAATTATCCTATATTCCCAGTTACCACATTACCTAGTAGCACATTCTTTAGCAAGTTTATGACAGGTTTATCCTCCAGATCGACAAAGACCAAATAGTGGCCTAGTACGAACTGTGTCCAATACCGTGGATTCGGCTATTCGAATAGATTCTTACACTTTGCTGAAGTTGCGCACTTTACCCACACCATGGAGCTCCTGGCCTCGTACTCCCATTCGGGTGGACCAGTGCTGCTCCAACGAAACTTGCCTAACCCGTGACTCCCCCACCGTACCACCGACAATCATCCTCCCCCGGAGTCATGCCCTGGGTGGCCCCTGTGTCACCCCGTGACACCTGCCACCGTCGTGGCCAAACAAAACAGTCCCAAACGGGGACTCACGAGCTAAACAAATAACTGGGCTCACAAGGTTATCACCGCCTACCGGGCTAGGGTAGCACGCGCGCATAACCTTCCCTCTTTGGTGGTACCGGTAAGAGAGCACAAAGCTAGACCAAGTCAAGGCCATCCCATGCCGGCAAATGTGGCTGCACGGGTAAGTCCGGATAGGTGGCACTATGACTCGATCCCATCGACGACGGAGGAGGTTTAATTTATAAGTTCAATTTAATATTTCCATCATCTCATGATAATATCAACATTTATGAGCAAGAACAATTCCTTAACAACATCATAGCAAAATTATAACGGTACTGACAATCATGGCATGTGATCAAATCATAGCACTAACATGATAACGGTATTAAAAATATTGTTACTAGCATGGGAAAATATGACATGACAGCAATTCATGATATCACATGGTAAATAGCCCTAGCATCTGGCACAGATGAAATAACAGGGCTACAGCAGTGCAGACTAACAGATGATCTGAAATATACGGCAACACACAGTGTGCAAGCAAAGTCATCACGCAAGTCCGGAGCTCATGATAAGAGGTTGGCTTGCCTTGGGGTTAACGGAGTCACCGGGAAGAAGTGCGATGGGCTCGGGGAAAGATTTGCCGGAAAGGTTTCCCTCTTGAAGAGGGCTGATTAAGGGCAAGGGCAAAATGGTCATTTTCACAATGTGAAAACATTATGAAAATGATGCCATCGGAACGGGCTCGACGAACTGAAGACATGGGCGTTGGATTTACCTCAATCGGAGTTACGATCGCGGAGAAACGGCCGTTCGTTCGTTAAGCGGTAAAACAAACAGAAATCTGTTCATTTTAGCCCTTAACGGGTGAACCTTCACTATTTAATCAGTTCGCCTGCCGGCTGGAAATTGAAAACGTATTCACTAGAATACGCCTCCCGCAACTGAAAACGGTTCGGCCGAAAGCCGTTTCCACTTAGTGGCGCGGGCCCGGGGCTACAGCGTAGGCCGGAAACAGAGCAGGGACAGGGGCGCTCGACCGCCGGCGTAGCCGATGCCTCACTGCTAGCGGGAGCCGGCCGATGAGCGGCATTGCTCCGGCGCCGTGCGCCGCCTCTAGCGGTGGTCGCGGGACCTCGCGGAGCGGGCTGCGTCGCCATGGCCACTAGCTGGAGCGCAGTGGTCGTCGGCCATTGGCGGAGCCGCTGCGGCAGTGCTTCCCCAGAGAAGCGGAGAACGGCGGCGGCTTGCGGGCGCTTGGGGGAGGCCGAGGGCGAGGATGAAGAGGAGGGGGAAGGCCAGGGCGGGGTTTGCTCGAGGGGGGGGATGGGCGGCGGCAGAGCTTCGTCTGCGAGCGAGGGGAGAGCTCCGGGAGCTCGAGGGGAGAGGGGCTGGGTTGCTGGTGAAGAGGAGGGCTCGAGGGCACACTTATATAGCCGAGGGGAGAGCTACGCGACGACGGCCGAAGCTCCGAGAGCTCGTCGCCGTGGCGGAGCTCGAGTGGGGAATCCATGTTGGCAGAGGCGGCCACGCGCTAGGGGACGAGGGGGAGAGGGCTCCAGAAGGTATGCGCGTGCGGTGGGCAGCTCGCCGGCGCTCGCGGACGAGCTCGAACCCGCTGGAGGCGCCCTCCCGAAGACTCCAATGCACAGGGCGCGGGTTTGGCACGCTCTGCCCGTGGTCACCGCGTGGCCACGGCAGTGCCACACCCCACACGATGCCAAATCATGTCTACCGTGTTCTCCATGCATCACTGAGTTTACCTGTGCAACTGGATGGGATGGAAGAGGTCTGGTGTGACTACACCATGGTCAAACAGTTTCTAGCAGCAAACTGTTGACATGTGGTGTGGTCAACACAGTGCTCCTCTTGGCCTGATCTTGGGCTGGGGTTAGTCATCTACTAAGGTGGCCATGCTGACAAAAATTCAGCTCAAATGGACAAATCTAGATGGTACTTCCTTCACAAAGCACCAAACTGGCCAGAAATGAAGATGATGATGCTGGGTCAAATGGCTAGATGAAATTAGCTGATTTTGGGTGTAGAGTGATGATTTGGTCATGAGAGATAGCTAGAATAGTTTCAGCTCAAATTGATCATCCATGAGGGTACTTTCTTCACAGAGATTCAATCTGAACAGAAACTTAGATAATTTACCGGGGAAGATTTGCTAGATGAAATGGGCTGGTTTTTGGTATCCAGAGGTGATTTATCATTGTTATCCACCTTGAAAAATCTCAGCCCGAATAGATCAAGGGAACAAGCACTTCCTTTGCAAACTGCAAATCTGGACAGAATTTGCAAATGGATGTTGTGCTCAAAATTTGAATTGTGGAACTTGAGATTTTGATGGAAATGGTGAATATATGGATAGGAGAAGCTCCACAAATTATTTGGGATTTTTCCTATCTACCAAAAGGGTAGTTCCTTTGGAAAGGCCCCAAATTGCAATATTGGCTTTAAATAGGAAAATGCAATTTTCCTTATTTAATTATGGCCAATATTTTTGTGAAAGCTCAATATGATCACAAAGAATATCTCCACAAGTTTTCATGAACTTTGGAGATGGATATATATTTTTCTGGATTTAATTCCTCGGAAAGGCAGAAAGAGGAATTAATTCTAGATGAACAATATTGCATACGACTTGGCAATATTTTTCACATCTAGGGTTAATGGATGAAGGAGGGTCTCTAGAAATTTTGGGAGGATTAACAGAGCAAGGAAAATGATGGCTCCTTTGTAAACACAAAGGCAGGATTTCTAGTTCCAATATTTTGAAACTAGGGTTTGAATGAGGTTCGGGGTTTACTGACGGAAGCTTGACTAGCACAGAAGCATGGGAAAGGTATGGAGAGGCTGAGGATTGTCTGGATTCACCTGGTCATTCACCAGATTTCAGAGGAAAAATTTGGGAGAGGAAAGCTAGGAAGGATTAACAGCACAAAAATCTATAACCCAATTTTTTGGGTGTTACATAGACTAACCTATTAATTTAGTGCCCAGTGCCAGTTCCTGTTTTTCGCATGTTTTTGATTTTATAGAAAATTGATACCTACAGAAGTCCAAACACGATGAAACTTTATGACGATTTTTTTAACATAAGAGACCCTAGAAGCTTCGGGAGGAGTCGAGAGGAGCTACGAGGGCCCCACATGGCTGCCCAGCGCGCCCAGGGGGGTAGGCGCGCCCCCTGGCCGTGTGGGCCCCCTGGAGCTCCGTTTGACCTAATTCCAGTCCTATAAATTCCCATAAATCCTAAAACCCTCAGAGCGAGACCCGAAAGAATTTTATCATCGCCGCAAGCCTCTGTTTCGAAGCGATCCCATCTGGAGCCCTGTTTTGGTGCTTTGCCGGGGGGAAACTTTGCGGAGGCCATCTTCATCAACCTTGCTGCCTCCGTGATGATGTGTGGGTAGTTCTTTCAAGACCTACGGGTCCATAGTAGTAGCTAGATGGCTCTCTCTCTCCCTCTCTATCGATCTTCAATACAATGATCTTCTCTAAGATCCATCTAATGTAATCTTTTGCGGTGTGTTTGTTGGGATCCGATGAATTGTGGGTTTATGATAAGATTATTCATTGAATTTATATGAGTCTCTTGAGGTTATTTTGCTGCATAATTTTATAGCTTTGTAATTCTCTCCGATCTATCCGTCTACTTTGGCCAAGTTTGATTGATCTATCTTCAGCGGGAGAGGTGCTTTGTAGTAGGTTCAATCTTGCGGTGATCTTGCCCTTTGACAGGAGGGGCAAAGGCACGTATTGTATTGTTGCTACTAAGGATAAAACGACGGGGCTTGGTCATATTGATTGATCTTTTTCTGTCTACATTATGTCATCATGCTTATTGCGTTACTCTGTTTGTCATGAACTTAATTCTTTGAGATGAATGCTGGATAGCGGTCTTTTGGTGGAGTAATAGTAGTAGATGCAGTTGGATTAACGGTCTAGTTGTCACGGACGTAATGCCTATGTGAGATTATGCCATGAATGATCACAATTATAACTATGCTCAATTCTGTCAATTGCCCAACAGTAATTTGTCTACCACACCGTTTCTATGCTTTCAATAGAAATACCTCTAGTGAACCTATGGCCCCCGGGTCTATTCTACATTAATACTAAAACTCCTACAATTGTTCTTTTCATTTTCTTTTACTTTCTTGCACTTTGCCCTATCACTATCAGTTTTAATCTTGTGACTAGCAAGAACAAGGGGAGTTTGTTGGGTGCAAGCAAATTATTTGTTTGTGTGCAGGTACTGCTAACGTTGTTAGCTTGGTGACTCCTTCTGGTTTGATAAACCTTGGTTCTTAACTGAATGAAATACTTTCTGCTGCTGTGCTACATCGCCCTTCCTCTTCGGGGAAATCCAACAACTCTATCGTGAGTAGCAGCCTTTCATTGATAAAATGTTAGAAAGATTATCTAAGCACACGCATTTCTGTTTTTTAGATGGATATTCTGGTTTTTCTCAAATACCTGTTCATCCTGAAGATCAAGATAAAACGACTTTTACTTGTCCTTTTGGAACTTTTGCTTATAGACATATGCCATTTGGTTTATGTAATGCACCTGCTACCATTCAGAGATGCATGACTGCTATATTTTCTGACTTCTGTGAAAAAAATTGTTGAAGTTTTTATCGACGATTTCTCTATCTATGGAACTTCTTTTGATGACTGCTTGAGCAATTTTGATCGAGTTTTGCCGAGATGCGAGGAAACTAGTCTTGTCTTGAACTGGGAGAAGTGCCACTTTATGGTGAATGAAGGTATAGTCCTTGGGCATAAAATTTCCGAAAGAGGCATTAAAGTAGAGAAAGCTAAAGTGGATGCTATTGAGAAAATGCCATGTCCTAAAGATATCAAAGGTATAAGAAGTTTTCTTGGTCATGCTGGTTTCTATAGAAGGTTTATTAAGGATTTCTCCAAAATATCTAGGCCTCTTACTAATCTTTTGCAAAAAGATGTTGCATTTGTTTTTGATGATGATTGTGTAGAAGCCTTTGAAATGCTTAAGAAAGCTTTGATTACTGCTCCTATTGTTCAGCCACCTGATTGGAATTTGCCCTTTGAGATTATGTGTGATGCTAGTTATTATGCTATAGGAGTTGTCCTTGGTCAAAGATTTTATAAGAAATTGAATGTTATTCATTATGCTAGTAAGACCTTGGACAATGCTCAAAAAATTATGCTACTACTGAGAAAGAATTTTTAGCAGTTGTGTTTGCTTGTGATAAGTTTAGACCTTATATTGTTGATTCTAAAGTTACTATTCACACTGATTATGCTGTTGTTAAATAACTTATGGATAAGAAAGATTCTAAGACTAGATTGATTAGATGGGTGCTTTTGTTACAAGAGTTTGATTTGCATATTGTTGATAGAAAGGGAGCTAAAAATCCTGTAGCAGATAATTTGTCTAGGATGGAAAAATATTCTTGATGACCCAATACCTGTCAATGATAGTTTTCCTGATGAGCAATTGGCTGCTATTAACACTTCCTCTCGTGATAGCCCTTGGTATGCTGATTATGCAAACTTTATTGTTGCTAAATATTTGCCACCTAACCTTATATACCAACAAAAGAAAAAATTCTTCTTTGATTTGAGACATTACTTTTGGGATGACCCACACTTATATAAAGAAGGAGTAGATGGAATTATTAGATGTTGTGTACCTGAGTATGAGCAGGAACAAATCTTAAGGAAGTGTCACTCTAGTCCATATGGAGGACACCACGTTGCAGACAGAACTACACACAAGGTATTGCAATCTGGTTTTTATTGGCCTACTCTCTTTAAAGATGCACATTAGTTTATCCTTTCTTGTGATGAATGTCAAAGAGTTGGGAATGTTGGTAGACGTCAGGAAATGCCTATGAATTATTCACTTATTATTGAGCCATTTAACGTATGGGGATTCGATTATATGGGACCTTTTCCTTCCTCGCATGGTTACACTCATATTCTAGTTGCTGTTGATTATGCCACTAAATGGGTAGAAGCTATTCCTACTAAAAGTACTAATCATAAGACTTCTATTAAAATGCTTAAAGAGGTTATTTTTCCGAGGTTTGGAGTCCCTAGATATTTAATGACTGATGGTGGTTCACATTTTATTCATGGTGCTTTTAGGAAAGTTTTAGCTAAATATGATGTAAACCATAGAGTAGCATCACCTTATCATCCTCAGTCTAGTGGGCAAGTAGAATTGTCTAATAGAGAAATAAAGTTAATTTTGCAAAAGATTGTTAATAGATTTAGAAAGAATTGGTCTAAGAAACTGGATGATGCACTCTGGGCATAATGAATTGCTTATTAAAATCCTATGGGTATGTCCCCATATAAAATGGTTTATGGTAAAGCATGTCATTTACCTCTTAAGTTAGAGCATAAAGATAATTGGGCCATTAAAGAACTTAATTATGATTTCAAACTTGCTGGTGAAAAGAGACTCTTTGATTTGAGTTCTCTAGATGAGTGGAGGACTGAAGCTTATGAAAATGCTAGGCTGTTTAAAGAAAAGTTAAGAGATGGCATGATAAAAGAATTCAGAAACGTGAATTTAATATCGGTGACAAAGTTCTTTTGTACAAGTCTCGTTTCAGACATTTTACAGGCAAGCTTCTCTCCAAATGGGAAGGCCCATATGTCATCGAAAAAGTTTACCGTTCTGGAGCGATCAAGATCAATAACACTGATGGAAATAAACCTAAGGTGGTTAATGGGCAAAGGCTCAAACATTACATTGTAGGTAATCCCATTAACATCGATTCGGACGTTATTCAAGTAATTACATCGGAAGAATACATAGAAGAGACCCTTCGGAAGACTCCAGAATCCTGAAAAACGAGTAGGTACGTGATACGGTAAGTAAACCGACTTCAAAAATTCTATAAAAAATATTTTCATCAGTTTTGGAATAAATATTGATTTTAGGAAGAAGTAAACAGCCAAGGCGATGCCCGAGGGCCCCACAAGGGCAGGGGGCACATCCTAACCCCTGGCCACGCCACCTGGCCTTGTTGGAGCCTCGTACACCATCCCGACTCTGTTTTCCTCCCGTATGCTTGTTTCGCAAGATAAAAATTCCAATAAAATCCCCGTGATGCTTTGACCTCCGAACCGCAAGTTTTCCTCCTGTTTGTGTTTCGAGCTATTTTTCTGTCAGGGTTTCGAGATCCAGTTCGTCATGGCTCCTCGAAGATTTCACGCTAAGCACCGTATTGTCCGGCTAGCTCCTGGTAAACGTTCTATTAATGAGGTTTACTATGAGTGGTCGTCGGATGAGGAGATCACCGCCAATTTGAGAGAGCCAACAGAGGAAGCTCACAACAAGGATGAGGAAGACGAAGAAGACGTTCCGCTAACTCCACCAGAAGACATGGAGGAGATCGAGTTCAAGAAGTCAAACCTACCCATCTCGGTGGGATCTATTAATGTTCAGAATAATCCTTCTCGTTGTGTGCAGGAAAATATACTTCCAACTCCATATCATGATTTTCCTTCGGCTGCTATCAATGCATTAAGGGCTACAAATGAGATGTGTGCTCAAAATAAAGAGCTCACACATGAAGTTATTGCACTTGAAGAACAAAATCGTATTCTCAAGGGAATTATTCCAAAGCTGACACCATCTTCACCAAAGAAGGAGACTTGAGTATTCGGGTATGGGCACCACCCATGGCTTGTTCCAAGCTTGGGGGAGGTGCCCCGGTATCGTATCACCATCACTTTTATCATTACTATCTCTCTTAGTTCGATCCTTAGTTTTTTCATGATTTAGGAAAAGTGATAGTATGAAGTAGTTTGCAAGTGTTTGTTTCGTCCCCGTGCTATCAATGTAACCGTGTGTGAGAATTGCTATAATAAAGTTTAGTATGAGTATCTTTTGCTTTTGTAGCTATGCATATCATCGTTGAAAAATAAAATTCATATTCTTATCCTATGGGAAGTAATGACTTCACATAAGTTTATAGGAAATAAAATTTATTGAAATTTAACAAACATAGCATCGGTCATTAGAACAATTCATGAAAGAATAGTCAAGGAAGAGAAATTTCACATGCAAATATACTATCTTGGACATCTTTTGTGATTGTGAACTCTCATTAAATATTTTCACACTTGACCAAATAGTTGATGTTGGACAAGGAAGACAACGTAATGAATCTTGCCTGTGTATATTTGCATAGAAGTTATTTTGTCATGGATCCTTCAACATGTGATGCTTGCCTATAATCTTTGCTAGCCAAAATTTTTGTACTAAGTAGAGATACTACTTGTGCATCTAAATAGCCTTAAATAGAGTTTCTTGCCATGGGAGTCCACCATATCTACCTATGGATTGAGCAATATCCATCAAGTAAGTTGTCATCGATGCAAGCAATAAATATTGCTTCTAAATATGTGTGATCTTTTATTGTAAGGGAAATAAGCTTGGTACGAACTTGTGATGGTGGAGTAATAAAAGCGACAGAATGCTCAATAAAGGCCACTATCATAAGGAGCAATATCTAAGTGATGTTCCTTTGCATTAAAAACTCAGACATCGAACTCAAAAGCACATGACAACCTCTACTTCCCTCTGTGAAGGGCCTATCTTTTACTTTTTCTGCAATTTTACTTTTATGTTGAGTCAAATTCTTCCATTCCAACCTTATTATTCTCTACTTGGCAAACAACATGTGGTGGGGAAAGATCCAGACACATATATCCAGTTGAATATATATGATCATGAGTTTTTATTTTTGCAATTATATCTATGGTAAATAAGTTGGGCAGTGAAACACCAAACCCCCATCTTCCCTTGTTTCTGATGGAAACCATTTGCTCTAAAAATATGCTTTGAGTGCCAGCAATCATTAGAAGACTATATGATAGTTGAGTATGTGAAGTTTGCTAAACAAAAAGCTCTGACATAGACTCTTTCAAAAAGTATGAATTGTAATTGTTTTGATGACTGAGAACATAGTTTGTTAGGTTTCAAGAGAGTTTATTATCTATACCTTAACTTGTGAATAGATTGTTACTAGGTCATGAGAAGTTTTATTAATAATAATTGCTGTTATAATGATGCTTATAAATATGATGCTTCCATGTCCGTATTTTCTTTTATCGACACCTCTCTCCTTAAACCTGTGGTCATGTTTACTGAGGTTGGTATTCGCTTGAGGACAAGCGGAGTCTAAGCTTGGGGGAGCTGATACGTCCATTTTGCATCATTATTTCCTACTGTCATTTATCTTATTTTAAAGTTATATTTCATTTTATGATGCAATTCTAATGCTTTTTCTCTCTTAAAATGCAAGATACATCGAAAGAGGGAGATTGCCGGCAACTGGAATTCTGACCTAAAAAAGCTATAGCAGAGATAGCAATTCTCGGGAGCTCAAAATGAAGTGAAAATTTCTGGAGATTTATTTTGGAATATATTAAAAATACTGGAGCAAGAATGGACCGGAGGGGGCCACCAGCCGCCCACAAGGGCAGGTCGCACGACCACCCCCCAGGCCACGCCACCTAGGCTTGTGGGGGCCCTGAGCCTCCTCTCCCGATGTCCTTTGGCTATATACTCCCATTTTCCCGAGAAAAAATGAAGAGAAGACTTTCGGGACAAGCCGCCGCCGTCTCGAGGTAGAAACAGGGCAGGAGCACTTTTGCTCTCCGGCGGAGCGATTCCACCAGGGATACTTCCCTCCGGGAGGGGGAAATCGAAGCCATCGTCATCACCGACGTTCCTCTCATCGTGAAAGGCTTCATCTTCATCAACATCTTCACCAGCACCCTCTCATCTCCAAACTCTTGTTCATCTCTTGTGTTCAATCTTTGTATCAAACCTCAGATTGGTTCCTGGGGGTGCTAGTAGTGTTGATTACACCTTGTAGTTGATGCTAGTTGGTTTACTTGGTGGAAGATCTTTATGTTCAGATTGTTGATTGCATATTTATACCTACTGAACATGAATAATATTATGAGTTGTGAGTAGTTGCACTTGTTCTTAAGGACATGGGAGAAGTCTCGTTATTAGTAATCATGTGAAGTTGATCAGCGTTCAATGTTTTGATGATATGTTGTCTTATTCTTCCTCTAGTGGTGTTATGTGAACGTCCACTACGTGACACTTCACCATGTTTGGGCCTAGGGGAAGGCATCGTGGAATTAGTTTGTAGATGATGGGTTGCGGGAGTGACTGAAGCCTAAACCCTAGTTTATGAATTGTTCCGTGAGGGGCTGTTTTGGATCCATATGTTTAATTATATGGTTAGATTTATCTTAATTACTTCTCTTGTAGTTGCGGATGCTTGCATGGAGGGTATAATCAGAAGTAGGTGTTTGTTCAAGTAAGAACAACACCTTAGCTCCGGTCCACCCACATAACAAATTATCAACACAATGAACATAAGTCGATGAATCGTGATGAAAGTAACTTGGCGATATTCCCGTGCGTCCTCAAGAGCGTTTTGATCACTATAAGAAGTTTCACCGGCTTGTCCTTCACAATATTAAGGATTGGGCCACTTGCTGCACCTTGCTACTTTGGTTACTTGCTACTTGTTACGAATTATCTTACTAATAAATTATCTGTCAAAACTACTTTACAGCACTTGCTGAGAGTACCTTGCGGAAAACCGCTTATCGATTCCTTCTGGTCCTCGTTGGGTTCGACACTCTTACTTATCGAAAGGACTACGATTGATCCCCTATACTTGTGGGTCATCAGGGAGTGTCCACACGAAGGAAAGATATCGACTGTTGTCGTAGGCGGTTTTATCTTGTTCTATGGCAGCAAAACTCTTGTGTGGCAAGAATGCATAATATTTTTATGCTCATAAAGGCTGCTATCTTTAAAAATGTGATTTATCTAAATGTCAGATTTCTTTATGCGTGTTAGATGGAGACATAGAGACACGTTGTTAGGACTTCTACAGCCGTAGACTCCGTCGTGAGGGTGGCCGAGTACACGGAGATCGTGCTTACCTATACCGAGAGCGCTCGAGCAGCCGCCAAGAGCGCTCGAGCACATCCGCTGAGAGTGCAAGAGCAGTCGCTGAGAGAACTAGAGCAGCCACTGAGAGTGCTCGAGCAGCCGCTGAGAGCGCTCGAGCACATCCGCTGAGAGCGCAAGAGCAGTCGCTGAGAGCACTAGAGCAGCCGTTGAGAGTGCTCGAGCAGCCGTCGAAGCTGTGAGGACCGCCCTAGCCCAGATCATGGAGATGCATGGAGGTGGGGACAGCTCATGTCAGAGCTGAACTTTTGCTCGTGAACTACTTGTGCACTGCCTTTATGTTCCCTGTATGATCAATGCTTGTGAACTTAATTTCTATGTTGCTATGAAGATTGGTATATGACTTATTGATTTGCTATATGTAATTGGAAACTATGAAATTGATTTGTTGTTAGCTTGTTTATTTATCTTCGTAGATGAAGTGGTATGTGGTGCACTCAGGGAGGTATCCAGGAGTCTATGATTCATGGCAGGAATGCCAGGAACAAGTGAATGGTTATGAGAACAACTGCTATAAAGGATTTAAGACTAGAGAAGAGGCAGAGGATGATTACTCCAAGTTCGTCTTCAAAGCGAAGAGAAACCATGAAGTATGCAAGACCGTCGGTCATATCGAGATGAGTGGATGACTAAAGAACTTGATAATCTTCATCCAGTTCATCGTCATTATGGTGCTGCTGTTATCATGTGATCGTATACGTATGTAACATGCAACATGATGGAGGCTTCGATGAGAAGGCTATGTGTACTTAGTTCTGATGTTGCTGTGTGAATTGTAATGTCATGCATACATCTATTGCAATGCATATGGAACTAACAATATACTCAAATGTGCCGCTGTTGTGGCAGCAAAAAACGCTACCACGGCGACTTTTTTTAATGCCTGGTATTTTACTAGTGGCGGGCAACTAAAAGTGGTGGCAACTAACAGGAGACCCTGTTGTGGTGGGTGCCAAGCGACGACCACCACTGTTACAAGCCTGGCAAATGGCGGGCTCTTCCTTTTGCCAGCAACTACTGGTGTACTACCAGTGGCGGACGTTACGCCCGCCACTAGAGACAACTTAGCAGTGGCGGGCGCCTATACTCGCCTCGCCCGCCACTGCTGAGCATTTAGCGCCCGCCACTGTGATACGTCTCCGACGTATGTATAATATTTGATTGTTTCATGCTATTATATTATCAATTTTAGATACTTTATATGCAATTTTATATCATTTTTGGGAACTAACCTATTAACTCAGTGCCCAGTGCCAGTTCCTGTTTTTTGCAAGTTTTTTATTTTTCAGAAAATCAATACCAAATGAAGTCCAAACACGATGAAACTTTACGGTGATTTTTTCTGGACCAGAAGGGACCCTAGAAGCTTCGGGGGAGGGCCAGAAGATCTACGGGAGAGTCACAAGCTCACACGGCGCGCCCCAGGGGGGCACCACCTGAGCTTGTGGGTCCCACGCAGCTCCGTTTGACCTAGTTCCACTTCTATAAATTCCCATAAATCCCAAAACCAACAGAGAGCCACCTGAAACAATTTTTCTGCCGCCGCAAGTCTCTGTTCTTCCATCATCCCATCTGGAGGCCTTTTTTGGTAATCTGCCGGAGGGGGAATCGATCACAGAGGGCCTCTACATCAACCTTGCTGTCCTTCCGATGATGTGTGACTAGTTTACCACAGACCTATGGGTCCATAGTTATTAGCTAGATGGCTTCTTCTCTCTCTCCGATCTTCAATACAATGTTCTCCTCGGAGACCAATCCGATTGTTCCGATGTAATCTTCTTTTGTGGTGTGTTTGTTGGGATCCGATGAATTGTGGGTTTATGATCAGATTATTCATTGAAAGTAATTGAGTCACTTCTGAACTTTATTATGCATGATTGTTATAGCTTTGTATTTCTCTCTGATCTATCCGTTTGGTTTGACCAACTAGATTGATTTATCTTCAGCAGGAGAGGTGCTTTGTAGTGGGTTCAATCTTGCAGTGTCCTCACCTCATGACAGAAGTGGTAGCGAGGCACGTATTGTATTGCTACCATTAAGAGTAAAACGAAGGGGTTTAATCATATTGCTTGGTTTTATTCTGTCTACATTATGTCATCTTGCTTAAAGCGTTACTCCGTTTGTCATGAACTTAATACCCTAGATGCATGCTGGATAGCGGTCGATGGGTGGAGTAATAGTAGTAGATGCAGGCAGGAGTTGGTCTACTTGTCATGGACGTAATGCCTATATACATGATCATTGCCATAATAACGTCATAACTATGCGCTTTTCTATCAATTGCCCAACAGTAATTTGTCTACCCACCGTATGCTACTATTATGAGAGAGAAGCCTCTAGTGAAAACTATGGCCCCCGGGTGTACTTTTATCATATTACTAAAACCCTAATTACCTTGATGCAATTTTACTCTTTTTATTTTACTTTGCAATTTATCTATCTATCACTATCAGATTTAATGCTTGCAATTAACGAGTTCAAGGGGATTGACAACCCTCTTGCCCGCGTCGGGTGCAAGCATTTGCTCTTGTGTGTGTAGATGCTATTGACGAGGCATTTGTGTGATTCTCCTATTGGTTCTATAACCTTGGTTCTCACTGAGGGAAATACTTATCCGCCACTATATTGCTTCACCCTTCCTCTTCGGGGAAAATCCCAATGCAGCTCACATGTAGCAGAAAGAATTGCTGGCGCCGTTGCCGAGGAGACATCATCAAATATCTATGAGGTTCCTTCACACAAATTATCATTTACATGCATTTGCCTTTATTTACTTTTATTAGTCTAGTTATAAAAAATCGAGAAACACAAAAATATTTTATTTTACTTGTTTGCTTTCTTGCTTGTTTTGCTACTATGGCTAGTTCTTCACTTGTTACTTCTACCCCTAAAAATGAAGTTCTTAATTTTAAACAAAGGGGAGGAGAGAGTTTAAAAGGTGCTTGGTATAGGATTTGCGATGCTCAAAATAGATCAACTCGTAAGCAATCCAGTACCATTCTTCTTTGCAATTTTTATGTGGGTGTTACTACTTGGTATAGATCTGTGCTTGATACTATTATCGGAGGGAATTTTCTGAGTAGCCACCCTATGGATGCTTTCAATGCTATGGGAAATTTAGTAGGATCACCTCCTATTACTATTAATGAAACTGCATTGACTTTGGAACATGTTATGCAAAGGCTAGAAGCTATTGAGAATAAAATGTCTACCGTTGAACATATTGAAAATTTAGACAAGAAGGTCCACAATCAAGTCACTCAATTTGGCTCAAAGGTAGGAACCACTTTAAAGATGCTAAAGGAAAAAAGAACCAATAATTACCGAGAGAGTAGAACAAAGTCCGGCAAGAATTGATAAATTGGAAAAAATCATTAATAATTTGGGTTCAGCTTTTTATTCCATTAAAACCATTGAAAGGACTCCTACTAATAAAAATTCTAAGCTTATGTATGTTCCTAAAAATAAGGGTGCTTCATCGAGTAAAGAAAATGAAGATCTTAAAATGATTAGTGTGCACCCCCGTTTCATCAACATGGTAAAGGAACCTATTACTGAAAATAAATTCCTCAACTTTGTTCCTAGGAGTGTAATTGCTAACAATATGTTTGCTAAATCTCCTAGAAAGCCTGGATGTATAATTGAGGAGTTGGAATCTAAGGATGACAATACTTGAAACAATGCATTATGCCTAGCTAGGGGCATAAAACAATAGCGCTTGTTGGGAGGCAACCCAATAGTTATCTTAAATTTTTTATTTTACTTTCTGTTTGGTGTGAAGACATAATTATTTCTACTGTCATGATTGTGTTTTTTATGTTTTAATTAGTGTTTGTGCTAAGTAAAGCCTTTGGGATGATTTGGATGATAGTTGACTTGATTCTGTGCAAAAACAGAAAGTTTTGTGTCTAGTACAGAAAATGCTATAAATTACTGGAACGTAGTAATTGGCTGAAATTTTTACACATGATTTATATACAATTTATGCGTTGTCCTAATTTTTCAGAATTTTTGGAGTTACAGAAGTATGGTTTTTATTCAGATCATTACAGACTGTTCTGTTTTAGACAGATTCTGTTTTATATTGCATAGTGTGCTTATTTTAATGATGCTATGGATTATATCGGGGGGTATAAGTCATGGAGGAGTTAGAATACAGTATGCATTATGCAATTATGAATGAGTTTACAACAGTACCTAAAGTTTATGATATGCTTATTATACTAATGCATCTCACGAAGTTTTTGTTGAGTTTTGTGTGCCGAAGTTTTCAAGTTTTGGGTGAGATCACGATGAGTGAAGGAATAAGGAGTGGCAAGACCCTAAGCTCGTGGATGACCAAGGCACCCCAAGGTAATATTCAAGGAAGACCCAAGTGTCTAAGCTTGGGGATGCCTCGGATGGCATCCCCTCTTTCGTCCACAATTCATCGGTATGTTACTTGGAGCTATATGTGTATTCATCACATGATATGAGTTCTACTTGGAGCGTCTTGTGCCATAGTTTTATTTTGTTTGCTTGTTAGTTTGCCACAATCATTGTTTGCTGGACACACCTTTTTGAGAGAGACACACAATCATCATGATTTGTTAGAATACTCTATGTGCTTCACTTATATCTTTTGAGCTAGGCAGTTGCTCTTGTGCTTCACTTATATTTGTTAGAGCACGGCGGTGGTTATATTTTATAGAAATGATTGCACTCTCATGCTTCACTCAAACTTTTTGAGAGTCTTTAATAGGAAGTGGTAATGAGCACGGGGTATAAGACTAGTCGGAAAAGGATAGGTATTTAAGAGTGATATAATAAAAACTTTCATGTAGATCACTAAATATGAAACGTGTGACTTCATTATATTGATATAATAATATGAAAGGGTATTGGTTCATGATCATTGGTTAGTAGAAATATCGATATTAAAGCTTGTTATTAACTACTCATTTAAGTGTCCAACATGGCATGACGGGGATGCGTGAGCATTTTTATGTCTGATTGAAATCCTTTGTGCTGTTTGAATCGGGGGCGCGCGATGGTTAACTCCTACCAACCTCCTCCCTAGGGGCATGCGAGTAGTACTTTGCTTCGAGGGCTAATAAAACTTTCACAATAAATATATGAGTTCTTTATGACTAATATGAGTTCATGGACAATTACGCACTCCCACCTTTCCATATATTGCTAGCCTCTTCGGTACCGTGCATTGCCCTTTCTCACCTCGAGAGTCGGTGCAAACTTCGCTGGTGCATCCAAACCCCGTGATATGATACGCTCTATCACACATAAGCCTCCTTATATCTTCCTCAAAACAGCCACCATACCTACCTATCATGGCATTTCCATAGCCATTCTGAGACATATTGCCATGCAACTTCCACCGTTCCGTCCTATGACATGTGTGTTCATCATCATATTGCTTTGCATGATCGTATAGAGCTGACATGATATTTGTGGCAAAGCCAGCATTCATCACTGTAATACATGTTACACTAGATCATTGCACATCCTGGTACACTGCCAGAGGCATTCATATAGAGTCATATTGTTCCAGTTATCGAGTTCTAACATCGAGTTGTAAGTAAATAAAAGTGTGATGATCATCATTATTAGAGCATTGTCCCAGTGAGGTAAAGAATGATGGAGACTAATGAGTCCTTAGAAAAGTGGGGATGAGGTTCATGATATTGTTCTAAAAAAAATTGAAAAAAAAGAAAAAAAAAGAAAAAAAAAAGAAAAATGAGAGAAAAAGAGAGAAGGGGCAATGCTACTATCCTTTTACCACACTTGTGCTTCAAAGTAACACCATGGTCTTCATATAGAGAGTTTTCTGAGTTATCACTTTCATATACTAGTGGGAATTTTTCATTATAGAACTTGGCTTGTATATTCCAATGATGGGCTTCCTCAAATGCCCAAGGTCTTCGTGAGGAAGCAAGTTGGATGCACACCCACTTAGTTTCATTCGAGCTTTCATACACTTATAGCTCTAGTGCATCCGTTGTATGGCAATCCCTACTCCTCGCATTGATATCGATTGATGGGCCTCTCCATTGCCTATTGATCCGCCGAGTTGATGTGAGCCTTTCTTCCTTTTTGACTTCTCCTATATATCTCTACCACCGCATTCTATTCCACCCATAGTGCTAATGTCCATGTCTCACGCTCATGTATTGAGTGGAGTTGAAAATGCTGAAGCGCGTTAAAAAGTATGATCCAATTGCCTGGTTTGACACCGTGGTGCTCATGATTTATATTTATGCGGTGAGGGCGGAGTCATGCCATGCTTACATAATTCAATGAGTAGGGATAACATTCGTTAAGCATCGTATATTTTGAAAAAGTAATGATTATGTTCTTGTATTCATGGATATTATTATGTTGATATCAATTACTTCATCGTTTCTCAATATTTAGACCGTAAAAGAGATTACATGATAAACATGCTAGGTAGAATTCAACATCAAAAATTCTGTTTTTATCATTTACCAACTCGAGGATGAGCAGGAATTAAGCTTGGGGATGCTGATACGTCTCCGACGTATCTATAATTTTTTATTGTTTCATGATATTATATTATCAATTTTAGATGCTTTATATGCAATTTTAGATCATTTTTGGGAACTAACCTATTTACTCAGTGCCCAGTGCCAGTTCCTGTTTTCTGCATGTTTTTTGTTTTTCAGAAAATCAATACCAAACGAAGTCCAAACACGATGAAACTTTACGGTGATTTTTCTGGACCAGAAGGGACCCTAGAAGCTTCGGGGGAGGGCCAGAAGATCTACGGGAGAGTCACAAGCTCACACGACACTCCCCAGGGGGGGCGCCACCTGAGCTTGTGGGTCCCACGCAGCTCCGTTTGACCAAATTCCACTTCTATAAATTCCCATAAATCCCAAAACCAACAGAGATCCACCCGAAACAATTTTTTCGCCGCCACAAGTCTCTGTTCTTCCACGATCCCATCTGGAGGCCTTTTCCGGTAATCTGCCGGAGGGGGAATCGATCACGGAGGGCCTCTACATCAACCTTGTTGCCCTTCCGATGATGTGTGAGTAGTTTACCACAGACCTCCGGGTCCATAGTTATTAGCTAGATGGCTTCTTCTCTCTCTCCTATCTTCAATACAATGTTCTCCTCGGAGATCAATCCGATTGTTCCGATGTAATCTTCTTTTTTGGTGTGTTTGTTGGGATCCGATGAATTGTGGGTTTATGATCAGATTATTCATTGAAAGTAATTGAGTCACCTCTAAACTTTATTATGCATGATTGTTATAGCTTTGTATTTCTCTCTGATCTATCCGTTTGGTTTGGCCAACTAGATTGATTTATCTTGAGCAGGAGAGGTGCTTTGTAGTGGGTTCAATCTTGCGGTGTCCTCACCTCGTGACAGAAGGGGTAGCGAGGCACGTATTGTATTGCTGCCATTAAGGGTAAAACAACGGGGTTTAATCATATTGCTTGGTTTTATTCTGTCAACAATATGTCATCTTGCTTAAAGCGTTACTCCGTTTGTCATGAACTTAATACCCTAGATGCATGCTGGATAGTGGTTGATGGGTGGAGTAATAGTAGTAGATGCAGGTAGGAGCCGGTCTACTTGTCACGGACGTAATGCCTATATCCATGATCATTGCCATGAATAACGTCATAACTATGCGCTTTTCTATCAATTGCCCAACAGTAATTTGTCTACCCACCGTATGCTACTATTATGAGAGAGAAGCCTCTAGAGCTCCCGGGTCTACTTTTATTATATTACTAAAACCCTAATTACCTCGCTGCAATTTTACTCTTTTTATTTTACTTTGCAATTTATCTATCTATCACTATCAGATTTAATCCTTGCAATTAACGAGTTCAAGCTATCAGATTTAATCCTTGCAATTAATGAATTCAAGGGGATTGACAACCCCCTTGCCCGCGTTGGCTGCAAGCATTTGCTCTTGTGTGTGTAGGTGTTGTTGACGAGGCATTTGTGTGATTCTCCTATTGGTTCAATAACCTTGGTTCTCACTAAGGGAAATACTTATCCGCTACTATATTGCTTCACCCTTCCTCTTCGGGGAAAATCCCAACACAGCTCACAAGTAGCACACTGCTAGGCATTCCTGCACTAGTGTCAGCCAGCAGGTGTCAAACATGTAGGCTGTGACATCATCCTACAAAAGGACCACCTCAGCCACAAGACTCAGCTCAAAGCCACACATGTACTACAGTACCAACCGAAAGGGCCAATTACTATTACCAATCAAGCAGCTAGGAGGAGCAAGCATCCCACAAGAAGCAGGTTTACTAGAACCAAAAGAACAAGCTGCAAAGGCACATTAGGTAGGTGATTGAATTACTCTCAGAGCATAGGAGTGCTACGCTAGCTCATCAAAGAGTAGTATGGACCAGCAACAACATCTGTTCTTAGAATCTAGTGAGAGCCTCAGAGCAACATCATTGGCATGGCTAGAAACAAGGAGCATCTGCTCTTATCAGAGTGTAGGAGAGAAAGAGAGAAAGGGGTAAGACCAGGGTAGTGTCTGTTCTTTTCAGATTTTAGGAGAGAGGGAAAAACCTGGAAAGGAAAGATATTGTTTAGATCATATAGAAAGGACTAGGCCATCAGTAGCACATGTATAAATGATCTGCTACTATGCAGAACACCATGCACATCACTTACACTTGGTAATTACTGCAATATAGATACACCAGCACATCACTAGCACTTGGGCTAGAGAAAACTATATAAGCATGCATGAACAGGATAAAAGATAACTACACAGAGCATATACGTAACCAGAAATGCTGCTAGAAGCACAACCTAAAAGAAACTATAGATCTATACAACTACAGGAAACTATTCTATATAACAGTACACTAGAACTAAACAAATGACATGCAATACATGTATACTTGACAGATAGCAAAACTAGGTGAGCATGGAGTACATAACAGGCGGTAGAGGAACTAGCACTACTGGGAAAAGGCTTATAGGTGGGCTCAAATTGGTGGCGGGCGCAGTAATGTACTCGCCACAGCTATTTTGGAAAAGTTCCAGTGGCGGGTAGAAAAAAAAGCCGGCCACTGCTAAATGCTCAGCAGTGGTGGGCGTTAATAGTCACCCGCCGCACCTATGTTTTCAGAGAATTACCCGTGAGATGGAAACAGCAGTGGCGGGTGTGTCATGTCGCCCGCCACTGCATTTTGATGCACCAATGGTGGGCTATTTCTATGGCCCACCACTGTTATAATTTGGCAAACCCGCGCCTTCCCATTTCAAAATTTTCCAATCTTAGGAGTGGCGGGCACTATATAGCGCCTGCCACAGGTCTTGTAAGTAAGGAAGAGTGCTAGAAATATAATGTTTATTAACCCGGAGTAGTCCTGAGCTATAGCATGGCACTTTCAATGGTGTATGTTCAATATAGAAAAGTTTAAATGGAAAATGCTATAAAAATGTAGTTTTATGTGGAAGGCGAGTGTTACACTTTGCCGGAGAGCGTTCGATTGGTACACGAAGTGCATCTAGTTTTTGCCGTAATGCTCTCAAATTTTTACCACAACCTACAAGGGTCCTATGAAGACACCATGCCAAGTTTCATCCATTTCCAAGCTTGTTTGCAAGTTATTTGGAACCGAAGAGCGTTTAGCCCTTTTTAATAGCCGAAAAATCAGTTAATGCTTTAAAAATAGCAAACCAACTCAAAATGTGGCCCAATTTGAGCATGGGACTTCAAATGGTGTGTATTAATCATAGAAAAAGCTTAAAGTTGGAATGATGTAAAAAATGGAGTTGTGTGTGGAAAGCGGCGGTTTCCGTTCAAAACCCTGACACTTCACTGGAGAGCGTTCGATTTGTACACGAAGTGCATCTAGTTTTTGTCGTAACGCTCTCAAATTTTTACCACACCCTACAGGGGTCCTATGAAGACACCATGCCAAGTTTCATCCCTGTCCGAGCTCGTTTGCATATTATGTTGAACCGCAGAGCTTCTTGCCCTTTTTAATGGCCAGAAAATCAGTTAATGCTTTAAAAATAGCAAACCAACTCAAAATGTGGCCAAATTTGGGCATGGGACATCAAATGGTGTGTATTAATTATATAAAAAGTTTGAAGTTGAATGATGTAAAAAAATAGAGTTGTGTGTGGAAGGCGGCAGTTTCCGTTCGAAACCCTGACACTTCGCTGCAGAGCATTCAATTTGTACACGAAGTGCATCTAGTTGTTGCGTAATGCTCTCAAATTTTTACCACACCCTACAGGGGTGCTATGAAGACACCATGCCAAGTTTCATCATTTTTCGAGTTCGTTTGCACGTTATGTTGAACCGAAGACCTTTTTGCCCTTTTTAATGGCTAGAAAATCAATTAATGCTAAAAATTGCAAACCAACTCAAAATGTGGCCAAATTTGAGCATGGGACGTCAAATGGTGTGTATTAATCATAGAAAGAGTTTGAAGTTGGAATGATGTAAAAAATGGAGTTTTGTGTGGAAGGCGGCGGTTTCCATTCGAAACCCTGACACTTCGCCGGAGAGCGTTCGATTTGTACACGAAGTGCATCTAGTTTTTGCAGTAATGCTCTCAAATTTTTACCACAGCCTACAGAGGTCCTATGAAGACACCATGCCAAGTTCCATCCCTTTCCGTGCTCGTTTGCACGCTATGTTGAACCGAAGAGCTTTTTGCCCTTTTTAATGGCCGAAAAATCAGTTAATGCTTCAAAAATAACAAACCAACTCAAAATGTACTAAAATTTGAGCATGGGACTTGCAATGGTGTGTATTAATAATATAAAAAGTTTGAAGTTGAAATGATGTAAAAAAATGGAGTTGTGTGTGGAAGGCGGCGGTTTCCGTTCGAAACCCTAACACTTGGCCGGAGAGTGTTTGGTTTGTAAATGAAGTGTATCTAGTTTTTATGTAACACTCTCAAATTTTTACCACACCCTACAAGTGCCCTATGAAGACACCATGCAAAGTTTCATCGAGTTCCGAGCTCGTTTGTACGCTATGTTGAACCGAAGAGCTTTTTGCCATTTTTAGTGGCCAAAAAATCAGTTAATGCTTCGAAAATAGCAAATTAACTCAAAATGTTCTAAAATTTAAACATGGGACTTGCAATGGTGTGTATTAATTATACAAAAAGTTTGAAGTTGTTCCGTCTTCGGCTGGATGTTATTTTGAACCAAAAACATAGAACCAGATGTGGCGGGCCCTTAGTGCCGCCCGCCACAGCTAAGGTTTGCGGTGGCGGGCATTAGGCAGTGCCCGCCACATCGACAGCCCAAACGCACTTAGTCAATTTGGTGGTTTTCTGAATTTCAATTCTCATCTCGTTTTCGCATCCCATCTCTCCTCTCGTGCCCTCCCCCGCAATCGCCGCCGCGATGAAGGTGCTCTCGAGCCCCCACTTGCTCGTCTCCGTTGCCACCGTCGCGCCCTTCCTCTCCAGCACCGTTGCGCTCCATCATACGTCCTCCTCCACCGTCGCGTGCCACCGTTGCCCCCGGCAGCATCCCCGTGCGCCGGCCCCTCTCCACCATCACCGCTGTCACAACCAACCTCGTCTCCTCCAACACTGTCGCCGGTGTCGCAAGCTCTCCCAAGGTATTGCCACCCATTTTCCACATCCATGCCACTTTATTGCGGAGGATTGTAACATGTTCGATGAAATGCCACACAAAGGAGTTAGATGTTGTTCGATATACCTGTACACAGAATATTGGTGTCGTTCGATGTACAAGCTTGTGGTTTAATTTGCAGGAATTAATATGAGTGCCAATGTTTTGACGAAATGTCGATTTGTTTCCATTTCGTCAAATTTCTGGCACTCAATATGGCCTAATTTTAGCAAAGGTCATGCCGAAATTTTCTGTCGATATTTCATTTTTTATGTTTCTTTCATATCTCTTTGTTACAATACTGTAGTTCCACAAATGGATCCCCACGCCGGACCATCATCTCAGGAGGAACCCAACTACGGCGACCCTGACGTCGAGATTGGCGACCACCAAGAGGAAGAACCGACCACTGGCCAAGAGGAAACGAGCCACACGGACGGGACTTCATCTAGCACCGCCGCCACAAGGAAGAGCAAGCGAAAGGCTAGGAAACCGAATGAGCTTCATGAAGGCATCATTTCAATCACCGAAGTAGCAAATACGTATAGCAAAATGCTAGGTTGCATCTTGCGCAATAACGTCCAAATCACTTGCACGGATTTGGCCGGAGAAAGGCAAAAGCTATTGGACGCGTTACACCATAGTTATGCCTTCTCACCTACCGACAAAGAAATAGCTGAAGACTATGCCCTCAAAAAATGGCAAAATATGTTAAGGGACTGGAAGAGCAGGGCCAAATCGACTCTAATGGGTCAGGACATCGATACTGTCGTTAAGCGGCTGAATCCCAATATGAATCCGGACGATTGGAGGACATTTTGTGAATCCTCCGAAAGCGAGTCAAGCAAAGAGGCCAGCGCTTATTACCGTTATTTATGGTCAAAGGTGCCAGGTAACCACCGCCTCGACCCCGGTGGTTACAAAGCTGCAGATGCCAAGTGGACTAAGGAGGCCATGGACTTTGAAGCCACGGGTAAACTGGCTCAGCTCACTAAACATCGAGATCGTCCTCATGACTTCCGTTTCCTCAGGGCCCGTGCAGTGCAGGACACAGAGACTAAGGAGTTGTACCTCCCGACGCCGGAACTTCGCTCGACCTAAGAGAACCTAGTAACCTCAATGGCCGCTAATAATTTAGTACCTAATACATTTAGTACCTTCCTAACCATTTACCATGACAAATGTATTTTTCCTAGAGAAATATAAGGCAGGAATTTGGACCCGCTCCTAAAGATTCTCCCCACGGCCATAGGTATGACGACCCTCTTACTTGGGCAATCAACGATGGCTTCAGGGTCAACAGGATGCCAAAGACTGGGCGTGCGTTGGCCGTGGGGAAGGCGAGGTGGGGCGATGTCTATCCCCAAAGCAAAGAACTTAAAAAAGCCAGAAGGAAAACCAGGTATGCTGACAAGATCGCAGCAAAAGTGCAAGAACATCGAGGACCCGTGGTAGATGCGGCAGTGCAAAAGAGGCTAGCTGAAATGTTCCCGCATGGCACGTTGAGTCTTCCCCAGCCGCATATGTCTAGTAGCACCCAGGAACCATGATCATTGCAATTTACTTCATGCTAGCTGCTTGCCAACGTGGATAGCGTGATGACAAGGATTGCCAAGGGGCAAGTCATCCCGTTTGCCGACGGTACTAGAATGATGCACGCGGTCGTCCTGCCACTGGAGATGGCGAGGGTGGAGGTGCTGGAGGTAAAGACTAGCTTTGAAGCATGGTCGTTGCCTCGGCACCCTGAAGAGGGTGTCAGTACGTTATAGAGGAGATTCCCCGCAGATTGTCTACTAATGACGGCGATCCCGCCTTAGCGAACCTTGACCCCTTGTTCAACCTTGCCGGCACCGAGGACATAGTCCAAGATATTCCGCCATCAGCAGAGAAGGATCTACCTGCCAATTCACCAGCACCAATGGAGATTGATCAAGGTCTTAAGCCAAGGGGAAAATCGTGCTCTGGACCATCTGCCGACAAACCACCTGTTCCCATTGTCGTCCCCGAAGGGCACATATGGAATATGTATAAGCCCGGTCAACCGATGCTATCGGACTCCATTTTGAGGACCCTATCGATCAAACTTCAGCTTCTACACGCCGACGTGGTAGCTAGGTCAAATGAAGGTGACCAGTGTTACACGGCCAAGGTTATAGAGGGTGTTCATTTCGTCGATGAGTTCCTCGCTGATAAAATTAATCTGCACTTTAATGAGGTGATCCATGCAAATATCTTCTATGTCAGTATAGTCTCCCCGGCCATAATGAGGCTTTGGGCACTTGATCAAGCTTCACATCCCCAACTCCGGCATAGTAATGCTGCCTTACTTGATCCTTATCACATGCACAGGCACAACATGGAATCCATAGATGGCCAGAAACTCATCAAGGACTACCTCTTCTGGTGCATGATTGCGATTCATCCGCAGAAGGACACCTATCTCATGCCATACTTCGAAACGTAAGTCATTCACCCCTTTATGCTAAAACATATACCTAACCTTGTGGTTTCATCTCATCCATGTTAATTTCTTCAATTTTATGGGCAACAACTAGCACTGGATCGTAATCGCACTATTGCCGGCGCAGGGCTTGGCTTATTTCTTCGATTCGAAGAGAGACCCTGAAAAGCCTTGGACCAAACTGAAGGAGTTTCTATATGCTTCTATACTTATGTATAAGAATTACAAAAAAAATATGACACAGCATTCGGAATTCAAGTTCATCACCAGCTCTTGTTGCTACCAAGAACCAAATGTCCAAACCTCCCAAAGGTCTGGCTACTATGCCATGGCCATCATGGACAACTTTTTGCGCACAAGCAATTTTTTGCAAAATCATCGCCAAATCACCTAGTGGTCTGAGGAGAAGGAGAGGGACATGGACATAGGGGAATTCTCAAGAGAGGATGGGAGCCTCCAGAAGGTGTGGGCTAGGATCATCAACAGGGAGGTTGTCAGGAAGGATGGAAAGTTCCACTGCAAGCTGGAGCCAGACGACGAACGACAAACCTGATTGCGAGAACAAACATTTGAACGACGTGGATGACTTGTTCTCGATGATTGCCGATGTCCCAAGTCGATAGATAGACTTCTTTAAAACAACTTCTGAAACTGTTAATTATGTGATGAGACATGTTTGTTGCCCTACACTTCTTACTATGTTTGCTTCACTAACACTCTTAATTATTGTGTCAACATTGTAATGTGATGTATGCATGTGGATGAATGTCGAGACTACATTTTATATATGTAATGCAATGTGATGATCAAGTGCAAAATGTTGCAACCGTGTGATTAAAACGCTGCCACGATAGTGAAAAACGCTGCCGCGGCAGCGTTTCTTCTGTAGGCCTAGATTTCTACCAATGGCGGGTGTCCAAAGGGGCTAGCCACTGCTGCCCCACATGACTGTGGCAGGCATACGCAGACGCCCGCCATTGCTACCATGCGGAGCTGTGGCGGGCAGTAAGTCAAGCCCACCACTGAAAATGTTCTACCAGTGGCGGACAACCTGACCGGCACTGTTGGCATGTTAGCAGTGGCGGGAGGTTAGTGGCGGGCACCCCTGAGAGCCTCGCCCGCCACAGATGGGCTTTTAGCGCCCGCCACTGCTGGGCATTCCTGCAGTAGTGTAGTACATGCTATATCTACAAGAGAAACTACATTAGCCACACCAGATTAACCCCAGATTGATGTAGTGCAAAACCCAAGTGTATCATGCCATGTCAGTGAACTTAGGCAACTAAACAAATTTATAAAAGCATAGAAACAAGCTAGAGAGGTCAGCAACTAAGCCTAGCATGTATTAGTAACCACAGTATGTAGACATAATGTAAATAGTGCCATATGAACATGAATAGTAGCTAGGAACCCTAGAATTTGGGAAAAACCCAAATTATGGAACCAGGACAATTCAGCCAGCACAATTACAATATACGGAGACCATGTCAAGTTCTAAATGTGACATTAGCAAGCCCAGGAATAAAGCATAGTAACCAAACAGTGGCTATATTAGTGATGATGTTCAAGAACTATACAGATAACTCATGAATACATAGGGAAATATCATCATTACATGATTGCCTCTAGGGCATATTTCCAACACAAGGTTGGTGTCGGGGGAAGTCATGGTGGAGAGTGGGAGGTAGCGGAAGGGATGGCTCATAGCAAAAGATCAATGAGCGACTGATACCATGTAAGTCTTGAGAGAGAGCGAGAGATGCAACACGTAGTTTGTATTGATGATCAAGGTGTGTTAATATACAAGTACAAGCCATTGCCCATTAGTCTCCTAGATGCTAGGCTACGTGATCTGAAGATAATCATGTAAGGCTTGGGGAAAGCTAACGTCAGCTTTGATGGTGACTTCTCTTCTTCCCGAGTGCGCCGACGAGCCCGCTGGCTCTCCTCTTCTCCATCGGCTGATCCGACGGTGGGAGAGAGGGGGAGCCGTGGTGCCTTGCGTCCAGCTTGTACATAGGGTAGGATTTAGGTTGTCCAGCGCCAGCGCTTGGATGGTGGAGGTGTCGCTGCGGGGAATAAGGTTTGCCTTGGCTCGTTCCCCATCTCGGTGTGTTCGTCGCCGGCGAGCTGGAGGCCCCGTCTTCCTGCTGGTTCTTCTGGGCGGCGGGATTGGTCTGCTTTTGGGGCTCCTTTCTTCAGGCGGCGGGTGACGACGACGCCGATTTGGTGTTCTTCCAGATCCCCTCCGATGGGGTGCTCTTCATCGGCCTTGGATCTGGGTAGAGGAGTGCCACTGCTGTTGGAGGTGTTGGATTTCCCTGAAGAGGAAGGGTGATGTAGCACAGCAGTAGAAAGTATTTCCCTTACTCAAGAACCAAGGTTTATCGAACCAGTAGGAGTCAACAAGCTAACAAGGTGAACAACACCTGCACACAAACAAAATAAATACTTGCACCCAACTTGGCAAGGGGGTTGTCAGGCCCCTTGTCTTGCTAGTTGGAACGTTAAAAGCAAATACTAGAGAGATAGTGCTATAGTAAAATGGCAAAATAGTAAAGGGAAAATAAAAGAACAATTTTTGTAGGAACAAGTATTAATGGAGAATGGACCCGGGGGCCATAGGTTCACTAGTGGCATCTCTCTCGAAAGCAGGTAATGGCATGGTACACAAATTAATGTTGGGCAATTGACAGAATAGTAGCAATTTATAACTATGATCATTCATGGCATAATCTCACATAGGCATTACGTCCATGATAAGTAGACCGTTATCCAATTGCATCTACTACTGTTACTCCACCCCAAGACCGCTATCCAGCATGCATCTCAAAGTATTAAGTTTGCAAGAAACAGAGTAACGCAATAAGCAAGATGACATAATGTAGACAAAAAGAAATCTAGCAATAAGATTAAACCCCATCGTTTTATCCTTAGTTGCAACAATACAAATACGTGTGTTTGTCCTTTCTGTCACTGGACAAGATTACCGCAAGATTGAACCCACTACTATGCACCACTCCCTCTGAAGATCTACCAGTCAATCTTGGCCAAAGAAGACAAATAGATCGGAAAGCATACATAGCTATTTAAGCATGCAACAAAGAAACTTCAAAAGATTCAACATATATCAATGAACAATCTGATCATAAATCCACAATTCATCGGATCCCAACAAACACACCACAAGAATTCCATCGGATTGGTCTCAGATGAGAACATGGTATTGAAGATCCAAAAGAAAGAGACAGAAAGTCATCTAGCTACTACTATGGACCCGTAGGTCCTAAAGGAACTACTCACACATCATCATGGAGGCAGCACTGTGGATGAAAATGGCCTCCCCTATGGCTTCCCCCTCTGGTAGAACTCCAGAATAGGGCTCCAGATGGGATCGCTTCAGAACAGAGGCTTGCGGCAGCGATATTTCTCTTCTGGAGGAATGACGGATTGTTTGGGTATTTATAGGAATTTATGGCGGTGGAATTAGGTCAAGACAAGGCACAAGGGCCCCACAATCCTTGGGGGCGCGGCCACCCCCTGGCCGCGTGTGCCAGGCTTGTGGGAGCCTGGTGCCTCCTCAAGACTTCTCCCGAAGCTTCCAGGGTCCTCCTTGGTCCAGTAAAAATTGTCAAAAATTGGCATCGTGTTTGGACCTTCCTAGGTATTGATTTTCTTTAAAACCAAAAACAAGCAGAAAATAGGAACTGGCACTGGCACTAAATTAATATGTTAGTCCACAAATAATAATATAAAATGGTATAAAATGATAATAAAAGCATATATATATGATAATATTGCAGCATGAAACAATCAAAAATTATAGATACGTCAGAGACGTATCAGCATCCCCAAGCTTAATTCCTGCTCGTCCTCGAGTTGGTAAATGATAAAAAAAAAATTGATGTTGACTGCTACCTAGCATGTTCTTGATCAAATGATGTAATTTATGGTATGAATTTAAGATATGGATGATTCAAGGCAATATTCTATCAATTTGACCTTAAAATAATGATACATGAGCATGCAAATAAAAAATTATTGCCTTTCCAAAATAAAGATGCTAAAGAATGTACTCTATACACACCTAATCATGATAAGCATAGCACGCTCGGTCTTCCTAGCATAAAGACACCAAATCATGAACAACCCCGGTGCCAAACCAAGCAATTAAGTCATACTTTTCTCGCTTCAGCTTTCAACTCCCACAGAATAATTGAGCGTGAGCCATGGTCTTAGCACTTTGGATGGCAAATAGAATGATGATGGGGGTTCAATTAAGAAGACAAAAACATAAGAAAGTCTCACATCAACGCGGCTTGATCGTTAGGCAATGGAGAGGCCTTACAATCGATGTTAATGCGAAGAGTAGGGATTGCCATGCAACGGATGCACTAGAGCTATAAGTGTATGAAAGCTCTCCTAATGCAGCTAAGTGGGTGTGCATCCAACTTGCTTGCTCATGAAGACCTCGAGCATTTGAGGAAGCTCGTCATCGGAATATACAAGCTAAGTTCTATAATGTAAAAATCCCACTAGCATAATCATGAAGTATATGAAAACTCTCTATATGAAGTACATGGTGCTACTTTGAAGCACAAGGGTGGAAAAGGATAGTAGTGTGGCCCCTCTCCCTTTTTCTCTCATTTTTTGTGTGATCTTTTTGGCCTCCCTTTTTTTTATATATCCTCACAGGTAAGGGCAACACTCTAATAATGATCATCACACTTTTATTTACATACAACTCTTAATATGAAACAACATAATGACTACAATATGAATGCCTCTGGCAGTGTACCAGGATGTGCAATGAATCAAGCGTAGCATGTATCAATGATGAACGGTGGCTTTGCCACAAATATCATGTCAGCTCTATGATCATGCAAAGCAGAATGACAATGAATGCTCAAGTCATGTAATGAATAGTAACAATGGAAGTTGCATGGCAATATATCTCGGAATGGCTATGGAAATGCCATAATAGGTAGGTATGGTGGCTGCTTTGAAAAGATGTAATGAGGTTTATGTTTGAGAGAGCATATAATCCCACGGGGTTTGGATGCACCGGTGAAGTATGCGCCAAGTCTCAAGGTGAGAGTGGGCAATGCACGGTAACAAAGAGACTAGCAAAATATGGATAGGTGGAAGTGCATGTAGACCAAAATACTCACATTAGTCATAAAGAACTCAAATACTTATTGCAAAAGTCTAGTAGCCCTCGAAGCAAGCACAACTCACATGCCCCTAGGGGGAGGTTGGTAGGAGTTAACCATCGCGCGCCCCCGATCCGAACGCACACGGGCGCCACTCTAAGACATCCCACACTCCGACTACTTCGCTAATGCCAGCGGCTACCACTTTCATGTATACAGACTTACAAACCTTAACACCAATATTCGTACTTAACTTTAATCCTTCACCCACACAATCATATATCACCACTTCAATATCACAAAACTATTGCAGGGAATCAAACTTGTCATATTCAATGATCTACAAGTTCATGCAAGTTTTTATTATACCACTCATATATACCCATTATTTTTAGACCAACATATAATTCATACAAATTACCACTTCCTATTTAACTCTCTAAAAAGATTTAAGTGAAGCAAGAGAGTCCTAATATTTCTACAAAAACATATCGCCATGCTCAAAAAAGTATAAGTGAAGTACAAGAGCAATTGCCTCAACTCAATTAGATATAAGTGAAGAACGAATGAGCGGTCTATAAATATAAGAAGAATATGTGTCTCTCTTAATAGGTGTGATCAGGAAACAATGATTGTAAAGACTAGCAAATAAAATCAAACAAAAGCAAACGACGCTCCAAGCAAGACACATATCATGTGAAGAATAAAAATATAACTCCAAGTAAGATATACCGATAGTTTTGAAGACGAAAGAGGGGATGCCATCCGGGGCATCCCCAAGCTTAGCCGCTTGATTCTTCCTTAGATATTACCTTGGGGTGCCTTGGGCATCCCCAAGATCAGACTCTTGCTGCGCCTTATTCTCCTTCATATCTCAATCTCACCCAAAACTTGAAAATTTTATTCACACAAAACTTAACAGAACTCTTGAGATGAGTTAGTATAATAAAAATAAATCATTCACTCATGTACTGTCAAGACAAGATTCATAATTATTCCCAAATAATGTCTATTGTATACTATCATTTCCACAATTTATATCCCCCAATATAAGCCATGGAAACTTTAAAACAATCAAACAAAGAAAACAAAACAGAATCTGTCAAAAACAGAACAATAAGTAAAGATCTAATAAAATATCATACTTCTGCAACTCTAAATTTTTTGAACAATTAGTACAATGCAGAAAATTTGTAACTCAGTATTGTGTAAAAAAATTAGGAATTGATCACGTTCCAGTAAAGAATTAAAATTCAAACACTGGGCGCAAAAGTTTTTGTTTCGGCACAGAACCTAATAAACAAGCATTTGCAACATCCCAAAGGTCTAACTTGGCACAAAAATAAAAGAAAAGATACAAATACAATTACTACAGTAGCAATAATCATGTTGACATAATGAAAACAAAATATGATAACTATTGGGTTGTCTCCCAACAAGCTCTTTCTTTATAGCCATTAGGATAGGCTTAAATTTTTAATGATGCTCACATAAAAGACAAGAATTGAAACACAAAGGGAGCATCAATAAGCATCTAATAAGCACATTTAATTCTAACCCTCTTTCTATGCATAGGCATATTATAAGTAAACAAATTATTATGACAAGCAATACCTAGCATACGCAAGAAATAAGAAGGAAGCATTAATAATTCTAACACAAAGAGAGATAATTGAGTAACATGAAAATTTCTATAACCATATTTGCCGCTCTCAAATTAATTACATGTAGGATCATAATCAAATTAAACAATATAGCTATCATGTAAAACATTCTCTTCATGATCTACATGCATAAAAAAATTATAATCTTCCAAGATAGTGGTATTAACATCAACTAAAGTCATGACCTGTCCAAACCCACTTTTATCAATAATTTCAGAAGATTGATCACCCTCTAAAATAGTGGGATCATTACCACCTAAAGTTGACACTCTTCCAAACCCACATTCAATATTTGCAAATTTTATTATCAATAATAGATTCATTATGAGGCTCAAATATATTTTCAAGATCAAAAGAAGCATCATAATAAAATCATGATCATGATCATTATAATAAGTAGTAGGCATAATAAAATCATCATCAATAGTGCCTACGGACATAGTGTCCCCAATAGAAGCAATATTTTCATCAAATGTGTCATCTTCATCACTTGAATAATAAAAATCATCATGTTTATCCTAATCATATTTTTCATCCAGTGAGCATATTCCTATAGCATTTTCCTTTATAACTTCTTCATTAGTAGGGGAACTAAAAATATCATGTTCATCAAACTCATCATCCCCGAGCTTACAGCTTTGCATATTAGCACAATTTATATTCATGTAATACATATTAACATCATTGCAATCATGCTTATCATTCAAAGAACTCTCATCAATCACTTTATAAAATTCTTCTTTTAGCACTTCATATCAATTTTCAGATTCACGATTTTCAAGAAAAACTTCATAAAGATAAAGAAGCACACTAAACTTCACCTTTTCTTTCAAAGAGTTTATAGCAATAGCATTTTCATCACTAGCAATTGGTTTATCATAATTAGGATTTTTGAAAAGTTCAGCTAGTGGTGAAGGATCCATGATAGCAACAAAAACAGAATACCAACATAAGATTTTTTGGTATTTTGGAAATTTTTGGCAAACAAAAGAGAAGGCAAATAAAAAGGCAAAGGCAACTAGACAAGAAAACAAAAACAAGCAAAATAAGAGGTTTGTGTGTAGGTACCTGATTTGGTAGATGATGACTCCCCGGCAACGGCGCCAGAAATTCTTCTGCCACTCCCGTAGGAGTTGTTGGATTTCCCTGAAGAGGAAGGGTGATGTAGCACAGCAGCAGAAAGTATTTACCTCAGTTAAGAACCAAGGTTTATCGAACCAGTAGGAGTCAACAAGCTAACAGGGTGAACAGCACCTGCACACAAACAAAATAAATGCTTGCACCCAACTTGGCAAGGGGGTTGTCAGGCCCCTTGTCTTGCTAGTTGCAAATCTAAAAGCGAATACTAGAGAGATAGTAGTACAGTAAAACGGCAAAATAGTAAATGAAAAATAAAAGAACAATTTTTGTAGGAACAAGTATTAATGGAGAATGGACCCGGGGGCCATAGGTTCACTAGTGGCATCTCTCTCGAAAGCAGGTAATGACATGGTAGACAAATTACTGTTGGGCAATTGACGCAATAGTAGCAATTTATAACTATGATCATTCATGGCATAATCTCACATAGGCATTATGTCCGTGATAAGTAGACCGTTATCCAACTGCATCTACTACTGTTACTCCACCCCAAGGCCGCTATCTAGCATGCATCTCAAAGTATTAAGTTTGCAAGAAACAGAGTAACGCAATAAGCAAGATGACATATTGTAGACAGAAAGAAATCTAGCAATAAGATTAAACCCCGTCATTTTATTCTTAGTGGCAACAATACAAATACGTGTCTTTGTCCTTTCTGTCACTAGACAAGATCACCGCAAGATTGAACTCACTACTATGCACCACTCTCTCTGAAGATCTATCAATCAATCTTGGCCAAAGAACACAAATAGATCGGAAAGTATACATAGCTATTTAATTATGCAGCAAAGAAACTTCAAAAGATTCAATATATATCAATGAACAATCTGATCATAAATCCACAATTCACCGGATCCCAACAAACAGACCACAAGAATTACATCGGATTGATCTCAGATGAGAACATGGTATTGAAGATCCAAAAGAAAGAGAGAGAAAGCCATCTAGCTACTACTATGGACCGTAGGTCCTAAAGAAACTACTCACACATCATCATGGAGGCAGCAAGGTTGATGAAGATGGCCTCCCCTATGGCTTCGCCCTCCAGCAGAACTCCGGAACAGGGCTCCAGATGGGATCGCTTCGGAACAGAGGCTTGCGGCGGCGAGATTTCTGTTCTGGAGGAACGTCGGATGGTTTGGGTATTTATAGGAATTTATGGCGGTGGAATTAGGTCAAGACGTGGCACAGGGGCCCCACTAGCCTTGGGGGCGCGGCCACCCCCCTGGCCGCGTGGGCCAGGCTTGTGGGAGTCTCGTGCCTCCTCTTGACTTCTTCCGAAGCTTACAGGGTCCTCCTTGGTCCAGAAAAAATCGTCAAAAATTGGCATCGTGTTTGGTCCTTCCTAGGTATTGATTTTCTGTAAGACCAAAAACAAGCAGAAAACAGGAACTGACACTGGGAACTAAATTAATATGTTAGTCCGGAAAGAATAATATAACATGGTATAAAATGATAATAAAAGCATATATAAATGATAATATAGCAGCATGAAACAATCAAAAATTATAGATACGTCAGAGTAGTATCAAGGAGCGGCTGTACCGGGCTGTTGTGGCGGTGGCGGCGGCCTCGGCGTTGCTTTTGTGCCTTGGCTCTTTCCCTGCTTCGCTGGTGCAGGCTCCAGTGCCGGCAAGGAGCTCTGCGTCTCTTTGTACAGGGGCGGCTTCAGATCCTTCTCCCTTTTCTTTGTTGGCGAGGGAGAAGATGAGGTGGTGCCGGTGATGCCTGCTGGCTGCCTCGGCTCCGGTGTATTGGTCCGAAAGGACCTGTGCCTGAAGACTTCCCGCCTGCAGAAAATCCGTCCGCGGATTCTAAGGTCACGCCGGCCCTGGGAGGAAGCAGCGGCGGCGGCAGCGGCGGCGCGCCATCAGCATGCGCCAGAGTGTGGGTGTGGTCGGCTCCCCAGGGACCCGAGTGTAATGTCTTTCTTTGCTGGGGTTCGTTGTATCCCTGGCATTCCTTAATAGATCTGGGA
Source organism: Elymus sibiricus (assembly GCA_039707655.1). Taxonomy (NCBI): domain Eukaryota; kingdom Viridiplantae; phylum Streptophyta; class Magnoliopsida; order Poales; family Poaceae; genus Elymus; species Elymus sibiricus. Next base: position 512,132,696 of record CM077672.1, on the reverse strand, counting down.
TCCTTTTCGAAAAAAGAAAGAAAGCTAACGTCAGCTAACAAACTCGTACTATGTACTAACAATATCCAATTGCGGTTGCTTCGTGTGCAGACCGCACATGCTGGGGTGGATGTGGTCACTAACAGGAACGTGCCACGTCCTAATTTTCTCCGTCGACTGAGCGCTACATGCACCCACAAATTAAATATCATCAAAACAAACGTATGTACTCTACAAATATCATATCGTCATAAATACAAGAGCACGTCGCCATTCTCTCATAAATATCTCTGCCCAAACAAAGCAACGCAACTAGGCAAGGCATCCAGAGACAGTTAATGAAGGAGGCCAAGAAGAAGCACAGCACGCATTTTCCCCCATAATGCCAACGCTGCCCTCCCCGGCATCAGGCCTACTAAGGTCCACCAACTCCCGCCACCAGTACAAAAACCATGGAGGCGCGCTTCCATCCGTTCCAACCCAACATCTGTCGGAAGAAAGGAAACTCCATGTCTGATCCAAGCAGCACGGCCTCCTCTTTCTCCACTCGCCGGGCAGCAGCGGCAGCGGCACTCCCGCTCCACTCGCCGGGCTCCTCCACCGGCTCCGCCGACTCCGCGCCGGCCACCCCGCCCCTGCTCCCGTTCGACACTAACGACGCCAACGAGATGCTCCTGCTCGACATGCTCTCCCAGGACCACGAGGACGCCGCGCCGGCCCTTCCCACGACGGTGACGACGCCCGTGAAGCGAAAGGCAGACGAAGAGGAGGACAAGGTAGCCGTCGGCGTTGGCGTCGGTCCTGCGTTCCGCGGGGTGCGGAAGCGGCCGTGGGGCAAGTACGCGGCGGAGATCCGGGACTCGACGCGGAACGGCGTGCGCGTGTGGCTAGGCACGTTCGACTACCCGGAGGCGGCGGCGCTGGTGCACGACCAGGCCGCCTTTGTCATGCGCGGCAGCGCCGCCGTGCTCAACTTCCCCGTCGACCAGGTCCGCCGGTCGCTCGAGGGCGCCGCTGACGACGTGTCCGGTCGCGCTGACGGGGTGTCGCCCGTGCTGGCGCTCAAGCGGCGGCACTCCATTTGGAGGCGACTCGCGGCCAGGGTGGCGGTGAGCCGGAGGCCCGAGGGCGTCATGGAGCTCGAGGACCTCGGCACGGAGAGTACCTCGAGGAGCTGTTCGGCGCCTCCGAGGACACGACCTCTGGTTCCACTTCATGGTGCTGGAGCCACCACTCGGTCTGAAGTCTGAACTCGAACTGAGAATCCGACGACAGCGCTAGATATTCTTCACTCAATAAATTGGAGAAGAGAAATTCACCGACGAGACGATGGAATGGGTGATCGAGAATGTGCTAGCGCGCGCGATGTGTATAAGTTTTGTCGCGAGTAGTTCACCAGATGGTCCGGAAGACTCCTGCCTGGCGCCGAGTTTGAATCTCTCTTGCGTGGGTTGCTGTTTGTGTTCCTTTTCAAAAGGAAAAAAAAAGTAGAAGATATTTTTTAAATATTTTTTTACTTTAAGAGGAAATGGCAAAAAATAGTTCTTGAACTCCCAAAATGTCCATGAGCCTTTGAACTAGATTAACAAACTAGACCTGGGCATGGGCAGCCCGGCCCGGTCGGCCCGACTCGACCCGGCCCGAAAATCCTGGCCGGGCCGGGCCAAAGTGTGTCCTCGGGCCGGGCTCAGGCCTGTATTTGTGAGCCCGACAGTCGGCCCGGGCCGGGCTCGGGCCTACTAAATGCACAATTTAAGCCGTGGCCGGGCCGGGCTTTTCCTGCTTCGGGCCGGGCTCGGGCCTAAATCTACGGCCCGGCAGTCGGGCCGGGCCTGGCTCGGGCCTGGGTATTTAGCGTCGGGCTTTTTTCGGCCCGGCCCGGCCCGAGAAATGCCCAGGTCTATAACAAACCGCTCAGTGGCTAGCTAGTAGCTTCGTCTAACAACCTTATTAATTTTACCAATTACGTACTAGCAAATTAAGCACAAGATCGCATTGGATAACCATGACAATGACATTTGTTAAAAGAAGAGAAATCAACAGCGCACCAGCTATCATTCAGTAGTACACATGTGCATGTGTGTGTACTGAGGTGTCCACCTCATGGACTACCAAACAAGCTAGCTACCGGCCGTCAGATCGTAGCTCGCGGTGCAAAACCGTCTACCCGTTGCTCTCATCATGTCGACCACGCCACAAAGTCCGTCCGGCTGATGCCAACGGCTTGGGTCTCGACTCTCGACAGTTTGAGAGCATTAGTGAGCATCTTTGACAGCAGAACCTTGAGAGTTTGGAGGTCAAGCTTCTTCCTTTCATGAACCCCTTCTTTGTACTCCATGTCTCTTTATTTCAAGCTTATCTTTGTGAGAGAAAGATCCTATGGGTTCTTGATAGAATTGATTGAAGATCTTTTGAGAAGTTCATCCAAGTGACATTGCTTTGCTTGTTACTCTTAAAGGGTGTGCGCCTACTACATGGTTAGGAGTCATTTGAGAGCCTTCAAGGTTGTGAAGGAATCAAGAGTTTGTACAAGGCCCGGTAATCGCCTTCTTCGTGAAGATCAACCCCGAGTGAGGCTTTGACCTTTGAGATATTAAGCCATGGTGGCATAGGTGGACAAGGGCTTAGTGGGCGACCTTGCCGAGGCCTTGGTTGCCTTAGGACTTTGTGTGCGAATCTTCACCAACGAGGAGTAGGACAGCGCCAACTACCTGAATCTCGGGAAAACATCGCCACGTCAATTGTGTTTTCAATCTTTTTTCCCTTACTCCTACTTTCTTGCAAGTTTTGCTTCCGCACTCGTACTTTGTTGTGGACTTGCATGTGTAGGTTCCTCTAAGAAACCTTGGTAGAAAAGTTTTAAACTTGACCACTAAAATTGAAAGGTTGATTTTTGACAGGTCTATTCAACCCCCCCCCCCCCCAAACTCTAGACTATAACCTCGGTCCTACAAATGGTATCAGAGCAAAGTTTGATTGTCTTTGGTTTTACCGCCTAAGGAAAGTTCATTATGGCTAGCGAGGGCAACTACCACCGTAAATATCCGTATTTTGGTAGTTCAATTTTTGCTAGTTGGAAACATAAGATGCGTATGCATATTCTTACTTTTAATTCCGTTGTTTGGTCTATTATTGCAAATTGAGCGAAAGTTGAAACCTTTCAAGATGCTCAAGAGAATCCTCGTGAACAAACCTCTCAAGAATTGAAGAACATTCAACTCAATACTGAAGTATGTGATATCTTGTTCAATTCACTTTGCCCCGAGGAGTTCAACCAAATCAGCCGTCTTGATGTCGCCAAGGAGATATGGGACACTCTCGTGGAAATTCATGAAGGCACTTCATCCGTGAAAGACTCCAAGCTCGACATCCTCACCGGTCAACTCGACAAGTTTCGCATGAAAGAAGGAGAAGGTGTGACAGAGATGTACTCAAGGCTCTCCGTCATCACCAATGAAATTGCTGGTCTTGGAAGCACTAAAATGACCGACCTCTTTATTGTAAAGAAGATCTTGAGAGCACTTGATGGCAAGTATGACACCATTTGCACTCTCTTGCAAATGATGCCTAACTATAAGGATCTCAAGCCTACGGAAGTGGTTGGAAGGATAGTTGCACATGAGATGGATCTCAAGGACAAAGAAGAGCTACATTGTGCTTCTCCACATCACAAGAGTAGTGGTTCTTACAAGGCTGCAACTGATCCACCCAAAAGTCCAAGTGAAGAAGCCCCCAAGGATGTTTCAAGTGAAGAACTCGCTCTTATGGTCCGCAATTTCAATAAGATGTACTCCAAGAACAAATTCAAGACCAACGGCCACGAATACTCAAGATCAAGAAATGAGAGCACAAGATCAAGCCTAAGGGATAGACATTGCTACAATTTTGAGCAATCCGGACAGTTCATCACCAATTGTCTCGGACCACTCAAGAACAAAGAAGGTTCTCCAAGGAAAGAACGAAGAGATCGAAGGGATAAGAGGGATAAGGATGATAGGAAGGAGAGGAGATATCACAAGTGTTGGGTTACGCGACATGCAACACTTGCAAACAAAAATTTCTGCCGCATAAACCAGGAACATGCTATGGGGATAGATCACAATTTTACCACTAGATGGGCAGTCCTGCAACGGAAGAAGAGTTGGAGTAGCGCTTCGATCGGCGGAGTCATCGTCATCCTCCTTTGCCCCTTGATCAAAAGATCACAGACCTCACAAACGGTTCATCTGAGCGATGCAAGTGCATGATGGCTTGCAAGTGCACAGGGTTTGGTTGTAGCTTTTTCAAAGTAAGAGTATCGATCCCACAGGGAGCATAGGAAATGGTCTTTATCTCTCGTTAGAGATTTATGGTGATGTGCCTGCAAGTTAATTGCGGTCCCAAGCAAAGCGAATACGGAAGTTTGAAATAATGCGAGTGAAGTGTAATCTAAATATAAAAATGCAAAATAATAGTAAAAAGAGCAAGAGAGCAAGAGAGTAATGAGCGGTTTTGAAATCAATAGGGCTAAGGCGTTCTCAGGGAGTCCGGATTCCCCACTAGTATGTATCTAATGTGACCTATGCTAATGCATAGTTCTAGGTTCGGGTTCCTAAGCCACTTTGTATATACGTATAAGTGGGCTGAGGCCAAGTACAGATACGTGCATACATGCCGCAGCTCCGTATCACATACGCCACCACCGTTCCTCCCCAAATGTCGGTTTTGGCAACAGTGATTAAGGGTCTCCCTGTGGGCGCAGCTAAAGGCGGTCTCCGATAATCCCCTATCAAGAGGTCAGGGAAGGAGGGAGATAGATTATGTCACCGCAATACCTCCTCAAACCCACCATCGTCCCGATAGTAATAACCTTTCATCCATAAAGGTAAATGTTGGATAGTCGACTTCACCCAACATCGAGAAGATTATTAACATAAACATACAAAGAGGATGCAAAATCCTATCGGCGTTTAGCACCTAAACATACTAGGGTTCCTCCATATCCCCGAGAACTAGGGGGATTACTCAGACATGGAGACAACAAGCATCAAGGGATAAATCATGGTAAACATGGATGAATGATCTATGCAATACATAAATAAATCCACTAGGGTTTTGTATTACAAAGAGATGGGATGGGGATGGCGATGATGTAGATGGTTGATGCCAGAGTCTCCTTGAACGAGGTGATGGCGTAGCGGGGCCCTTCTATCGATTCCCCCTCCGGATCCCTTCCAGAGGCTAGGGTTCTTGATCCTGGCAAGGTTTCTGATCTCTCTCCTCATCCTTCTCCCGATCCGAGGACAAGAGGTTAAAATACTTGACCAAGGGGTGGCGGCGGCGGCTGGTACGAGCGCGCTTGCTCGTACCAGACACCGTCTTCTCCCCTGGATTGCTTCGTCCGGCTGGTTTTTGCCCAGTTTGACTCGTGCTTTTATATGGTAAGTTCCTATCACGAAATCAATGTGATTTTCACCCCATATTCTTGGGATTCCTTCTGTGTGCTCCAAAACTCCTCAGCGGGAAAGATCCTGGTGAAATCGAGTAAAAAGGTGCGCGAACGCGGTAAAATTCTGAAAAATCCTAACACTACGATGCAAAACAACGAATAAAAAGTGATGCAAAATTGGACTCATCAACTCCCCCAAGCTTAGAGTTTTGCTTGTCCCCGAGCAAATACCGCAGCTTGTAAGAACATGGTCATCGAGTTCATGAGGTGCGGATAAAGTAAATGAGTGACTCCATTGCATAGAATCAAAATCCACATAAGATACATGTTTGTGATGGGCACTAGCACATTTCACCACCAAGATAATTATGAAGGCTTCCACACCTTTGCTAATCAATTCATTAACGAACGCTCGACAACTCTATGCAATAGGTTATCCATCTTTCAATCGAGCAAGTAGCGTGGGGCTCTCATTTTATTTTTGAAGCGTTTTACACGCTTGTTTTCCTCAAAATGCCCAATTGTTGATTTTCACCTTTTCTCGAAGAGCAGGCTTATTTTCTCATGTCACAATCGTTTATTATTTTAACTTGTGACATGTAAGCTAAGCATACTTCTTTAATATGAGATCAGGCTATTATAAAAACTTTAATGATTATTTTTTAGAGAGTTTCACCTTTCTTGCTACTTGCTCTTGCTAAATCAATTTTGGTTAGACTTATGTCTCGAACCATTTTCTTGAATTTTTTTAATGGGAACAGCTAAAATCAAGATAAACTATCCCATATAGTTGTTTACTTTCACTAATCAACCGACACCGAAGATGTGGAAGACTTATAATTATCAATAAGTGAAAATGTAGTAATACTCATACTTGATCACACATCTAATATAATTTTCCAAAAAAAAATGCAATGAAACTACTCATTATAAATATCCATCACTCATCGGGTAAAAGATTCCTCCCTTGATCAAAAGGAACTTAACGGTCCACTTTATTGTGCAAACGAATTAAAATTGTCTAGAAAGCAAACATGCAATACGATAAAAAGAAGATACAAGGGCTTCAAAATCTCCCCAAGCTTAACACTCTAAGCTGACGAGATTCATTCATCCCCCTGATTATCGGTACCGGGGTTCTTCTTTGTTGCAGGTGCGGGCGGCGAGCGAGTGTCTTGCGAAGGAGCTCGTTGGTTTCTTCCAGGACAATGATGCGGAGCTTGTGCACTTCCACCATCTCCTCCAACTGAGAAACAAGCCCTGGCAGGAAGCAAGGGCTGTTTCGGTGTCCTTGGCTATTTTCTTTTCCATCTCCCTGATATGCTCTCGAAAGAGTTCACGGTGAATTAATGAACCATTAGCGTGTACCTCAAGTTGACGGACACTGTAGGACCAGAGTATATCGACCAGAGGGGGGATGAATGGGAGATTTAAAATTTCTCTCTAAACCTGAAATCTCTGAACACAGCACAGCGGAAATAAAACTTAACAGAAATAGATCTACGAAAGAAAACTACTCAAGACAGCAAAGATAGATTAGCAAAGCGAATCTAAGAAGGAGATGACAATCTTGCGGGTATAGAAACAACGTGCTCTGAAAACAATGATAGCTACAAGTAACCGAAACAAAACTATTAACATAGATAGGATAGCACACACGAAATAGTACACACTTCACAGATAGAAAACATGCGAACTACTGCGAGATGTTCATCAGAGCAAGATAGCTGGATAAGTGGCACCAAATGAAGAGCAGACGAACATACAGGCAAACAACCTTAGGTACAGCAAGTGCAAATATGCAACACAACATTGTCTCGGTACAGATAGAAAACCTTGGAAGATAAGGTCCATAGTACATAGATAGATATCTATCGACAACAGAGAACACCGAAAGTAAAATACTGAAAGAAATGTAGTAGAGTAGAAATGACCAGTGGTGCTCAATGGCGACAGATGATTTGGTAGACCAGTTCACTCTTCTGCAAAAGAGCTACGTCTGGTTGGAGGGACTTGTGATTGAACATAGGAGCTAATCTCTCTCCGTCCTATTCTCCTCAATGTGAAGTTCCTCGAACTTTAGTTGATTTCACTCATGGTAGATTCTTATCGGCAATCTCCAAACGTTCAACTGACTTTGCTTCGCCAACCACAATGACTCTTGGTTGCTGAAGACTTTGTCTCAGTGACTACAATTACTCTTAATCACTCGGACAGACGCCTAACCGTCTAGAGAGTTAGCAGCTCTCAAGAGTAATAGGCACAAGAACTCTCAACTCAGATCTACTATGATTCTCAACCACTCACTACAGGAATCAGCTAATTTGCCGTCTGCCAAAGCAGACGGCAAAGGACCAGGCCACCGACGGCAAACGTTTTTAGCGTCTGCCACGGACGGCAAACACTTCCGGCACTGAAAGTCACGGTAATGACTTTGTTTGCCGTCTGCGTAAAAACAGTTGACGGCAAAGAAGTTTGCTGTCCGCTTTCCTGGCCAAGCTGACGGCAAAGATCATGGACGGCAAAGAATAGCGGTTAGCCCCGTTAGGTGGCTAACGGCAGACTTTGCCGTCTGCCGGCGGGCGGCAAACTTTGCCGTCAGCCCTATGACGTCAGCAGACCCGTGGCTAACCGTCACTTCTGCTTAGTCCTTGCCGTCTGCCAGGCTAGTCTTTGCCGTCTGCTGGCAGACGGCAGAATGACCAAATGGTCAGACCTGATGCTCCCAGGTTGAACAGGTTGCTGCCACGTGGCACCTTTGTCGTCCGCCTACCGACCGCAAAGGTCTTTGCCGTCGGCTGGCAGATGGCAAAGTGCCTGTATTGTTACTGTTTTGTCTGTTTTCTGTTATATCCCTGCATTTTCAAAAGACATATATCATATATATAATTTCAACCTCAAGCATAGCCCATGTATCCAACATCTAGCAGTCCATCGAATGCAAGAGAACACATAGGGTATTAAAAGATCCAATACATACATAGTTTCACGGAGTTCATCCATATATACATACATAGTTTCACATTGTTCATCAATACAAATCAAAACAAAAACTAAACACTAGCAGTCCATCAATGCCTGCTTCCATGAAGTGAATCAAACCTGCAAAAATGGGAGTAAGAAAGTTAGAAGAAGAAGAAGAAGAAGAAGAAGAAGAAGAAGAAGAAGAAGAAGAAGAAGAAGAAGAAGAAGACTAGAAGAAGAAGACTAGAAGAAGAAGAAGACTAGAAGAAGAAGAAGAAGAAGAAGAAGAAGAAGAAGAAGACTAGAAGAAGAAGACGAAGAAGACTAGAAGAAGAAGAAGAAGAAGAAGAAGAAGAAGAAGAAGAAGAACAATAAGAATAAGAAAAAGAAAAAGGAGTAGAAGATGGAGAAAAAGAAAGCAGAGAAAAAGGAAGAAAAAGAATATATTTTCTTCTTCTTCTTCTCTCCTTTTCTCATCTTTCTTCTTCTCTTCTATCTTTTTATCCTTTTCCTTCTCATTCTTCTTCTTTTATTCTTTCTTTTTCTTCTCTTTCTTCTTGTATTCTTTCTTTTTTTCCTCTTCCTTGTTTTTCTTCTCTAACTTGCAGAGCAACTCCGGCGCCAACTTTTCCATGTCATCTAGCACGCCAGGCGATAGTTCTTTCGCACAAAGAACACGGAAGAAATAGCTCAGTTCTGCCAGTACTAGCCATTCATCCTCGGGGATAAAGCCACGCAACATCACCGGCATTACCCGCTCAAGCCATATGTGCCAATCATGACTCTTGAGACCAAATATTTTCAATTTTTCAAGACTCGCTCCCCTCTTTAGATTCGCTGCATACCCATCGGGGAACATCACCTCCATTTTCACCCACAAGATAATTTCCCTCATAGCTGGCCTTCCAAGATTGAACCAGGCCTTTGGCTTCGTCCAGTTCTGCTTTCCTTTCGGTTGTCGCATGTTTTCTAATGGTCTATCACATAGAGTCTGCTGATCGACTCTAGCCTTAGGATTATCCTTTGACTTCCCCTCTATGCCGAACAATGTACCAAAAAGGGCATCGCCGATATTCTTTTCAGTGTGCATCACATCGATGTTGTGTGGAAGAAGGAGGTCTTTGAAGTAAGGCAGATCCCACAAGCATGTCTTGTGAGTCCAGGCGTGTTCCGAATTATACCCCTTGAAATACCCTGGACGCTCTGGATCAGGCTCGAGAGCGTTTAATTGATCCAGGATTTGTTGGCCAGTCAACGCAGGTGGTGCATAGTTTTTGACAACTCTACCTTTGATGAAGTTCTTCTTGTCTTTTCTGAACTTATGGCGAGGATCCAGAAACTGTCTATGCAAGTCGAAGCAAGAATACTTGCGACCTGCCTGCAGCCAATGAAACTGAAGAGCTGCCTTGCATGTGGGGCACGGGAACCTTCCATGCGTACACCAGCCAACGAATAGCGCATATGCCGGCAAGTCATGCATCGAGTACATGTACCAGACACGCATTATGAAGTTTTGTTTGCTAGTGGCGTCGTATGTCTTGAACCCATTATCCCAAGCTTCTTGCAATAAATCCTTAAGCGACTGCATGTACACATTCATATTCTTCCCCGGATAGTTGGGCCCTGGAATTATCAACGTCAGGAAAATGTTCTTTCTTTGCATAATCTGTCCGGGGGGGGGGGAGATTGAGTGGAATGACAAATACAGGCCAACAACTGTATTGGGTTGCCGTCATAGCAAACGGATTGAACCCATCCGTGCCGATGCAGACTCGAGGATGCCTTGGATCTGCCGCTTTATGCTTATGTAATGCATCGAAGTGCTTCCACGCAGAACCATCCGATGTGTGTACCAACATCTAATTCCCATATGCATCTAGTTCGGTTCTTTTGCCCAATTTGTGCCATGTCATCTGTCTGGTCGTCTCTTCGACCATGAAAAGACGTTGAAGTCTTGGTACGATTGGCAGATACCGAAGAACATTAACGGGGATTTTGGTCTGCCTCTTCTCACCCATACCGTTGTCTACCACAACATACCTGGAAGACTTGCAAATGGGACAATAGTTTAAGTCCGCATACTCAAGCCTAAATAAGGCACATCCTTTCTCACAGGCATCTATCTTCTCATAGGGCATCTTAAGTACACGGAGGATTTTGTCCGACTGGTACAGGTTTGCAGGCATTACATGGCCTTTGGGTAGAAACCGTCCAAATAGTGTCATCATCGCGTCGTAGCATTCTCTGCCCAAGTTGAATTGAGCCTTCAGAGCCATTACTTGTGCGATCGCATCCAGCTGACAAAGCTCAGTGTGCTCGTGGAGAGGACGTTTTGAAGACTCCAACATTTCATTGAAGGCCTTTGCAGATTCCTCCATCTCATTGTCCGAATCCCGAGCATCATCAAAGTCTTGCACCATGTCTTCGATCCCGGTACAATGCTCGTAGGTGCGACGATGAACCACCTCAGCTCTGGTACGTTGGGCAGACTCACCATGAAATGTCCACACCGTATAATCAGGCGTAAAACCCCACTTCTGCAGGTGTTTACCCATTTCACCCTCTGTTCTCTGTGAAAAGTTGTCGCACCTAACACAGGGGCACCAGGTTTTTCTCTGGCCATTTGCAAATGCGGCTTTCACAAACCCCTTGGTTTTTGTTAACCATTCATTGGTCATGTCTTCCTGACTAGTGTGACCGGTGTACATCCACGCACGATCACTCATCTTGCCTACCTACTAAACACACAAGAAATATATATATAATTTAGCATATATATTCATCAGTTAATCAAGTTTGTCAATTTTATTACATCCATGCAACCTACATGCTAATAGGTAAAGATAGGTCCTAATCCCACCCGAGTATGTGTAGATTGGGTTCGTTTTCCCATGCTCTGCTCCGGATCTGACGCAAAATTTTGGCAGCACCTCCCCGCTGTTCTCCTGATACACGTCTCGGCAATAAACAGAGAGGATGTGTACCCGGAGAACAACAGGGAGGTGCTGACGAAATTCTGCATCGGATTCGGAGTAGAGCATGGGAAAACGAACCCAATCTACACATACTCGGGCTGTCCATGGATAACGTTGGACAATTGAAAAGAATCACGGTTATAAATATGCAAATGCATGCATATTTATAACTGTAACCCTTTCGAATGGGAGACGCATACTGGTCACGCATACTGATGATTGAAGACACCTATAACTAGCAAGTATCATCGGCACGAAGACCGAAACAGAGCAAATGAAGGGGGAAGGAGGAGATGTCATTTGTGCTCACCCACGAACGCAGGGGAGCTCGTCGAACGCACGGCACCAGACCCTCGCAGCGACGAAACAACTGCACATTTAAATCCACCCGATCAACACGAATATTCAATCCCGATAAAAAATCTCTATATATATAACTACTTTTCCACTTTTCTTTTATTCTTCTTCTCCTCTATTTCTTCTTCTTCTCCTCTTCTTCTTCCTTTTCTTCTCTTCTTCTTCTTCTTCTTCTTCTTCTTCTTCTTCTTCTTCTTCTTCTTCTTCTTCTTCTTCTTCTCCTCTTCTCCTGTTTTTCTTCTTCTTCTCCTCTTCTCTTCTTCTTCCTTTCTTCTTCTTCTTCTTCCTTTCTTTTCCTTTCTCCTCTTCTTCTTCTCCTCTTTTTCTTCTTCTTCTTCTTCTTTTCTTCTCCTCCTCCTCCTCCTCCTCTTCTTCTTCTTCTTCTTCTTCTTCTTCTTCTTCTTCTTCCTTTCTTTTCCTTTTTCCTCTTCTTCTACTTCTTCTTCTTTTCTTCTTCTTTTTTTTTCATCATCTTCTTCCTTCTTTTCCTTTTTCTCTTCTTCTACCTATTCTTCTCTTCTTTTCTTCTTCTTTGTTTTTCATCTTCTTCTTCCTTCTTTTTCCTTTTTCCTCTTCTTCTACTTATTCTTCTTCTTCTACTTCTTCTACCTCTTCTACTTATTCTAGTTTTTCTACTTATAATTCTGCTACTTATACTTTCTACTTATTCTACTTATTCTGAAAAAAAAGAAAAAAAAACAGAGAAGAAAAAAAAAGCCTCACCGGAGGGGGTGTCGGGGTCGTCGGGGCGGCGGGGCGCCGGGGCCGCGGGCCGCCCGCGGAGGCAGCGACGGGCGCGGCGGGGGCGGTGGGGCGCCGGGGCCGCGGGTCGCCCGCGGCGGCAGCGACGGGCGCGGCGGGGGCGGTGGGGCGTCGGGGGCGGCGGGTGGCGCGGCGGGGGCGGTGGGGCGTCGGGGGCGGCGGGTGGTGCGGCGGGGGCAGTGAGGCGTCGGGGGCAGCGGGGGCGGTAGGGCGTCGGGGGCGCCGGGGGGAGAGAGAGAGAGAGAGAGGGGGGGGAGGGAGGTGGGGGCGGGGGCGGCTGTTAGATACGTTAGGCTATTTTCTTTGCCGTCTGCTTTCGGGCTCTTTGCCGTCTGCTGGCAGACGGCAAAGAGTGAACAGACGGCAAAGAGTGTACTACCCAGCGCAGCGCTCCAGTCGGCCCCACGCCTGCTCTTTGCCGTCTACTTTTGGGCTCTTTGCCGTCTGCCAGCACACGGTAAAGATTGAGCTAACGGCAAACATGATCTTTGCCATCAGTTCGCTCTTTGCCGTCTGCTTTCTGGAAGCGGACGGCAAAGATGGTCTTTGCCGTCCGCTAGCTGATGGAAAAGAGCAGACTGATGGCAAATTCTCCGATTCCTGTAGTGACTATCTAAGTTTTGGCTCTTGGTTTTCTCTCGGAAGGATTTACTCAAATCTCTTAGAGAGGGGTGCTCAATCAATCTTCTCAAAATCTCAAGCGGAGCAACCAACCAACTCGGTTGGTGCGGGGTGGCTATTTATAGCCGCAGCAATCTCAAAGGGGAAATGACCATTTAGGACACGCGGTCCAGCCAATGGCCAACCTACACGTTTCCAACGGTCAGATGTCAAACGCACCCGGCAACTTTACTTGAGGAATAAGTAAAGCTGACTCCTCTACTAGATCATTTCTCTCGTAGCCCCAGAAGAACATCGTCTCTGGCTGGCGAGTAAATGTCTCAGCGCATGAAGAGATTTCTCTCATCTCACATGGGATAGGTTTCGGTTAAGCATCACAACAGACAAAAGTCTCAAAATACTTGAACCCCTCTTGATAGTACGGTGGTCCTATGACTCAATGGAAGAAAATGAAACCACGAAACAAATGCTACATCTTCACTTCGTCTTCATTCTTCTCTGCTGAGTCATTTTCTCTTTGACGCCTCGCGTACAAATAGCTTCACGTGAGCAATATTTTTTGGGGGTCGTCTCCGACACGCAGTCTTCTCGGTAGCAAACTCCTCGAAGTCTCGCAATCTTCTCTGCAACGTAGATATCTTTCTCTGAAGTTTATAGGAAACTTCTCGAAACTCCAGTGACTATTTCTCTCTGTGTGCACTAGCAAACAAATCAGTCCATCACTGTTTCTAACAACAATCTCCAAAACACAAGGGGCACTGGACTGCACCAACAATTTCCCCTTTTTGGACGATTCTTGACAAAACAGATAATCATCGAAGAGTAGATATGAATGTAAATGGTAACGTGCTGAAGGTAAATACGATAGATAAACTCAAAGATAAAATAGGCTCCCCCTAAATGCATGCAGCGGCTGAAAGATTAGCTATATGATGACCTGCATATTAGAATAAATCATCGAGAGACATTTTGAAGCTTCGAGGATAATGGACTGCATTGAGAATAATGTCAAGGAATAGTTCAATGCATCCAGAGTGAACTCTGGTATAAATGCCTCCTGCAAAACAGATTCTTGAGAGATAACATGGTGGCAGGAGTTATAATTGTTACATTACAGAGTTTCATAGGGATTTTAGAGTGAGCTCTGATAAGAATTCCACCTACAAAACAGATATACTAGAGATAACATTGCAGGGGGGGGGGGGTTATTAATGTTACAGCCAACAGAGTATCACAACACAGACTTACGAGGGTTTTACAACACGATAAAGATCCATATAAGAAACCAGTGTTTTTAAACTCGAGAAAGAACCAATTGCAAAGACCCAACCCTGGCAAATGTTCCCGTATATCTAACTCTCGATGCATCTCCCCCTTTTTGTCAACAAGTGGCAAAAAGAACAGAGAGAACACGAGGGATATCTTACACGCCTGAAGAAGATGAAGAACTGGAACTGCTTGATGAAGAAGCACCAGCCTTGCCAGATGGAGTTGCTCTTGGAGGAGAATCTTCAGCAGCAGCTGCTTCTCCTTCAGCATGATCTTCGGGAATGGAGGGTTCTGATGGACCTGCAGAGTGTTCTTCTTTAGCATTATCTTCCTGGAATACCGGAGAAGTTTCCTCTGATTCTTCAAGAATGTCATCTTCTTCCACAAACAGCAAATCAGTTGACGTCGACTTGGCCGGAAGAGGAGGAGTATCTCTGCGCTTGCGATCAGTCTCAAAAGCATCAATATAATCATAATTCTTGTGATTGTAGAAAGCTTTGAGTTGATCCTTTGAATAATACTTCTGAAGAAGTCGCCATGAGCGGCACTTTTCTTCCTTGGCCACGAGAAGTATCTGGCGCGCAGTGTTTGCAACGTGGTTGAGTTCAGCTGCCAGATGCTCTTTCTCCTTACGGTCCAGACGAACATGTTTTTTTAAGGTTTGCTGAGTGCGAAGACAAATCTCGTATAGCGAGGGATTTTCTTCTCTGGGTATGACTATTGTTTTCTTCTTGACTTGCACAATTTCAGCAGCCACATTCTTTTCGGGCTCTGCGATAGATTTGCCCTTGTCGTTGTCCTTAACCATTTGAAGAGTATCGCGTACCGGCGGTATGAAAGCTTTCGGACCATGACAACAGATATACTTCTTGCCTTGGGCCATGTTTATGAGCATCTTTATCCAAGGTGCATAGAATTTCGGGCACCGAGGATATTGAGCCGAACCGACAAGATTGCGAAGAAATAAGTCTTCAATGTCAATAGTTTCTCCACAGAAAATGGCATACAGCGTATTCCTGAGAACCACTTCAATCTTTTGCGGTCGAGTTGTGGGCACGAGAGTGTTGCACACAATGTGAAAGAATGTGCCATTGAAGAATGTCAAATCCTTTGGATCTGGGTTACTTGAGACAGCGTCTCCAACCTTAGGATCCATCAGGAGATGAAGTTGTGCCTCTGAAATGTCCCAGAAATGCATCCGATTTTCTCTTTCATCATGAACTTCAAATCGAGGGAAATTCAGTTTCTCCAGCATCTCTTCAGCAGAACAAGAAATCCTCTCTTTTCCGACATCCATTCAAACGTCCAGGTCTTGCTGTCCAATCTGTCTCCAGAAACATATAGCGTTGCATAGAACTGAAGAAATAGTTCTCTGTTCCATCCATGATTGAATTCCAAGAATCTCTTCAGATGGAGTTCATCAATTTGGTTCAGGACGCCATTGAATCAAGGCAACTCTTTGCTACTCATGATGTAGTTGTTGGATTTCCCCGAAGAGGAAGGGTGATGTAGCATAGCAGTAGAAAGTATTCCCTCAGTTAAGAACCAATAATATATGTGCCACAAATTAAGAGTGAATGTGAAGGTCACGTGCGATGGACCTGCAAATTGACTCATGCGCGGTTCATCACCATTTGCAGTATCATAACAACTAATCGTCGCACACCTAGCGGCTAAATTATCGACCACCACTGGAGTGCTACCACGTACTAGTGGCTGCTACTTCCACTTGATCATAATGAAATAAGCTAGCTCGGCTAAATTCAATTAATATTACTACTATGGATTTTCCATGATCGATCACAGATGCGCATGTTCAGCTTAGGCTACCGTTTCTTTCACAATCACGACAAGTGCCAGCGAATATCTGGATCTTTTGGTGTTGAGTATATTGATTATTAGAAAGTATAGGATAGACTAGGATTTTGTCCTACTTTGTCTTGTACTTTAAGTTGGTCATTGTACTTCTATATATATGCCCACGAGGCTCAAGCAATAAACATCAATTCCACCAATCTCTCTATCCCTTCTAACATGGTATCAGCCTAACCGATCCAAACCCTAGCCGCCGCCCGCCGCTTCCGCCTCGCGCCGCCCCCGGGGCGGTCGGCCTCCATGACCGCCGCCGGGGGCCGAGCCGCCCGTACCTAGGGTTCGTCCGCCGGTCGTGTCGACCGGCTGCCCTAGATAGTCTTTTTCCCGAGCCCTTGCTCCGGGTTTTTCTCTCTCTCGCCGGTCGCTTTGATCGGCGTTTACTTTTTGGTTTTCCGATCTAAGATCGGTTTGCGTCGCCCGCTGCCGCCGTCGACCCCCGCGCCTCTACTCCGACATCGGCGTCGACTCCACCGGCCGCTTCCTCCTCAACCGTGCGGCAAGGCTGGACGCGCCGCCCAAGGGACGCCTTCGTGCGTCGCTGCCGGCCGCTCATCCGCGCGGTCTCCATCGCCGGTCCGTCTTCGTCATCATCGCCCGGGACATCACCGACAACGTCGCCATCGACTCCGATCAGCGCGTTGTCCCCGCCATGGCGCGTACAACGCCGCCGTCGGTCTGATCAACCGATCGCGAGCCTGTCTTCGCCAAGCACGTCCCCGAGCACGCGCCTACAGCCGATCGAGCCACAGGTTGCCTTCGCGTCGTCCCTTCGGACCGCTGCGTCGCCGCCCCGAGGTCTTCCCGCCGGCTGCCCCGACCCGCGCGCCGGTCCCGCCGACGTCCCTTTGGGCTGTCGCGTCGTGGCACGCGGTCGACGCCGCCGCCCCGAGATCCTCCCGCCGGCTACCCCCGTAGCCGCCGCCGCCTTTGCGTCGCCCCTTAGGGCTGTCGCGCCGCGGCGCGCGGTCCACGCCGCCTCCCGTCGGGCCGTCGCCCCCGGCCAGTGGTTCTCCCCGCGGCTGCCCCGATCTGCGAGCCGCCGCTACACCGCCTCTTCGGTCTGTAGCGCCGTGGAACACGGTCACCGTCGCCGCCCGAGGCTGTCCCCGTGGCAACGACCTGCGCACCGCCGCTACGCCGCCCCTTCGGGCCGTAGCGACGCGGCACGCGGTCCACGCCGCCGCCCGAGGTCTTCCCGCCGTCGCCCCGACCTGCCCGCCGCCGCTGCGTCGCCCCTACGGGCCGTAGCGCCGCGGCCCGCGGTCCACTCCACCGTCACCGTGCGTCGACTTCCCGTGGTATGCGCGGCGCCGCCTCCCTTGGCGCGGGAACGCCACCGTCTGCGCTGGTCTTCGTCACGCTGTTAGGTTCCTCGCCTACTTCGAGCACCGTCGCCGCACTCCTAACCTAGCCGCCGCCGTCGCCGTCAGGCCGCCGCCGCCGCTCTTCCTCAGCCGCCGCCGCCGCTACCTCCTTAGCCGCCGCCGCCGCCTGTCCACCCCCTTCGTCTTCGTCCAGCACCAGTTCGTCGCCACCGTCGCCGTCATCTTCCTCGACCACTTCGTCTACTCTGACCACCGTTGGCGACATCGGCCCCGCGCCGATTGGCACCGTAACCGTCGTCGAGTCCTTCTCTGCTGGCCCCTCCGACTCCTCGACATGGCGTACAGCTCGTGCAGGTCCCTCGTCTACGCATGCCCGGTGCTGGCAACACCGATGCGTGCGTTCGTCCACGACGTGTCCCCGGGCCTGGCAAGCCTGGTGCAACGCTTCGTCAACTTCGTCTTCGTCCGTCTACGCATGCCTGGTGCTGGCAACACCGGTGCATGCCTTTGTCTACGATGTGTCCCCGGGTTTGGCAACCCCGGCGCGACCCGTCGTCAACATCGTCTTCTCCCTGGCGCACCACTACTTCGATACCACTGCGCCCATGACTAACTCGGCGCCTCCTTGCGCCCGCGGCTCCACGGCGACTTCCTCGACAACGGCTACCCCAACTCGACATCGACCACGGCGTTCTTCGCACGGCTACCTCGACCACGGCTACACCACCCTACGCTCTCGGCTACATCGACATTGACACAAAGGGCTATCGCCTTGCTTGAGCAACCTCGTCGGTTTTCACTCCAGCCACGACTTTCGCGATGCGTCGACCGTTACGACTGTGGGGGGATGTCCGTTGGCTCACCTTCGGATTCTTCTCCAGTCTCACCGTCTGCGTCGCTACCGTTGTGACCGCGGGGGGATGTTGAGTATATTGATTATTAGGAAGTATAGGATAGACTAGGATTTTGTCCTACCTTGTCTTGTACTCCAAGTTGATCATTGTACTCCTATGTATATGCTCACGAGGCTCAAGCAATAAACATCAATTCCACCAATCTATCTCTATCCCTTCTAACATTTGGATTTTACATTCATGAATTTGTGGATTTGTTTCAAGTTTAAACTATAACTGGCTTGAATTTGCGTCTCATTTCTAGTATTATCCGAACCTACAAATTATCAGTATCATCAAAACAAATGTAGTGCACGGACATCATCATAATTAGAAGAGCATATCGCCATCACGAAATGAATTATCTCTGCCCCAGCAAAGCAACGCAACTAGGCAGGGCATCCAGAAACAGTTTGGAAACCAGGAAACAGATCATTTTCCACCATAATTCCAACTCTACCCTCCCCCTGCATCGTTCATTCCAACTCCCGCCACCTGTATAAAGCGCTTCCATCCGTTACAACTCAACATCGAATCGAAAGAAAGAAAACTCCATTCCATGTCTAATCCAAGCAGCACGGCTTCTTTTTCTTCGCCATCTTCCTCTCCGCGGCTCACCACCGGCGTCGTCAACTTCCTCGCTCGCCGCCCCATGACCACGCAGAAGAACCACCACCGAGCAGCAGCAGCAGCAGCATTCGCCCTCCACTCGCCGGGCTCCGCGCCCTGGCACCACCGCGCCCCGGCCACGCCGCCCCTGCTCCCGTTCGACACTAACGACGCCGACGATATGCTCCTGCTCGACATGCTCTCCCAGGACCACGAGGACGCCGCGCCGGCCATTCCCACGACGGTGGCGAGAGGCCGACGAAGAGGAGGACAAGGCGGCCCTCGCCGTCGGCGTCGGGCGCGCGTTCGGCGGGGTGCCGTACCGGCCTTGGGGCAAGTACGCGGCGGAGATCCGGGACTCGATGCGGAACGGCGTGCGGGTGTGGCTGGGCACGTTCGACAGCCCGCAAGTGGTGGCGTTGGCGTACGACCAGGCCGCCTTCGCCATGCGCGGCGGCGCCGCCGTGCTCAACTTCCCCGCTGAATAGGTCCGACGGTCGCTCGAGGGCGCGGCCGCGCCAACGGGGTGTCGCCCGTGCTCGCGCTCAAGCGGCGGCATTCCATGCGCAGACGGCCCGCGGCTACAGCGGCGAGCCGGAGGGCCAGGGCCGCCCGGCCGCCCGGGGCCGGCCAGAGGGCGTGATGGAACTTGAGGACCTTGGCGCACAGTACCTGGAGAAGCTGCTCGGCACCTCGGAGGACACAAGCTCCGCCTCCAAGTGGTGTCCGGCATGCTTGGAGATGGCGTGGCCAGCCCTTTGCATGTCTGGCTGTGACGTCCCTGCTTATTAAAGTGCACTACTCGTACAAGCAGCATGCACACTAATGAGGGTGACTCCACATAGTACCACAACACAACTCTACGACACAAAAATATATGCAAGAGCTCATACACGAGCAAAGATAGCAAATGTATTACAAACATAGGTCACATGATCCAACATTACATCAGAGCAGAAAACAAATTATGTCTGAATACAGACAAGTTTAACAAATGCCTTAAGAAGGCTGAAACAAAACGACGACCCTCCCAAAGGCGCAGGCCTCCTGCCTGGGACCTCCTAACTACTTGTCAACGTCGAGATCCAAAAAGTAACCAGTGTCGGAGATACGTGCATCCCAGGTGCTACCATCTGATTGCAGCAACCGGGTCAAAGGAGAAAAGAATAGCAAAGCAACGGTGAGTACTCATCCAAAGTACTCGCAAGACTTACATCAAATCTATACTACATATGCATCGGTATCAATGGTAAAGGGGTGTGTCTGTGGACTGAACTGCAGAAATGCCAGAATAGGGAGAAGTCAAAGGAACCGACGAATATCAGCATCTTGCAGCAGACAGAAGAGATAGAGCGCACACGAGTCCATCTACTCACCACAGCAATACTCTACCCGAGATCCTCCCTCGACTCCCTGCGAGAAAGCGATCCCCGGGCATTCTATCTATTAAGTTGGCAAGTTTTTTTAAGTATCCGGTTAAAGTTGTCTATCAACGGGATACATCTCCAAGTCGTCCGTTACCGTGGACACGGCTATTCAAATAGTATTGTTCTTCCCTGTAGGGGTGCACCACATTACCCGACACGCTCTAGCACCGTGTTGGCCGGACACACTTTTCCTGAGGTATGCCCGGCCTCAGATGATCGACACGCCGAAGTCCTACGTCAGCTCTCGAGAGAGGTCACCCGCCGGGCTACAGTCCTAATTGCGAAGGGTAGTTCGGCCGTACACCCTAAGCGATCCAACATGCGTTGTGTCACGGGTCAGCGTCCAAGCCCACCTCTGAATCCGGTAGTATCCGCTTGCCCCGATCGGCTCACATTCTCAATGCGACATCTGGACAGCTTTCGGTAAGGAACTGACAACGCCGAGGGCCCCATAAACCATTATCCCGCGTGGCGGCTACTGCGTATATACCATGGGCATCTCGGATCAAATACCCAGAACTCAGTTCCTAATCGGCTAAGTGGAACTAACAACCCTGCTCTCCAGCACGGCCTTCCACCTACATGCCTTTAGTCATGTTATCATATTCTACCGCGGACAACGGTCGGGACCCAGGCCCATCACTCCCGATGGTACTACGCCTGCCCTGCCATTCTGCCACATCATCCTAGCCTTCAAGTCTGTCAGCATCACGTTGCAGTCCATCCCATCTCGCTCCATGTCGCAGGCCACCGAAGTCCAAGTCCACCATAGTGTATCATATAGTATATGTAGTCATAATATGCTTAGTAAAAATATAAGTATATCAGTGATCATCGCCCAGAGGGATCACTGCCCGGTAATATAGCATAGCAACACAGACAAGGGTGTAGGGCCAACTGATGGAACACAAGCATTACTAGACTAGTCATGCTAGGATAACAGGTAAAGGCATCAACAATAGACGACAAAATGAGGCTATGCAGATAATAGGATCTACCGAACAATAACTGAACCGATACTCTAATGCAAGAATGTAGAGAGAAAGAATAGGCGATATCTGGAATGATCAAGGGGGTTTTGCTTGCCTGGAAGCTCTGCAGAAGAGATCAGATCGTCGGTGGCATAGTCGTACTCGGGGTCTACAGCGGTCTTAGGGTCTACCGGAAAAAAGCAAATGCGGGCACAAAAAAATACTAGGCAATTCTAAATGCACACAAAATGCATGGCATGGCAAAATGTGATGACGATGTGCTATAATGCATTATTACGCATTTTAATTGAAGAGGGAAAATATTAGGGAATATTTTCCCAACTCCAAATGTTATTTATTGATTGACCTATTAGCATTTTATTAATGAATAGTATTAGTTTTGTCATGCATGAAAATGACATATTTGGATTCTTCATATTTTTCTGATCATTTTTCATATATAAATTATTTCCATCTGAGTTATAGATTATTTTCTATGAATTTTCAAAGTTTGTGATATTTTCTGAACTTACTGGAATTATTTTAATTCGAAATTAAATGGGGAAAATGCTAAGTGTACCCAGTGTGCACACAACCAGAGAGGCTGAGTGGTGGGTCCAGTGGGCCCAGTCAACTGCTGAGTCAGCAGTTAATGGTTGACTGATCAAATGGTGAACAGTGATGGTGGGACCGCATGTCAGTGAGACATATTTTAACATCGGATTTTTAAATGTTTTAATTAGACTAATTAGCAAGTGGGCCCTACTGTTAGTGACTCTAACATAATTAACCACTACAGTGACAAGGACCCACATGTCAGTGACTGTTAGCAGGCGATTAGGGCCTAATCTATCTGGCTAATGACCCGGCCCACATGTCATAGAGACACTGGCCGGGTTTAAACTGCTCGCGCGCGCCAGCGAGGCTCCGGCGACCTCCAGACGTGGCAGCGGGCTTCGGAAATCGCCGTCCGGCGACGGTTTGACGCGCGGGAGGGCGCGTTCGAGAGCTAGCACTCGTGCGCGTACAACGGTGCAAGCGGCAGCAGCAGGGGTGGCCGGAGTAAGCGATGATGATGAAAAAAGTGTCGGCCGGAGTTCGGGTGTGCACGGGATCGACGCTGCGGCGTGCAGATCAACCAGCTATTGGCGTCTACAGCATCTACGAAAGCACACAAGGTTGTGGGACACACGTGCGGGACCCAAAGGTCACCGGAGCATCGTCGGTGACGAGCTCGTGCGGCGACGCTCTTCGGCTCACTTGGAACCTAAAGTTTGCAACACTATAACTGGAAAAGGTAAGAATGTTTCAGATCGCAGAGTATGAGATGCTGAATAAAAAGAATCATAATCCCATCCATATGTGAATGTGGGCCCGTAAGCCACACAACACACCTATTAGTTTGAAAATAGACTAGACTCAACATCGACAAGAGGCTTGGGGGTTCCTACAGGCAGTCGGCTCTGATACCAACTTGTGACGCCCCCGCTCATTAATGTGCACTACTCATACATTCAGAATGCACGCTAATGAGGGTGACTCCATGGTAGTACCACAACACAACTCGGGTGAGCTCCAGATCGAGGAGAGCAAGGCGAGGGAGAGAAATGTGAGGCCTAGGGTTTGTTCTCTGGCTCGGGGATGATCTTATCCACCTCCAGACATCCTGTAGCATCGCGGTGTCGATGATCCATCGACTGGATCGAGCTCGGCGCTCGCGGCGTCGACACGGAGGAGAGAGGTAGGAGACGAGGTGAGGTGGGTTGGGCTGGGCTGGCACTGTGCACTTGCGGCCCAGCCACACAGTAGGTTAGTTTCTTCTTTTCCTTTTCTTTTTCTGTTTCTTTTATTTCAGTTATGTTTTCTATTTAATTGAGTGACCAAATGGATTTAGTAAATGATGAAACTTTGCACATAAATACAATGCAATATTTTGAGGCTACACACAAGGTTCCAGGTTATTTGGAAAAACATAGATTTATGTTTGAATTTAAATGGTCATATTTAATAGTGCTGACCCAACTTAACTGTTGCTAGTGTCAAATTAGCAATCCAAATGAGTTTGATTTCACTTGGACAAGTGTTAGAGGATTTAATGGAGAAGTGTGAAGATTTTCGATTCACCATTTGAAGAAATATTTTTGTCTTTGTATTTTGAATTTGGATTTGAGAGTTGGATTAATCCTTAATTGTAACTTAATTATGACAATCATGGTGACATGGCTTATTAATTAGGTTAACAAAGTGATTAGGTTTTGGGGATGTTACAACTCTCCTCCTCTTGAAGAAAATCTCGTCCCGAGATTTAAGAGGTCGAGTAAGGGGGGAAGGTCGGGTAACGAATCTAACGAGTCTTCTCGCTCCTTGTTGCTCTTCTCGAAGAGGTCGGTCCATTGCATTTGATGTCTTCATTTTTCTTCTGCAGCCTTGCGTCATGACGAACTTGACATCCTGTCTTCGTGATCTTCACCGACTTACGAAAGGAATACGGGGTAAAAAAACTCAGGAAGGACGGTCGTATACAAGGATTGGGTATCTGATGGTTAATTCAGGGAAAGAGGCATAAAAGTATTTCTCGAGTTGGAACTCAGGAAAATCATCGAGACCAATATAAGAAGGCACAAGAGGTTTCGAGCGGGTAGGCAATCATTTGACACCTAAAAGAGAATGTAAATGGGTTCAGAGTAGCGAAGAATATTTATTGCGTCTGATACCGGAATGGAACATGTTAAAGAAGGGGGCTCGTAGAAATATTTACAAGCCAAGTGTATAAGAATAACTCTTGATAGAAAGATCATAGAGTTTATTTGCAGGAATCTTTAGAATCAAGAGACCTTTCGCAAGGGATTCAAAAGAACGACAGGCTCAGAATAGAATGACAATTGATCATCTTGGTAACTGGAAGATACATTCGCAAGTGCTACAGAAGGATAAAGCACAATTGCGCAAGTATGCATTTGAGGGCTCGAGCAGTATCGAATCATTTGGACAGATCAAGATCAAATTGACTTGCTTCATACCACCATGATGAATAGAGAAAGGTAGGTGGCATCTTGCGCGATGACGATAACAAGGCATGTCAGAGTACAGTGCGTCGGTTATGTTGGCAACAACATTGGTACCAAGGGCGGGGTACGAAGAGAACCATTTTTCCTACTCGCGAGGCGAGGCGGACCAATAGGCAAGATTCTCGTTCACCAGTGGCTGCTGGAATGTCAACAACAATACGGAGAAGGCTAGTATAGCAGTGTAGTATACCGAAAGTTTATCGGAGAGTGTCAATCAGAACATCAACTTCAAAATTTCAAAGGGGCAAGGATGATATTTAGTATCATGAATTTCAATTCACAACTTGGAAGAAATCAAAGAGGTTTATGAGGATCATGACATAATTGTCGAAATGTTTCATGAAGATGTATTTGAACAGTGACATGATCAGCAAGGTAATGGTGAAGCAGAAGGTTGATGCAAGCACCGATATGATACAAGCTCGGATTCAATCTTGCTGTTCAAGACGAAACGATATGATGATGAAAGCTTGACATGAGCTTAGCTCATTGTCAGTTAAATCGTGGACCAGGGAAGAAGGAGTAGGTAGCACTGTCAAATTTAGCATGATAATGATGTAGCCACATAGGCGAGGAATGGCAGGATTGAGTACAAACTTCCAGCAACAAATTATTAGGAGTATTGAATTGTAGTGCGGATTTGATTCACTTATCGGTGTTCTCGAGTAACAACTCAGAACCTGTGGAATGACTAGTGATGGTGAGAAGTATTACTTCATCAAGAACTCATATGATGTAGTGCAATGGCACGATATTCTTGATATATAGAGTGAAAGTTTTCAAGATATAACAGAACGAAACAGTACTAGTTTATTGATCTGTGAATTGCAAATACTTAATCCTTACCTGAGAAAAGAACAGGGCACAGGAACAACATGATTGGAACCATAATTGCAAGGGATCAAATTAAGGATACCGGATGTGTTATACAAAAGGAATAATTATTTTTATGAGAAGCTGTCGTGATAGAGATTTACATTGTTCCCATGGGCATGAACATAAATGTTCAAGGTCGACCCCCACTTCTCCAATGTATTTCTTTCCATTCACTTCTCTTTTTGGAAAACAATTAGTGTTGAGAATTTACTTGGTGAAACACCAGAAGAGTATGACCCGTGAAAACTTCCGTGTTCACACGGATTGCAGAAAGACATAGATACAACTCATCAGAGGCATTCTAGGAACCTAGAGAACAAACTATAGAAACAACGGATATAAGCACGAAAGCAGAGCACAGATGGCAAGAAATAGAGGATACAACTCACGAAGGCATTTTGTATCAGGGGAAGAACTCAAAGATTTTTGAATATGAAGGAAACTGTCGGATAATAATCCACCAAAGGATCTGGCGGTCCACAAAAGATCTAATGTGAGTATCGGTACTCAACCAGAAGAAGAAAGAATGTAAACTCATCAGATTGTGGAAACGTCTGAATAACTCAAAGTATAGAAATACTGAGGGATAGCGGTTTCCAAAATCGTGGGAAGAGAAGTAGACGCTCTGATCAAAGGATGAACAAGCTGAGCAGATTCAGTTGCATAATCGAACAAGGTTTGATTGGCCGAGAACAGCTCATGTCCGGAATGACGTCTGAGCCAGAAGGACGAAGTCTAGGAATCAGAACGGCAACTACAAAGGATTCTAATGAAGATTGCTAAACATCTGAAATAAACCGCAAATGTAGGTAGGCAAGAAAGAATTTCAAGAGCGGTATGGTGCATAGGATTCTCAGAAAATCGGAGAGTATTTCGGAAAGTCGGATGAAACAAGAGAATAACTGAACGAATGGATCTTCGAAATGAAGTCATCACGAGAACTTAGAGTTTGCAAAACTATAACTGGAAAAGGTAAGAATGTTTCAGATCGCAGAGTATGAGATGCTGAATAAAAAGAATCATAATCCCATCCATATGTGAATGTGGGCCCGTAAGCCACACAACACACCTATTAGTTTGAAAATAGACTAGACTCAACATCGACAAGAGGCTTGGGGGTTCCTACAGGCACTCGGCTCTGATACCAACTTGTGACGCACCTGCTCATTAACGTGCACTACTCATACAGGCAGAATGCACGCTAATGAGGGTGACTCCACGGTAGTACCACAACACAACTCGGGTGAGCTCCAGATCGAGGAGAGCTAGGCGAGGGAGAGAAATGTGAGGCCTAGGGTTTGTTCTCTGGCTCGGGGATGATCTTATCCACCTCCAGACATCTTGTAGCATCGCGGTGTCGATGATCCATCGACTGGATCGAGCTCAGCGGTCGCGGCGTCCACACGGAGGAGATCCATCGACTGGATCGGGCTGGGCTGGCACTGTGCACTTGCGGCCCAGCCACACAGTAGGTTAGTTTCTTCTTTTCCTTATCTTTTTTTGTTTCTGTTATATAAGTTCTGTTTTCTATTTAATTGAGTGACCAAATGGATTTAATAAATGATGAAACTTTGCACATAAATACAATCCAATATTTTGAGGTTCGACACAAGGTTCCAGGTTATCTGGAAAAACATAGATTTATGTTTTAATTTAAATGGTCATATTTAATAGTGTTGACCCAACTTAAGTGTTGCTAGTGTCAAATTAGCAATCCAAATGGGTTTGACTTCACTTGGACAATTGTTAGGGGATTTAATGGAAAAGTGTGAACATTTTTTATTCACCATTTGAAGAAATATTTTTGTCTTTGCATTTTCAATTTGGATTTGAGAGTTGGATTAATCCTTAATTGTAACTTAATTATAACTTAATTATGACAATCATGGTGACATGGCTTATTAATTAGGTTAACAAAGTGATTAGGGTTTGGGGATGTTACACTGGCGGTACCCGGGTGTCATATCCTCGTCAGTAGCCCCCGAGTCCCGCGTGATCTACCTGTCGGGAGGTCACGGGGTCTTGTTGAATTCCTGCAAGAGATAGAGAGAGAGAGAGAGAGAGAGAGGGAAGCACAGCGACATAGCGGTAGTCCGTCATCCGTAACCCGAGTGGGTCGCAACTAGCTGGTGTCCCATCGGGGGAACGCCTTCGTGCCTGTTCTGAGGCAAGGTTTTGGACTGCGGCGCCCGGGACCTGAGTTGCTCGGGTCCAGGCTCGTGGCCCGCTGGGGGCACGCCATGGGTGTCCTCGACTCGGACGCGCTTGAGTGATGCATGGCCTCTAAGGCCGGGAGTGAATGCTCGCGGTTTGTGGGGCTCAGACTTTGCCCAGAGGCATGCGTCGCTGGGTGCCGCCTCACCCGCGTTGCGGCAATCAGGTGCTGGGGCGCGAAACGCCTTGCCACATCAGCGGTCTTCGGTCAAAGGGTCGTGGGCAGGGAAGGATTCCCACTATCCCCACCCCACTGATTGACTGGATGACAGGGGCGAAAGCGTTCGCCCGTTGGGTTAGCATCGATTCCCGGGGCAGGGCATTCAAGGCGCCACCCGAGAAATCTATTGGACCGGAGAAATGAGGCGTTGCTTACGTGGCGTGCTGTGTTGACGCCGGAGTAGTATATGTGTTTTTTGTTGGATTTTTAGATTTTGTTTTTAGTAGTCATTCATATGTTTTCTATATTCACCAGTTAGGTGGTTTTATAAGGAGTAGTACTTGGGGCTTTCAAGCCCTGCATTTTTATTGTACATAGTTTTAATTATCAGATTTGTTATTTCTCATACGACAGTGGCGGAGCCAGGAATTTGCTCCTTGGTATTCTTGTAATTTTTTTTCCAATGCAGTATAATAGGACAACAAATGTGCAGTAAGATGGCAACATCAATAAGTCAATGACCATATATCGATAATAGTAGCAAAATATCATTGTTGCAATAACTCTAACAAAGTAGCAAATTAGCAAACAGTGGCAGTGGCAGTGGCAATGTGGCATGGACAAACAATTACAAGAGTAGCAATCAGTGGCATGGCAGTGGTATGAACTTACAAAAAAGCAGTGGCAATGTGGCATGTAATTTGTTATAAAACAGAGGAGAAATTACCTTGTGCAGATTGCAGAGTACTCTTGTAGATGGATCTTTTTTAGGCTTCTAGCGCCCAACCGGCGAGCCGGACAACCGGAGCAGTGGAACTGTGGAACAGCGGAAGCCGGAAGGCAAGCAGGGCCGCAACGGCGGAGCTATGTGTGTTGCTCGGGGGCTGTGGCCCCCCGGCTTTGAACCAACTTGTGAAGGAATTTTTTTTGGGATAGCTTAGATGGAAACATTTTTAGCTTTTGCCCCCCCCCCCCCCCCAAAGACTCATATTTTGTCTCCCCCCCTCCAGCTAATTCCGTCTAGCTCCGCCAGGGCCGCACGCCCGACGGCCGATGGTCGACGGAGGCCGGAGCAGTACTGGGCCAGAGGGGGACGACGGGAGGGCTGTGGCTTGCGGGAGGGCCGCAGGGACCTGGCCACCTGCGTCCTGGGACCGATGGAGCATGGAGGTCGGAGGGAGAGAGGGCCGCCGCCGGACTTGGAATCACTTGCGGTCGTCGTTAGCTACAGCTAGGTTTGGGAATCGGGGGACTGGGAGGGCGTGCGACCTGCTAGTTCTTGGTCGTGTGTGGCGTGGTCCGCGTGGAGCCGAGCGAGCCGCTTTGGGCTTCAATTTGTGGCCTGGTTAACTGCTTGAGTGCTCCCTGCCGTATAAGCGTATATGTTAATTTTTTGGGGCCAAAATCTTGGGTATTCCATGGAATACCTAGGAAGACCCCTAGCGTCGCGCTGTAGAAAATTATATTTTGAAACCGAGCTCCAAGGAGCTCGGCCTCCATTGGCATTTTCAGCCTAGCGCCGCCACTGATATGACTTATTTCTCAATTGACATATAGAAGTGTCCATCTCGTGTCGAGATTCTTACGGGTTTTGTTTTATGTTTACAGGGGCTTTTGGGCCGGAACACGGCATTTCACTAATTTTTTTTTTTGAAGCTATCCATTTGTTGAGTTAAGTAAAAAAAATCATTTTTGTTATGCAACTTGATTCCTCTTTCTTCGTTGGTCAATGCTCCCAAGGATTGATGTAAAAAAAAAAAATCCCAAAAATCAAATTATGCACCGCCAAATCATTTTTTTCCTAGGGTCACAATATTTTTTCGAGGAGTTACATATTTCGAAGACCATAGTTGCACAAATATTATACGTGTAATTCTAATGTTATGAATGTACAATTGGATACCATCTTTCTTTTTTGTCATTATTTTTTTTACCCTTTCCTTTTGTGTCGCTCATGATGGTAGTTGCATTTTTTTTTTCAAAAATATCACCCACAGTTGCACATCCGCCGGCCGCATGCAACTATGGGGGGATAGTTGCATTTTGTTTTGTTTAAAAAAATAACACCCCGAATTGCACCTGCGTCGGCCGCGTGCAACTAAGGGGGTGTGTGTGTTTGGGGGGGGGGGGGGGGGGGAGGGGGGTAGTTGCATTTTGTTGCACACCCACCGGTCGTGTGCAACTAAGGACTCGGGTGATAGTTGCATTTTGTTTTTTTCAAAAATATCACCCCCATTTGCACATTCGTCGTCGCGTTTAACTAAGGGTTGGGGGAGGGGGCGATAATAGCATTTTTGTTTTCTTCAAAAACATCGCCCCCAGTTGCACATCCGCCGGCCGCGTGCAACTAAGGGGTGGGGGCGATAGTTGCATTTGTATTTCCTTTTAAAAAAATATGACCCCCGGTTGCACATCCATCGGTCGCATGCAATTAACGGGTGGGAAGGATAGTGCATTTTTTTAATATCACCCCCAGTTGCACATACGCCGGCCGTGTGCAACTAAGGGGGTGGGGGCGATAGTTGCATTTTTGTTTTTTCTTAAATATCACCCCCAGTTGCACATCCGGCCGACCGCGTGCAACTAAGGGGGTGGGGGCGATAGTTGCATTTTTTATAAATATCACTCCCAGTTGCGCATCCGCCGGCCGCGTGCAACTAAGGGGTAGGGGGCGATAGTTGCATTTATTTTTCAAAAATAACGCCCCGAGTTGCACATCTACCGCCCACGCGCAACTAAGGGGGTGGGGGCGATATATGCAAAAAAAATCAAAAATATCAACACCAGTTGCACATCCGTCGGCCGCATGCACCTAAGGGGTGGGGGACGAGAGTTGTATTTTTGTTTGTTTTTTCAAAAATATTGCCCCAGCTGCACATCCACGGACCACATGCAACTAGGGGGGGGGGGGGGGAGCGATAGTTGCATTTTTTTAATATCGCCCCCAGTTGCACATCCGCCGGCCACGTGCAACTAAGGGGTGCGGGCGGTAGTTGCAATTTGTTTTTTTTTTTTTCAAAACTATCAGCCCCAGTTGCACATCCGTCGGCCGCGTGCAGCTAAGGGGTGGGAGTGGTAGTTGCATTTTTTGCTCAAAAATATCACCCCTAGTTGCACATCCGCCGTCCGCGTGCAACCAAGGGGTGGGTGCGGTAGTCACATTTTTTTTTTTGAAAAATATCACCCTCAATTGCACATTCGCCCGTGTGCAACTAAGGGCGGTAGTTGCATTGCTTTGTCAATATCATCTCAGTTGCACACCTCGACCCCTCGTGCGCAACTAGACCTCCTCTTCGGCGCACAACCCGGTGGTTTTTTTGTCACTTTTATAATACACTAATGATTGCACATAATTGCTTTTGGTTCTTCTTTTTTCTTGTCTCTTATTTTTATTGATAAAATTGCACATTACATAGGAATATTTTTTATTTTTACTTTTATTTGAAAATTTTCCCTTTTTTATTTGTGTTTTCATTTGTAGTTTTATTCCTTTCCCTTTCCCCCTTTCTCCTTTTTATTTTCATTTTTACCTTGATCCTTTTCATTTCCACAATCCTTGGTTGTTGCATGCGTGAGGTTCTCTTCGACGAGAGCATTTTTTGGGAGGAAAGAGGGTGTGGGGTTTTGGATCTGGTACTATTTTTTCATGCGAAGCAGGTAAAGTTGCCTATGCCGCTTTTTTCCGCTGGGTTTTTTTCTTGCTCTTTTCCTGTACATGATTGTTGATTTTGTTAGTTTGGAGTCCATCTCCAACCTCAAGGGCAAACAGACAAAGGCATAAAACAAGTAGAAAGCGCAAGTTCAGCCAAACCAATCGGCACAGTAAAAAGAACAGAAATGCTGGGGTGTGTGTGTTGGGGGGGGGGGGGGGGGGGGGGGGGGGGGGGGGGGGTGCAATTCTTATTCTACGCTCATGGCGTGGAATAGCCAATATAACGCGCACCCTTTTTTTCCTTTTTTATTTTTCTTTTTCCTTTTTTTTTCGTTTTTCCACTTTGCTCGGCTAGTTTTTTCAACTGGTTAGTTTCTTCTTTTCTGTTTTTTCTTTCCTTTTTTATTTTTCTTTTTCCTTTTTTTTGTTTTACCTTTTTTTATTTTCTGGTTTCATTTTTGGGATACACGAACATTTTTTAAGTGGATGAACATATATCTAGTCATGTATGACCATTTTTTCAAAATACATAAACTTTTTTTTCTAAAATATGAACTTTTTTCCTTAATGCGTGAACATTTTTTCAAAACACATGAGCATTTTTTTTACACATGCATTTTTTTTTAACACGAGACGTGCATTTTCTTGAACATTTGAATATTGTTCGCAATATACATAATTGAAACATTTTTGTCGGAATAATTTTTTTTTCCAAGCCACTGCCCGTTAGTCTCCTAGATGCTAGGCTACGTGATCTGAAGATAAGCACATAAGGCTAGGGGAAAGCTAACAAAGTCGTATGTACGAACATGCACTAACAGGAACGAGCCACGTCCTAATTTTCTCCGTCGACTAACATGCACTAACAGGAACGAGCTACGTGCACTCACAAATTAAATATCATCAAAACAAACGTATGCACTCTACAAATATCATATCATCAAACAAACGTATGTACTCTAGGACGAGGATTTGGAGCTCTCGGGTGCTCCGCACCCCTATACGAACAATTCGTTCAAAAAAATACCGAGAAATTTGAAAAAAAATCTGAGATTTTGGGATATCAAACGTGGGTTCCCGATCTACTCCCGTCTGAAATTTCGTGAAAAAATACCAGGAAACGTATTCGTGGCCAAAAAGACAAAAAATTCCTATGTATAAAAAAACAATGTTTGGGTAGATTTTTGTTCGGACAGTATTTTCTTCGCCACGGATACTTTTTTTGGTATTTTTCCACGAAATTTCACACGGAAGTAGATTGGGAACTCAGGTTTGATATCCCCAAATTTCAGATTTTTTTGATTTTTTGGGTATTTTTTACGATTATTTTTCGTATAGGGGTGTGGAGCACCCAAGAACTCCTGTGTATTTTCCATGTACTCTACAAATATCATATCATCATAAATACAAGAGCACATCGCATCATAAATATCTGTGCCCCAACAAAGCATAAACAACGCAACTCAACTAGGCAAGGCATCCAGAGACAGTTAAGGAAGGAGACCAAGAAGAAGCAGAGCATTTTCCCCATAATGCCAACTCTGCCCTCCCCTGCATCATTCTCAGGTCAATCAACTCCCGCCACTGGTATAAAAACCATGGAGGCGCGCCTCCATCCGTTCCAAACCCAACATCTGTCGGAAGAAAGGAAACTCCATGTCTCATCCAAGCAGCACGGCCTCCTCTTCCTCCACTCGCCGGGCAGCAGCGGCAGCAGCATTCCCGCTCCACTCGCCGGGCTCCTCCACCGGCTCCGCCGACTCCGCGCCGGCCACCCCGCCCCTGCTCCCGTTCGACAACAACGACGCCAACAAGATGCTCCTGCTCGACATGCTCTCCCAGGACCACGAGGACGCCGCGCCAGCCCTTCCCACGACGGTGGCGACGCCCGTGAAGCGAAAGGCCGACGAAAAGGAGGACAAGGCGGCCGTCGGCGTCGGTCCTGCGTTCCGCGGGGTGCGGAAGCGGCCGTGGGGCAAGTACGGGGCGGAGATCCGGGACTCGACGCGGAACGGCGTGCGCGTGTGGCTGGGCACGTTCGACAACCCGGAGGCGGCGGCGCTGGTGTACGACCAGGCCGCCTTCACCATGCGCGGCGGCGCCGCCGTGCTCAACTTCCCCGCCGACCAGGTCCGCCGCTCGCTCGAGGGCGCCGCCGACGACGTGTGCCCCAACTGGGTGTCGCCCGTGCTGGCGCTCAAGCGGCGGTACTCCATGCGGAGGCGGCTCGTGGGCAGGCCGGCCAAGGCCGCCCGGGGCCGGCCGGAAGGCGTCATGGAGCTCGAGGACCTCGGCGCGGAGTACCTCGAGGAGCTGCTCGGCGCCTCCGAGGACACGACCTCTGGTTCCACTTCATGGTGCTTTAGCCACCACTCGGTCTGAAGTCTGAACTCGAACTGAGAATTCGACGATAGCGCTCGATATTCTTCGCTCAATAAATTGGAGAAGAGAAATTCACCGACGAGACGATGGGATGGGGTGATCGAGAATGAGCTAGCGCCCGCGATGTGTACAAATTTTGTTGCGAGTAGTTCACCAGATGGTCGGGAAGAATCCTGCCTGGCGCCAAGTTTGAATCTCTCTGGCGTGCGTTCCTTTTCAAAAGGGAAACGTTTAAAATCGGCCGGCCGCTCGCGCGCGTACTGCGTAATGTGGGGCCAATGTACGTATCGCTAGCTGATTCTTTTTGGTGGCTGTACCTTATCCCTTTGCCAGTTCTGCTGTTCTTTTTTTTTTTGCCAGCTCTCTCTCTGTTAAGCTAATGATGTCCACGTATTATGTCTTGACTTAGTCGTAGCGATATTGTAGCCATTACTGCACGACCTGTGCACACGATGTATTGCAACTGCTGTTAATCAGCCTATATGTACTACTGTCACTCAATCAATACAGTACGATTACAGTTTCAGTTAACATCCCCTTTCAGCATGGTATCAGACGCTTCAGGCTAGCTTTCTCCCCTTACGCAAAAACGAGTCCCGCCGCCGCACCTTCTGCCGCCGCCGGCAACACCACAAACCTCGGCCCTCTTGGCCATCTCCCTCCCCCAACTTCCCAAACCCTCTCCAATCCCCTCCCTACTGCTACTCTTCTAGCCCCCACCTCCATCAGCGACACCATCACCGATGTTTCTCCGTTCATCCCGCTCGTCCTCGACCTAGCGGCGCACAACTACTACCACTGGCGTCACCTGTTCATCGTCCACCTCGGGCGCTGCGGTCTCCGCAGCCACATCGACCTCGACGCGCCGGCAGCAACGCACGACCGCTCTGGGTCAAGGACGACTTCGCCATCCTGCAGTGGATCTACACGCGGATCTCGACGGAGCTTTTTGGTCACCTGCCCAAGGACGCCACCGCCGCCGTCGTGTGGGACGAGCTGCAGCACTTGTTTCAGGACAACCGCGGCGCCCGCATTCAACATCTGGAGACGGCGATGCGGACCATTCGACAGCGCGACGAGCCGGTTGGTCACTACTGCCAGCGCCTCAAGGCGATAGCAAACGAGCTGCGCGAGCTCGGTGTCACCGTCACCGACCGCACGCTCATCA
Organism: Elymus sibiricus; assembly: GCA_039707655.1. Lineage (NCBI taxonomy): Eukaryota > Viridiplantae > Streptophyta > Magnoliopsida > Poales > Poaceae > Elymus > Elymus sibiricus. The sequence goes on along the minus strand of CM077672.1, from coordinate 512,097,721 downwards.
CCGCCCTCCTCGCCGGCATCACCGACAAATTCGCCAACCTGAGATCTGTCATCCCCATCCTTCGACCGCCGCTCTCGTTCTCGGAGGTGCGGTCCATGCTGCAATTGGAGGACGGCAAGGAGGCGCAAACGGCTTCACAGCCCCAATTGTTCTACTCCAGCACTCGCCCCTCCGGCTCCGGCACCGGCGGCGCTGCACCGCCTCCTCCTCCGGCCCAACCACCTCGTCCGCGCCCAGCTTGGCAGCCCCGACCTGCCGGCGTCAACCCCAATTACAAGGGGAAGAACCCAATCCCTGGCTTTCGGCACAGGAATGCCTCCGACAACAGCGCTCCTTCGGCTCCGGCAACGGCTACTACGTGGTGACCGGCGGCCGATCCTTGGACCGGCCTTGTTCAGGCCTGGCAGGTCCCGTGGCAACTCCCTGCAGGCGTGGGCGCCGCGCCATGGCCTCCGCAGACCGCGCCCGCTCTGCCCTGGCTCCACACGATGGCTCCTCATCGTCCAACTGGTGGCCCTGGGATCCTTGGGCGGCCACCTGCGCAGGCGTACACCTCCTATGTGCCGGCTCCGCACCAAGAGCCTCCACAGCACCTCGTCCCGGCGTACCAAGCTCCAATGGCGTATCCCGCATTCCAGACTCCATCACCGTACCAGCTCACACCAGCGCCGGTCCAGACTCCATCGCCGTACCAGCTCGCACCGGCGCCGGCTCCGCCCGTGCCCTCTGCACCCCCGACGGCTCCTACGACCTCAGCACCGGCGCAATGGGACCAGGCCTCTTTCTTGCAGGCCATGAACAACTTCACCCTTCACGGCGACGGCGGCTGGATCGTCGACTCAGGTGCGTCCGCTCATATGTCTGCTAATCTGAAATTGCTGTCAAAATTAACACCCACCAATTCGATCCCACCCATAACCGTAGGCAATGGCTCTCTTATTCCTGTTACTCATATTGGCCAATCTCACATTAACTCTGCAAATCATTCTCTTGCTCTTAAAGACATACTTGTTGCTTCTTCTAGTCCAAAACTTAATTTCTGTTCGCAAGTTTACTACTGACAACTCGGTTTCTATTGAGTTTGATCCCTTTGGTCTCACTGTGAAGGATCTGGCAACACAAGCAGTGATCGCTCGGTGCAATAGTCTTGGTGATTTATATCCATTCCATGATGCTTCATCCTCCAACAGCGCGGTTACCTTCATCGCCTCTGTGTCAACCTGTGGCATCGGCGCTTAGGCCATCCAAATCACACCATTGTATCTAGCTTACTTACTGAATTTTCCATTCCTAGTTGTAAAGCTGACCATGAACCCGCTGTCTGTGATGCCTGTCAACGTGGAAAGCATGTTAGACTGCCTTTTTCTTCTTCCTTAACATCCACTTCGGCTCCTTTTGAGCTGATGCACTGTGATGTCTGGACTTCTCCTATTAGTAGTGTGTCGCGCTACAAATACTACCTTGTACTTCTTGATGATTACACCCACTATATATGGACTATCCCCTTGCGTGCCAAGTCTGATGTTCACTCTGTCTTTATTCAGTTTCATGCCTATATCTCTACTCACTTCAATACACCTCTCAAGTTCCTTCAGTGCGACAATGGCCGCGAATTTGACAACCTAACCAACCGCCAATTCTTCCTTTCTCACGGTGTAGTCCTTCATTTCTCCTGCCCCTATACCTCGCCACAGAACGGCAAAGCTGAGCGTGCTCTGCGCACCATTAACGATATTCTGCATACTCTTCTTCATCCCTCTCTGCGCACCATCCGTCCCACGGGCTGCAGCACCGCCGTCGGCGCCTGCTGTCTTCGGGGCCACCAATCAACCAGCGCCCGCGGCTCCTGCCCGCCGCAACAAATACAAGCGCAAGGGGGGACGCCGTAATGCCGCTACCGCCGGTGTTTCGGGTGCCGTTCCTCCGGCTGCGCGACCTCCGCCGCTGTTCCCGCCTCCACCGGTTATCGGCGCCGCCCCTGCAACGCTGACTCCTGAGGCTACCAATATTGCTCCGGTGGTTGCGGCCTCGACGGACGCCGCTAGACAGGGTCCGAAAGGAAAGAAAACCGGCCTTTGGTGCTTCAAATGTCGTTCAGATGATCATCTTTCCAAGGACTGCACTGTGATACACTATTGTCATATTTGCGACAATTACAAGCACCCTATGCACCGATGTCCTGTGCTCAAGCAACCAAGGCCCATTGCGTCGCTCGGTGGATGCGGTCTTGTAAACGCTATGTTCGTGCAGCTACCTGACTCGCTTTTCAAGGAACATCTAGCACCACCAACACTGCCGACTGCTCTGGTCACGATCTCTGGTGGTTCTTTGTGCGCTGCTGAGGTGGAGGTAGAGGTCGCTAAGATCGCCTCGGTCCAGTCATCTTGGAAGTGGGAAGCCGTGCCGCATGGAGACAATGCTTTCCTAGTTTGTTTCCCGTCCCTTGAGATTTTGAAACGTGTGGCAGCTTTTGAGTACAATGTCAAATCACACGACGTGAAGGTTGCATTCAGTGAATGGATAGCTGAGGAGGTCACATCCGTTCTTCCTTTGCAGCCTGTATGGGTTCACGTCACTGGCGTTCCACCACCTCTCCGCCATTTCCTCGGTTTGTGGGCGGTTGGATCAGTTATAGGAGCCACTCAAGATGTTGACTTAGTTTGTTTGCGCCGGCATGGCATTGTGCGAATTCAGGTGGCCGTACATTCCTTGGATATTTTCTCCAAAAAAGACGGGTCTAATGATGCCTCGGTTTCCTCGGATGTCTATGTTAAACTTAATGGCTATTCGTTTCGGTTTGTTCCGGAGGAGGACGACTACGTCCCCGATGCTGACTTTATCCCACGAATATGGGAAAACCATGATGATGGCCATGAGGACGGCGCTAACCGGGATGAGGATATGACTGACAGGGATACTAGCAAAAGGTCTAAAAATGTCCAAGCTGTTGGTGAAAATACGACGTTGGAGGCTCAAACTAGTTCTGTAGTCCCCATGCAGACCACGCAGAGATCAGCTCAGGCAGCGACTCCGGACTTTTTGGCGCCACGGCCGGATGTGGCTATGGCAGCGATGGGACTGCCTGTACTTGCTGCTGCTCACACGCAAGTGGACCAGGAGAAGACCACGGCTGCAAACGCCATGCATACAGCAGCTAGGGAGGGTCGGTCCATGATTCCTGGCTGCATGCGCCATGCAGCAGCCGCGGAGTGTGGCCCAGCTACCCACATGAGCCTACCACTCAAGCAGCCAGCTGCTGCTGCCCGGACGCTGCATGCAGCTGCAGCGCATACTGCTGCCCCAGCTTCGGCGATGCTGGAGCTGGCCGTGGGTCCGGCCGAGTCACCAGCTGCGCATCATCCTGCTTCGGTTTGCGTATCGGATTCCTCGACAACGCCACCGGCTGCGTCTCCGGCTCGTGCAGCAGTCGCCGTGGTTCCTCTTGGCCCAGCAGCGGATCATACTGGTGGGTCCGTGTCAGCATCCATTGCGGTTGTTCCGGGGGGCCCCGCGGCACGTCCTTCTTCACCGACCTCTGGGACTGCACGGACACCGTCACCCTCGCTGAAGACTCCGCCAACGGCTAGGCTGTCGACGCCGATGGCTACTATATCTGGAGGGTTGGCCACGCCCCTCCGACGTAGTAACCGTCACTCCCTTGCCACTGATGGTTCTTCTTCGACTGATGAGCACTCTCTGACGAAGGCGATGCGCCGCCAGGCTTCGAGGAATCTGGACCCCATGATAGGTACATCGTCCGGTCAATCTTTTCTTTCTTTTTCAGATACTCGCATTTCTACTAGCTTAAAAAATGTTGGTGTATCTATGGGAAAGAACGATAGTGAAATTAATCTGTCGGTTGGGGTACTCAAACATATGGAGATTGACCGTTTAAAGGTTTCTCCGAAGTGTAATACCTCCATACCGAACCCCGAAACCGAGGATGATGATGAAGCGGATGCCAAATATGATGGTCCGCTTATCTCCCACTTGGTTGGAGAGGTTACCGAGGTTGGTTTGGATGATGCAAGACCTGGGTCCATGTTTTGTGACTTCACAGCATCTTCACGGAAATCTAAATCGCACTCCTCTAAAAAGAAACAAAAACCGCCCAAGAAGGCGAAAGGCTCCACACCGACCCGAGTTTCCACATGAGAGGCATGTTTTGGAATAGTAGAGGTCTCTCAGACTTGGCTAAACATAAACACGTTGGTGATTGTGTACGCGAACATGGGTTGGATTTTGTGGCAATTTCCGAGGCTGGTAAATGTGATTTCCGCCAGCATGTCCTCGATCACCTATCAGGTGGTTTCGACTACACATGGCATAGTCTACCAGCTCGTGGAAGGTCTGGAGGAATCCTGCTTGGGATACACACCACGACCATGGACTTGTTGGCTTTTTCGATCGGTGAATTTCATATCAAATTTCACTTACGAAACAGAGTTAATAATTTTACATGGAGCCTGGTCGCAGTCTATGGGGCTGCCCAAGATGAGCATAAATCGGCTTTCCTTCGCGAATTGGTGAACCTGGCTAAGGATAACTCGTATCCAATGCTTATTGGAGGGGACTTTAATATCCTTAGATACCAGCAAGAGAAAAATAATGACCGCTTCGACACTCATTGGCCTTTCCTATTCAATGCTGTCATAGACAGTTTGGATCTTCTAGAGGCCAGTATGTTAGGACGGCAGTTCACCTGGGCTAATAACCGATCTGTGCCGACATACGAGAAGCTCGATAGGGTACTCATGGGCACCGAATGGGAACTAAAATTTCCTCTGGTAACCGTGCGAGCCCTAGAGCGAATCGAGGCGTTATCGGATCATGCACCCATCATTCTAGATTCTAATTCTACGAACCCACCTGCCCGTCGCCCTTTCAAATTTGAGTTGGGATGGCTGCTTCGGGATGGATTTGTAGACATAATCAAGAATGTTTGGCAGAAGCCCGCTGTTGGTCGTACGCCTATTCAGAGATGGAACTTTAAAATAAGAGCCAGGAGGCAACACCTCACTGGATGGGCGAAACACACCAACGGGATATATAAAAAAGAAAAACAACGGCTCTGTACCATTATTGATGACCTCGACAAAATTGCAGAGACGCGCACCTTATCTCATCAAAAGATTGAATTGAAAAATCAATCTAATGAGAAGGTTGCCCGTCTTTTGCGAGAAGAGGAGATCAAATACTACCAGAGATCCAAAGCTGATTCCATTTTGATGGGTGATAGTAATACAAGATACTTCCAACTGGTCGCCAATGGGCGGCATAGGAAGAAATGTATTTACAGTCTCCAACAAGATGAGGGGCGGATCGAAGGTCAGGAGGAGCTCAAAAAGTATATCACCAAATACTACAAATCTCTGTTTGGAGCGCCGACTGAAGGGAACTTCACCCTCGACGAGACCCGAACAGATGATATTCCACAAGTCACGGCAGAAGAAAATGATATCTTAACGGCACCATTCTCAGAAGAGGAGGTGAGAGCAGCGGTGTTCCAAATGGAACATAACAAAGCTCCAGGCCTAGATGGTTTCCCCGCAGAATTCTATCAGAATTTCTGGGATATCATCAAGACTGACCTTTTGGAGTTGTTCAATTGTTTTCATGCCGACCGACTAGACCTATTCAGACTTAATTTTGGCGAGATTGTCTTGTTGCCAAAGATTAAGGAGGCCGAACGGATCCAGCAGTTCAGACCTATTTGCCTCCTTAATGTTAGCTTCAAGATTTTCACCAAAGTGGCTTGAATAGGTTAAACTCGGTAGCTGACCATGTTGTCCGGCCATCTCAAACGGCATTCATGCAAGGAAGAAATATACTCGATGGTGTAGTAATTTTGCATGAGACCGTTCACGAGATGCATCGGAAAAACATCAGTGGGGTAGTATTCAAGATCGACTTCGAAAAAGCCTATGACAAGGTCAAATGGTCTTTCCTCCAATAGGCCCTAAGAATGAAAGGTTTCTCCGATAAATGGTGCCAGTGGATCCAAAATTTTGTAACTGGAGGTAGTGTGGCCATCAAAGTCAATGATGATGTAGGCCATTACTTTCAGACAAAAAAAGGACTACGACAGGGTGACCCCATGTCCCCAATGTTATTTAACATTGTCGCTGACATGTTGGCCATTCTGATTGAGCACGCCAAGCAGGACGGCCAGATTGCAGTAGTAGTGCCACACCTTGTGGATGGTGGCCTCTCTATTCTGCAATACGCCGATGACACAATTCTTTTTATGGAACATGACCTGGACAAGGCTCGAAACCTGAAACTCTTACTTTCAGCGTTTGAGCAAATGTCGGGTCTCAAAATTAACTTCCATAAAAGCAAACTTTTCTGCTTTGGAGATGCTGCTGAGGCGGCTGCCGATTATGCTGACCTGTTTGGTTGCGCACATGGCCAATTCCCGATTAAATATCCGGGAATACCGATTCACTATCGGCGCCTCACCATTGCGGAGTGGAAACATGTAGAGGAGCGTTTAGAGAAATGGTTGAGCAGTTGGAAAGGCAAGATGCTCTCAGTTGGAGGATGGCTGGTTTTGATTAACTCTGTCCTCACAAATATGGTTCTCTATATGCTTTCTTTTTTCCAACTCCCAAAAGGGGTGCCACAAAGACTGGACTATTTTAGATCCAGATTCTTTTGGCAAGGAGACGGTGAAAAGAAAAAATACAGGCTGGCCAAATGGAGCGTGGTTTGCAGGCCGAAAGACCAAGGTGGCCTTGGAATCCATGACCTACAGGTCAAGAATGTGGCCCTACTTAGTAAATGGTTGTTTAAACTTCTTACTGAGGATGGTGTTTGGCAAACCATGTTGCGCAACAAGTATCTAGGCCAAAAGGCAGTGGCTCAGGCCTATTGGAAACCTGGCGACTCGCACTTTTGGGCTGGCCTAATGGTGGCAAAGAAACATCTCTTTCACTTTGGGTCTTTCGCGATAAAGGACGGGTCGGAGATTCGTTTCTGGGAAGACATATGGCTAGGCAATGCCAGTCTCCGAGAACAATACCCAGCCTTATACACCATTGCTCGCGTTAAGAATAATACTATTGCGCACGTGCTCAGTTCATCCCCGCCGAATATTTCGTTCAGGCGGGATTTGATTGGCCCCCGACTTATGTCATGGCATAATCTTTTATCTCGTCTGGATTCGATTAACCTGACACAAGGACGGGATGTTTTTCGCTGGAACCTTACTACATCGGGGTCTTTCACAGTAGACTCTATGTATCGTGCGCTAATGCATTCTGAGGTACCAGTGAGTAATAACAAGAAAATTTGGAAGTCGAAGATTCCACTAAAAGTTAAAATCTTTATGTGGTATCTTCGTAGGGGAGTTGTGCTAACCAAAGACAACCTTGCACGGCGCAACTGGCCAGGAAGTAAGCAAAGTTGCTTTTGCGCTCATGACGAGACAATCAAGCACCTCTTTTTTCAATGCAAGTTTGCACGGTCTACATGGCCAGTCATCCAAATAGCGTCAAATTTGTATCCGCCCACAAGTGTTGCCAATATATTTGGTCATTGGTTGGACGGTATTTCAAATACGTTCAAAACGCTAATAAGGGTGGGAGTGTATGCCTTACTTTGGTCGCTTTGGCTATGTAGAAATGATTTAATTTTTAATGACAAAGATACTTCTCATCTACAGGTTATTTTCCGTGGTACGCACTTGCTTCGTACGTGGTCTACGATACAACGACCGGAGCACCAACCGCTGTTCAAGGCGGTGTGTACGCGGTTGGAGCAGGCGGCTACGGAGGTTTTTTCCCAACATGGGTGGCAGCATAACCTCCGGATCGATCCACCTCCATTTTCGACATAGGCATAGTGTCGGTCTATAGGACTCTACTGTTGCCGACTTGTCGTTTTTTGTTACTTTTCCTTTTGTCAGACTTTTGTTGTTTGGCTGTGTGCATCCTAGTTATGCAGAGGTCGGGTGTTACTCATAATGTTTTGTATCCGCTTGATGCTACATTTTGAGATAATAAAAGCGCCCTTTATCGGAAAAATGACCCCTGTTTATTGGGTAGAGGCTCTTCGCACCGCAACCTACCTCTTAAACATCAGACCAACTACTAAACAACCTCACACCACTCCATTCTTCTCTCTTCATCAAACAGTTCCACCCTATGACTCTTTATGGGTTTTTGGCTGTCTCTGTTATCCCAACATCAGCGCAACTACTCCCCACAAATTAGCTCCTCGATCCATTCCTTGCATTTTTCTCGGTTATCCTAGTGAGCATCATGGTTATCACTGTCTTGATCCAGCCTCTGGTCGTGTCCTTATATCTCGGCATGCTACCTTTGATGAAAATACTTTTCCCTTCGCTCACCTCACCAAATCACTTCCGCAACCACAACCCACTCCTTCTTCTCCTGTTCATTCTCCTATTTTCCTCTCCTCTCCACTACATCCTACTCAACCCACCGTTACAACCGTTCCCATGCAGTCCACACCAGCTCCCTCCACTACATCCTCATGTCCTACCTCTCCTGCCTTTGCCCATGACAATACCTCTCCATCTTCATCTTACCCTGATTCCCCGTCCACACCCCCACCTTTGCCTACCAATGCTATTCCTGTTGTTGCTCCCTCTAATCCTCATAAAATGCAGACTCGTGCTAAGGATGGCTATCGCATTCCTGCTCGCCGCCTCAACCTCAGTGCCACCACCAACTCTGTATCTCCTTTGCCTTCTTCTTATCGCACTGCACTTCTGGATACTAACTGGAAGATGGCTATGCGTGAGGAATATGATGCCCTCATGCAAAACTCCACATGGGAGCTTGTTCCCAAACCCTCCCATGCAAACGTGGTCTCCGGCAAATGGGTTTTTCTCCACAAGTACAACTCAGATGGCACACTAGATACAAGGCTCGCTGGGTTTGTAGAGGATTTTCTCAACAGGCAGGCATAGACTACGATGAAACCTGTTCACCTGTTGTCAAGCCCAGCACGATCAGAGTAGTTTTGTCCCTTGCTGTCTCTTCTTCTTGGCCTATTCACCAACTGGATGTCTCTAATGCTTTTCTTCATGGCACCCTCAAAGAGACTGTCCACTGCCAACAACCACAGGGTTTCGAGGACCCAAATCTTCCCCAACACGTTTGCCTGCTCAAATAGTCCCTTTACGGCCTAAAACAGGCTCCGCGAGCCTGGTTTCAGAGATTTGCTACATTTATTCAAACCGTTGGTTTTCTTCGTTCACGTTCTGATAACTCCCTTTTTATTTATCACCATGGTGACCACACTGCCTACCTTCTTCTTTATGTCGATGGCATCATACTCATTGCTTCTAGCACTGTTTTCTTAACAATGTCATTTCTTCTCTCGGTTCTGAATTTGCCATGAAGGACTTGGGCGCTCTTCATCACTTCCTCGGCATCTCAGTGACTCGTTCTGCATCAGGGCTCTTTTTATCTCAGCGGCAATACATTTCTGAACTCATTGCCAAAGCTGGCATGCAGGACTGTCACATCGCCTGCACTCCTGCTGACACCGGCGGCAAACTTTCCTCTACCGGCACCCCTGTCGCTGATCCAACCTTTTACCGTAGCCTTGCAGGTGCTCTTCAGTATGCCACCATAACTCGCCCCGACATAGCCTATGCCGTCCAGCAAGCTTGCCTATTTATGCATGATCCCAAAGAAGAACACCTGACCCACATCAAACGAGTCCTCAGATATCTCAAAGGAACCACCGACCATGGCCTTCACCTAAACAACTCAAAACCATTAACTTTGACAGCTTATTCAGATGCAGATTGGGCGGGTTGCCCAGATACTTGACGCTCCACCTCTGGTTTCTGTGTTTTTCTAGGTGACAATCTGGTGTCTTGGTCCTCAAAGCGGCAGCTGACAGTCTCCCACTCCTCCGCCGAAGCAGAGTACCGAGCCGTAGCCCATGCTGTTGCTGAAACCATCTGGCTTCGCCAATTGTTGGCCTAGCTGCATCAACCAATCAAGCAAGCCACGATCGTCTACTGCAACAATGTCTCTGCATGTTACTTGTCAGCAAATCCGGTGCAGCATCGCCGGACCAAGCATATTGAAATTGACATTCACTTTGCGCATGAGAAGGTGGCTCTGGGTGAAGTCAGAGTGCTACATGTTCCAACTACTTCGCAATTTGCAGACATATTTACCAAGGGTCTCTCCACTGCAATCTTCATGCCAGTCGACGCTGAGACAGCGGGGGATGTTAAGCTAATGATGTCCACGTCTTATGTCTTGACTTAGTCGTAGCGATATTGTAACCATTACTGCACGACCTGTGCACATGATGTATTGCAACTGCTGTTAATCAGCCTATATGTACTACTGTCACTCAATCAATACAGTACGATTACAGTTTCAGTTAACATCCCCTTTCAGCACTCTCGTCTCCCATCCCTCAGCAAAGCTCCTCTCATGGCGCATTGCTGCTGCGTGTCCACACGCGAGCTTTTTTCTCACGAAGCAATTGCTACGACGGGAGTGGCAACGAGGATGCTTCAACGGTAAAGGTCGATGCCTCGCGAGACTCTGGAACCGGTGGCAGAGATGCTACGCCCGCAGCTGTTGCGTGTTAGAACCGACCGAGGCGACGCTCCATCAGCGGTCGTTGTTGTTCGAGCGTGCCCACACTTCAGCCCTCAGGTGGCTAACCCACCTCGCCGGGTCTCCTGCGTCGTCCAACGGCCCGCACTCCTCGCGCGCTCTACGTGCGCTCGCACGTCCTGCATGGCAGGCGTGCCTTTGTAACCTCTCACTCCACCTGTCTGTACTTCTCTGTTGTACACATATATAAGCCCATCGAGGCTCTGTAATACAGTGTGAGAGTTATACAATCTAGCTGTTGTGTGCTGGAACCGGCGTACACCAGTGCTGCAACCGTTGACAGAAAAACAGAAAATACTTCAACCATATATGAGAAATGCTTTAACCATAGATAAAAAAGCTACAACCGGGCACTATGTAAGGGAAATAGCCGCAACCGTTGGGAAGAAATGCTTCAATTGTATATGAAAAAGGCTTCAATTGGCGATAGAGAAAGCTTCCACCTGCCCCACTGCGCAACCGGGAAAGCCGCAACCGTTGAAAAAAGCTTCATCCGTAGCTGAAAAAAGCTGCAACCGTGCAATTCATAGCTACAATCCGGCAATGAAAAAAGTTGCGACCAGCGAGCACGGAAGCTACCACCAGCGACGAAAAAAGCTACGACCGTCTAGCCCGGAAGCTGCAACCGGCAAAAAAAAAGCAACGACCGGCAAGCCCAAAAGAACCGACGTGCAAAAAAGCTGCAACCGACACGACAACGAGCCGGAGGTGCTGCAACTAGCTTGACACTAAGCTACAACCGTTGAGTGATTTTGTTGTAGCTAGCCTAGGTCTATTACAGGAGCTTCCGCCTAGAGTTTCCGTTGATCGACTCGATCCAATTGAAGCTAGCCCATCATGTGTTACTGTAGATCAATTAAGCTGCTTGCCTGCCTGCTAGTTAGCTTTGTACGTAGGCGTTCAGTCCAGCGATTTGTTCTAGCGTAAATCCAACATAGGCGGCATGGGTGCCAGTCGAGCGCAGGCGGCGCGGGTGGTCGCGCTTTTGGCCGGTGAGCTGCGCGGGGTACTTTTTTGTGTTGGGTGCGTTCAGATCGGAGGTTCGTACCAGGGAGACGAGGAAATCTAACGACGCATAGCATCTCGATCCAACGTACGCGCGGGGACCGGCCAAAATTTCGGCCGGTCGACCGGCGCCTCATTGGCCTTTTCAAAAGGGAAAAAAATAGGAGAGATTTATTTTTTATTACTTTAAGAGGAAATGGCAAAAAATAGTTCTTGAACTCCCAAAATGTCCATGAGCCTTTCCAAAATGTCTAACAACCTTACTAATTTTACCAATTACATACTAGCAAATTAAGCACAAGATTAACAGTGATAATGACATCTGCTAAAAGAAGAGCAATTAACAGTACACCAGCTATCATTCAGCAGTACACATGTGCATGTGTGTGGACACCATCTAGCTATAATGCACACAGTAGTACACATGTGTCCACCTCAGGACAACCAAACAAGCTAGCTACCGGCCGTCAGATCGTAGCTCGCGGTGCAAAACCATCTACCGGTTGCTCTCATCATGTCGATCAGGTGACAGAGTCCGTCCGGCTGATGCCAACGGCTTGGGTCTTGACTCTTGACAGTTTGAGAGCATTAGTGAGCATCTTTGACAGCACTGAGAGTTTGAAGGTCAAGCTCCTCCCTTTCTTGAACCCCTTCTTTGTGCCTTATATATCTTTGCTTCAAGCCTATCTTCTTGTGTGTGTGTGTGTGAGAGAGAGAGATCCTATGTGTTCTTGATAGAATTGATTAAAGATATTTTGAGAAGTTCATCCAAGTGACTTTGATTTACTTGTTACTCTTGAAGGGTGTGCGCCTCCTAGACGGTTAGGAGTCATTAGGGAGCCTTCAAGGTTGTGAAGGAATCAAGAGTTTGTACCAGGCTCGGTAATCGCCTTCTTCGTGAAGATCAACCCTAAGTGAGGCTTTGACCTTTGTGATATTAAACCATGGTGGCAGAGGTGGGCAAGGGCTTAGTGGGCTCTTTGTGGGCAGCGGCGGAGCCGAATAGGTCCACCCTGTGGCACAAGCAACAAGGTCCAAAAACATTTTTAGTACGAATTATCAGCTATAAGGCCCAAGGCATCAGGGTGGGCTAGCAGCAGTGCCACATGGCCCATAAAATCAGTTTGCAGCAACAGGCTCTCAAGCGCAGCATACAGCGGGCTGCAGGCCACATCAGTACGTTCTCAACACCAATCAAGTACGCACAAACGAAATTAATAGTACCCTAGGCGATTAGGGTTTGATCTACTCCGCTGGCGAGCCCCGGTGTCGACTTTTTCCCTACCGAGCCATCGACCCTACCCTCGTTCTGATCACCCCGCCAGACTCTCGGGCTGATTTCGGGACGGCGCTTCCGTCTGCCCAGCCTTGGAGCTTTGTGTGGGTGTGTAGGGCGGGGTAGATCACATCTGTGGATTGGTTTTTGAGGTGTCTGGGGACATGTCGGCGCCAGGCTCTAGTTCACAGGGGGCAACGTGATGAAACACTACCGGAATAACCCACTATGCCGACGGCCAAAGGCCGTCGGCATAGGCCGTATACCGTCGGTATACCCCTATGCCGACGGCAGCCGTCGGCATAGACCCGTCGGCGTCGATCTCGACGGCGTAGCCCTATCAGACCGTCGGCATAGAAATGCCGTCGACATAGCTACATACGCCGACGGCATCCATACGGCCGTCGGCACAGAAAATCACCGGCCGTCAGCTGACGGCGCCGTCACCAAGTGTCACGAATAGGGAGCTGGCACGTGGCACGTATAAGCCGACGGCCAGGACGTCGGCATATATTTTCATCTATGCCGACGGCCAGGCTGTCGGCTTATACACGCCAGGTGTCACCTCCAGGGCGCCTTCTGGCAGCCGGCTAGGCCGTCGGCATATATTTCGTCTATGCCGACGGCCTAGCCGTCGGCATACGTCTGCCACGTGTCGTCCACTGGTACCTCCTGGCCTTATCTATGCCGACGGTAGGCCGTCGGCATAGATCTGTTCTGTTTTTTAAAAATTTGCTCTGTTTTTGCTATTCTCATTCAAATTCACAGCAAAGCATATATAGACAGAAATATATTGAAAGATCATCAACATCACATAATCATCTAAAGATCATCAACATCACCATCTAAAGATCATCATCATCTAAAGATCATCAACATCATCATCTAAAGATCATCAACATCACATCGTCTAAAGATCAACATCATCATCGTCGAAACTTCATAGACATAAGTATAAGACACGGACATCATCATCGTCATCTAAAGAACGCTAAGAAGAATGGAACATGGAAAGCATTGCAAGACATGGAAAACATCATCGTTCATCCAAGAGTTGGATCATCGCCGCTAGCACCGCCAAGACCAGCACCACCTCGCCAGACCGGAGTGACTGGGCTCTCTGCACCGGTTCCCTACATGTTTCAAAAGAGATTGTAAGGGTAAATATGATAGTGTTGAATCAACGAGAACTAGTTGGTGAATAGTTAGGCAATGTACGAACCGGAGTCCCACTGCCTAGTGCCACCCATTCATCGAACGTGGGCACGTGTGGGGGTTCTCTAGAAGGTGGTGGTGCGGGTCCAATTGGTGGTGGATCCATGCGATTTTGCATAGACGGCCACATAGCCTGGTTGTTAGTTAACCAAGCAAACACGAAGGTCAGAAGAAATGAAAGTCCAAAATTTAGCTTGGTTCTAAGTGGGCAAAACTAACCGCCATCATCAGACGGTTGTAATCCTCGTTTGCCTTTACTCGTTGCAAGTACTTCCGCACCTCGACATGCTTAAGCTCGACAAAGGCCTTATATGCCTACAAAATTTAGGTTGTTTGTAAGTGGGAATGCTGAAAATAAAGTGAGAAAGTGAGAAAAAAAAGATAAGGGGGCAAATACTTACAGCATGCTGGCTGGCTAAGCTAGGATGCAAACGGCCCGTACTGCCGCTCGGGCTCGGGTTGGTAGCTCGGAGCCGTGTGTAGGAGACAGAAGGAGTGATCACGCCATCGAGGCATGGGTAGCGGCCATGATACTTCGGCTGGATGGCCACCACCGCCGTCTCGTCGGTCTGAGACAGGATGGGGTCAGCAACATCCGAACCAGGATTTAACCTCGTAAACGACTCGGAGTAGGACTCCAGGTTCTTCTCGGTATTGCCGTAATACTCGCTCTCGCCGTCCTTGCGCTTACTCCGCGCACGGGCCAGCTTCCACGACTCCATGTCCGAGAGCGGCTTCTTCAACTTGCCCTCCTGCAACGTCAAACAGAAGTTAGCCATACATGAAAACATCACGATAAAAAGAAAAAAAAGAATGTATCCTGGTAAACCTGGATGGCCTTGTAGCCCCAGTGGTTCCTATTTCCTTGGCCGTGTGTTCCGTCGGTTCCACGATTAGCCCGGTTCTTTGTGCTCTTAGCAGCAAACTCTGCATCCTCACCGAGCCACCTATCCACCAAACTCGCCCATCCGTCATCCTTTCCGTAGCACCAAGTAGGAATAACCTAAATAATGGAAGCATGACATGTCATCACGAAACAATGAAATTGACTGTTTATACGTCGGAATGAAAAGTCTGTAATACTTACCATCATGTACTGCTCCCTGCTCGAGGTAAGCCGCTGCTTCTGCGCTTCTTTCTTGGTCATCTTTTGACCAAGGTAGTTGTGGTAGTAGTGTGAGATGGCAACCCAGCGCACCTCGTACTGAATCTGGGGAGTTTTCTTCCTCGCAGCCGCCACCAAGACCACGTCGGCTCTGGCATTGTGCTCCTCAAGAACCTTATAGAATTGCTACAATCATGCATAAAACCAGAATGAAAAAAGGCATGAGTTAAGTGACTCGATGATAAACTATGAACGAAACTCAAGACGAGTGATTCTGAAGAGAAGTTACCCAAAATTTATTGATCACGGCCTTAGCGGCCATCTCGTACTCCGCGAGGCTGGCAGCCTCGTAGTGGTCCCAGCTCGTGGCCAAAACCCGCAGCTCTGGGTCCCTGTCTGGCCGCGGGCAGAATAGGCCCGGCCAAAAATCCTTCAATAGGATAGTGATAATGCCGTTTGGTTTACGGCCCTCTCCAAGAACTTTCCAATTGCTGCAAAAGAAACAGAAAAATTAGCATGCGTACAATGAAAATGTTAGTATGTGTTCAAATTATGATTGAGAGGCACTTACTCTGTCCCCGCGGGTTCAATGAGCCACTTCTTCTCCTCGGTAGCAGGAGGTGTAGGTAGTTCTGCAACACCACGCAGCCACCCCTTCGGATCACCCGGCGGCAACTTACCCCACACCTCGCCATCACCCTCCCATCCAGAACCCTCCCCTCCACAATCCTCCTCCTCGCCCTCCTCCTCCTCCTCCTGAACGAACTCCTCGCGCTCCTCCTCCTCCTCCTCCTCCTCGCGAACCTCCTCCTCCTCAGACTCAGAGGGTGCCTCAGTATAGGAGGGCGTCGAAGACGACCCCCCTATGTCGGACACGGACCGCAGTTTCTTGACCGGACCGCATCTCGACCCACCCCCTCCTCCTCTAGGGGCTCTCCCACCACCCCCTCCTCCTCTAGGGGCTCTTCCCCCGACCCCTCGACCTCCCTGTGAGGTGTCATCCTCAAGTAGTCGGGTGGGAGGCTGACGGGGTCGTCCACTCTGACTAAGACCTCCTTTTAATTTGCTTAGGAAACCCGCGCCGCTGGACTTGCCCATTATTAGCAAACCTGCATTGAGAAGAGAATAAACAATTAGTAAGGATAACAAATAAATAAGCATACAAAAAAGCACATTAATAACAAAAAAGCACATTAATAACAAAAAAGCACATTAAGCATACAGAAAAGAACATTAACAAAATATGCAATGTATAAGCATGTTATATATATATATATATATATATATATATATATATATATATATATATATATATATATATATATATATATATATATATCTTTTTTGGCAAAGGAAGGAAGCATATTAATAAAGCATACAAAAAAGCTTACATTTCCTAGAACCCATATGAATCATCACTATTGTAATCTATTTGTCGACCGGTCTCATCATCACTATCACGCATATCGTCTTCGTTGTCTGACGGAGGTGGAGGCTCTTCCTCGTCGTCAGCGTCTTCATTTAACTTCTCAAGCATAATTATGTCTCTTTGATTCACAATTGCCTCACCATCATTCCGTGCATCGTCATCGTTTGGGTCCACATCAACATAACCCAAGTCATCATCGTCCTTGTTTCGGACCACATCATCATGTTGCTCTTGAAAGAACACTCCCTCGTATGTCATGGGGTTTATGTTGTAGTAATCATCATCGTTCGGGTCCGGTAGCTTACCATGTGGCGACACCTTGAACACAACTTCCCAACCCTTTAGATACTCTTTCTGGCATGGGTAGGGCAGATAATAAACTTGTGTGGCCTGGGTAGCCACAATAAAGAGATCAGCTCTGGCATACACGGTTGATGGTTTAACTTCGACTAAACCAACGGAAGGCGTATGTCTCAGACCCTTATTGGGGTCGAACCATCGGCATTTGAACACAACGAGACTTAGGGTTTCGCGCCCACGGTTGAATGTAAGCTCGTATATTTTTCCTACCCTTCCATAGTACTCCACTTTATTATCTCCTTCGGTGAAGACTCCAGTATTTATAGTTTTGGGATCAGGCCGACTGTTCTGGTGCTCCTCTGTATGGAAGAGATAACCATTCACATCATACTTTTCGCATGTCATGACCTGACTGTTAAAACCCATGGAAATGTAGGGGAACGTCGCATGGGAAACAAAAAATTTCCTACGCACACGCAAGATCTATCCATGGTGATGAACATCTACGAGAGGGAGAGTGAATCTACATACCCTTGTAGATCGCTAAGCGGAAGCGTTAAGAAACGCGGTTGATGTAGTCGAACGTCGTCGCGATCCAAATCGCAAGTCGTCCCTCGATCCAAACACGATCTAGCGCCGAACGGACGGCACCTCCGCGTTCAACACACGTACGGCTTGATGACGCCTTCACCTCCTCGATCCAGCGAGCGATGGTGAAGTAGTGGATGAGTTCCGGCAGCACGACGGCATGGTGATGGTGGTGAGGAACAATCTCTACAGGGCTTCGCCAAGCACTACGGAGATTATGACGGGAGGAACTAGAGGGTTAGGGTTGCCGGCACACGGCTTGGGAAATCTTAATCTCCCCCGTATGCTAGCCCTGCCCCTCTATTTATATGTTGAGCCCTGGGGTCTAAACTTGGAGAGAAAGCCTCCACAAGGTCGGTTTTGCCCGCACAAGGTCGGTTTGGCCCGCACGGAAAGAGTCCCACTCGGATTCCAGCAGTACCACGTACAAGCGGTAGTACCGCTCATGAGCGGTAGTACCGCTTGAGCGGTAGTACCGCTTCACACAAGTGGTAGTACCGCTTACGCGGTAGTACTGCTTTACCAGCGGTAGTACCGCTTAAGGCAGCAGGAAAACTTCCTTTTGCACTTTCCAATACCTCGTGGGCTTTACCCTTTTGGCCCATATAAAGTGTTGCTGCACCCGAACACTTCGGTAAACATCCGGAACCCCTTCCGGTGAATTCCGGAACGCTTCCGGAGATCAAAACACTATTATCACATATATCAAACTTTACCTCCGGACTCTTCCGGAGATCCTCGTCATATCCGGGATTTTATCCGGGACTCCGAACAACCTTCGGTCACCAACACAATAACTCAACTATACTAATCGTCCCCAAACGTTAAGTGTGTAGACCCTGCGGGTTCGAGAACTATGTAGACATGACAGAGACACCTCTACGGTCAATAACCAATAGCGGGACCTGGATGCCCATATTGGTTCCTTCATATTCTACGAAGATCTATATCGGTCGAACCTCTATGTCAAGGATTCAGTTAATCTCGTATGCTGTTCCCTTTGTTCTTCGGTATGTTACTTGCCCGAGATTCGATTGTTGGTATCTCTATACCTAGTTCAATCTCGTTATCGGTAAGTCTCTTTACTCGGTCCGTAATACAAGATCTCGTGGCTAACACTTTAGTCACATTGCTTGCAAGGCTCATTGTGATGTTGTATTACCGAGTGGGCCCTGAGATACCTCTCCGTTACATGGAGTAACAAATCCCAGTCTTGATCCATGCCAACCCAACAGACACCCTCGGAGATACCTGTAGAGCATCTTTATATTTACCCAGTTACGTTGCGACGTTTGATACACACAGTGTATTCCTCCGGTGTCAGTGAGTTGCATGATCTCATGGTCATAGGAACAGATACTTGACATGCAGAAAACAATAGCAATAAACTGACACGACCATATGCTACGTTTATAGTTTGGTCTTGTCCATCACATCATTCTCCTAATGATGTGATCCCGTTATCAAATGACATCTCATGTCCATGGCTAGAAAACCTTCACCATCTTTTGATCAACGAGCTAGTTAACTAGAGGCTTACTAGGGACACAGTGTTGTCTATGTACCCACACATGTATTTGAGTTTCCAATCAATACAATTATAGCATGGATAATAAACGATTATCATGAACAAGGAAATATAATAATAACCAATTTATTATTGCCTCTAGGGCATATTTCCAATAGTTTCCCACTTGCACTAGAGTCAATAATTTAGTTCACATCGATTTGTGATTTACATTGTAATGAATC
Organism: Elymus sibiricus; assembly: GCA_039707655.1. Classification (NCBI taxonomy): domain Eukaryota; kingdom Viridiplantae; phylum Streptophyta; class Magnoliopsida; order Poales; family Poaceae; genus Elymus; species Elymus sibiricus. The sequence continues at coordinate 512,078,432 of CM077672.1, read as the reverse complement.
GAACACCCATGCAGTTCTGGTGTTGTTCATGTTTAGCCCTTGGAAGAGGTTTAGTCATCGGATCTGCAACATTCAGATCCGTGTGTACTTTGCAAATATTTATGTCGTCCTCCTTGATGTAATCGCGGATGGAATTGAAACGTCGCTTTATGTGTCTGGTCCTCTTGTGAAATCTTGGTTCCTTGGCTAGAGCAATGGCACCAGTATTATCACAAAACAGAGTCATTGGGTTAAGCGCACTAGGCACTACTCCAAGATCTGTCATGAACTCCTTCATCCAGACACCTTCCTTTGCCGCCTCCGACGCAGCGATGTACTCCGCTTCGCATGTAGAATCAGCTACCACGCTTTGCTTGGAACTGCACCAGCTAACCGCACCCCCATTAAGAATAAATACGTATCCGGTTTGCGACTTAGATTCATCCAGATCAGTGTCAAAGCTTGCATCGACGTAATCCTTTACGACGAGCTCTTGATCACCTCCATAAACGAGAAACATGTCCTTAGTCCTTTTCAGGTACTTCAGGATATTCTTGACCGCCGTCCAGTGTTCCATTCCTTGATCACTTTGAAACCTTCCGACCATACTTATGGCAAGGCTGACATCGGGTCTTGTGCACAGCATTGCATACATGATAGAGCCTATGGCTGAAGCATAGGGGATGACACTCATCTTTTCTCTATCTTCTGCAGTCACTGGGCATTGAGTCTTACTCAACTTCACACCTTGCAAAACAGGCAAGAACCCCTTCTTGGACTGATCCATTTTGAACTTCTTCAAAATCTTATCAAGGTATGTGCTTTGTGAAAGTCCTATTAAATGTCTTGATCTATCTCTATAGATCTTGATGCCTAATATGAAAGCAGCTTCTCCTAGGTCCTTCATTGAAAAACTCTTGTTCAAATATTCCTTCACGCTTTCCAACATTTCTATATTGTTTCCAATCAGTAATATGTCATCCACATATAATATTAGAAACGCTATAGAGCTCCCACTCACTTTCTTGTAAATACAAGCTTCTCCGTAAACTTGTATAAACTCGAACGCCTTGATCACCTCATCAAAGCGAAGATTCCAACTCCGAGATGCTTGCACCAGTCCATAAATGGATCGCTGGAGTTTGCAAACTTTGTCAGCATTCTCTGGATCTACAAAACCTTCTGGTTGCATCATATACAACTCTTCCTTAAGGAAACCGTTAAGGAATGCTGTTTTGACATCCATTTGCCAAATTTCATAATCGAAAAAGGCAGCTATTGCTAACATGATTCTGACGGACTTAAGCATCGCTACGGGTGAGAAGGTCTCATCGTAGTCAACTCCTTGAACTTGTGAAAAACCCTTTGCCACAAGTCGAGCTTTATAGACGGTGACATTACCGTCCGCGTCCGTCTTCCTCTTAAAGATCCATTTGTTCTGAATGGCCTTACGCCCTTCAGGTAATACTTCCAAAGTCCACACTTTTTTTTCATACATGGATCCCATCTCGGATTTCATGGCCTCTAATCACTTCTCGGAATCCGGGCCCATCATCGCTTCTCCATAGCTCGTAGGTTCATCGTTGTCCAACAACATGACCTCTAAGACAGGGTTGCCGTACCACTCGGGAGAAGTACGCGTCCTTGTCGACCTACGAGGTTCGATAGCAACTTGATCCGAAGCTTTATGATCATCATCAACTTCCTCTTCAGCTGATGTAGGCTCTACAGAAACATCTTTCTGCGCTGCGCTACTCTCAGGTTGAAGTAAAGGTTCAACAACCTCATCAAGTTCTATCTTCCTCCCACTCAATTCTTTCGAGAGAAACTCTTTCTCAAGAAATGTTCCGTTTTTAGCGACAAACACTTTGCCTTCGGATCTGAGGTAGAAGGTATACCCAACTGTCTCTTTTGGGTATCCTATGAAGACGCATTTCTCCGCTTTGGGTTCCAGCTTTTCAGGCTGAAGCTTTTTGACATAAGCATCACATCCCCAAACTTTAAGAAACGACAGCTTTGGCTTCTTGCCAAACCAAAGTTCATATGGCGTCGTCTCAACGGATTTCGATGGTGCCCTATTTAAAGTGCATGCAGCTGTCTCTAATGCATAACCCCAAAACGATAGTGGCAAATCGGCAAGAGACATCATAGATCGCACCATATCCAATAAGGTTCGATTACGACGTTCGGACACACCATTACGCTGTGGTGTTCTAGGCAGTGTCAGTTGTGAAACAATTCCACATTGTCTTAAGTGACTGCCAAACTCATAACTCAGATATTCTCCTCCTCGATCAGATCGTAGGAATTTAATCTTCTTGTTACGATGATTCTCAACTTCACTCTGAAATTGTTTGAACTTTTCAAATGTTTCAGACTTGTGTTTCATTAAGTAAATATACCCATATCTACTTAAGTCATCAGTGAAGGTGAGAAAGTAACGATAACCACCGCGCGCCTCAATACTCATCGGACCGCACACATCAGTATGTATGATTTCCAACAAGTCACTTGCCCGTTCCATTGTTCCAGAGAACGGCGTTTTAGTCATCTTGCCCATGAGGCATGGCTCGCATGTGTTAAGTGATTCAAAATCAAGTGACTCCAAAAGTCCATCAGCATGGAGCTTCCTCAGGCGTTTTACGCCAATATGACCTAAACGGCAGTGCCACAAGAAAGTGGTATTATCATTATCAATTCTACATCTTTTGGCATCAATGTTATGAACATGTGTATCATTACTATCGAGATTCAATAAGAATAAACCCCTCACTTCGGGTGCATGACCATAAAAGATATTACTCATATAAATAGAACAACCATTATTCTCTGATTTAAATGAGTAACCGTCTCGCAATAAACAAGATCCAGATATAATGTTCATGCTTAACGCAGGCACTACATAACAATTATTCAGGTTCATCACTAATCCCGATGGTAATTGAAGAGCGAGCGTGCCGACGGCGATCACATCAACCTTGGAACCATTTCCCACGCGCATCGTCACTTCATCCTTTGCCAGCCTCCGTCTATTCCGCAGTTCCTGTTTAGAGTTGCAAATGTGAGCAACCGCACTGGTATCAAATACCCAGGCACTACAACGAGAGTTGGTAAAGTACACATCAATAACATGTATATCATATATACCTTGTTTGTGGTTGGCCGCCTTCTTGTCAGCCAAATACTTGGGGCAGTTCCGCTTCCAGTGTCCATTTCCCTTGCGATGAAAGCACACAGTTTCTGGTTTGGGTCCAGCCTTGGGTTTCTTCACGGGAGGAGCAACTGCTTTGCCACTCTTCTTGGAGTTACCCTTCTTACCCTTGCCATTTTTCTTGAAACTAGTGGTTTTATTGACCATCAACACTTGATGCTCCTTCTGAATTTCAGACTCAGCGACTTTCAGCATCGCAAACAGCTCGGCGACTGACTTGTTCATCCCGTGCATGTTATAGTTCAACACGAAGCTCCTGTAGCTCGGTGGCAATGATTGAAGAACTCTGTCAGTGATAGCCTCTGGCGGAAGGGGCATCCCTAATTCAGCCAGACGGGTGGAGTACCCAGACATTCTGAGTATGTGATCACTAACAGACCCGTTCTCCTCCATCTTGCAAGTATAGAACTTATTGGAGGTCTCATACCTCTCGATCCGGGCATTCTTCTGAAAGATAAACCTCAACTCCTGGAACATCTCATATGCTCCATGACGTTCAAAACGTCTTTGAAGCCCCGGTTCTAAGCCATACAAAATTGCACATTGAACTATTGAGTAATCATCAGAGCGAGCCTGCCAGACGTTCACAACGTCTAGAGATTCAACTGGAGCGGGTGGATCACCAAGCGGTGCATCAAGGACATAAGCCTTCTGGGAAGCCGTAAGGATAATCCTTAGATTACGGGCCCAGTCCACAAAGTTACTTCCATCATCTTTCAACTTAGCTTTCTCTAGGAACGCATTAAAATTCAGGGGTGCTACTGCGCGAGCCATGATCTACAACATAAATATAGCAAAGACAACTTAGACTATTGTTCAAGATAATGAGTTTAGTTAATCATATTACTTAAAAAACTCCCACTCAAATTGACATCCCTCCGGTCATTCGAGTGTCACATGATCCAAATCCACCAACTCAAGTCCGATCATCACGTGAGTTGAGGTGGTTTCAATGGTGAACATCTTCATGTTGATCATATCTACTATATGACTCATGTTCGACCTTTCGGTCTCTTGTGTTCCGAGGCCATGTCTGTACATGCTAGGCTCGTCAAGTTTAACCCGAGTGTTCCGCACGTGCAACACTGGCTTGCACCCGTTGTATGCGAACGTAGAGTCTATCACACCCAATCATCACGTGGTGTCTCGAAACAACGAACTTTCGCAACGGTGCACACTCGGGGAGAACACAATTTTATCTTGAAATTTAAGTGAGGGATCACCTTATAATGCTACCGTCGTCCTAAGCAAAATAAGATGCATAAAAGGATTAACATCACATGCAAATCATATGTGACATGATATGGCCATGAACTTGTGCTTTTGATCTCCATCTCCAAAGCATCGGCATGATCTCCATCGTCACCGGCATGACACCATGATCTCCATCATCTTGATCTCCATCAACGTGTCGCCATGAGGTTGTCGCGCCGACTGTTGCTTCCACGACTATTGCTAACTCAAAGAGAAAAAGTAAAGCAAAACGGCGAAAATAATTAAAGACAACTCTATGGCTCCTGCCAGTTGCCGTACTCATCGACATGCAAGTCGTGATATTCTATACAACACATGATCATCTCATACATCACATATATCTCATCATGAATTTGGCCATATCACATCACATCATACCCTACAAAAACAAGTTAGACGTCCTCTAATTGTTGTTGCAAGTTTTACGTGGCTGCTACGGGTATCTAGTAAGAACAATACTTACCTACGCATAAACCACAACGGTGATACAAAAATTGCTTTTCAACCTTCTCAAGGACCGTCTTTGTCAAATCCGATCCGACTAAAGTAGGAGAGACAGACACCCGCCAGCCATCTTTATGCAACGAAGTTACATGTCAGTTGATGGAACCGGTCTCTCGTAAGCGTACGAGTAATGTGGGTCCGAGCCGTTTCATCCCACAATACCGCCGAAACAAGAAGAGACCAAGGGAGGAAGCAATCTGAATATCAACACCCACAAACTCCTTTGTGTTCTACTCGAGATCTCATCTATACATAGACCTAGCTCAGATGCCACTGTGGGGGAACGTCGCATGGGAAACAAATTTTTTCCTACGCACACGCAAGATCTATCCATGGTGATGAGCATCTACGAGAGGGAGAGTGAATCTACATACCCTTGTAGATCGCTAAGCGGAAGTGTTAAGAAACGCGGTTGATGTAGTCGAACGTCTTCGCGATCCAAATCGCAAGTCGTCCCTCGATCCAAACACGATCTAGCGCCGAACGGACGGCACCTTCGCGTTCAACACACGTACGGCTTGATGACGCCTTCACCTCCTCGATCCAGCGAGCGATGGTGAAGTAGTGGATGAGTTCCGGCAGCACGACGGCGTGGTGATGGTGGTGAGGAACAATCTCTGCAGGGCTTCGCCAAGCACTACGGAGATTATGACGGGAGGAACTAGAGGGTTAGGGTTGCCGACACACGGCTTGGGAAATCTTAATCTCCCCCGTGTGCTAGCCCTGCCCCTCTATTTATATGTTGAGCCCTGGGGTCTAAACTTGGAGAGAAAGCCTCCACAAGGTCGGTTTTGCCCGCACAAGGTCGGTTTGGCCCGCACGGAAAGAGTCCCACTCGGATTCCAGCAGTACCGCGTACAAGCGGTAGTACCGCTCATGAGCGGTAGTACCGCTTGAGTGGTAGTACCGCTTCACACAAGCGGTAGTACCGCTTACGCGGTAGTACTGCCTTACCAGCAGTAGTACCGCTTAAGGCAGCAGCAAAACTTCCTTTTGCACTTTCCAATACCTTGTGGGCTTTACCCTTTTGGCCCATATAAAGTGTTGCTGCACCCGAACACTTCGGTAAACATCCGGAACCCCTTCCGGTGAATTCCGGAACCCTTCCGGAGATCAAAACACTATTATCACATATATCAAACTTTACCTCCGGACTCTTTCGGAGATCCTCGTCATGTCCGGGATTTTATCCGGGACTCCGAACAACCTTCGGTCACCAACACAATAACTCAACTATACTAATCGTCACCAAACGTTTAGTGTGTAGACCCTGCGGGTTCGAGAACTATGTAGACATGACCGAGACACCTCTACGGTCAATAACCAATAGCGGGACCTAGATGCCCATATTGGTTCCTACATATTCTATGAAGATCTATATCGGTCGAACCTCTATGTCAAGGATTCAGTTAATCCCGTATGCTGTTCCCTTTGTTCTTCGGTATGTTACTTGCCCGAGATTCGATCGTCGGTATCTCTATACCTAGTTCAATCTCGTTATCGGTAAGTCTCTTTACTTGGTCCGTAATACAAGATCTCGTGGCTAACACTTTAGTCACATTGCTTGCAAGGCTCATTGTGATGTTGTATTACCGAGTGGGCCCTAAGATACCTCTCCGTTACATGGAGTAACAAATCCCAGTCTTGATCCATGCCAACCCAACAGACACCCTCGGAGATACCTGTAGAGCATCTTTATAGTCACCCAGTTACGTTGCGACATTTGATACACACAAGGTATTCCTCCGGTGTCAGTGAGTTGCATGATCTCATGGTCATAGGAACAGATACTTGACATGCAGAAAACAATAGCAATAAACTGACACGATCATATGCTACGTTTATAGTTTGGTCTTGTCCATCACATCATTCTCCTAATGATGTGATCCCGTTATCAAATGACATCTCATGTCCATGGCTAGGAAACCTTCACCATCTTTTGATCAACGAGCTAGTTAACTAGAGGCTTACTAGGGACACAGTGTTGTCTATGTACCCACACATGTATTTGAGTTTCCAATCAATACAATTATAGCATGGATAATAAACGATTATCATGAACAAGGAAATATAATAATAACCAATTTATTATTGCCTCTAGGGCATATTTCCAACAGGAAACCCATCTCAATTCTTCATCGATTGATTTGTTCGGATCTTTTCCCTACAAGTTTAATTGAAATTGTAGGGTGCATTAGTTCCGATAACTAATAAATGTTGGGTGCACTAGGTAATAGGGAAGTGTGAAAATTTACTTTCTCCATGAACCAAGCAACAAAATTTTCCTTCCATCGGCACCCTTTCGGAGAAGAGTAAGTGCCTCCCCTTCAGTAGGAGGCATCATTCTCGTCCACTCTTCATCAACGAATCGACTAAAAGAAGAAAAGCAGTATTAGACCGAGGCAAAGTGAACATAACGAATTGACTAAAAGAGTGGTGCAACGGTATTACCTCATCCACTCATCCTCAACTTCCTTGCTGTTGTGCAAGACATAGAACATGACGTCCTCCCAGTCATGCTGTGGCATGATATAACGTTTCGAGCATCCAGCCCTGCCACCTTGCCCGCTGAATAGAGGGAGCTTGGGTTTATACTTGTGCTCTTCTGTATTGTATCGAGACACCTTATTATGCAGAGTGGGAACGTGGTCTAGATAGTACACTGTCCTGAGATCTGCCACCTCCTCTAGGATAACTGCCTCAGCTATGGAAGCTTCAATCTTAGCTTTGTTTCCACATTTGTGTCGAAGATGCTTGTTCTGTCTCTCAGGGCCGTACTGCCAACGATTCTGCACAGGGCCCCCCAACAATACCTCGTTCGCGAGGTGCAAAATGAGATGTGTCATCGGAGTAAAGAAGCCTGGCGGAAAGATCTTCTCTAGCTTGCATATCAACTCCGGCGCCTTCTTATGCAATTCTTTTATCATCTTGGGACATACTTCTTTAGCACAAAGCGTGCGGAAGAAATGGCTTAGCTCCGCTAGCACACGCCAGACACGCTCGGGGACATAGCCTCGAACCATCACCGGCATAATCCGCTCAATCCATACATGATAGTCATGACTCTTGAGCCCGGTGACTTTGCCCGTTATCTTTGGCAGTAGAGAAATGACACCATAGTTTAGTCTGGACAAGTTCAACCTGCCAGAGAGTGGAATTTCGTGTGTAGGGGTGAAATCCGTAGATCTATGAAGGAACGCCAAAAGCGAAGGCAGCTCTCTGGTTTAAAAAGATTGACTCCCTTACTTATATTCGATGCAATACGATCAGTGAACTTCACGACGTGTTTCAGCCACTTGAATGCCTCCATCTTATCATCCTTTTTAAGGACGAAGTCAGCATCTGGCTTGAACCAAGATTTTCGACCGCCTGTGGGAGGCCGCATGTTCAGACGTGGCCTATCACAAAAATTCTGTTGATCGACTCTAGCATTAACGTTATCCTTTGTCTTATCAGGAATGTTGAGGATCGTGCGAAAAAGGGCCTCTGCGACATTCTTTTCGGTGTGCATCACATCGATGTTATATGGAAGTTTGAGGTCCTTGAAATAGGGAAGCTGCGTGAAGGGGGTAATGTGAGTCCAGTTGTGCGTCTCACCATATCCTTCAAAACCTTTGGCTTTTGCTTTGGCTTTCCCTTTCCCCTCGCCCTCGCCTTCGCCTGTGCCTTTGGCTTTGCCTTTCCCTTCGCCGGCAGGCTCAGGAGCATTCAGCTGAGCAAGCACATCCGCACCCGAAAACGTTGGAATCTCGTTTACTTCATGGACAACTAGGCCTTTCGTTAAGTTCTTCTTGTCTTACCTGTCAGGATGGTCTGGAGGGAGGAACTGTCAATGCAGGTCAAAGGCAACATACTTGCCACCCTTCTTCAGCCAAATGAAACGCAAGGCCTGCATGCACACTGGGCATGGCATCTTCCCACTTGTACACCATCCGCAGAATAGGGCATAGCCGGGAAAGTCATGCATGCAATACTGCAGCCAAACTTTCATCAAGAATTTTTTTTGCTGATGTCGATCGTATGTCAACCTTGGGAAGTACCAAGAATGGTGCAAATCATCCACCAACGGCTGCATAAACACACTCAAATTCTTCCCCGGATATTCAGGCCCCGGAATTATCAGCGACAGGAACATGGTCTTGCGTTGCATTATGGCGCCGGGAGGGAGATTCAGCAGAATAACAAACACGGACCAGCAGCTGTATGGATTAGACGACATACCATATGGATTGAACCCATCACCTGATATAGCAATTCTGACATTCCCAGCCTCGGCTGCTTCCTCAGGGTATTCTGTGTCGAATGACTTCCATGCTTCACCTTCTGATGGATGTACGATTTTATCTGCATGGTACCTTTTCCCTTCCTTGTGCCACTTTATCATTTTGGCAGACTCCTCGGTGATGAAAAGGCGCTGCAGTCTTTCTATGAAATGGAGATACCGAAGAACCTTTGCAGGGATGGCTAGCTGCTTCTTCTCACCCTGCTCATCGAGCACCTCAATATACCGAGAGGAACCGCACTTCCTACAGTAGTTGTCATTCGCATACTCGTGCCTAAACAAAAGGCAATTCTTTGGACAAACATGTATTTTCTCATAATCCATAGAGAGCGCCTTCATGATTTTCTTCGTAGCATACATGCTTTTCGGCAGTTCATGGCCCTCAGGGAGGCTGTTAGCCCATACTCCCAGAAATGCTTCGAAGCAACCTCGGGTACAGCCGTACTCCGCCTTGACTGCCATCAGTTGTGAGATGGCATCCAGCTGAGAGAGCTTGGCACCCTCATAAAGAGGTTTCTTTGACGAGGCCAAGATTTCCAGGAAGGCCTTTGCGTTTTCCTCCAGCTCCTCCGGTTCATTCGCTGAAAGTGTCGCAGCTGCCGTCTGTGCAGCATAGACATCATCTAGCATGTCTCTAACCCCATCGTCCTCATGACCAGCGATGCATTGTCGTATCACCTCCTCTCTACCACGGTCCCGCTGGGCAAAGTTTATCGGCATGTTAAATTTTGGCATAAATCCATTCGTGCGAAGGTGCGAAGTCATCTCCTCCTGATCTCTACGGATACGTCTCTTACATTTGGCACAGGGGCATTCTGGCACCATTCTCATTGGACGATGGAATATCTCCTTCAAAAACACATCGGTTCTCTCGGCCCACTCTGTTGTTACTTGATTCCGACGGAAAAAACCACTGTACATCCATTGATTATCTGCCATCTCTGCTTTATTGGGAGGCACACACCAAAATTAAGGATTCATTTAAATTAATGACATCAATGTTTTATTTTCTACTGGGTTGACGAGAAACGACATTGAATCCACCTACATCTCTAATAGGTAAAGATGGGTCCTAATCCCACCCGAGGATGTGTAGATTGAGTACGTTCTCCTTGCTCTACCCATTCCGAGACAAAATTTCGGCAGCACCTCCCCGCTGTTCTCCAGATACACGTCCCGGCAAAAACCCGAGAGAATGTGCATCCGGAGAACAACGGGGAGGTGCTGCCCAAATTTTGTCTCGGAATGGGGTAGAGCATGGAGAACGTACCCAATCTACACATCCTCGGGCTGTCCGTGGAAAACGCTGGACAATCCGAATGAGTTACGGTGATAAATATGCAATTGAATGCATATTTATCGATGCAACCCTTTCGGACGGGAGACGCCTAGGTTACGCGACTTGACGTGAAAGTGAAATCTAGTGACATGACAAAAAAGCGGAGGAGGAGATGGAATTGTAGCTCACCCTCGGATGTAGAGGACGTAGTCGATCAGCGGAGGGACGATCGTGGACCAACAGCTCCAATGTCGACGATCACTCCATGGAGATGCAACACCACAAATCCTGTAAGTTCCAGCGAGTGAAAAAAATTTAGGTCATCGCATCACATAAAGCATAGACACTTCAAACTATGAAAAAAATAGTGCTAATGACATATAGTGAAGATTTTAGATCATCATGATACTTCAAATCCTAATTTCTCTGTCAAGTGTGAAATTTTGTTCTTCAATTTTTTTAGCAAGATGATCATGATGAAGTAACCACTCATCATATCCCAATTTTGGAGCACATCTCACATAGCTATTTAACAACATCTCAAATTGCAAAATAAAGCTTCATTCACTATTTTAGAAACTAAGTGTCTCTAATTGCTTCATATGAATCAACACGACAAATAACGTGTCTTACGAATCAACATAACCTAACACTAACTTGACCAATATCCATCCATCCATCCATCTATCTCAAACAACCAACATCCATTCATCCATATTTTAGAAACTAAGTGTCTAAAAAATTTGACCAACATTCCATCCATCCTTCCATCTATGCAGTGGCGGAGGACGGAATTTTTTTGAGGTGGGCCGAACTCTAAAGTGTAAAATAAATTATGATGCAAAACCATATTCACAATATGAAAATACCACTAAGATCAATGAATTATACATTATCAAGCTATTTTTCAACACAAATCACAAATTTAGGAAAATGCATTTTTTTTTACAAATTTAGAAACATTCAGTATCAACAACAGCAGCTCAAATTACAGCAATCAGCACCTCTCTATTGTCTCTCGCATAAGAAGAAATAGCTAATCAGTAGAAACCATACATCCGCCTGCTTCCCAATCTCACGATCTCTCTATCCATATGTCTCTCTGTATTCTCCCACTCTCTCACTATAGCAGCAGCACACAGCCGGCCGCCTCCCACGGCTGCACCAAGGCGCCCACATCCGTGATCTGGCCTCCGCGCCCCACTCGTTTCCAGCACGGGCTGCCTCCACACACGGCCATGGATCGGGGTTCGGGGAGCCTCCAGTTCCCCAATTTCATCCATGCATCCATCCATCCACGTAACAAACAGTAACAAGTAAGTGCAGATTGCAATGTAAGAGACCAGAAGTGCTATCTAAGTGGATATTGGAGCTTTGTTCTCTGATTGTACAGTAGGTTTTAATGAGACAGATTTTGGTGGCAGCAATACGCAATTCGCAAGTCTGAACAGGTAGGATGAGATGATCAATCTCATATCATCAAAATATCGAACGAATACTAAATTCACATAATTACTTATAACTAGACTTCTCCCATGTCCTCAAGAACAAAAGTAACTACTCACAAACCATATGCATGTTCAAGATCAGAGGAGTATTGAATATCATTAAGGATCTGAACATATAATCTTCCACCGAATAAACCAACTTGCATCAACTACAAAATGTAATCAACACTACTAGCAACCCACAGGTACCAATCTGAGGTTTTGAGACAAAGATTGAATACAAGAGATGAACTAGGGTTTGAGATGAGATGGTGCAGGTGAAGATGTTGATGAAGATTGGTCCTCCCACGATGAGAGGATCGTTGGTGATGTCGATGGCTTCGATTCCCCCCCCCCCCCCCCGGAGGGAAGTTTCCCTGGCGGAATCGCTCCACCGGAGAGCAAAAGTGCTCCTACCCAGGTTCTGCCTCGAGACGGCGGCGCTTCGTACCGAAACCTTCTCCTTTATTTTTTTCTAGGGCAAATGACTTCTTATAGGGGAAGATGGGACATAGAGGCCAGCCAGGGACCCCACAAGCTACCAGGGCGCGGCCAGGGGGGTGGCCGCGCCTAGGTGGCTTGTGGCCACCTGGTGGGTCCCCTCTGGTGTTTCTTTTCTCCAGTATTTTTTATATATTCCAAAATAATTCTCCGTGAAATTTCAGCTTATTTGGAGTTGTGCACAATAGGTATCTCTGACATAGCTTTTTCTGGTCCAGAATTCCAGCTGTCGGCATCCTCCCTCTTCATGGTAATCTTGCAAATTAAGAGAGAAAAGGCATTAAAACAGCATCACAAAATGTTATAATGATTAAAAACATTGTAAATAACAGTAGGAAAACATGATGCAAAATGGACGTATCAGCCGTCCACATCTCGTCAAGGTTAGTGCGAAAGAAATTGCGCACAGTCACCTTATCCTCAGATTTGTACCTCCACATGGGATTGACCCTAAGTTGAAGGGGAAGGATGTGGCGGTGGAGCATGACATGGACTACATCCACTAGCTGGATGTCCTGATTAATCACCGCTTTGAGCCTCTTTTGGAGCATCTTCACCTCCTCGGGATTTCCCCAATCGAGACCCTTCTTCGTCCAGGAGACGAGTCTCCTCAGAGGCGTGGCCATGAAGGCAGGGATCTCCTTCTGACCTTTGGTGGGCAGGTCAGTGATATAGAACCACTCCCACTGCCACACGTTGATTGCCTCCACAAAGGTGCCCTGTGGCCAGAGCACCCTTGGGAGTTTGCTTATCATGGCCCCGCCACACTCAGCGAGCTGGGAGCCACTACTCTTCGGCTTGATGCTGAAAACCTTCAGCCACAAGCCGAAATGCGGTTTGACGCGAAGGAATGCCTCACATATAGTAATAAATGTAGCTATGTGGAGGATGGAGTTTTGGGCCAGATGATGGAAATTTGGCCCGTAGAAGAACAGCAGCCCCCTCACGAATGGATGGAGGGGGAACCCCAGACCTCAGAGGAGGTGGGGAACAAAGACCACCCTCTCCCCTTTCGTGGGAGCAGGGGTGGTGCGGCCGGGCTCCGGAGCACGGCACTTGGCCGTCGTGGGTATGTAACCCGTGGACCGGACCTCTTCGTTGGTGCCCGCAGTAACGTTGGAAGACACCCACTTCCCCTTCAGCTCGGCGTCGGAGGCTTGAGCCGCCTTCACTGGTGAAGAGCTACGGATAAAATAGGGATGGGGAGCTTGGAGACGGATCTGAGGGTGCTGGAGCTCTGTGTGCTTTTGGCAATGGAGCAAAAAATGGGAGCGTGAGGGGAAGTAATTTACTATCCTTTGCTTTTATAGGTTAGTAAGAGACCAAGAGCCCCCGTGTGCCACCGGGTAAATCACTTATTCCCAACCCTGCGTGCCATTAAACTCGCATCGATTAAATCGATTTGTTGATGATATCCCTTAAAAACCGCTGCACGATCTCCATATTGATGAGACATGCCGATGAATGGCAACCTCGGGCCATGAAATGATTTCGTGATAACTGTTTCTACCCCACGATAGGTGATGACGATTCGATAAAGCTGTCAGGGTTTGACCCCTCCCACTGCTTATGCCTACGTGGCAAGTCGTCGGGACTAAGTTAACTTAAGACCTCAGACGTGGGTGGATACCTTTGTAAAAAAGGGGGCCTCGTCTTTCCCCAGCTGAGGATGAGATTTTAAACATATGGTCGGTAAAGTCTACTGTAAAAGGAGTCCCAATAAATTTTGAGTCATTAAAGACTTTGGATTCGAACACGAGCTGACAAAGAAGGAACTCGCCTGCCAAGCCGAAGACATCAAATTTAAGAGACTCGACTGGGGATGGAGCTAGAGTTGTCGGCATAGAAGACCAGTTCAGGGGCTACTGACGGTGTTCTGGGCTAAGGGGTACTAACCTGTACGGCCCATAGTCCTTGGACTGGGCTCGTAGCCCACCGATCACTAAAAGGAAGGACTATCGAAGCTACGAACCTCGGCATAACCAAGAAGGAAACCTCCGAAGACTTGGCATGTACATCAAGGATATCTCTGTAACCGGCATATTGACAGCCGACTATGTGTGTAACCTAGGTACCCCCGGTGCATATATAAGCCGAGGGGTTTAGTCTTTAGAAGCACGATCACAAGCCTTACGGTTTAGAACACAATCATACGATCTCGAGATAGATCCTTTGTACTTTGTACTCCATCACATCAATATAATCAAAGCAGGACGTAGGGTTTTACCTCTTCGAGAGGGCCCGAACCTGGGTAGACATTGTCTTCCTTCGTCGCCTGTTACCATCGTTCCTAGATCCACACCTCGGGACCCCCTACCCGAGATTCGCCGGTTTTAGTACCGACAGTGGGGGCTGGTTTTGGGTGGCGCCCCCTTTGGGGGCAGCCCCCTAATTTGGTGGAAGCTTGTTGCCCCCCTGGTGCGGGGCAGCCCCCACAAATGGTGGGGACATGTTGGAGGGGGGCCCACTTGGGGGCAGCCCCATTGGTTCGGCCATGGTGGAAGGGGGCCCCCCTTGGGGGCATCCTCCCCCTTTTGGTGGGGTGATGTGGGGAGGGGGGCCCCCATTTTTTGGCTGCCATCTCTTGCCCCTCTCACCCCCTCCTTCTCCTATAAAAAGAGGAGGAGAGGAGCTCTCCAACACAGCAGAAATCTCACATACAAAGGCATGCAATGATCTGCCATTCTCTCTCTCTCCCTCCACGAAATGGTTTCGTAGCGCCGAAAGGCTGCCTAGTCTCTGGCAGGGATTAGTTCTAGATGGCAAAGCCCTGCTGGATAGGTGACACCGTATGTGTGCATCCCGGTAGAGAGAACGTATGTTTGGTCTTTTGTTCCAGGGACTGTCCAAGGTTCTGTCCGAGGGACTGATCGAGGGACTGTCCGAGGGGAGAAAATCCTCGCGGTTGGGAGGCTGTAACGTCCTAGCTTTGTGGATCTGCACCAACGATCTTCACCAACTCTACTTCCATTGTGCTACAAGTTGGTAATGATTAGATCAAACCTTGTAAGCATCTTCATAGTGGTTCTGGGCTGGTGCGTAGGACGGAATTTTTTTGTTTTCTGCTGCGTTACCCTACAGAGTCTACTTCTCATCCCCCATTTTGGAAATTACCATCCTTCAGCATTTCTATACCTCGAGTTATTCAGATGTTTTCCATAACCTGGTGCCTTTGCATTATTTCTTCTCTCGATGGACTCTGATGTGAAGCCATTGGTTTAATCCCTACACCATCAGTCCTCACGGACCGTATGATCTTTTGGTGGATTACTATCCGATAGTTCCGTCATATTCTAAAACCTGTGAGTTTTTCCCCTGATAAAAAATGCCTTGGCGGGTTGTATGCCCTACCTTTTTGTCGTCTATACACTTGCTTCGAGCTTGTATCCTTTATTCCTGATGTTTGTTCCATACATTCTTAATAATTCCTCTGATGAGTTATATCTACGCATTCTGCAATCCGTATGAACCCGGAAGTTTTTGAAGATCATACTCTTCTGGTGTTTCACCAAGTAAATTCTCAACACTAATACTTTTTCGAAAGATAACTTATTGGAAAAGAATACATTGGAAAATTGGGGGTTGACCTTGAACCTTTGTGTTCATGCCCATGGACAGGATGTATATTTTATCATGGAAGCTTCTCATAAAAATAATTATTCCTTTGGTATAAATTCATCCAGTATCCTTAATTTGATTCCTTGCAACAATGGTTCCGACCATATTGTTCTCACTTGATATATCAAAGAGAAATCCATTTCTAGTACCTCATCCATTTCCCAGACAAGGTTGAAGTATTTGTCTTCCGCAGATCAATGAACCAGTCCAGCTTCATTATGTTTTATCTTGATAACTCTCACTCTTTATATCAAGAATATCGTGCCATTGCACTACATCTTATAAAATCTTGATGAAATAGTACTTCTTCCCATTTCTAGTAATTCCGCGGGTTCTGAGATGTTTGTCACTCGAGAACACCGATAAGTGAATCAAATCCACACTACGATTTCATACTCCTAAGTGATTCTTCTTACTTGTAAGTTCAAACTTAATAATGTCATTCCTAGCCTGTTTGGCTACACCATCATTATGCTAGACTTGACTGTGCTACCTAATCCTTCTGCCCTGGTGCACAATTCCGACAATAAACTAAGCTTATGTCAAGTTTCCATCGTCATATCATTTTGCCTTGAACAGCAAGATTGAATCCCAGCTCGTATCATATCCGTGGTTCAATTGACCTTCTGCTTCATCATTTCTTTTGTTTTGATCATGTCACATTGCTATTACATCTTCATGAAACCTCTTGATAAATTGTGTTGTGACCATTGTCAACATCTTGATTTCTCCCAAGATATGATTGAATTCATGGCGTTAAATACCATCATAGTCCTTTGTAACCTTGAAGTTCGTCTTTTGACCGACACTCTCAGACAAATTCTTGATACTCAACACTGTTGGAGTAGCCCTGTCCGTATTACAGTTGACCTTCCGGTAACCACCGATGGACGAGAACCTTGCCAGATTGGTCCGCCTCGCCTTGCAAGCAGGAAAAATGGTTCTCTTCATCCCCCTCTCTTGGTACCGACGCTATTGCCAACATTGCCGACAAATTGTCCTCTGACATGTCTTGCTATCATGACCGTACAAGACGCCACCTATCCTTCTTATCCATCATGGTGGTATAAAGTGGATCCCTTGATTTTGATCATCTTAATGATTCAAAATTTGTTCGAGTCCTCAAATGCATACTTGTGCAATGTGCTTATTCTTTCCATAGCAATTCCAAATGTACCTTCCAGTTACCCCTATGATCAATTATCATTCTATCCTAAGCTTGTCATTCCTTTGCATTCCTTTCGGAAGCTCTCTCTTTAATTATGAAGTTTCATGTAAATGACTATATGATACCTGTTTCCGAAGTATCCTTTGCACTTGGCTTTGTAAGAATTTCCACGAGCCACCTTCCTTGAGATGTTCAATTCCGGTATCAAACACATCATTTATTCTTCGCTACTCTGAACCCTTTTCAGTCTCTGATTAGGCATCGAATGACTGCCTACACAACTTGAGACTTCTTGTATCTTGGTATATGTGTCTCGATAATTTTCCTGACTTTCAACTCGAGAGATACTTTATACCTCATTCTCTGAATTAACCGTTAGATACCCAATCCTTGTAGAGATCCATTCTTCCAGAATTTCCCTCCTATTCCTTTCGTAAGTACGATGAAGTTCCCGAAGGAAGAATGACAACTTCGTCACGATGCACTGATGCAGAGAAATGAAGATATCAACGCAATGGATCGACCTCTTCGATAAAAGCAACAAGGACCGAGAGGACTCGTTAGATTCGTTACCCGACCTTGTTCCCCCTTACTCAACATCTTAAATCTCGGGACGAGATTTCTCTGAGTGGAGGAGAGTTATAACATCCCCATACCTTAGTGATGTCATTAACCTAATTAATTTGCCATGTCATCATGATTATCAGAATTAATATGAAATCAGGAATTAATCCAACTCTTAAATTCAAATTCATAAAACAATACAAAAATGTTTTGTCATTGTCATTTAAAAATGTTCACATCATCTGATTAAATCCCCAAGCAATTGTAAAAATGAAATAAACTCCATTGGTTAACAAGATTAAACCCTAGCAATATGAAAACAGAATCAAAACTATTAAACAAGAACAATTAAATTTTGATATAAATGATTACATTTCCAAATAATATGGGAATTTATGTATGGCCTTGTTATATTCCTGTTGACTTATACTAAAATTTACAGCTCAAACAAAATTCATTTGATGCCTAACTTAAATAGAAAGCAGTAGCTAAATAAATAAACAGAAAAGAATAAAACTAAAACTCCCTATGCACTTGAGCCCATTATCTACAGTGCCAGGCCCAGCCCAGGCCACCATCGTCTTCATCCTCTCTCCCCAGTTGTCGGCGCACGCGCGACGCAGATCGCCCCGGCCGCGCGATGATCGATATCGCGGCGTCACAGGAGCTTGCCAGGAGGTGGATAAGACCAAGCTCGACCCCGAAGACAAACCCTAGCCCCTCTTTTCCCCCTCTCGCCCTCGCTCTGCTCAATCCAAACGACGCCCGAGCAGCTGCCGCTGCGCTGCCGTAGCTGCCGTGGCCAGAGTCGCCACCGAGCCGCGAGGAGGTGTCCAGAAGCTTCGTCGTCCTTGTCTGCGTCGACTACGCCTTCGGATTCGAGCAACACACCACTGCATCATCGCCATGGCCATCGTATTCTACCTCGAGCACCGAAGATTGCCTCCATTGCTTCATCGTCTCCAACGCTTCCCCGAGCCCACTGAGCTGCTCTGCTGACATCCTCTGAGCTCCTGAGTATTTCCTCTCTCTCAACCCTTTTGATTTCATGCTCTAGCCATCAACCCCATGTGAGCCGAAGAGCACCGCCGCACGAGCTCGTCAACGACAATGCTCTGGTGACCTTTTAGTCCCGCGCGTGTGTCCAATAGGTTGGTGAGCTTCCATAGATGCTGTAGACGCCAATAGCCGATCGATTTGCGTGTCGTAGAGTCGATCCCATGCACACCCAAACTCTGGCCGCCGCTTTTGTCATCGCCGCCGCTTACTCTGGCCACCCCAGTTGCTGCCGGTTGCTCCGTTGGACGCGCACGAGCTCCAGCGTCATGTAGACGGTCTCCGCCACTCATTTGGTCACCGAAGGACGATTTCCGAGTGGCGCCGCCGCGTCTGCTCGTCACCGGTAACTAAATGCCGGTTAAACCGGTTTAATTAGTGCCTAACCACCCCTCTGGGTCCATGACAGGTGGGCCCCTACTATTAATTAGCTGGCTAAAAATATTAATCTTAATTAGCCACTCTGTCAATGACACATGGGACCCACGATACTAAATAACCCCTAAGATAAACATGTGTCAATTACATGCGGGTCCCACTCCTAATTAAACATTTTTAGCTAATTAGTTTAACTATGTGTCACTGATAGGTGGACCCCACCTACCAGTTTGACTGGTCAACGTCGACTAGTTGACCTACTGACTGTGCATGCTGACTCAGCCACTGACCCCACATGTCAGCCACTAGGGCTAGCTCCCTCTGAGTATAAAAAGTATTTAGCAATTTAAATTTGAATTAAAATATATTCCAGAGAATCCACAAAATGTATTAAACTTTGGAAATTCATAACTAATTCATACTAACTCAGATGAAAATAATTTATATATGAAAAATGATCAGAACATATGAGGAATCTGAATATGACGTTTTCATGCATGACAAAATTCATTATAATACTGAACATTGATAAAATGCTACTAGGTCAATCTAATAATAATATTTGGAGCAGGGAAAATATTCCCAAATATTTTCTCTCTTCAATTAAATTGTGTAGTAATGCACTAGAATAGAACATCATCACATTTTGCCATGCCATGCATTTTGTGTTGCATAAAAATGCTTGTTGTTTATTTGTTTCCCGCATTTGCTTCTTATCGGTAGATCCCAAGACAGCTGTACAACTCGAGTACGACTACATCACTGACGATCAGATCTCTTCTGCAGAGCTTCCAGGCAACCAAAACCCCCTTGATCATTCCAGATATTGCCCACTCTTTCTCTCTACATTCAGGCATTAGAACTATCGGTTCAGTTATTGTTCGGTAGATCCTATTCTCTACATGGCCTGATTTTGTCGCCTATTGTTGATGCCATTACCTGTTATCCTAGCATGCTTAGACTTGTTATGCTTGTGTTCCATCAATTGGCCCTACACCCTTGTCCGTGTCGCTATGCTATATTACCGAGCAGTGATCCCTCTGGGCGATGATCACTGATATATTATACATTGTTACATTGAGCATACATTATGAGTACTTATACTATATGATACCCTATGGTGGACTTGGACTTCGGTGGCCTGCGACATGGAGTAAGATGGACTACGACAGTATGCTGATGGACGTTAAGACGAGTTTAGTGATATGATGACGAGGATTCACCAGAGGCGGACCGGCAGGGCAGGTGTAGTACCATCCAGAGTGACGGGCCCAGATCCCGACCATCCCCTCAAGATTCATTTAGTTGCAGAACGGCAGGGCAGACGTAGTACCATACGGAGTGGTGGGCCTGGATCCGATCATGTCCGTGGGATAACTTAATAATATGACTAAAGGCATGTAGGTGGGAGGCCGTGCTAGAGAGCAGGGTTGTTTGTTCCACCTAGCCGACATAGGAACTGAGTTCTGAGTATTTGATCCGATATACCAATGGTATATACGCACTAACCGCCACGCGGGATAATGGTTTATGGGGCCCTCGGTGTCGTAGTTCCTCACCGAAGCTATCCAGATGTCACTTAGATTCGGGTGTTTATTGCGTGTGCGTGGGCTGCAGGTAGCGAGGATGGACATGAAGATGTGACAGAGATGTGGTGTGATCTGGCGGTTTCACCTAGGGGTGGCAAGCCAGCGCAGACGTATACCACTCGACTAGACGTGGGCCTGGATCCCAAGCTTGTGCGCAACGCATGAGGCTACTATGGGTGTAAGGCCGACTACCCTGGTGGCATCGGTTTAGACTCAGCGTGATTACCTCTCTGGATATGTTGACGTAGGAGTTGTGGCGTGTCGTTCACCTGAGGCTGGCACACCATAGGAAGTGTGCTAGAGTACTGGCAAAACGGTGTTCGAGCGTGTCGGGCAATGTGGTGCACCCCTGCAGGGAAGAACTAAACTATTCGAATAGCCGTGTCCACGGTAACGGACGACTTGGAGATGTATCCCATTCATAGACAACTTTAACTGGTTACTTAATAAAACTTGCCAACATAATAGATATAATGCACGGGGATCGCTTTCTCGCAGGGAGTCGAGGGAGGATTCCGGGTAGTGTATTGCTGTGGTGGATAGTTGGACTCGTGTGCGCTCTTTCTCACCTGGTGCTGCAAGATGCTGGTAGTTTTATGTTACATTATACTTTTCCCCCTCTGCTCTGGCATTTCTGCAATACAGTCCACAGATATTACCCTCATTCCTTTGATACCGATGCATAAGTAGTATAGATCTGATGTATGTCTTGCGAGTACTCAGGACCACCGTTGCTTTGCTATTCTTTTTCCTTCAACCTGGTTGTTGCAATCAGATAGTAGCACCTGGGATGCAGGTTTTCCCGACGCTGGTTACTATTTGGATCTCGACGCCATCGAGTAGTTTGGAGGACCCAGGCAGGAGGCCTGCGCCTTTGGGAGGGTCGTCACTTTGTTTAAGCCTTCTTAAGGCATTTGTTAAATTTGTCTGTACCCAGCCATAATTTGCTTTCTGCTCTAATTTAATGGTTGGTCATGTGACCTCTGTTTGTAATATATTTGCTTCTTTGCTCAGTTATGAGCCCTTGTATATATTTTGGTGTCGTAGAGTTGTGTTGTGGTACTACCGTGGAGTCACCCTCATGATCATGCACGCTGCATGTATGATTAGTGCACGTTAATGAGCAGGGCCGCCACAGTGGGTCAGACTTAAATATGTTTGATATATGCTTTTTGATGCTCTCTTTTATGCTTTAACTCTTATTATTTTGTGAGAATCAACAAATCCTTTATGCCTAGCTAAAAGGCATTAAAGAAAAGCGTTTGTTGGGAGGCAACCAATATTAATCTTTTTTGTTTTTGCGTGTCTACATGACTAATGCTACTGTAGTAATCATGTTTTGTATCTTTGCTTTCAATAAAGTTCCAACTTTAGCCTTTACCATGCTCAGTTTGCAAGTTTATGAGTTGTTGTTTCAAAACAGAAAGATTTCGGTCATTGTCTGAATATTCGTGAATAGTCAGAATGTGATAAAAATCTGATTTTAACACAGTAAGCATTTATGAATTCTCTGTTACACGGTAGTTTTTCAGAATTTTTGGAGTTACATAAGTACGTTAATAGATTCCACCTTTATAGACTGTCCTATTTAGACAGATTGCTGTTATAGTTGCGTTGTTTGCTCATGTTTGCCTATTTAATGTTTCTATTAGAGGATAGAGATGTTAAATATGTGTAGGCATTTAGTATGCAATGTTTAATTAAAATTTTGATGATTTGATACAGTAGAGAATGCTAAAGTTTTGAATTTATTTTGTACTAACCTATCTCACGAGTTCTTGTCAAGTTTTGTGTGAATGAAGTTTTTAAGACCCAGGGGAGACTGTGATATGAGAGAAATTAAGGAGACACAAGAGCTCAAGCTTGGGGATGCCCAAGGCACCCCAAGGTAATATTTCAAGGAGTCTCAAGCATCTAAGCTTGGGGATGCCCCCGTAGGCATCCCACCATTCTTCGTCAACAACTATCGGTTAGTCTCGGTTAGACCTATGTTTTTATTTGTCCGCATAATATGTGCTATGCTTGGAGCATCTTTTGCGTTATTTTTTTCTTTTGTGTGTGTGTGATCATAATCAATAATCATGTCAAGTATGCTTGGGAGTTATCCATAGTCCTTGCATTTATAGAATTGCTCTATTGCTTCACTTATACTTGTTAGAGCTTGGCAGTAGTCCATTTAGAAATGATTGGAACTCTCTTGCTTCACTTATATCTGTTTTGAGAGTTGAATAGTAATTGGTAGTTGGCATTGGTTAGTATATTGGTGATTAAAATAAAAGAGTATGCTTGGTGGTATAATTAAAATTGCATGAATTAATCTAGATCATTGAACCGAAGATAGGATTCTTTGCAATAGTTTTGAGATATGATAGGGAGTAATAGATGAATGCGTCGGTAAAAGAACATAAGTGAATTAATGGGGAAATGTTATAAATGTCATAGAAATCAATGCCTTTTTCTTTCATTAATTTACATAAAAGTGTGGCCGCTGGTTCTGCAGTGAGGTCCAAGTTGAAGGGCATTTTAAATAAACCACTCGCGTATAATTGGTCGGGGATGTGCAACAAGCTTCGGCTACGCCAAACACTTCCCGCTAGGAGTTGCATTGATTACATGATTTTCCTAAAGTAGTACCATGATATGCTTATAATAAGTACTTGAGTTCTTTATGACAAATGCGAGTTTGCGATCCGTCTATGCACTTCCACCTATCCATATTTTGCTAGGCTCTACGGAATCATGCATTGCCCACACTACTAGGGAAACCCCTATTGGTAGAATCTTAACAGTAGCGTGGGGTAATGGGTCGGCGCTACTGCTACTTAGCAGCAGCGCGGGTCTGTACCCCGCGCTACAGGTAATCATATAGTAGTAGCGCGTGCTGCCCACTCCGCGCTGCTGGTAAGTGGCCACCTACCGTACCCCCCGGGCTACCCATATTAGCAGAAGCCCGCTGTTGGTCGTACGCCTATTCAGAGATGGAACTTTAAAATAAGAGCCATGAGGCAACACCTCACTGGATGGGCGAAACACACCAACGGGATATATAAAAAAGGAAAACAACGGCTCTGTACCATTATTGATGACCTCGACAAAATTGCAGAGACGCGCACCTTATCTCATCAAGAGATTGAATTGAAAAATCAATCTAATGAGAAGGTTGCCCGTCTTTTGCGAGAAGAGGAGATCAAATACTACCAGAGATCCAAAGCTGATTCCATTTTGATGGGTGATAGTAATACAAGATACTTCCAACTGGTCGCCAATGGGCGGCATAGGAAGAAATGTATTTACAGTCTCCAACAAGATGAGGGGCGGATCGAAGGTCAGGAGGAGCTCAAAAAGTATATCACCAAATACTACAAATCTCTGTTTGGAGCGCCGACTGAAGGGAACTTCACCCTCGACGAGACCCGAACAGATGATATTCCACAAGTCACGGCAGAAGAAAATGATATCTTAACGGCACCATTCTCAGAAGAGGAGGTGAGAGCGGCGGTGTTCCAAATGGAACATAACAAAGCTCCAGGCCTAGATGGTTTCCCCGCAGAATTCTATCAGAATTTCTGGGATATCATCAAGACTGACCTTTTGGAGTTGTTCAATTGTTTTCATGCCGACCGACTAGACCTATTCAGACTTAATTTTGGCGAGATTATCTTGTTGCCAAAGATTAAGGAGGCCGAACGGATCCAGCAGTTCAGACCTATTTGCCTCCTTAATGTTAGCTTCAAGATTTTCACCAAAGTGGCTACGAATAGGTTAAACTCGGTAGCTGACCATGTTGTCCGGCCATCTCAAACGGCATTCATGCAAGGAAGAAATATACTCGATGGTGCAGTAATTTTGCATGAGACCATTCACGAGATGCATCGGAAAAACATCAGTGGGGTAGTATTCAAGATCGACTTCGAAAAAGCCTATGACAAGGTCAAATGGTCTTTCCTCCAACAGGCCCTAAGAATGAAAGGTTTCTCCGATAAATGGCGCCAGTGGATCCAAAATTTTGTAACTGGAGGTAGTGTGGCCATCAAAGTCAATGATGATGTAGGCCATTACTTTCAGACAAAAAAAGGACTACGACAGGGTGACCCCATGTCCCCAATGTTATTTAACATTGTCGCTGACATGTTGGCCATTCTGATTGAGCGCGCCAAGCAGGACGGCCAGATTGCAGGAGTAGTGCCACACCTTGTGGATGGTGGCCTCTCTATTCTGCAATACGCCGATGACACAATTCTTTTTATGGAACATGACCTGGACAAGGCTCGAAACCTGAAACTCTTACTTTCAGCGTTTGAGCAAATGTCGGGTCTCAAAATTAACTTCCATAAAAGCAAACTTTTCTGCTTTGGAGATGCTGCTGAGGCGGCTGCCGATTATGCTGACCTGTTTGGTTGCGCACATGGCCAATTCCCGATTAAATATCCGGGAATACTGATTCACTATCGGCGCCTCACCATTGCGGAGTGGAAACATGTAGAGGAGCGTTTAGAGAAACGGTTGAGCAGTTGGAAAGGCAAGATGCTCTCAGTTGGAGGATGGCTGGTTTTGATTAACTCTGTCCTCACAAATATGGTTCTCTATATGCTTTCTTTTTTCCAACTCCCAAAAGGGGTGCCACAAAGACTGGACTATTTTAGATCCAGATTCTTTTGGCAAGGAGACGGTGAAAAGAAAAAATACAGGCTGGCCAAATGGAGCGTGGTTTGCAGGCCGAAAGACCAAGGTGGCCTTGGAATCCATGACCTACAGGTCAAGAATGTGGCCCTACTTAGTAAATGGTTGTTTAAACTTCTTACTGAGGATGGTGTTTGGCAAACCATGTTGCGCAACAAGTATCTAGGCCAAAAGGCAGTGGCTCAGGCCTATTGGAAACCTGGCGACTCGCACTTTTGGGCTGGCCTAATGGTGGCAAAGAAACATCTCTTTCACTTTGGGTCTTTCGCGATAAAGGACGGGTCGGAGATTCGTTTCTGGGAAGACATATGGCTAGGCAATGCCAGTCTCCGAGAACAATACCCAGCCTTATACACCATTGCTCGCGTTAAGAATAATACTATTGCGCACGTGCTCAGTTCATCCCCGCCGAATATTTCGTTCAGGCGGGATTTGATTGGCCCCCGACTTATGTCATGGCATAATCTTTTATCTCGTCTGGATTCGATTAACCTGACACAAGGACGGGATGTTTTTCGCTGGAACCTTACTACATCGGGGTCTTTCACAGTAGACTCTATGTATCGTGCGCTAATGCATTCTGAGGTACCAGTGAGTAATAACAAGAAAATTTGGAAGTCGAAGATTCCACTAAAAGTTAAAATCTTCATGTGGTATCTTCGTAGGGGAGTTGTGCTAACCAAAGACAACCTTGCACGGCGCAACTGGCCAGGAAGTAAGCAGAGTTGCTTTTGCGCTCATGACGAGACAATCAAGCACCTCTTTTTTCAATGCAAGTTTGCACGGTCTACATGGCCAGTCATCCAAATAGCGTCAAATTTGTATCCACCCACAAGTGTTGCCAATATATTTGGTCATTGGTTGGACGGTATTTCAAATACGTTCAAAACGCTAATAAGGGTGGGAGTGTATGCCTTACTTTGGTCGCTTTGGCTATGTAGAAATGATTTAATTTTTAATGACAAAGATACTTCTCATCTACAGGTTATTTTCCGTGGTACGCACTTGCTTCGTACGTGGTCTACGATACAACGACCGGAGCACCAACCGCTGTTCAAGGCGGTGTGTACGCGGTTGGAGCAGGCGGCTACGGAGGTTTTTTCCCAACATGGGTGGCAGCATAACCTCCGGATTGATCCACCTCCATTTTCGACATAGGCATAGTGTCGGTCTATAGGACTCTACTGTTGCCGACTTGTCGTTTTTTGTTACTTTTCCTTTTGTCAGACTTTTGTTGTTTGGCTGTGTGCATCCTAGTTATGCAGAGGTCGGGTGTTACTCATAATGTTTTGTATCCGCTTGATGCTACATTTTGAGATAATAAAAGCGCCCTTTATCGGAAAAATGCCCCCTGTTTATTGGGTAGAGGCTCTTCGCACCGCAACCTACCTCTTAAACATCAGACCAACTACTAAACAACCTCACACCACTCCATTCTTCTCTCTTCATCAAATAGTTCCACCCTATGACTCTTTACGGGTTTTTGGCTGTCTCTGTTATCCCAACATCAGCGCAACTACTCCCCACAAATTAGCTCCTCGATCGATTCCTTGCATTTTTCTCGGTTATCCTAGTGAGCATCATGGTTATCACTGTCTTGATCCAGCCTCTGGTCGTGTCCTTATATCTCGGCATGTTACCTTTGATGAAAATACTTTTCCCTTCGCTCACCTCACCAAATCACTTCCGCAACCACAGCCCACTCCTTCTTCTCCTGTTCATTCTCCTATTTTCCTCTCCTCTCCACTACATCCTACTCAACCCACCGTTACAACCGTTCCCATGCAGTCCACACCAGCTCCCTCCACTACATCCTCATGTCCTACCTCTCCTGCCTTTACCCATGACAATACCTCTCCATCTTCATCTTACCCTGATTCCCCGTCCACACCCCCACCTTTGCCTACCAATGCCATTCCTGTTGTTGCTCCCTCTAATCCTCATAAAATGCAGACTCGTGCTAAGGATGGCTATCGCATTCCTGCTCGCCGCCTCAACCTCAGTGCCACCACCAACTCTGTATCTCCTTTGCCTTCTTCTTATCGCACTGCACTTCTGGATACTAACTGGAAGATGGCTATGCGTGAGGAATATGATGCCCTCATGCAAAACTCCACATGGGAGCTTGTTCCCAAACCCTCCCATGCAAACGTGGTCTCCGGCAAATGGGTTTTTCTCCACAAGTACAACTCAGATGGCACACTAGATACAAGGCTCGCTGGGTTTGTAGAGGATTTTCTCAACAGGCAGGCATAGACTACGATGAAACCTGTTCACCTGTTGTCAAGCCCAGCACGATCAGAGTAGTTTTGTCCCTTGCTGTCTCTTCTTCTTGGCCTATTCACCAACTGGATGTCTCTAATGCTTTTCTTCATGGCACCCTCAAAGAGACTGTCCACTGCCAACAACCACAGGGTTTCGAGGACCCAAATCTTCCCCAACACGTTTGCCTGCTCAAATAGTCCCTTTACGGCCTAAAACAGGCTCCGCGAGCCTGGTTTCAGAGATTTGCTACATTTATTCAAACCGTTGGTTTTCTTCCTTCACGTTCTGATAACTCCCTTTTTATTTATCACCATGGTGACCACACTGCCTACCTTCTTCTTTATGTCGATGGCATCATACTCATTGCTTCTAGCACTGTTTTCTTAACAATGTCATTTCTTCTCTCGGTTCTGAATTTGCCATGAAGGACTTGGGCGCTCTTCATCACTTCCTCGGCATCTCAGTGACTCGTTCTGCATCAGGGCTCTTTTTATCTCAGCGGCAATACATTTCTGAACTCATTGCCAAAGCTGGCATGCAGGACTGTCACATCGCCTGCACTCCTGCTGACACCGGTGGCAAACTTTCCTCTACCGGCACCCCTGTCGCTGATCCAACCTTTTACCGTAGCCTTGCAGGTGCTCTTCAGTATGCCACCATAACTCGCCCCGACATAGCCTACGCCGTCCAGCAAGCTTGCCTATTTATGCATGATCCCAAAGAAGAACACCTGACCCACATCAAACGAGTCCTCAGATATCTCAAAGGAACCACCGACCATGGCCTTCACCTAAACAACTCAAAACCATTAACTTTGACAGCTTATTCAGATGCAGATTGGGCGGGTTGCCCAGATACTTGACGCTCCACCTCTGGTTTCTGTGTTTTTCTAGGTGACAATCTGGTGTCTTGGTCCTCAAAGCGGCAGCTGACAGTCTCCCACTCCTCCGCCGAAGCAGAGTACCGAGCCGTAGCCCATGCTGTTGCTGAAACCATCTGGCTTCGCCAATTGTTGGCCTAGCTGCATCAACCAATCAAGCAAGCCACGATCGTCTACTGCAACAATGTCTCTGCATGTTACTTGTCAGCAAATCCGGTGCAGCATCGCCGGACCAAGCATATTGAAATTGACATTCACTTTGCGCATGAGAAGGTGGCTCTGGGTGAAGTCAGAGTGCTACATGTTCCAACTACTTCGCAATTTGCAGACATATTTACCAAGGGTCTCTCCACTGCAATCTTCATGCCAGTCGACGCTGAGACAGCGGGGGGATGTTAAGCTAATGATGTCCACGTCTTATGTCTTGACTTAGTCGTAGCGATATTGTAGCCATTACTGCACGACCTGTGCACATGATGTATTGCAACTGCTGTTAATCAGCCTATATGTACTACTGTCACTCAATCAATACAGTACGATTACAGTTTCAGTTAACATCCCCTTTCAGCACTCTCGTCTCCCATCCCTCAGCAAAGCTCCTCTCATGGCGCATTGCTGCTGCGTGTCCACACGCGAGCTTTTTTCTCACGAAGCAATTGCTACGACGGGAGTGGCAACGAGGATGCTTCAACGGTAAAGGTCGATGCCTCGCGAGACTCTGGAACCGGTGGCAGAGATGCTACGCCCGCAGCTGTTGCGTGTTAGAACCGACCGAGGCGACGCTCCATCAGCGGTCGTTGTTGTTCGAGCGTGCCCACACTTCAGCCCTCAGGTGGCTAACCCACCTCGCCGGGTCTCCTGCGTCGTCCAACGGCCCGCACTCCTCGCGCGCTCTACGTGCGCTCGCACGTCCTGCATGGCAGGCGTGCCTTTGTAACCTCTCACTCCACCTGTCTGTACTTCTCTGTTGTACACATATATAAGCCCATCGAGGCTCTGTAATACAGTGTGAGAGTTATACAATCTAGCTGTTGTGTGCTGGAACCGGCGTACACCAGTGCTGCAACCGTTGACAGAAAAACAGAAAATACTTCAACCATATATGAGAAAAGCTTTAACCATAGATAAAAAAGCTACAACCGGGCACTATGTAAGGGAAATAGCCGCAACCGTTGGGAAGAAATGCTTCAATTGTATATGAAAAAGGCTTCAATTGGCGATAGAGAAAGCTTCCACCTGCCCCACTGCGCAACCGGGAAAGCCGCAACCGTTGAAAAAAGCTTCATCCGTAGCTGAAAAAAGCTGCAACCGTGCAATTCATAGCTACAATCCGGCAATGAAAAAAGTTGCGACCAGCGAGCACGGAAGCTACCACCAGCGAAGTAAAAAGCTACGACCGTCTAGCCCGGAAGCTGCAACCGGCAAAAAAAAAGCAACGACCGGCAAGCCCAAAAGAACCGACGTGCAAAAAAGCTGCAACCGACACGACAACGAGCCGGAGGTGCTGCAACTAGCTTGACACTAAGCTACAACCGTTGAGTGATTTTGTTGTAGCTAGCCTAGGTCTATTACAGGAGCTTCCGCCTAGAGTTTCCGTTGATCGACTCGATCCAATTGAAGCTAGCCCAGCATGTGTTACTGTAGATCAATTAAGCTGCTTGCCTGCCTGCTAGTTAGCTTTGTACGTAGGCGTTCAGTCAGCGATTTGTTCTAGCGTAAATCCAACATAGGCGGCATGGGTGCCAGTCGAGCGCAGGCGGCGCGGGTGGTCGCGCTTTTGGCCGGTGAGCTGCGCGGGGTACTTTTTTGTGTTGGGTGCGTTCAGATCGGAGGTTCGTACCAGGGAGACGAGGAAATCTAACGACGCATAGCATCTCGACCCAACGTACGCGCGGGGACCGGCCAAAATTTCGGCCGGTCGACCGGCGCCTCATTGGCCTTTTCAAAAGGGAAAAAAATAGGAGAGATTTATTTTTTATTACTTTAAGAGGAAATGGCAAAAAAAATTCTTGAACTCCCAAAATGTCCATGAGCCTTTCCAAAATGTCTAACAACCTTACTAATTTTACCAATTACATACTAGCAAATTAAGCACAAGATTAACAGTGATAATGACATCTGCTAAAAGAAGAGCAATTAACAGTACACCAGCTATCATTCAGCAGTACACATGTGCATGTGTGTGGACACCATCTAGCTATAATGCACACAGTAGTACACATGTGTCCACCTCAGGACAACCAAACAAGCTAGCTACCGGCCGTCAGATCGTAGCTCGCGGTGCAAAACCATCTACCGGTTGCTCTCATCATGTCGATCAGGTGACAGAGTCCGTCCGGCTGATGCCAACGGCTTGGGTCTTGACTCTTGACAGTTTGAGAGCATTAGTGAGCATCTTTGAGAGCACTGAGAGTTTGAAGGTCAAGCTCCTCCCTTTCTTGAACCCCTTCTTTGTGCCTTATATATCTTTGCTTCAAGCCTATCTTCTTGTGTGTGTGTGTGTGAGAGAGAGATCCTATGTGTTCTTGATAGAATTGATTAAAGATATTTTGAGAAGTTCATCCAAGTGACTTTGATTTACTTGTTACTCTTGAAGGGTGTGCGCCTCCTAGACGGTTAGGAGTCATTTGGGAGCCTTCAAGGTTGTGAAGGAATCAAGAGTTTGTACCAGGCTCGGTAATCGCCTTCTTCGTGAAGATCAACCCTAAGTGAGGCTTTGACCTTTGTGATATTAAACCATGGTGGCAGAGGTGGGCAAGGGCTTAGTGGGCTCTTTGTGGGCAGCGGCGGAGTCGAATAGGCCCACCCTGTGGCACAAGCAACAAGGTCCAAAAACATTTTTAGTACGAATTATCAGCTATAAGGCCCAAGGCATCAGGGTGGGCTAGCAGCAGTGCCACATGGCTCATAAAATCAGTTTGCAGCAACAGGCTCTCAAGCGCAGCATACAGCGGGCTGCAGGCCACATCAGTACGTTCTCAACACCAATCAAGTACGCACAAACGAAATTAATAGTACCCTAGGCGATTAGGGTTTGATCTACTCCGCTGGCGAGCCCCGGTGTCGACTTTTTCCCTACCGAGCCATCGACCCTACCCTCGTTCTGATCACCCCGCCAGACTCTTGGGCTGATTTCGGGACGGCGCTTCCGTCTGCCCAGCCTTGGAGCTTTGTGTGGGTGTGTAGGGCGGGGTAGATCACATCTGTGGATTGGTTTTTGAGGTGTCTGGGGACATGTCGGCGCCAGGCTCTAGTTCACAGGGGGCAACGTGATGAAACACTACCGGAATAACCCACTATGCCGACGGCCAAAGGCCGTCGGCATAGGCCGTATACCGTCGGTATACCCCTATGCCGACGGCAGCCGTCGGCATAGACCCGTCGGCGTCGATCTCGACGGCGTAGCCCTATCAGACCGTCGGCATAGAAATGCCGTCGACATAGCTACATACGCCGACGGCATCCGTACGGCCGTCGGCATAGAATACCCGTCGGCATAGAAAATCACCGGCCGTCAGCTGACGGCGCCGTCACCAAGTGTCACGAATAGGGAGCTGGCACGTGGCACGTATAAGCCGACGCCCAGGACGTCGGCATATATTTTCATCTATGCCGACGGCCAGGCTGTCGGCTTATACGCGCCAGGTGTCACCTCCTGGGCGCCTTCTGGCAGCCGGCTAGGCCGTCGGCATATATTTCGTCTATGCCGACGGCCTAGCCGTCGGCATACGTCTGCCACGTGTCGTCCACTGGTACCTCCTGGCCTTATCTATGCCGACGGCTAGGCCGTCGGCATAGATCTGTTCTGTTTTTTTAAAATTTGCTCTGTTTTTGCTATTCTCATTCAAATTCACAGCAAAGCATATATAGACAGAAATATATTGAAAGATCATCAACATCACATAATCATCTAAAGATCATCAACATCACCATCTAAAGATCATCATCATCTAAAGATCATCAACATCATCATCTAAAGATCATCAACATCACATCGTCTAAAGATCAACATCATCATCGTCGAAACTTCATAGACATAAGTATAAGACACGGACATCATCATCGTCATCTAAAGAACGCTAAGAAGAATGGAATATGGAAAGCATTGCAAAACATGGAAAACATCATCGTTCATCCAAGAGTAGGATCATCGCCGCTAGCACCGCCAAGACCAGCACCACCTCGCCAGACCGGAGTGACTGGGCTCTCTGCACCGGTTCCCTACATGTTTCAAAAGAGATTGTAAGGGTAAATATGATAGTGTTGAATCAACGAGAACTAGTTGGTGAATAGTTAGGCAATGTACGAACCGGAGTCCCACTGCCTAGTGCCACCCATTCATCGAACGTGGGCACGTGTGGGGGTTCTCTAGAAGGTGGTGGTGCGGGTCCCATTGGTGGTGGATCCATGCGGTTTTGCATAGACGGCCACATAGCCTGGTTGTTAGTTAACCAAGCAAACACGAAGGTCAGAAGAAATGAAAGTCCAAAATTTAGCTTGGTTCTAAGTGGGCAAAACTAACCGCCATCATCAGACGGTTGTAATCCTCGTTTGCCTTTACTCGTTGCAAGTACTTCCTCACCTCGACATGCTTAAGCTCGACAAAGGCCTTATATGCCTACAAAATTTAGGTTGTTTGTAAGTGGGCAATGCTGAAAATAAAGTGAGAAAAAAAAAGATAAGGGGGGAAATACTTACAGCATGCTGGCTGGCTAAGCTAGGATGCAAACGGCCCGTACTGCCGCTCGGGCTCGGGTTGGTAGCTCGGAGCCATGTGTAGGAGACAGAAGGAGTGATCACGCCATCGAGGCACGGGTAGCGGCCATGATACTTCGGCTGGATGGCCACCACCGCCGTCTCGTCGGTCTGAGACAGGATGGGGTCAGCAACATCCGAACCAGGATTTAACCTCGTAAACGACTCGGAGTAGGACTCCAGGTTCTTCTCGGTATTGCCGTAATACTCGCTCTCGCCGTCCTTGCGCTTACTCCGCGCACGGGCCAGCTTCCACGACTCCATGTCCGAGAGCGGCTTCTTCAACTTGCCCTCCTGCAACGTCAAACAGAAGTTAGCCATACATGAAAACATCACGATAAAAAGAAAAAAAAAGAATGTATCCTGGTAAACCTGGATGGCCTTGTAGCCCCAGTGGTTCCTATTTCCTTGGCCGTGTGTTCCGTCGGTTCCACGATTAGCCCGGTTCTTTGTGCTCTTGGCAGCAAATTATGCATCCTCACCGAGCCACCTATCCACCAAACTCGCCCATCCGTCATCCTTTCCGTAGCACCAAGTAGGAATAACCTAAATAATGGAAGCATGACATGTCATCACGAAACAATGAAATTGACTGTTTATACGTCGGAATGAAAAGTCTGTAATACTTACCATCATGTACTGCTCCCTGCTCGAGGTAAGCCGCTGCTTCTGCGCTTCTTTCTTGGTCATCTTTTGACCAAGGTAGTTGTGGTAGTAGTGTGAGATGGCAACCCAGCGCACCTCGTACTGAATCTGGGGAGTTTTCTTCCTCGCAGCCGCCACCAAGACCACGTCGGCTCTGGCATTGTGCTCCTCAAGAACCTTATAGAATTGCTACAATCATGCATAAAACCAGAATGAAAAAAGGCATGAGTTAAGTGACTCGATGATAAACTATGAACGAAACTCAAGACGAGTGATTCTGAAGAGAAGTTACCCAAAATTTATTGATCACGGCCTTAGCGGCCGTCTCGTACTCCGCGAGGCTGGCAACCTCGTAGTGGTCCCAGCTCGTGGCCAAAACCCGCAGCTTCGGGTCCCTGTCTGGCCGCGGGCAGAATAGGCCCGGCCAAAAATCCTTCAATAGGATAGTGATAATGCCGTTCGGTTTACGGCCCTCTCCAAGAACTTTCCAATTGCTGCAAAAGAAACAGAAAAATTAGCATGTGTACAATGAAAATGTTAGTATGTGTTCAAATTATGATTGAGAGGCACTTACTCTGTCCCCGCGGGTTCAATGAGCCACTTCTTCTCCTCGGTAGCAGGAGGTGTAGGTAGTTCTGCAACACCACGCAGCCACCCCTTCGGATCACCCGGCGGCAAGTTACCCCACACCTCGCCTCCACCACCCTCCCCTCCACAATCCTCCTCCTCGCCCTCCTCCTCCTCCTGAACGAACTCCTCGCGCTCCTCCTCCTCCTCCTCCTCGCGAACCTCCTCCTCCTCAGACTCAGAGGGTGCCTCAGTATAGGAGGGCGTCGAAGACGACCCCCCTATGTCGGACACGGACCGCAGTTTCTTGACCGGACCGCATCTCGACCCACCCCCTCCTCCTCTAGGGGCTCTCCCACCACCCCCTCCTCCTCTAGGGGCTCTTCCCCTGACCCCTCGACCTCCCTGTGAGGTGTCATCCTCAAGTAGTCGGGTGGGAGGCTGACGGGGTCGTCCACTCTGACTAAGACCTCCTTTTAATTTGCTTAGGAAACCCGCGCCGCTGGACTTGCCCATTATTAGCAAACCTGCATTGAGAAGAGAATAAACAATTAGTAAGGATAACAAATAAATAAGCATACAAAAAAGCACATTAATAACAAAAAAGCAAATTAATAACAAAAAAGCACATTAATAACAAAAAAGCACATTAAGCATACAGAAAAGAACATTAACAAAATATGCAATGTATAAGCATGTTATATATATATATATATATATCTCTTTTTTGGCAAAGGAAGGAAGCATATTAATAAAGCATACAAAAAAGCTTACATTTCCTAGAACCCATATGAATCATCACTATTGTAATCTATTTGTCGACCGGTCTCATCATCACTATCACGCATATCGTCTTCGTTGTTTGACGGAGGTGGAGGCTCTTCCTCGTCGTCAGCGTCTTCATTTAACTTCTCAAGCATAATTATGTCTATTTGATTCACAATTGCCTCACCATCATTCCGTGCATCGTCATCGTTTGGGTCCACATCAACATAACCCAAGTCATCATCGTCCTTGTTTCGGACCACATCATCATGTTGCTCTTGAAAGAACACTCCCTCGTATGTCATGGGGTTTATGTTGTAGTAATCATCATCGTTCGGGTCCGGTAGCTTACCATGTGGCGACACCTTGAACACAACTTCCCAACCCTTTAGATACTCTTTCTGGCATGGGTAGGGCAGATAATAAACTTGTGTGGCCTGGGTAGCCACAATAAAGAGATCAGCTCTGGCATAGACGGTTGATGGTTTAACTTCGACAAAACCAACGGAAGGCGTATGTCTCAGACCCTTATTGGGGTCGAACCATCGGCATTTGAACACAACGAGACTTAGGGTTTCGCGCCCACGGTTGAATGTAAGCTCGTATATTTTTCCTACCCTTCCATAGTACTCCACTTTATTATCTCCTTCGGTGAAGACTCCAGTATTTATAGTTTTGGGATCAGGCCGACTGTTCTGGTGCTCCTCTGTATGGAAGCGATAACCATTCACATCATACTTTTCGCATGTCATGACCCGACTGTTAAAACCCATGGAAATGTAGGGGAACGTCGCATGGGAAACAAAAAATTTCCTACGCACACGCAAGATCTATCCATGGTGATGAGCATCTACGAGAGGGAGAGTGAATCTACATACCCTTGTAGATCGCTAAGCGGAAGCGTTAAGAAACGCAGTTGATGTAGTCGAACGTCGTCGCGATCCAAATCGCAAGTCGTCCCTCGATCCAAACACGATCTAGCGCCGAACGGACGGCACCTCCGCGTTCAACACACGTACGGCTTGATGACGCCTTCACCTCCTCGATCCAGCGAGCGATGGTGAAGTAGTGGATGAGTTCCGGCAGCACGACGACATGGTGATGGTGGTCAGGAACAATCTCTACAGGGCTTCGCCAAGCACTACGGAGATTATGACGGGAGGAACTAGAGGGTTAGTGTTGCCGGCACACGGCTTGGGAAATCTTAATCTCCCCCGTATGCTAGCCCTGCCCCTCTATTTATATGTTGAGCCCTAGGGTCTAAACTTGGAGAGAAAGCCTCCACAAGGTCGGTTTTGCCCGCACAAGGTCGGTTTGGCCCGCACGGAAAGAGTCCCACTCGGATTCCAGCAGTACCGCGTACAAGCGGTAGTACCGCTTGAGCGGTAGTACCGCTTCACACAAGTGGTAGTACCGCTTACGCGGTAGTACTGCCTTACCAGCGGGTGCATGACCATAAAATATATTACTCATATAAATAGAACAACCATTATTCTCTGATTTAAATGAGTAACCGTCTCGCAATAAAGAAGATCCAGATATAATGTTCATTCTTAACGCGGGCACTACATAACAATTATTCAGGTTCATCACTAATCCCGATGGTAATTGAAGAGCGAGCGTGCCGACGGCGATCACATCAACCTTGGAACCATTTCCCACGCGCATCGTCACTTCATCCTTTGCCAGCCTCCGTCTATTCCGCAGTTCCTGTTTAGAGTTGCAAATGTGAGCAACCACACTGGTATCAAATACCCAGGCACTACAACGAGAGTTGGTAAGGTACACATCAATAACATGTATATCATATATACCTTGTTTGTTGTTGGCCGCCTTCTTGTCAGCCAAATACTTGGGGTAGTTCCGCTTCCAGTGTCCATTTCCCTTGCAATGAAAGCACACAATTTCTGGTTTGGGTCCAGCCTTGGGTTTCTTCACGGGAGGAGCAACTGCTTTGCCACTCTTCTTGGAGTTACCCTTCTTACCCTTGCCATTTTCTTGAAACTAGTGGTTTTATTGACCATCAACACTTGATGCTCCTGCTGAATTTCAGACTCAGCGACTTTCAGCATCGCAAACAGCTCGGCGACTGACTTGTTCATCCCGTGCATGTTATAGTTCAACACGAAGCTCCTGTAGCTCGGTGGCAATGATTGAAGAACTCTGTCAGTGATAGCCTCTGGCGGAAGGGGCATCCCTAATTCAGCCAGACGGGTGGAGTACCCAGACATTCTGAGTATGTGATCACTAACAGACCCGTTCTCCTCCATCTTGCAAGTATAGAACTTATCGGAGGTCTCATACCTCTCGATCCGGGCATTCTTCTGAAAGATAAACCTCAACTCCTGGAACATCTCATATGCTCCATGACGTTCAAAACGTCTTTGAAGCCCCGGTTCTAAGCCATACAAAATTGCACATTGAACTATTGAGTAATCATCAGAGCGAGCCTGCCAGGCGTTCACAACGTCTAGAGACTCAACTGGAGCGGGTGGATCACCAAGCGGTGCATCAAGGACATAAGCCTTCTGTGAAGCCGTAAGGATAATCCTTAGATTACGGGCCCAGTCCACAAAGTTACTTCCATCATCTTTCAACTTAGCTTTCTCTAGGAACGCATTAAAATTCAGGGGTGCTACTGCGCGAGCCATGATCTACAACATAAATATAGCAAAGACAACTTAGACTATTGTTCAAGATAATGAGTTTAGTTAATCATATTACTTAAAAAACTCCCACTCAAATTGACATCCCTCCGGTCATTCGAGTGTCACATGATCCAAATCCACCAACTCAAGTCCGATCATCACGTGAGTTGAGGTGGTTTCAATGGTGAACATCTTCATGTTGATCATATCTACTATATGACTCATGTTCGACCTTTCGGTCTCTTGTGTTCCGAGGCCATGTCTGTACATGCTAGGCTCGTCAAGTTTAACCCGAGTGTT
The DNA here is from genome assembly GCA_039707655.1 of Elymus sibiricus. Taxonomy (NCBI): domain Eukaryota; kingdom Viridiplantae; phylum Streptophyta; class Magnoliopsida; order Poales; family Poaceae; genus Elymus; species Elymus sibiricus. The sequence goes on along the minus strand of CM077672.1, from coordinate 512,040,057 downwards.
CCGCACGTGCAACACTGGCTTGCACCCGTTGTATGCGAACGTAGAGTCTATCACACCCAATCATCACGTGGTGTCTCGAAACGACGAACTTTCGCAACGGTGCACACTCGGGGAGAACACAATTTTATCTTGAAATTTAAGTGAGGGATCACCTTATAATGCTACCGTCGTCCTAAGCAAAATAAGATGCATAAAAGGATTAACATCACATGCAAATCATAAGTGACATGATATGGCCATGAACTTGTGCTTTTGATCTCCATCTCCAAAGCATCGGCATGATCTCCATCATCATCGGCATGACACCATGATCTCCATCATCTTGATCTCCATCAACGTGTCGCCATGAGGTTGTCGCGCCGACTGTTGCTTCCACGACTATTGCTAACTCAAAGAGAAAAAGTAAAGCAAAACGGCGAAAATAATTAAAGACAACTCTATGGCTCCTGCCAGTTGCCGTACTCATCGACATGCAAGTCGTGATATTCTATACAACACATGATCATCTCATACATCACATATATCTCATCATGAATTTGGCCATATCACATCACATCATACCCTACAAAAACAAGTTAGACGTCCTCTAATTGTTGTTGCAAGTTTTACGTGGCTGCTACGGGTATCTAGTAAGAACAATACTTACCTACGCATAAACCACAACGGTGATACAAAAATTGCTTTTCAACCTTCTCAAGGACCGTCTTTGTCAAATCCGATCCGACTAAAGTAGGAGAGACAGACACCCGCCAGCCATCTTTATGCAACGAAGTTACATGTCAGTTGATGGAACCGGTCTCTCGTAAGCGTACGAGTAATGTGGGTCCGAGCCGCTTCATCCCACAATACCGCCGAAACAAGAAGAGACCAAGGGAGGAAGCAATCTGAATATCAACGCCCACAAACTCCTTTGTGTTCTACTCGAGATCTCATCTATACATAGACCTAGCTCAGATGCCACTGTAGGGGAACGTCGCATGGGAAACAAAAATTTTCCTACGCACACGCAAGATCTATCCATGGTGATGAGCATCTACGAGAGGGAGAGTGAATCTACATACCCTTGTAGATCGCTAAGCGGAAGCGTTAAGAAACGCGGTTGATGTAGTCGAACGTCTTCGCGATCCAAATCGCAGTCGTCCCTCGATCCAAACACGATCTAGCGCCGAACGGACGGCACCTTCGCGTTCAACACACGTACGGCTTGATGACGCCTTCACCTCCTCGATCCAGCGAGCGATGGTGAAGTAGTGGATGAGTTCCGGCAGCACGACGGCGTGGTGATGGTGGTGAGGAACAATCTCTGCAGGGCTTCGCCAAGCACTACGGAGATTATGACGGGAGGAACTAGAGGGTTAGGGTTGCCGGCACACGGCTTGGGAAATCTTAATCTCCCCCGTGTGCTAGCCCTGCCCCTCTATTTATATGTTGAGCCCTGGGGTCTAAACTTGGAGAGAAAGCCTCCACAAGGTCGGTTTTGCCCGCACAAGGTCGGTTTGGCCCGCACGGAAAGAGTCCCACTCGGATTCCAGCAGTACCGTGTACAAGCGGTAGTACCGCTCATGATCGGTAGTACCGCTTGAGCGGTAGTACCGCTTCACACAAGCGGTAGTACCGCTTACGCGGTAGTACTGCCTTACCAGCGGTAGTACCGCTTAAGGCAGCAGCAAAACTTCCTTTTGCACTTTCCAATACCTTGTGGGCTTTACCCTTTTGGCCCATATAAAGTGTTGCTGCACCCGAACACTTCGGTAAACATCCGGAACCCCTTCCGGTGAATTCCGGAACCCTTCCGGAGATCAAAACACTATTATCACATATATCAAACTTTACCTCCGGACTCTTTCGGAGATCCTCGTCATGTCCGGGATTTTATCCGGGACTCCGAACAACCTTCGGTCACCAACACAATAACTCAACTATACTAATCGTCACCAAACGTTAAGTGTGTAGACCCTGCGGGTTCGAGAACTATGTAGACATGACCGAGACACCTCTACGGTCAATAACTAAAAGCGGGACCTGGATGCCCATATTGGTTCCTACATATTCTACGAAGATCTATATCGGTCGAACCTCTATGTCAAGGATTCAGTTAATCCCGTATGCTGTTCCCTTTGTTCTTCGGTATGTTACTTGCCCGAGATTCGATCGTCGGTATCTCTATACCTAGTTCAATCTCGTTATCGGTAAGTCTCTTTACTCGGTCCGTAATACAAGATCTCGTGGCTAACACTTTAGTCACATTGCTTGCAAGGCTCATTGTGATGTTGTATTACCGAGTGGGCCCTAAGATACCTCTCCGTTACATGGAGTACCAAATCCCACTCTTGATCCATGCCAACCCAACAGACACCCTCGGAGATACCTGTAGAGCATCTTTATAGTCACCCAGTTACGTTGCGATGTTTGATACACACAAGGTATTCCTCCGGTGTCAGTGAGTTGCATGATCTCATGGTCATAGGAACACATACTTGACATGCAGAAAACAATAGCAATAAACTGACACGATCATATGCTACGTTTATAGTTTGGTCTTGTCCATCACATCATTCTCCTAATGATGTGATCCCGTTATCAAATGACATCTCATGTCCATGGCTAGAAAACCTTCACCATCTTTTGATCAACGAGCTAGTTAACTAGAGGCTTACTAGGGACACAGTGTTGTCTATGTACCCACACATGTATTTCAGTTTCCAATCAATACAATTATAGCATGGATAATAAACGATTATCATGAACAAGGAAATATAATAATAAAAAATTTATTATTGCCTCTAGGGCATATTTCCAACAGGAAACCCATCTCAATTCTTCATCGATTGATGTGTTCGGATCTTTTCCCTACAAGTTTAATTGAAATTGTAGGGTGCATTAGTTCCGATAACTAATAAATGTTGGGTGCACTAGGTAATAGGGAAGTGTGAAAATTTACTTTCTCCATGAACCAAGCAACAAAATGTTTCCTTCCATCGGCACCCTTTCGGAGAAGAGTAAGTGCCTCCCCTTCAGTAGGAGGCATCATTCCCGTCCACTCTTCATCAACGAATCGACTAAAAGAAGAAAAGCAGTATTAGACCGAGGCAAAGTGAACATAACGAATTGACTAAAAGAGTGGTGCAACGGTATTACCTCATCCACTCATCCTCAACTTCCTTGCTGTTGTGCAAGACATAGAACATGACGTCCTCCCAGTCATGCTGTGGCATGATATAAGGTTTCGAGCATCCAGCCCTGCCACCTTGCCCGCTGAATAGAGGGAGCTTGGGTTTATACTTGTGCTCTTCTGTATTGTATCGAGACACCTTATTATGCAGAGTGGGAACGTGGTCTAGATAGTACACTGTCCTGAGATCTTCCACCTCCTCTAGGATAACTGCCTCACCTATGGAAGCTTCAATCTTAGCTTTGTTTCCACATTTGTGTCGAAGATGCTTGTTCTGTCTCTCAGGGACGTACTGCCAACGATTCTGCACAGGGCCTCCCAACAATACCTCGTTCGCGAGGTGCAAAATGAGATGTGTCATCGGAGTAAAGAAGCCTGGCGGAAAGATCTTCTCTAGCTTGCATATCAACTCCGGCGCCTTCTTATGCAATTCTTTTATCATCTTGGGACATACTTCTTTAGCACAAAGCGTGCGGAAGAAATGGCTTAGCTCCGCTAGCACACGCCAGACACGCTCGGGGACATAGCCTCGAACCATCACCGGCATAATCCGCTCAATCCATACATGATAGTCATGACTCTTGAGCCCGGTGACTTTGCCCGTTAAAAGATTGACTCCCTTACTTATATTCGATGCAAAACGATCAGTGAACTTCACGACGTGTTTCAGCCACTTGAATGCCTCCATCTTATCATCCTTTTTAAGGACGAAGTCAGCATCTGGCTTGAACCAAGATTTTCGACCGCCTGTGGGAGGCCGCATGTTCAGACGTGGCCTATCACAAATATTCTGTTGATCGACTCTAGCATTAACGTTATCCTTTGTCTTATCAGGAATGTTGAGGATCGTGCGAAAAAGGGCCTCTGCGACATTCTTTTCGGTGTGCATCACATCGATGTTATATGGAAGTTTGAGGTCCTTGAAATAGGGAAGCTGCGTGAAGGGGGTAATGTGAGTCCAGTTGTGCGTCTCACCATATCCTTCAAAACCTTTGGCTTTTCCTTTGGCTTTCCCTTTCCCCTCGCCCTCGCCTTCGCCTGTGCCTTTGGCTTTGGCTTTGGCTTTGCCTTTCCCTTCGTCGGCAGGCTCAAGAGCTTTCAGCTGAGCAAGCACATCCGCACCCGAAAACGTTGGAATCTCGTTTACTTCATGGACAACTAGGCCTTTCGTTAAGTTCTTCTTGTCTTACCTGTCAGGATGGTCTGGAGGGAGGAACTGTCAATGCAGGTCAAAGGCAACATACTTGCCACCCTTCTTCAGCCAAATGAAACGCAAGGCCTGCATGCACACTGGGCATGGCATCTTCCCACTTGTACACCATCCGCAGAATAGGGCATAGCCGGGAAAGTCATGCATGCAATACTGTAGCCAAACTTTCATCAAGATTTTTTTTTGCTGATGTCGATCGTATGTCAACCTTGGGAAGTACCAAGAATGGTGCAAATCATCCACCAACGGCTGCATAAACACACTCAAATTCTTCCCCGGATATTCAGGCCCCGGAATTATCAGCGACAGGAACATCGTCTTGCGTTGCATTATGGCGCCGGGAGGGAGATTCAGCGGAATAACAAACACGGACCAGCAGCTGTATGGATTAGACGACATACCATATGGATTGAACCCATCACCTGATATAGCAATTCTGACATTCCCAGCCTCGGCTGCTTCCTCAGGGTATTCTGTGTCGAATGACTTCCATGCTTCACCTTCTGATGGATGTACGATTTTATCTGCATGGTACCTTTTCCCTTCCTTGTGCCACTTTATCATTTTGGCAGACTCCTCGGTGATGAAAAGGCGCTGCAGTCTTTCTATGAAATGGAGATACCGAAGAACCTTTGCAGGGATGGCTAGCTGCTTCTTCTCACCCTGCTCATCGAGCACCTCAATATACCGAGAGGAACCGCACTTCCTACAGTAGTTGTCATTCGCATACTCGTGCCTAAACAAAAGGCAATTCTTTGGACAAACATCTATTTTCTCATAATCCATAGAGAGCGCCTTCATGATTTTCTTCGTAGCATACATGCTTTTCGGCAGTTCATGGCCCTCAGGGAGGCTGTTAGCCCATACTCCCAGAAATGCTTCGAAGCAACCTCGGGTACAGCCGTACTCCGCCTTGACTGCCATCAGTTGCGAGATGGCATCCAGCTGAGAGAGCTTGGCACCCTCATAAAGAGGTTTCTTTGACGAGGCCAAGATTTCCAGGAAGGCCTTTGCGTTTTCCTCCGGCTCCTCCGGTTCATTCGCTGAAAGTGTCGCAGCTGCCGTCTGTGCAGCATAGACATCATCTAGCATGTCTCTAACCCCATCGTCCTCATGACCAGCGATGCATTGTCGTATCACCTCCTCTCTACCACGGTCCCGCTGGGCAAAGTTTATCGGCATGTTAAAGTTTGGCATAAATCCATTCATGCGAAGGTGCGAAGTCATCTCCTCCTGATCTCTACGGATACGTCTCTTACATTTGGCACAGGGGCATTCTGGCACCATTCTCATTGGACGATGGAATATCTCCTTCAAAAACACATCGGTTCTCTCGGCCCACTCTGATGTTACTTGATTCCGACGGAAAAAACCACTGTACATCCATTGATTATCTGCCATCTCTGCTTTATTGGGAGGCACACACCAAAATTAAGGATTCATTTAAATTAATCACATCAATGTTTTATTTTCTACCGGGTTGACGAGAAACGACATTGAATCCACCTACATCTCTAATAGGTAAAGATGGGTCCTAATCCCACCCGAGGATGTGTAGATTGAGTACGTTCTCCTTGCTCTACCCATTCCGAGACAAAATTTCGGCAGCACCTCCCCGCTGTTCTCCAGATACACGTCCCGGCAAAAACCCGAGAGAATGTGCATCCGGAGAACAACGGGGAGGTGCTGCCAAAATTTTGTCTCGGAATGGGGTAGAGCATGGAGAACGTACCCAATCTACACATCCTCGGGCTGTCCGTGGAAAACGCTGGACAATCCGAATGAGTTACGGTGATAAATATGCAATTGAATGCATATTTATCGATGCAACCCTTTCGGACGGGAGACGCCTAGGTTACGCGACTTGACGTGAAAGTGAAATCTAGTGACATGACAAAAAAGCGGAGGAGGAGATGGAATTGTAGCTCACCCTCGGATGTAGAGGACGTAGTCGATCAGCGGAGGGACGATCGTGGACCAACAGCTCCAATGTCGACGATCACTCCATGGAGATGCAACACCACAAATCCTGTAAGTTCCAGCGAGTGAAAAAAATTTAGGTCATCGCATCACATAAAGCAAAGACACTTCAAACTATGAAAAAAAATAGTGCTAATGACATATAGTGAAGATTTTAGATCATCATGACACTTCAAATCCTAATTTCTCTGTCAAGTGTGAAATTTTGTTCTTCAATTTTTTTAGCAAGATGATCATGATGAAGTAACCACTCATCATATCCCAATTTTGGAGCACATATCACATAGCTATTTAACAACATCTCAAATTGCAAAATAAAGCTTCATTCACTATTTTAGAAACTAAGTGTCTCTAATTGCTTCTTATGAATCAACACGACAAATAACGTGTCTTACGAATCAACATAACCAAACACTAACTTGACCAATATCCATCCATCCATCCATCTATCTCAAACAACCAACATCCATTCATCCATATTTTAGAAACTAAGTGTCTAAAAAATTTGACCAACATTCCATCCATCCTTCCATCTATGCAGTGGCGGAGGACGGAATGTTTTTGAGGTGGGCCGAACTCTAAAGTGTAAAATAAATTATGATGCAAAACCATATTCACAATATGAAAATACCACTAAGATCAATGAATTATACATTATCAAGCTATTTTTCAACACAAATCACAAATTTAGGAAAATGCATTTTTTTTACAAATTTAGAAACATTCAGTATCAACAACAGCAGCTCAAATTACAGCAATCAGCACCTCTCTATTGTCTCTCGCATAAGAAGAAATAGCTAATCAGTAGAAACCATACATCCGCCCGCTTCCCAATCTCACGATCTCTCTATCCATATGTCTCTCTGTATTCTCCCACTCTCTCACTATAGCAGCAGCACACAGCCGGCCGCCTCCCACGGCTGCACCAAGGCGCCCACATCCGGGATCTGGCCTCCGCACCCCACTCGTTTCCAGCACGGGCTGCCTCCACACACGGCCATGGATCGGGGTTCGGGGAGCCTCCAGTTCCCCAATTTCATCCATGCATCCATCCATCCACGTAACAAACAGTAACAAGTAAGTGCAGATTGCAATGTAAGAGACCAGAAGTGCTATCTAAGTGGATATTGGAGCTTTGTTCTCTGATTGTACAGTAGGTTTTAATGAGACAGATTTTGGTGGCAGCAATACGGAATTCGCAAGTCTGAACAGGTAGGATGAGATGATCAATCTCATATCATCAAAATATCGAACGAATACCAAATTCACATAATTACTTATAACTAGACTTCTCCCATGTCCTCAAGAACAAAAGTAACTACTCACAAACCATATGCATGTTCAAGATCAGAGGAGTATTGAATATCATTAAGGATCTGAACATATAATCTTCCACCGAATAAACCAACTTGCATCAACTACAAAATGTAATCAACACTACTAGCAACCCACAGGTACCACTCTGAGGTTTTGAGACAAAGATTGAATACAAGAGATGAACTAGGGTTTGAGATGAGATGGTGCAGGTGAAGATGTTGATGAAGATTGGTCCTCCCACGATGAGAGGATCGTTGGTGATGTCGATGGCTTCGATTCCCCCCCCCCCCCCTGAGGGAAGTTTCCCTGGCGGAATCGCTCCACCGGAGAGCAAAAGTGCTCCTGCCCAGGTTCTGCCTCGAGACGGCGGCGCTTCATACCGAAACCTTCTCCTTTATTTTTTTCTAGGGCAAATGACTTCTTATAGGGGAAGATGGGCCACAGAGGCCAGCCAGGGACCCCACAAGCTACCAGGGCGCGGCCAGGGGGGTGGCCGCGCCTAGGTGGCTTGTGGCCACCTGGTGGGTCCCCTCTGGTGTTTCTTTTCTGCAGTATTTTTTATATATTCCAAAATAATTCTCCGTGAAATTTCAGCTTATTTGGAGTTGTGCACAATAGGTATCTCTGACATAGCTTTTTCTAGTCCAGAATTCCAGCTGTCGGCATCCTCCCTCTTCATGGTAATCTTGCAAATTAAGAAAGAAAAGGCATTAAAACAGCATCACAAAATGTTATAATGATTAAAAACATTGTAAATAACCGTAGGAAAACATGATGCAAAATGGACGTATCAGCCGTCCACATCTCGTCAAGGTTAGTGCGAAAGAAATTGCGCACAGTCACCTTATCCTCAGATTTGTACCTTCACATGGGATTGACCCTAAGTTGAAGGGGAAGGATGTGGCGGTGGAGCATGACATGGACTACATCCACTAGCTGGATGTCCTGATTAATCACCGCTTTGAGCCTCTTTTGGAGCATCTTCACCTCCTCGGGATTTCCCCAATCGAGACCCTTCTTCGTCCAGGAGACGAGTCTCCTCAGAGGCGTGGCCATGAAGGCAGGGATCTCCTTCTGACCTTTGGTGGGCAGGTCAGTGATATAGAACCACTCCCACTGCCATACGTTGATTGCGTCCACAAAGGTGCCCTGTGGCCAGAGCACCCTTGGGAGTTTGCTTATCATGGCCCCGCCACACTCAGCGAGCTGGGAGCCACTACTCTTCGGCTTGATGCTGAAAACCTTCAGCCACAAGCCGAAATGCGGTTCGACGCGAAGGAATGCCTCACATATAGTAATAAATGTAGCTATGTGGAGGATGGAGTTTGGGGCCAGATGATGGAAATCTGGCCCGTAGAAGAACAGCAGCCCCCTCACGAATGGATGGAGGGGGAACCCCATACCTCAGAGGAGATGGGGAACAAAGACCACCCTCGCCCCTTTCGTGGGAGCAGGGGTGGTGCGGCCGGGCTCCGGAGCACGGCACTTGGCCGTCGTGGGTATGTAACCCGTGGACCGGACCTCCTCATTGGTGCCCGCAGTAACGTTGGAAGACACCCACTTCCCCTTCAGCTCGGCGTCGGAGGCTTGAGCCGCCTTCACTGGTGAAGAGCTACGGATAAAATAGGGATGGGGAGCTTGGAGACGGATCTGAGGGTGCTGGAGCTCTGTGTGCTTTTGGCAATGGAGCAAGAAATGGGAGCGTGAGGGGAAGTAATTTACTATCCTTTGCTTTTATAGGTTAGTAAGAGACCAAGAGCCCCCGTGTGCCACCGGGTAAATCACTTATTCCCAACCCTGCGTGCCATTAAACTCGCATCGATTAAATCGAGTTGTTGATGATATCCCTTAAAAACCGCTACACGATCTCCATATTGATGAGACATGCCGATGAATGGCAACCTCGGGCCACGAAATGATTTCGTGATAACTGTTTCTACCCCACGATAGGTGATGACGATTCGATAAAGCTGTCAGGGTTTGACCCCTCCCACTGCTTATGCCTACGTGGCAAGTCGTCGGGACTAAGTTAACTTAAGACCTCAGACGTGGGTGGATACCTTTGTAAAAAAGGGGGCCTCGTCTTTCCCCAGCTGAGGATGAGATTTTAAACATATGGTCGGTAAAGTCTACTGTAAAAGGAGTCCCAATAAATTTTGAGTCATTAAAGACTTTGGATTCGAACACGAGCTGACAAAGAAGGAACTCGCCTGCCAAGCCGAAGACATCAAATTTAAGAGACTCGACTGGGGATGGAGCTAGAGTTGTCGGCATAGAAGACCAGTTCAGGGGCTACTGACGGTGTTCTGGGCTAAGGGGTACTAACCTGTACGGCCCATAGTCCTTGGACTGGGCTCGTAGCCCACCGATCACTAAAAGGAAGGACTACCGAAGCTACGAACCTCGGCATAACCAAGAAGGAAACCTCCGAAGACTTGGCATGTACATCAAGGATATCTCTGTAACCGGCATATTGACAGCCGACTATGTGTGTAACCTAGGTACCCCCGGTGCATATATAAGCCGAGGGGTTTAGTCTTTAGAAGCACGATCACAAGCCTTAGGGTTTAGAACACAATCATATGATCTCGAGATAGATCCTTTGTACTTTGTACTTCATCACATCAATATAATCAAAGCAGGACGTAGGGTTCTACATCTTCGAGAGGGCCCGAACCTGGGTGAACATTGTCTTCCTTCGTCGCCTGTTACCATCGTTCCTAGATCCACACCTCGGGACCCCCTACCCGAGATTCGCTGGTTTCAGTACCGACAGTGGGGGCTGGTTTTGGGTGGCGCCCCCTTTGGGGGCAGCCCCCTAATTTGGTGGAAGCTTGTTGCCCCCCCTGGTGCGGGGCAGCCCCCACAAATGGTGGGGACATGTTGGAGGGGGGCCCACTTGGGGGCAGCCCCATTGGTTCGGCCATGGTGGAAGGGGGCCCCCCTTGGGGGCATCCTCCCCCTTTTGGTGGGGTGATGTTGGGAGGGGGGTCCCCATTTTTTGGCTGCCATCTCTTGCCCCTCTCACCCCCTCCTTCTCCTATAAAAAGAGGAGGAGAGGAGCTCTCCAACACAGCAGAAATCTCACATACAAAGGCATGCAATGATCTGCCATTCTCTCTCTCTCCCTCCACGAAATGGTTTCGTAGCGCCGAAAGGCTGCCTAGTCTCTGGCAGGGATTAGTTCTAGATGGCGAAGCCCTGCTGGATAGGTGACACCGTATGTGTGCATCCCGGTAGAGAGAACGTATGTTTGGTCTTTTGTTCCAGGGACTGTCCAAGGTTCTGTCCGAGGGACTGATCGAGGGACTGTCCGAGGGGAGAAAATCCTCGCGGTTGGGAGGCTGTAACGTCCTAGCTTTGTGGATCTGCACCAACGATCTTCACCAACTCTACTTCCGCTGTGCTACAAGTTGGTAATGATTAGATCAAACCTTGTAAGCATCTTCATAGTGGTTCTGGGCTGGTTCGTAGGACGGAATTTTTTTGTTTTCTGCTGCGTTACCCTACAGAGTCTACTTCTCATCCCCCATTTTGGAAATTACCATCCTTCAGCATTTCTATACCTCGAGTTATTCAGATGTTTTCCATAACCTGGTGCCTTTGCATTATTTCTTCTCTCGATGGACTCTGATGTGAAGCCATTGGTTTAATCCCTACACCGTCAGTCCTCATGGACCGTATGATCTTTTGGTGGATTACTATCCGATAGTTCCGTCATATTCTAAAACCTGTGAGTTTTTCCCCTGATAAAAAATGCCTTGGCGGGTTGTATGCCCTACCTTTTTGTCGTCTATACACTTGCTTCGAGCTTGTATCCTTTATTCCTGATGTTTGTTCCATACATTCTTAATAATTCCTCTGATGAGTTATATCTACGCATTCTGCAATCCGTATGAACCCGGAAGTTTTTGAAGATCATACTCTTCTGGTGTTTCACCAAGTAAATTCTCAACACTAATACTTTTTCTAAAGAGAACTGATTGGAAAAGAATACATTGGAAAATTGGTGGTTGACCTTGAACCTTTGTGTTCATGCCCATGGACAGGATGTATATTTTATCATGGAAGCTTCTCATACAAATAATTATTCCTTTGGTATAAATTCATCCAGTATCCTTAATTTGATTCCTTGCAACAATGGTTCCGACCATATTGTTCTCACTTGATATATCAAAGAGAAATCCATTTCTAGTACCTCATCCATTTCCCAGACAAGGTTGAAGTATTTGTCTTCCGCAGATCAATGAACCAGTCCAGCTTCATTATGTTCTATCTTGATAACTCTCACTCTTTATATCAAGAATATCGTGCCATTGCACTACATCTTATAAAATCTTGATGAAATAGTACTTCTTCCCATTTCTAGTAATTCCGCGGGTTCTGAGATGTTTGTCACTCGAGAACACCGATAAGTGAATCAAATCCACACTACGATTTCATACTCCTAAGTGATTCTTCTTACTTGTAAGTTCAAACTTAATAATGTCATTCCTAGCCTGTTTGGCTACACCATCATTATGCTATACTTGACTGTGCTACCTAATCCTTCTGCCCTGGTGCACAATTCCGACAATAAACTGAGCTTATGTCAAGTTTTCATCGTCATATCATTTTGCCTTGAACAGCAAGATTGAATCCCAGCTCGTATCATATCCGTGGTTCCATTGACCTTCTGCTTCATCATTTCTTTTGTTTTGATCATGTCACATTGCTATTACATCTTCATGAAACCTCTTGATAAATTGTGTTGTGACCATTGTCAACATCTTGATTTCTCCCAAGATATGATTGAATTCATGGCGTTAAATACCATCATAGTCCTTTGTAACCTTGAAGTTCGTCTTTTGACCGACACTCTCAGACAAATTCTTGATACTCAACACTGTTGGAGTAGCCCTGTCCGTATTACAGTTGAGATTCCGGTAACCACCGATGGATGAGAACCTTGCCAGATTGGTCCGCCTCGCCTTGCAAGTAGGAAAAATGGTTCTCTTCATCCCCCGCTCTTGGTACCGACGCTATTGCCAACATAGCCGACAAATTGTCCTCTGACATGTCATGCTATCATGACCGTACAAGACGCCACCTATCCTTCTTATCCATCATGGTGGTATAAAGTGGATCCCTTGATTTTGATCATCTTAATGATTCAAAAATTGTTCGAGTCCTCAAATGCATACTTGTGCAATGTGCTTATTCTTTCCATAGCACTTCCAAATGTACCTTACAGTTACCCCTATGATCAATTATCATTCTATCCTAGGCTTGTCATTCCTTTGCATTCCTTTCGGAAGCTCTCTCTTTAATTATGAAGTTTCATGTAAATGACTATATGATACCTGTTTCCGAAGTGTCCTTTGCACTTGGCTTTGTAAGAATTTCCACGAGCCACCTTCTTTGAGATGTTCCATTCCGGTATCAAACACATCATTTATTCTTCGCTACTCTGAACCCTTTTTAGTCTCTGATTAGGCATCGAATGACTGCCTACACAACTTGAGACTTCTTGTACCTTCGTATATGTGTCTCGATAATTTTCCTGACTTTCAACTCGAGAGATACTTTATACCTCATTCTCTGAATTAACCGTTAGATACCCAATCCTTGTAGAGATCCATTCTTTCCAGAATTTCCCTCCTATTCCTTTCGTAAGTACGATGAAGTTCCCGAAGGAAGAATGACAACTTCGTCACGATGCACTGATGCAGAGAAATGAAGATATCAACGCAATGGATCGACCTCTTCGATAAAAGCAACAAGGACCGAGAGGGCTCGTTAGATTCGTTACCCGACCTTGTTCCCCCTTACTCAACATCTTAAATCTCGGGACGAGATTTCTCTGAGTGGAGGAGAGTTATAACATCCCCATACCTTAGTGATGTCATTAACCTAATTAATTTGCCATGTCATCATGATTATCAGAATTAATATGAAATCAGGAATTAATCCAACTCTTAAATTCAAATTCATAAAACAATACAAAAATGTTTTGTCATTGTCATTTAAAAATGTTCACATCATCTGATTAAATCCCCAAGCAATTGTAAAAATGAAATAAACTCCATTGGTTAACAAGATTAAACCCTAGCAATATGAAAACAGAATCAAAACTATTAAACAAGAACAATTAAATTTTGATATAAATGATTACATTTCCAAATAATATGGGAATTTATGTATGGCCTTGTTATATTCCTGTTGACTTATACTAAAATTTACAGCTCAAACAAAATTCATTTGATGCCTAACTTAAATAGAAAGCAGTAGCTAAATAAATAAACAGAAAAGAATAAAACTAAAACTCCCTATGCACTTGAGCCCATTATCTACAGTGCCAGGCCCAGCCCAGGCCACCATCGTCTTCATCCTCTCTCCCCAGTTGTCGGCGCACGCGCGACGCAGATCGCCCCGGCCGCGCGATGATCGATATCGCGGCGTCACAGGAGGTTGCCAGGAGGTGGATAAGACCAAGATCGACCCCGAAGACAAACCCTAGCCCCTCTTTTCCCCCTCTCGCCCTCGCTCTGCTCGATCCAAACGACGCCCGAGCAGCTGCCGCTGCGCTGCCATAGCTGCCGTGGCCAGAGTCGCCACCGAGCCGCGAGGAGGTGTCCAGAAGCTTCGTCGTCCTTGTCTGCGTCGACTACGCCTTCGGATTCTTGCAACACACCACTGCATCATCGCCATGGCCATCGTCTTCTACCTCGGGCACCGAAGATTGCCTCCATTGCTTCATCGTCTCCAACGCTTCCCCGAGCCCACTGAGCTGCTCTGCTGACATCCTCTGAGCTCCTGAGCATTTCCTCTCTCTCAACCCTTTTGATTTCATGCTCTAGCCATCAACCCCATGTGAGCCGAAGAGCACCGCCGCACGAGCTCGTCAACGACAATGCTCTGGTGACCTTTTAGTCCCGCGCGTGTGTCCAATAGGTTGGTGAGCTTCCATAGATGCTGTAGACGCCAATAGCCGATCGATTTGCGTGTCGTAGAGTCGATCCCATGCACACCCAAACTCTGGCCGCCGCTTTTGTCATCGCCGCCGCTTACTCTGGCCACCCCAGTTGCTGTCGGTTGCTCCGTTGGACGCGCACGAGCTCCAGCGTCATGTAGACGGTCTCCGCCACTCATTTGGTCACCGAAGGACGATTTCCGAGTGGCGCCGCCGCGTCTGCTCGTCACCGGTAACTAAGCGCCGGTTAAACCGGTTTAATTAGTGCCTAACCACCCCTCTGGGTCCATGACAGGTGGGCCCCTACTATTAATTAGCTGGCTAAAAATATTAATCTTAATTAGCCACTATGTCAATGACACATGGGACCCACGATACTAAATAACCCCTAAGATAAACATGTGTCAATTACATGCGGGTCCCACTCCTAATTAAACATTTTTAGCTAATTAGTTTAACTATGTGTCACTGATAGGTGGACCCCACCTACCAGTTTGACTGGTCAACGTCGACTAGTTGACCTACTGACTGTGCATGCTGACTCAGCCACTGACCCCACATGTCAGCCACTAGGGCTAGCTCCCTCTGAGTATAAAAAGTATTTAGCAATTTAAATTTGAATTAAAATATATTCCAAAGAATCCAAAAAATGTATTAAACTTTGGAAATTCATAACTAATTTATACTAACTCAGATGAAAATAATTTATATATGAAAAATGATCAGAACATATGAGGAATCTGAATATGACGTTTTCATGCATGACAAAATTCATTATAACACTGAACATTGATAAAATGCTACTAGGTCAATCTAATAATAATATTTGGAGCAGGGAAAATATTCCCTAATATTTTCTCTCTTCAATTAAATTGTGTAGTAATGCACTAGAATAGAACATCATCACATTTTGCCATGCCATGCATTTTGTGTTGCATAAAAATGCTTGTTGTTTATTTGTTTCCCGCATTTGCTTCTTATCGGTAGATCCCAAGACAGCTGTACAACTCGAGTACGACTACATCACTAACGATCAGATCTCTTCTGCAGAGCTTCCAGGCAACCAAAACCCCCTTGATCATTCCAGATATTGCCCACTCTTTGTCTCTACATTCAGGCATTAGAACTATCGGTTCAGTTATTGTTCGGTAGATCCTATTCTCTACATGGCCCGATTTTGTCGCCTATTGTTGATGCCATTACCTGTTATCCTAGCATGCTTAGACTTGTTATGCTTGTGTTCCATCAATTGGCCCTACACCCTTGTCCGTGTCGCTATGCTATATTACCGAGCAGTGATCCCTCTGGGCGATGATCACTGATATATTATACATTGTTACATTGAGCATACATTATGAGTACTTATACTATATGATACCCTATGGTGGACTTGGACTTCGGTGGCCTGCGACATGGAGTAAGATGGACTACGACAGTATGCTGATGGACGTTAAGACGAGTTTAGTGATATGATGACGAGGATTCACCAGAGGCGGACCGGCAGGGCAGGTGTAGTACCATCCAGAGTGACGGGCCCAGATCCCGACCATCCCCTCAAGATTCATTTAGTTGCAGAACGGCAGGGCAGGCGTAGTACCATACGGAGTGGTGTGCCTGGATCCGATCATGTCCGTGGGATAACTTAATAATATGACTAAGGGCATGTAGGTGGGAGGCCGTGCTAGAGAGCAGGGTTGTTTGTTCCACCTAGCCGACATAGGAACTGAGTTCTGAGTATTTGATCCGATATACCAATGGTATATACACACTAACCGCCACGCGGGATAATGTTTTATGGGGCCCTCGGTGTCGTAGTTCCTCACCGAAGCTATCCATATGTCACTTAGATTCGGGTGTTTATTGCGTGTGCGTGGGCTGCAGGTAGCGAGGATGGACATGAAGATGTGACAGAGATGTGGTGTGATCTGGCGGTTTCACCTAGGGGTGGCAAGCCAGCGCAGACGTATACCACTCGACTAGACGTGGGCTTGGATCCCAAGCTTGTGCGCAACGCATGAGGCTGCTATGGGTGTAAGGCCGACTACCCTGGTGGCATCGGTTTAGACTCAGCGTGATTACCTCTCTGGATATGTTGACGTAGGAGTTGTGGCGTGTCGTTCACCTGAGGCTGGCACACCATAGGAAGTGTGCTAGAGTACTGGCAAAACGGTGTTCGAGCGTGTCGGGCAATGTGGTGCACCCCTGCAGGGAAGAACTAAACTATTCGAATAGCCGTGTCCACGGTAACGGACGACTTGGAGATGTATCCCATTCATAGACAACTTTAACTGGTTACTTAATAAAACTTGCCAACATAATAGATATAATGCCCGGGGATCGCTTTCTCGCAGGGAGTCGAGGGAGGATTCCGGGTAGTGTATTGCTGTGGTGGATAGTTGGACTCGTGTGCGCTCTTTCTCACCTGGTGCTGCAAGATGCTGGTAGTTTTATGTTACATTATACTTTTCCCCCTCTGCTCTGGCATTTCTGCAATACAGTCCACAGATATTACCCTCATTCCTTTGATACCGATGCATAAGTAGTATAGATCTGATGTATGTCTTGCGAGTACTCAGGACCACCGTTGCTTTGCTATTCTTTTTCCTTCAACCTGGTTGTTGCAATCAGATAGTAGCACCTGGGATGCAGGTTTTCCCGACGCTGGTTACTATTTGGATCTCGACGCCATCGAGTAGTTTGGAGGACCCAGGCAGGAGGCCTGCGCCTTTGGGAGGGTCGTCATTTTGTTTAAGCCTTCTCAAGGCATTTGTTAAATTTGTCTATACCCAGCCATAATTTGCTTTCTGCTCTATTTTAATGGTTGGTCACGTGACCTCTGTTTGTAATATATTTGCTTCTTTGCTCAGTTATGAGCCCTTGTATATATTTTGGTGTCGTAGAGTTGTGTTGTGGTACTACCGTGGAGTCACCCTCATGATCATGCATGCTGCATGTATGATTAGTGCACGTTAATGAGCGGGGCCGCCACAGTGGGTCAGACTTAAATATGTTTGATATATGCTTTTTGATGCTCTCTTTTATGCTTTAACTCTTATTATTTTGTGAGAATCAACAAATCGTTTATGCCTAGCTAAAAGGCATTAAAGAAAAGCGCTTGTTGGGAGGCAACCAATATTAATCTTTTTTGTTTTTCCGTGTCTACATGACTAATGCTACTGTAGTAATCATGTTTTGAATCTTTGCTTTCAATAAAGTTCCAAGTTTAGCCTTTACCATGCTCAGTTTGCAAGTTTATGAGTTGCTGTTTCAAAACAGAAAGATTTCTGTCATTGTCTGAATATTCGTGAATAGTCAGAATGTGATAAAAATCTGATTTTAACACAGTAAGCATTTATGAGTTCTCTGTTACATGGTAGTTTTTCAGAATTTTTGGAGTTACATAAGTACGTTAATAGATTCCACCTTTATAGACTGTCCTATTTAGACAGATTGCTGTTATAGTTGCGTTGTTTGCTCATGTTTGCCTATTTAATGTTTCTATTAGAGGATAGAGATGTTAAATATGTGTAGGCATTTAGTATGCAATGTTTAATTAAAATTTTGATGATTTGATACAGTAGAGAATGCTAAAGTTTTGAATTTATTTTGTACTAACCTATCTCACGAGTTCTTGTCAAGTTTTGTGTGAATGAAGTTTTTAAGACCCAGGGGAGACTGTGATATGAGAGAAATTAAGGAGACACAAGAGCTCAAGCTTGGGGATGCCCAAGGCACCCCAAGGTAATATTTCAAGGAGTCTCAAGCATCTAAGCTTGGGGATGCCCCCGTAGGCATCCCACCATTCTTCGTCAACAACTATCGGTTAGTCTCGGTTGGACCTATGTTTTTATTTGTCCGCATAATATGTGCTATGCTTGGAGCATCTTTTGCGTTATTTTTTTCTTTTGTGTGTGTGTGATCATAATCAATCATCATGTCAAGTATGCTTGGGAGTTATCCATAGTCCTTGCATTTATAGAATTGCTCTATTGCTTCACTTATACTTGTTAG
The DNA here is from genome assembly GCA_039707655.1 of Elymus sibiricus. Taxonomy (NCBI): domain Eukaryota; kingdom Viridiplantae; phylum Streptophyta; class Magnoliopsida; order Poales; family Poaceae; genus Elymus; species Elymus sibiricus. Next base: position 512,021,415 of record CM077672.1, on the reverse strand, counting down.
ACCTTGGCAGTAGTCCATTTAGAAATGATTGGAACTCTCTTGCTTCACTTATATTTGTTTTGAGAGTTGAATAGTAATTGGTAGTTGGCATTGGTTAGTATATTGGTGATTAAAATAAAAGAGTATGCTTGGTGGTATAATTAAAATTGCATGAATTAATCTAGATCATTGAACTGAAGATAGGATTCTTTGCAATAGTTTTGAGATATGATAGGGAGTAATAGATGAATGCGTCGGTAAAAGAACATAAGTGAATTAATGGGGAAATGTTATAAATGTCAAAGAAATCAATGCCTTTTTCTTTCATTAATTTACATAAAAGTGTGGCCGCTGGTTCTGCAGTGAGGTCCAAGTTGAAGGGCATTTTAAATAAACCACTCGCGTATAATTGGTCGGGGATGTGCAACAAGCTTCGGCTACGCCAAACACTTCCCGCTAGGAGTTGCATTGATTACATGATTTTCCTAAAGTAGTACCATGATATGCTTATAATAAGTACTTGAGTTCTTTATGACAAATGCGAGTTTGCGATCCGTCTATGCACTTCCACCTATCCATATTTTGCTAGGCTCTACGGAATCATGCATTGCCCACACTACTAGGGAAACCCCTATTGGTAGAATCTTAACAGTAGCGTGGGGTAATGGGTCGGCGCTACTGCTACTTAGCAGCAGCGCGGGTCTGTACCCCGCGCTACAGGTAATCATATAGTAGTAGCGCATGCTGCCCACTCCGCGCTGCTGGTAAGTGGCCACCTACCGTACCCCCCGGGCTACCCATATTAGCAGTGCTGCGTATAGTACCAGCGCGACTGCTAAGATGACAGCAGTAGCGCGGTCCCGTGCCTCGCGCTGCCGCTAAGCGCGTCTTATCGTCTCTCCCGGCCATCCACGTCCTCACTGTCTCACTCCACTCTTCCGCCCGAGCTCCCCGTCGCTGTCGCCCGTGCTGCCGTCGCCGTCTTCCTGTCGTATCCGAGCCAGCCGGCCCGCCCTGCCTTGCCTCCGACGCCGCCGGCCCGCCCTGCCTCGCCTCCAACGCCGCCGGCCGGCCCTGCCTCGCCTCCGACGCCGCTGGCCCGCCCTGCCTCGCCTCCGACACCGCCGGCCCGCCCTGCCTCGCCTCCGACGCCGCCGGCCAGCCCTGCCTCGCCTCCGACGCCGCCGGCCCGCTCCAGTTCATCCCCAAGTCCTACTGCCCGTAAGGCCTCTCCTGTGACGCCCCCGACCCGACCGTGCGCTAATCATACACGCAAATGCACACGATCAATCCTAGGGACTCACTTGAAGATATCACAACACAACTCTACACAAAATAAAATAATACATGCTTTATATTACAAGCCAGGGGCCTCGAGGGCTCGAATACATAAGCTTGAGTCATAGAAGCATCAGCGAAAGCATTAGATATCTGAGTACAGATATAAAAGTTAAACAGATAGGCCTTTAAGAAGGCGGGGCAAAATAAATACTGATCGAAAAGGCGCAGGCCTCCTGCCTAGGAGCCTCCTAACTACTCCTGGTCGTCGGCGGTCTCCACGTAGTAGTAGGATCCTCCAGAGGGGTAGTAGCAATCGTCGGCTGGGGCAGCTGGCTCCGGGGCTCCGTCATCTGGTCGCAGGAATCGGGTATGGGGAAAGAGGGAAGCAAAGCAACCGTGAGTACTCATTCAAAGTACTCGCAAGACTTACATCAGAACTATTCTACTTATGCATCGGTATCAAAGAAAGGCTGTATATGTGGACTGAACTACAGAAATGCCAGAATAGAGAGAGGGCCTAGCCTATCGAAGACTAGCATCTTCAGCGGTCTTGCAGCATAAGAAGAGTGCAGATTAGTACATAATTAAAGTAGCAAGCATGTTGTAGTAAAGCCTAGAGATCCTTCTTCGACTCCCTGCGAGAAAGCGATCCCGGAGCTTCCAATTATTCAAAAGTATCCAGTTCAAGTAGTAGTAGATCGGGATACAACACTGAGCGTCCTGTTACCGTGGACATGGCTATTCGAATAGATAATCATCCCTGTAGGGGTGCACTACTGTTACCCAACACGCTCGATTAACTCCGGCCGGACACACTTTTCTGGGTCATGCCCAGCTTCGGCTGATCGACACACCATAGCCCTACCTAGAGCTCAGCAGAGAGGTCCCCGCCGATCTACATCCTAAGCGCTCAGGGTTCTCGGGCCCATCGCCCTTTGCACTCCGGGTCGTTGCGTGCAGGGTGAAGCCAGGCACCACCCCTATACTGGATGGCGCCGGTCCGTCCCGGCCGCAATGCTGAACTGGACGTCTGATAGAGCTTTCGACTGATACATACGGTGCAGAGGGCCCCATTAAACCATTATCCCATGTGGTGGTAGTGCGTATAGGCCAGTGGCCAACTCAGATCAGATACCCAAATCCGTTAATCGTGTTATTAGGAGCTCGCGGTGACGATCAGGACTCCTGTCGCCCCGTCTCGAGGAAGTGCAACAAGGGTGTCTCTGCCTGCGCGGTCTCTGCCTGCGCGGCCCATCCCTCTCTAGGGCGGTCTCTGCCTGCGCGGCCGCGCCTCGTAATTATCTTGCGGGTGCCCTCCAGGTCAACCCGACTCCACAAGGGACTGTCGGGAACTCAGGTCCACCTCTACCGGGGTGGTACCGCCCGTCCCTTCAGTCCCGCGATAACAGTACAAGGGGGCATCCGTTAAATGTAACCGTGTGTCTGTAACATCAAGAGGGAAATCCGAGGAATCACCCTCGATGGATTCCCACTCGATGCTACTGTCAAGGCGAACCCGGAGGAATCACCCTCGATGGATTCACACTTGAGGGGTTGTACGACAGAAGCTTCATCGGAGGTGGTGGAAGAGGAATCACCCCCGTATCCCACAACCGACTAGTTGTACCACAGAGGCATATCAGGAGTGAGATAAGAGGTATCACCCTCGGCACTCAAGGATAACTCTGTGGAGTCGAACAACTTAGGGGGGGGTGCAGTGATGTGCTGGTCTCAGCCCGTCGATTACATCGACGGGGGCACAGGTAACTAAGCGGGGCAACTAGGACCAGGAAGAGGGGCCAAAGATGGATTACCAACCAACACTAGGCATTTTAGGGTATCAGGTAAAGTATCAACGGAAGTTACAATAAACAGGCTATGCATCAGAATTAGGATCAATCAAAAGCAGTAGCAAAATCTAATGCAAGCAGGAGGGAGAAAGAATAGGTGATATAGGCATGCTCAAGGGGGTTTGCTTGCCTGGTTGCTCTGCGGCAAAAGAGGGGTCGTCGACGGAGTAGCAGTCCCGCGGGGCGGCGTCGGTCTCGGTGTCCAACAGAGGAGAAGAGGGGGAAGAAACAATAAATAAAAGCAATCAAATGCAACACAACGTATGACGTGGCAAAATGCAGTGTTGGTAGTGACCTAAGGCATTGCTATATGTCGCAGACGAAGCGGGAAAATATCTGGGATATTTTCCCGGCGTTTAGGTGGATTTCGGTATACTGAACCGGAGGGAAAGGTTCCTTGTTCAGATAGTTAGGAGTGATGGTCAAGCATATTGACCACATATTCGGATCCGTCTCATTTTTCTGATCAACTTTCATGTAGAAAGTTTTTCGATCCGAGCTACGGTTTATTTTCTTTGATTTTTCAAAGATTTAAACAATTTCTGGAATTATTTTTAATTATTAAATCCGAATTATCCAGAATAGTGCCGCATGACGTCAGCAAGTCAACCGTGGACTTGACTGGTCAAACTGACCAGTGGGCCCCACATGTCATAGAAAGAGTTATTTAACAGAGGGTTATTTTAACTAACTAACTTAATTAGCTAGTGGGACCCTTCTGTCAGTGTCATATTTAGCTAACAGATTAGTTTAATTAGTAATTTAGTTAATTAATTAGACGGGCCCACGTGTTAGTGACTGACCGGTTGACCAGTCAACTGGGGCTACCAGTCAGTGACTGGGCCTACCTAGTCAGCCAGTTGACTCAGTCAACGGGTCAACTCGGTCCCCAGGCCCCACTGGCAGCGACTCGGGGTGGGTCCCACGCCTTGCCACATAGGCAGCCGGCGCCGGAGCTGCTCCGGTGAGCTCCAGCCGCGGCGGCGAAGCCCGGCGAGCGGCGGAAAACCGCTGTGGTGGACCATTTCGCGCGATTCCGGTTGCGTTCGAACGGGAGAAACACGCCGTGTCGATCTAGCCTACTGGCGCGAGCTACGGTGGTCAGGAACAGCGGCTACGGCGAGCACTGGCGGTGGCCGGAATCGGGGCTACGCGGATCCAAGCAACAAGGCTCGTCCGCGTCCATCTGGAGTGCCCACGCGTTGCCTGGGAAGCCCAGGAGCACGTTCGTGCTCTTGGTTCGGTCAGTGGGCGAGCGCAACGGCAACGGCGAGCTCCGCGGTGGAGCAAATCCCGGCAATGGCGACTGCGACGCGTGCGACTAGCTGGCAGGGAAAAAGGCTCGGAGAGGAAAGCGGAGGGAGGTGGTGGCTCACCGAGCGGCTCAAGGAGGCCCGTGGAAGTTTCGTAGCAGCATGGAAGGTCGAATCGACGACGGCGGCGTCCGGTGGCCGGAGATGGAGACGAGGATGAAACGGCAGCGGCAGGGCTCCCCGGCTCCAACCAGCGGCCGGGGAGGAAGTAGAGGACGTCGGCGGTGCTGGTGAACAGGTCGGAGAGGCGAGGGAGGCACGGTGGCCACGGCTGCGACGACGGACGGCGACGAGCCCGCTCGGATGAGCTCGGGCAGAGGGGAAAGAGCGAGGGAGAGGGAAGCAGAGGGGGAAGGAGTGAGCAGGGGGGTCACAGGGCTCGGCCTTATCCTCCCCGGCTCACCTGCCCGTCGCCGTGGCGAGATGTGGCTGGAGCGGCGCGAGCTCGGCCATGGCCGTGGCGACACGGTGCGGGAGCAGGTGGACGCTGCGTACTGTGGGCTGGGCCGCGTTGCGCTAGTGGGCTGGGGTGTACAGTAGGGTTTTCCTATTTTTCCTTTTCTATTTTCTGTTTCCTTTTATTCTTTTCTGTTGCATTTTCTTTTAGCTAGCAAGTCTATTTTGTAAAATATGGGACTTGCCAAATCAAATACTAGGTATTGTCTGGCAATGCCACAATAAGTTTGGGACTGAATTGAATGCAATTGTATTTTTCAAAAATGAAAATGGATTTAATAAGGCTGTTTTGGGTACTGTTTTGGTTGTTAGGGTCAAATTGCGAATTTTAAAAATGTTGATTTTATTTTTATAATTGCTTTGGGAATTTTAGTAATGTTATGAACATTTTTGTTCTACTATTTGGATAACTTTTAATTTTGAATTTATTTTAAATTTGAATTTGAAGTTGGTTTACTCTCTAATGCAATTTACTTAGGAAGATCATGATGACATGGCTAATTAATTAGCAAAATGGCAGGGTTAAGATCTGGGGATGTTACATCTCCCTTATCTCCTCACTACTCGATCCGCTGCCTGCCTGCGCCGATGAACTGAATATTTTATGTTTGGATGTAGTTGCTGCTCAGTGAATTTTGAGTTCAAATTTGAGTTAACAGAGATATGCATTGGACATTTTAATTTAACTGAATTTAATTGAAGTAGTTTGTAGCATTTAGGGTTTAGGGTTTACTTCATTCATATAGCAAGATGATGTTTTTACCCCTTTGAAATGCAGCATATACCATAGACAAAATACCCTAGGCAGTTATGAATTCCCCTACTTTCATTGAAGAACTAGGGTATCTTTGTTAACTCAAATTTAGTTATGCTCGAAAATTTGAGAGAGAGAGAGAGAGAGAAAGAGAGAGAGACCTACTTTCTTGAAGAACTAGGGTATTTAGTTATGCTTCCTTAATTTAGTTATGCTTGCTGTCCAAATGAAATGTTAGGGTTAGAAGATATATTGCAATGTTCTTGGTCAAAATTGAACCACTGAAATGCAATTACCATACCAAGTTTGAAATTTTCTATATAAATGCTCATGTGTCAATGGTCATGTGGCCTATGTTTGGAAAATGAAGGATATGTGCTTGCCCAAGTGGCCTATGTTTGCAGGGAAACTGATCCGAGTGGCCTATGTTTTGCTGGAATGTTGATTCATTTCCGTTCTGGCAAATTTCAGGCACTCGATATGTCCTGTTTTTAGCCAAGGTCATGCCGAAATTTTCCGTGAATTTCGGCATGACTTGTGCTAGAAAGTAGGACATATCGAGTGCCCATGATTTGCCGGAACGGGAATTAAATGACATTCCGGCAAAACATAGGCCATTTTTTTATGTCATTACTCGATATATGTAATGGGTTTACTTTCAGGCTGTTGGGGCATTTTGGGTTGACTTTCAGTCTATCGGGGCTCCTTGTGTGACTTTCAGGGAGTGTCCACCATATACGGTCGAAATATCAGAGAGGAAGAATCCCGACTGTTGTCGTGGGGGTCGGTTCTCTTTCTTTCCCGTGTGCTAGACATTTTGGTGTAATGGACTTTGGAAAGAAAGGAGGAGCGACCATCACTGACGGTCGCAATATCAGAGAGGGAGTGCCCACCATATACACCTCGTGAGATGAGAGTTTTCAAGGAAGACTCGACAGACCGAAAGACAACCCGTGCTGAATAATGATATGTGTGTTGAGTTCCTGGTATTTGCCGTTGATTTTTAATCTTTGAATTATGAACACAGGAAATGTCTGACGGCGATAGGATCCCTTAGTGCGATTACTGCACCGACGACGGGGGTATGTGCAACAGGCCTCACCTGGAAAACGGTAGGTGCTTCACCCTCACGCTGAAGGAGACCTTCGAAGTTTTTACGGTATGTAACGACGGCAAGTATTTTTTTCGTAATTAAGCATGACTTGTGCTTTTTTGCTTTAACGTGCACTTTCCATTTTTTCCAATTCGACTAGTGCGTCCCCTGCTATGCAAGACCGTATGTCTTAGAGAAGCTCGGTTTCGAAGATAGGGAGAGTACGGAGGCGAAGAAAGCTCACCTAAAGACGAAACATGGTTTCCTTTTTGTGGTTAAGCTCTACAATGTAGTAAATCATTCACATTTTGGTTGTTCAAATTGGAGAGGACTATGCAAGGCCTACGAATTTCATAAGGATATGAAAATAACCTTCGATCTTGGTCCTAAAGATGTTCCTAAAGATAATATCGACATTTGGGTGGATGTGGACATGATTCCAGTTCTACCTCCATGTGAATTTGTCAAACAAAATTGTTAAGTACTTTAGATTGTTTATTTAAAAATAGTTGGTATTCATCCCTACTAAACTTGTTTATTTATAATTGACAGCTTATTTCCTTTCTCCAAGAAATACACGAAAGGTAGTAGACAAGACCTACTACAGTTATGGCTCAGAGCTAAATTGGGAGGAGATAAATTCTCTTGTCTCGTTTATTAAGGATGTTGAGACTTTTAAGATCAATTATGAAATTGGCAAAAATTATAGTGGATATGTGCCACTAGTCCACGTGTTGAACCATGGTAACATCCATGCAGATAGCATGGTAAGATTTTTTACTATTGTGTCACTAGTCCATCTTTTGCATACATTCTTCTTAAGCAAAACTACATTGCTAACTATGTTACTATTATGTTGTTCAACAGAAGCTCCCGAAGGAAGTTGTGCCTCAGCTGATGTATACCAAAGGTCACATTAGTATTATCAGCTTACGGCCAGGTCTGCTGGTGGCTTTTCGTAGTGCATACTCAATTTCTCGAACAGATGAATGTCTCAAAATCAAAGGATGGAGCAAAGTATTGAATGCGCGCAGGGAAGTAATTGGAGACAGCATGGATGTTGCAGGCCACAAATTGCAGACAGGTGGATCTCTATTCTCCATAATGGAGATGAAGGGGTTTACCTGTTTTATGCTATTTTACCTAAGAGAGAGGAGTAGGTCCTAACTAGTACTTGTCATGTGCTAGAATGATGATGAGTTATTTACCTAGGATGGTAACAATTAGCAAGTGTTGGTTAACTTGTCATGTGCTATGTTGATGGTGAGTTATTATATGACTACGATGATGATGAGGAGGAGGCCGTAATACTTGTCATGTGCTAGAATGATGATGAGTTATTATATATATGACTACGGATGATGAGTTGTTATATGACTACGATGATGATGAGTTGTTATATCATTGGGTGGAAGAAACACATATTAGATTAAAGTGGATAGATCCAAGTGACCAAGTTGGATTAGTAGGATTATGATAATGATGAGTTGTTATATCATTGGGTGGAAGAAACATGTATTAGATTAAAGTGGATGGATCCAAGTGACCAAGTTGGATTAGTAGTTATATCATTGGGTGGAAGAAACACGTATTAGATTAAAGTGGATGGATCCAAGTGACCAAGTTGGATTAGTAGGATGTCCTACTAATCCACCTTGGTCACTTGGATCCATCCACTTTAATCTAATGCGTGTTTCTTCCACCCAATGATATAACAACTCATCATTATCATAATGATATAACAACCTCTTAATTGCTACTTTATCAAAATATGTATAACGGTGTATAAATACTGTAAAAATCTGAAGAAATGAAATACAGACGAATAGTAGTGGCGCGGGACAACAGACCACGCTACTGCTATTTAGCAGCAGCGTGGGTTCATCCCCACGCTACTACTAAAACAATTAGTAGTAGCGCGGGTCAGACACGCACTACTGTTAATAGTTAGCTGTAGCACCCTAGCAGTAGCGCGGGGACCCGCACTACTGCTAGCACATAACCCCGCGCTACTACTAGGGTTTTCCCTAGTAGTGCCACTTTCACCTCGAGACTTGGTGCATCTTTTGCTGATACATCCAAATCCCGTGGGGGAACTTCCTCTTGTTCAAACCACACATAAACCACCTACCTTTCCTCGAAACAGTCACCATACCTACCTACCGTGGTACTTCCATAGTCATTCCGAGATATATTGCCATGCAACTTCCATCATCGTCATTACATGATTAGAGATGTTTATTATAAATTTGCATCATGTTTACTATTGGTTGAGTTATCAGTACAGTTATTGTATTGATCATCATATTTGACTGTTGCCCCTACCTTGTGAGGAATAAAAAAAGAAAAAAGGGAGACAAAGAGCCAATGAAAAAAAAGGAGAGAGAGAATAAAGAGAGAGGGGGCACACTACTATCCCTTTTTACATACATATGTGCTTCAAAGTAGCATATTGCATTGTCATATAGAGAGTTTTCATATGCTTCATGTTTACATATTAGTTGGCGGTTTTCACACTATAGAACTTGGCTTGTATATTCCTATGATGAACTTCCTCAAAATGCGTTTGGTCTTCGTGAGCAAGCGAGTTGCATGCACACCACACTAGTTCATTAGAGAGCTTTTATACATTCATAGCTCTAGTGCATCCGTTGCATGGCAATCCCTACTCCTTGCATTAATATCGATTATAAGGCCTCTCCATTGCCAAATGATCAGCCGTATTGATGCATGACTTTCTTCCATGTTTTGTCTTCTTATAAACCTCCATTATTATTCTCTTTGCCATTTAAATGTATGGATAAAAAAGGATCTCGCTCAAGTATTGCATAAGTTATTGATTGATTGAGACATGAAGTTATGTCGTTGATTCACTTGACCGACGATCCGGACGGGTTACGATAAGATTGTCTCCTGATACAATGAAGACTTAGAGTTCTATGCTTACATCATACACCTAACCTTCTTTCTAAACCTTATGGCATTTGATGAAAGTGACATGAAAGCATGAATCCAGGAAAAGCGAGAGTGATTTTGCTTGCACATTTTGATATTATTTGGTTCATGTCAACTATAAACTATTGCTTTGCATCATTATACTTTAAGATCATACCTAATTGCATTAGATTGATTATCATTCATGTTAGTGGCATTCACAATCAAATATTATTTTGTTGTCATCTACCTACTCGAGGACGAGTAGGGATTAAGCTTTAGAGTGCTGATACATGTCAAACATATCTATAATTTTATCGGACTCAAAAAAATCCAGGAAAAAATCAGCGGAATACTGAAGTCCAGAAGCTTCCGGAGGGCACCGACTTAGGCCAGGGGGGCACATTGGGGCCCCACGCGCCACCCTCACGCGCCCAAGGGGGGGCACGTCCCCCCTGTTGCGTGGGCCCCATGAGCCTCCGATTTACCGCCTCTAGCTCCCCGTGCCTTCATATACCTCCGAAACCCTTCGGAAATTTATCGTCATAATTTTTCCGCCACCGCACACCTCTGTTTCATCGAGATCCAATCTAGAGGCCTTTTCCGGTACTCTGCCGGAGGGGGAAATCATCAAGGTGGCCATCTCCATCAACTTGAAGGCCATCATGATCGCTCATGAGTAGTTTCCTTTGGACTATGGGTCCGTAGCAGTAGCTAGTTGGTTTTCTCTCCCATGTTTCTCAATACAAAGATCACATGAGCTGCCCAACATGATCGTGATCCATCTGATGTAATTCTTGCGGTGTGTTTGTTGGGATATGATGAATTCTCACTTTATGATCTGTTTATTCATGAATTTCTTTGAGATCTATTTGGTTTCTTTTAGTGTAATTCTTATTCATATATGCTCTCTGATCTATTCTTCTCTCTCAGGCCAAGTTAGGGGTTTTATCTTCTAGAGGGAGTTGTGTATGATAGTTTGTTTCAATCTTACAAGTAATCTACCACAGTGACAGAAAGTGGAAAAGGCTTGTATTGTGTTGTTGCCGCTCTGGATAAAAATATGATTGCGTAGTTGTCCTTTGAACGCAAGGTGAAGACAATATATCATCGACTTCATGTCAGTACTTAATGCAATACTCTGTTTTACTTACTACTTTGAGATGCATGCTGGATAGCGGTCTTGGGGTGGAGTATTAGCTATAGATGCGGTTGGATGGCGGTCTATAGATATTGGGAATTGATGCTCATATGCTAATTATGCCATTGATATTCAACTCATAAATATTGCAATTTAATCGCTGCCCAACTGTAATTTGTTCACCACACCGTTGTTATCTTTTTGGAGAGAAACCACTAGTGAACCTATGGATCCTAGTCCATCTTCTTCCCATAAATTTCCAATCGCAATTTACGTTTTCTTTTACTTTATTGCTGCCATCAAATCTTTGATACACTTGTGCTTTTAATTCCTTTTTAACTAGCAAAGCTAGTGAGATTGACAACCTCACTAGTTAAGTTGGGGATACAAGGACGTTTTATTTTGTGTTTGCAGGTACTAATCACTAGTTGGAGTCTCATAGCTCTTGTGGATTCGATAAACCTGGAGGTCACTTGAGGGAAACTGCTGCTTGCTGCAAACCCTTGCACTTGGGGGCCCAACACCTTCCTAGTTGAGAGGAAGCACACCACTATTATCACAATAGAGGACCAACAGATTAGACGCAACCTGAACCACACCGAGTTCAGAAATTAACTTTTTAATCCAAAAACCTTCCTACGCAGCTTCACAAGCCACAATGTACTCGGCCTCCATTGTAGAGTCAGTAACCGTTTCTTGCTTGGAACTCTTCCAGCTCACCGTTCCTCCATTCAGAGTGAATACAAACCTAGATTATGGGCTATAATCATCCTTATCAGTTTGGAAACTAGCATCGGTGTAACCTCTTAGAACGAGCTCATCCTCACCTCCATAAACTAGGAACATACTCTTAGTCCTTCTCAAGTACTTAAGGATATTCTTCACAGCTGTCTAGTGACTCTCAGCTAGATTAGACTGGTATCTGCTCGTAACACATAGAGCGTAGGAAACATCTATCTGAGTACATAACATACCATACATGATGGACCCGATAGCAGAAGCATACGGGATCACATCCATCCAACTCCACTCATCAGAAGTCGAGGGACTCTGAGTCTTGCTCAGACTAATGCCATGTGACATTTGCAAGAACCCTTTCTTGGCCTCATTCTTGTTGAACCAATTCAACACTATGTCAATATATGTACTCTGACTTAATCCAATAAGCCTCCTCGATCTATCTCTATAGATCTTGATTTCCAAAATATAAGCTGCTTCCCCCAAGTCCTTCATCGAAAAACTATTTTTCAATGAGTCCTTAACAGACTCGAGCATTGGAACGTCATTCCCAATCAACAATATGTCATCCACATATAAGATTAGAAATACAACTGAGCTCCCACTAAACTTCTTGTATACACAAGGTTCTTCTTCTTTCTTGATGAAGCCAAACCCTTTGACCCCCTCATCAAAATGAATGTTCCAACCTCGAGATGCCTGCTTCAACCTATAAATGGATTTTTGAAGCTTGCATATCATACCAACATTCTGTAGATTAACAAAACCCTCGGGATGCATCATATGCACATCCTCAGTTCAATTTCCATTAACGAAAGCCATTTTGACATCCATCTGTCATATCTCATAGTTGAAATACGCGGCAATAGCTAGAATGATCCTGACTGACTTAAGCACCGCTACCAGTGAGAAAGTCTCATCGTAGTCAACTCCTTAAACTTGTCAAAAATCCTTTGTGACCAGTCGAGCTTTATGGTTCTGAACATTTCCACCATACCAGTCTTCTTCTTAAAGATCCATTTGCACTCTATGGTTTTTACACCATCTGGCGGATCAACTAGGTTCCAAACTTGATTGTCATCCATGGACTTTAACTTCGATCTCACGGTCTCAAGCCATGACTCAGAATCTAGACCTGCCATCGCTTCCACATAAGTCAAAGGCTCATCGTTGTCCGACAACAATACATTGCCTATATTACGCAGCCTATCTGATATCCATGGTCCAGGCCCAGCCTCAACCACGGGTTCCCCGACTGGTTTTGCCGTGATGACATCACTCGCCGAGTCATCCCGGAGTGGTTTATCTCAAACTTCTTTGGGTTGCACCATCCTCCCACTGACCTTCCTACTAAGAAACTCTTTCTCAAGGAAGACACCATGTCAAGCGACAAACACTTTGCCCTCTTCTCGGTTGTAGAAGTATACCCTAAGGTTTCCCTTGGATATCACATGAATATGCACTTATCCAACTTGGGTGTGAGCTTGTCCAACTGAAGTCGCTTGACATATGCCTCACAGCCCCAAATCTTTAGAAAAGACAGACTGTGACTCTTCCTAGTCCATATCTCATATGGTGTGTTATCTACGGATTTAGATGGTACTCTATTTAGTGTGAAAGCCGCAGTTTCTAGAGGATAACCCCAAAATGACAACGGTATATCTGACGGATTCAGCATTGATCGAACCATGTCGAACAACGTACGATTCCTCCATTCTGACACACCGTTCCTCTGGGTGTACCTGGAGGAGTGAGATGTGGAACTATTCCACGACTCTTCAGATGATCATAAAACTCGCGGCTCACATACTCGCCTCCACGATCTGATCATAGAAGTTTGATCTTCTTGCCGAGTTGATTCTCGACTTCATTCTGAAACTCTTTGAACTTTTCAAATGTTTCCGACTTCTGCCTCATCAAGTAGATATATCCATATCTGCTGAAGTTGTCGGTGGAAGTCATGAACTACTTGTAACCACCTATGGTTGTCGTGCTCATTGGTCCGCACACATCAATATGTATGAGTTCCAACAACTCGGACGCCCTCTCGCAACTCTTTGCGAAAGGTGTCTTGGTCATCTTGCCGAGTAGGCAGGACTCACACATCTCGAATGTTTGGAAATCAAACGAAGTTAGAAGTCCATCATCATGGAGCTTCTTCATGCGCTTCACACTTATATGACTGAGTCAATAATGCCAAAAGTAAACCGGATTCAAATCATTAAGCTTAAGCCTCCTTACATTTATATTATAGACAGACTCACTTTCAAGATCTAGAATGAATAGCCCGTTGACAACGGGTGAAAAGGCATAAAACATATCATTCAAATATATAGAACAACATCTGTCCTTAATACTGAATTCATAACCCTGACTCATCAAGCATGAGGCAGAAATAATGTTTCCACTCAGCGCTGGAATATAATAACAATTATCAAGTTCCATAATAAATCCTGAAGCTAGACTAAGTTTCATAGTTCCGACGGCTAATGCAGCAACTCTTGCTTTATTCCCGATGCGTATGTCAACCTCTCCTCTTGCGACACCCCTAGTCCTTTCCAGCCCCTACATCAGGTTGGAAATATGAACAACCGATCCGGTATCATATACCCACGAGCTACTAGGTGAGTCGGCAAGATAAATGTCTATAACATATGCAACGAGCGTACCTTTAGTAGAAGTCACAATTCTAGTCTTGCCTTTCTCGGCCAGGTACTTGCTGCAATTCCTCTTCTAGTGACCTCTGCCTTTACAATAAAAGCAAATAGTCTTAGAAACCAGTCTAGCCTTAGACGCAGGGATAGGAGTCGGGATCACATCCTTAGCCTTGCCTTTTGCCTTAGCCTTTTTCTTAGCCCAAGAACTCTTCTTGAAACTAGATTTGTTTTGCACCATCAACACTTATTTGGTGCCCTCTTTAATGTCTTACTCTGCTGTTTTAAGCATCCCATGCAATTCCGTGACTTTTTTATCCATGCCAGGCATATGGTAGTTTGAGAAGAATGGGTCATAGCTAGTAGGAAGCGAAGCAAGAATTGTATCTGTAGGCAACTCTTGGCTAAGCGGAAAGCCCAGCTTATCCAAGCTCTGCGGTAACCAACCATTTTGATTACATGCGGACTCAATGGGTCACCTTCCTTTAGCTTACATTCAAGCAAGGCCCTCTAGACATTATATCTTTCGGTCCTAGCTTGAGTCTCAAACATGCCATTGAGACTTTTGATCATATCATAAGCCTCAATGTTCTCAAACTGCTGTTGCAAGTCTGGTTCCATATAGGCAAGCATTAGACATCTAATTTTTGTAGATTCATCACATGATCTTCTATAGGCATTTTTAACAGCAGCTGTTTCATTTCCAGTCGGTTCATCTAGAAGTGGGTCCTCTAGAACATGTTCCTTTTTATCGTGCCTGAGAACAATTCTCAGATTGTGATACCAGGTTGTGAAGTTTGTTCGATTAAGTTTATCTTTCTCAAGAATTGAACGTAACACAAAACTGGATAAAGCAGGAGTGGAAGGTGACATTGATCTACAATAGAAATATGCAAAAACACTAAGACATGTATTCATGAAGAGTGATTCATATTAAATATTTTAATATTGAAAGACTCTCACAAAACCAACATCCCTCCGTTGATACTTAGTGATTCAAGATCCGAGTGAAACAAGTTGCCTAGTGAGCTTTTGCATCACTGCTTGAAGACTCGGCCACTCGGTAAGCAACACTTGCTAAACATATCTCCATACGACTCTTGTTAGTCGGGTGGCATCACATCCCCCAGCTCTGACTCCTTCGCCCCAAGGCCCAAAACTAGTTTGATAGCCTCTTCAAGTTAACCAATACCTCGCATGTAAGTGTCTGACACGAACCCATCACTTCAAGGAGAAATAGTGGCAGCCTAATTTTATAGGCCCACCACTAGATATATTTGACTTGTGATGTTGCAGCAATTGGGGAGGCAATTATACTTGACATTCTTTGAGGGATCATTCTACTTCTACCAGCAACATGCATCCGAGTAAAATTAAGTAATATCATTCACAGATAATCTCATTAACAATGAAATGGCATGACTCTTCTTCACGGCGATCCTAATCCGCGTCGGATCCAATCTGAGTCAGATACAATCCGAGTCCATGAAATCTGTTCAATAAGAATCCAGTCGCGCATGTCCCCCATGTACTTACAAGCTACACTAGCTAGTTACAAATTACACAGAGTGAGACATCACATGTCGACATGCAAGTTGTTATACATTATAATGACATCACTCTGGCTCTAGCCTGGCTGATGAATTCATGACATGCAGGTCATGCAGATTACACATGCATCACATACACATTGAGCCATACCATTCGCATCAATCCTGCAAAAACAGATTATGCACAGAATTGCATTCTACCGGGTTGAGTGAACTCGTAACACTTTAGGGGTTCTTATGAAATACAACGCGCTACGACTCGGTGGTCCCGCTAACCGGTTAGCGGGCGGGGTTCAAAGATATAGATCGAATCTACATTCTGAGCCTAGGATTTTTCCGATCTGACCAATCTCATTGATCCCCCGTGAACAGAGTCGGCTTTACGTTTCACGATCTATCCTGATGGCGGAAACCGGCCGGTAGGGGTATGTAGGGGAACGCAGCAGAAAACAGAAATTTTCCGCACAATGAACAAGCCCAGGATCACTATGGAGATGCATACAAAGTTTTTGATCTGATCATCACTGACTCATAGCGCAGCAGAAGTAGAGTCGATGAAGATCGTCGGTGCAGATCCCCGCAGCTAGGATTTACAACCTCCCAACCACGAGGATGTTCTCACTCGTCTGCTCCTCGGACTGTCCCTCGGACAGCCCTTCGGGAGGCAGTCGGACAGTCCCTCGAACGGTGTCCCGGACAGCCCTTCGGGACGACCCTTGAACTCGGACAGTATCTCGGAAAGCCCTTCGAGAGGACCCTCGAACAGCCCCTCGGGCAAAAGATCGAATCTACGACCTCTCTACGGGGTTGCACACATACGGTGTCATCTATCCGGCAGGACTTCACCGCCCAGAACTAGTTCCCACCGGAACACAGACAGCCTTTCGACTCTACGAAACTATTTCGTGGGAGGGAGAGAGAAAGCCAGATCATGCATGACATTTGTATGTGAGAGAAGAGTGGGTGTGGGGAGCACCTCTCCACCTCTATTTATAGGAAAACCCAAGGGGTAGGGTGGCAAATGAAAAACTCAAAATGCCCATGCTTTATGTCACACATAAAGGGCAAAGTGGGGAGGCAAGTGGAGCACCATGGATGGGCTCCTCTTGGCCGGCCACACTAAGGCCCCCCCCCCCCCAAAAAAGGGGTTTCCCCTTCCCCAAGCCATCCCTTCTAGAAGCTTTGGGAAAAGCCCTAAAAGGCGGCTTCCCAAAAGACAACCATAAAGTGTTTTTCACTATTCACGAAAACATTTTTCCGCGACCGTTAAATCCGAAAATATTTCTGTAGGTCCATAACATTTCCAGGACCCACTAAAATAATTCTGGACGCATTACGGAACATTTCCGGATCAATGATTTTCATCAGCGAAATGCAACCAAAGCATTTCCGGCTGCTCCGGAACATTTCCAGTTTTTCTCTCCAGAAAAATTCCAGAAGTTCCCAGAACAATTCTGGCACCACCAAAAAGTTCCAAGCGAGTACCGAAAACCTTTTTGGCTCAGTGGTTCACTCCGAAATAACTTTTCGGTTTTACCAAAACTTTTCCGGTGTTCTCTCCGAAACTTTTCCGGTGACTTTCTCTCAGACTTCCTGTCTAGTATTCAGCAAATAGATGACCCTTAAGCGTGTGACCCTGTAGGTTTGGTGAAGTATAGACATGACCGGAACACTTTCCGATCAATGATCAATAGCGGAACCGTGGACATCCATATTGATCCCTATACCGACACGAATGAATATTCGAGTGAACTTGTAGTTGTTGTGTGCTATTCCTGTTGCTTCGCGATATGTTACAAACACCGGAGGTGAGACTTATCGGCATCCTCACGGATCAACAACTTGTCCACTATGCCAGTTACCTCGTTACCGGTTTTGTTCTATTTTCTCGTTTCCGTGTTCCGGCATCCCTGTGATCAAATCACATTGTGTCTGGCCAGACGATGATGGATACCGCAACACCGAGAGGGCCCAAAGAATATCTCTCCATCGTCAGAGGAGCAAATCCCAATATTGAGCTATCAAGTTACTTGTCATACTTTTCCGTGAACCCGTAAGCCGCCGTAATAGCCACCCTGTTACAGATGCCGTTTAACAAACCCCAAAGTTCACAAAGCAAGTACGAAGGAACTCGATACTCTCATGGTCTAAGGAATTATGCAAACTTTAACTTTCTCTGTGTTATTAACCATTAACTTGTGACGAATGTATCTCATAGCATAACATCAATTCGGGTCGATTCAACACAAGTGTTCTCCTAACATTGTGCCCTCAAAAGTTGCCTGGCATAGACATGCCGATGATCAGGAAAACGTGATCATCATGCAATACTTGAGCTAGTCTTAGAGGCCAGACTAGGAATACTTTTTAGCGTTTATTATTCCACACGTGCATATGAGTTTTCCTCCGAGCCTCGTGGTTATTGTAGACTCGAGAACCATAGCAGTTATAGCACAGAATATAAACGTAATTGCGAACATGGAGATAATAACAACATTTATTATTGCCTCTTGGGCATATCTGCTACAGACTCCCACTTGCACTAGAGTCAATAATCTAGTCAATGCTAATGCACTTTAAACCTATGGCATACCGGTGTAAAATATGCTTCTCTTGTGGTATAGTCTTTGTCCAACGGAACTGACAACTTCAGGTCCGTGTGTATCTTTCCATATCCTCGCATTTTCACGCTTTCACAAAATTCATATTTTGTGTGGACTTGGCTTTGTATAAATGTGAATCAGTGGTCGAACCTTGATTCCTCAGACTGAGCTATGGAGCAACTATCTACAATAGTGTCTCAGTGTTCAAAGCCATCTTGGAAGCATACTAAGTTCATGAATGAACTATACGATTCAACATCTTCTTTGTCGCTTTTAAAGCGTCAACATACTTAGCCTTTGTTATAGAAATCGCCACAGTAACCTGTTTGGAACAATTCCAACTCACTGTGCCACCATATCGTGTATTACACAAAACCCTTAACTTAAATCAAAAATCGCATGGAGCATGGATGAAGACTATATCAATGTAAATACTTACAATGAGCACTTCATAATCTCCGCTTGCCAGAAAACATGTCATCAGTGCTACTTTAGTACTCAACGACATTTTTCACTGTTGTCCTATGATCAATATTTTGATCACTTTGGTATCTATACTCACAACTGCTTAGGAGTACCGGACATATCTGGTTGTTTTACATACCATGGAATACATGATTAATCCAAACACAAAAGTGTGTGGAATCTCCATCATGTATTTTGCTCATCGGTGTTTTAGGACACCGGGTCTTGCAAAAACTCTTTCCAGGTGACTTCGGCAAGAAACACCATTCAGCGTTCTTATGCTAAACTATTTTAGCATCTTGTCAATATGTATTTTTGGCTTAGCCCTATTAGGCAATTCTATCTCCGTAGATAATTATGCCTAATAACTAGACTACCTAGCCCAAGTTCTTCATCGAAAAACTATTTTTCAACGAAGTCCTAATTCATGTCAAGAAATTTATATTATTTCCAATCAACAATGTGTCAAGCACAAAAGTTTTTAGAAATATTATTATGCTCCCACATACTTTGTTGTAACCACAAGCATCTTTGTTATCCATTGATGAAATCAAACTCTTTTGACTATTTCATCAAAACGAAGATTCCAACTCCATTTTGCTCTCTTATGTCCATTGCTGGAACTCTGAAGTTTGCACATTCACTAGCATCCTCTGGATGACAAAATACTTTGGACTGTAACACATGCAAGTCCTAGGTTGTATTTCCATCTCATGAAAAACCTTTTGGCATCCATGTAGCATATCTCGTGATTGAAATATGTATTAATTGCTAGTTTAACCCGAACCGACATTAAGCATCGCTACGGAGAGACAATCTTGCCGTAGTTAATTCCTTGAATTTGTTATAAGCAACAAGTCGAGCTTTATGGATAAAACATTTTTAGCCGTATCAGTTTATAGTTCCATTAATATTCGTTAGACTCTAAGTCTTCCGAAGGGTGTATCAAGATTTAATCTTGAATCATTTATATGGATACTATCTCGGATTATATTGGCATTTAGCCAATTCCAGAGTCAGGGCCCATCAACGCTTCCTTGTATATCGTAGGTATACTGTTGTCTAACAACAATATCTCGTTTGCGTACCTGAGAGGTTTGCACGAGTTTTGCCTACATGGTTCAGCTGCAAGTTCGACCGAAGTCCATACATCTCATGTAGAGGCTTCTGTATCAGTCGCAGTAGGAAACTCTGGAATTACTTCCAAGGTTTCTGTCCCTTGACCTAATGATGAAGATACTTTTATCTTGTCGAGTTGCACTGTCCTCCCACTCACCTTTTTTCAAGATATATTTTCTTCAAAATCATACCGTTGTTAGTGGCAAACCTTTTGCCTCGGTGTTGTGATGGAGGAATTCCCAATAACTTGGGATAACCTACAAAGTAGTACTAGCCTGATTTGGAACAGATTTGTAAAATACTTTACACAAGCCCCATATTCCAAATGTTAAGAAAAGACATAACATGGTTGGGCATACCATAGCATGGCTTCTTTTCAACAGATCTGCTGGCGCTCTTTTCAGTGTAAAAGCCGCAGTCTCTAAAGTATTACTTTAAAAGGGATAATGGCAAATTGATCTTACCATGTCATAAATGGTTTGATTACATCTTCATGGACATTCCACTCACAGTGGTGTTACGGGAGATGTAAGTTATGAAATTCCTTTCACAACTCATCAGACATTCACTAAACTTGTAACTCAAATATTCCTTTCCGCAATCTAATTGCAGAAACATAATTTTCTTGTTACAATAATTTCTACTTCATTTTGAAAACCTTTTGAATGATTTCAAAAGATCCAGACTTACGTTTCATAAAGTAAATATCCATATATCTACTTGATTCATTTTTGAAGATAGACAAATCCACTGCTAGCAACAACATTTATCGGACTACACACATCAAAATGCATGATCACCAATAAGTTCGTTGCTCGTTCCTTATGGACTGTGAACAGTATTTCAGTCATTTCACTTTTCGGACGAAAGTTGCAAGTGTCAGATGATTCATAATCAAATGACTTCAAAATCCATCATTATGGAATTTCTCCATGCGGGTTTCTCCAATGTGACCAAATGTAGTGCCACACATATGTGGTATTCTTTTAGTCTTGCGACATTTAGCATCAGTGTCACGGATGTATTATATTATTATCAATATTCATAACATACATCTCATTCATAATGAAAGTATGGCCCTTATGTTATTCATAACATCAAAGAACAAATGTTCTCTCATGAACAACCTTCTTGCAACAAACATTATGCAATGGGCTAGAGTGATTAAAACTCTAAAATGAATTATGAAAATAAATACAGAGGTAATACGCCGATGGAAGGTGTAGTAACTTTTACTAAGTTCCCAGCGCGTATCTAAAACTCATTTCTGGCTAGTGTTTTAGGCCGTAGTAGTTCTTGCATCGAGTTGCAATAGAATGCAATCGAATGGGTATTCCTATGATCAATATTTAATCACAATACCGAAGAATCAGTGACTAACAGTTTAATCACGATTCCCAAGAACTATTTCTTTGACCAGCCTTCTATACATCTATAACTTTTATGACATTCATACATGAGCTGGACATTCCAGTCTTCATCCTTTTTGCCTTTATACTTCTAACAGTTTTACTTCCAATAATTCTCCTACTCTCAGAAGAAGCACCCAACTTTAATAGTGGCGTCAGCCCCGGACTTCCTAGGTGTGTAAGTCTTACTAACACCCTTCGGACATTTCCTTTCTCTTTAAGTTGTTGTTTTATTCACCATCATTACATGACAGGTGTTCTTCTGGATCCCTCTCTTATTAGTCTAATCCATTGTAAACACTTTACTAATACTTTGCAAACAAACATTGCTTTGGATATCTCATATCTTTTAGCCTTTGTCTCTATCTGAAAATAATTTTCAGTTCCATGAATATCACATAACTATCCCAAACTTTCGAAGTTCGGGTCTCATGGAAGCAAACATATTGCACTTGACCATAACGGAATTCTAGCTTTTGAATCGAAGGACGAGAGTCACATCATCCATAGCATTAGCGGGAGAATACCAAAAAGCATGCGATAGGACAAAATCCTTCTCGGCACTCTTGAGGACAATCCTCACATTACGTTACCAACCGTAAAGTTTTAACCAAATATAGAAAAGCTTATTCAATTTTAATAGGGAAGGTCGAAACGCGAGCCAATATTCTATAACTATTATACAAATCAAACTAAGACTATGTTCATAATTAATTGCACTGAGAAGTAAACAAGTTAATTCTATAGTACGCTTCCACTCAAATCAATATCTCTCATAATTGATTGTGAGTGATACAAGACCCATATTGAAATTCAATGCCAAGGATGTATCCATCTAATGTGACGAGAATTGCAACCGGTAGGCCAACTTGCCAATCACATCTCTATGTGACTCTTGTTCATCTTTCGATGGGCGTGTTCCGAGCTAAGGACGATCCTCCGGAACGTCAAGACAACCAAGTGATCTTGCTGCGAGGTCTCAACTCACCCGCCTCACACATGTCTAATCGTTCGTACCCATGTATCCATGTGATACCCCGAAAAGAAAAGTGTCGTGACAGTGCTACACTTGGGAGAACACTAACTACTTGATATTTTTGTGAGAGATCACCCTAATAAAAAGTGACTACCGCGCAATCAAAAAGGGTGCATCATAAGGGATAAACATCCCAGGCAATTCATAATAGCATGATATGGTATAGCCCTTTCTGACGGAGAAGTCTTTAATTTCTTCGTCTTCGGCATTTGCATCGGTGTTCACCTTCGCGAAGATTGCCACCACCTTGTCGATGCACCAGATAATACTGCTATCTCTATAGCTAATGAAATAAGTGCATTACATAAGGTTGACACGCAGGTCATTAAAGTGACAATCATATGACTCCAGCCATCATGCCGAATCATGACACGTAGGTCATGTTAATTTAATTTTACATCATATAGTCATCTCATACATAATCAAATTAATATGACGAAGACTATACCACATCTCATGCGTATGACGAAGTTTCCGTTCGAGTTTCGAGGGTCTGAGTTCCGTGACATCGTCCGAGGGACTGTCCGACCGCCTCCCGAAGGGCTGTGCGACGAGGGAGTACATCCTCGCGGTTGGGAGGTTGTAAATCCTAACTGCGGGGATCTGCACCGACGATCTACACCGACTCTTCTTCTGCTGCGCTACGAGTCGGTAATGATCAGATCAAACCCTGTATGCAGTCTCCATAGTAGTCCTGGGCGTGCTCGCTGTACCGAATTTTTTTGTTTTCTGTTGCGTTCCCTTACAGTGGCATCATGAGCCGTGCTCTGCGTAGATGCAGGTTACGATCTAGAATACATGGAGATGTATGGGTATTGCATAATATAATTTTGGAGTAGATGAGATCCATTGCTGAAAATTATTTATGCGGGTAGCAGATGAAGTCTGTTACCCGATGTTCTTGTTGCTTCCCTAGAATTTGCGTATTTCTGATCTCGAGACAGCATGGTGGAATTTGACAAAGTTCTGGCAATCCGCG
Source organism: Elymus sibiricus (assembly GCA_039707655.1). Taxonomy (NCBI): domain Eukaryota; kingdom Viridiplantae; phylum Streptophyta; class Magnoliopsida; order Poales; family Poaceae; genus Elymus; species Elymus sibiricus. The sequence continues at coordinate 511,998,061 of CM077672.1, read as the reverse complement.
ATCCTGATTGATCAACGAAGTGCTATCAGTTCTTTGGGTTCCACCATAATCAAACGAAAGATGAAATTTCGCAGACGAAAGGGCAATGCAGATATGATCTGCACGGGGGTCATGCGTATGACGAAGTTTAGTATGGGGCTTGAGATTTTATTATCTCGTGTTTCATACACCCCGTGATGCTAATCTAGCGACTTGAAAAATCATACTTGATGATAAAACGTTGGTAGCTGCGATTTAAGTCAAAACCTTCGAAGCCACGTAAAATAAAATTTTGCATAAACCGATTAGAGGCGTCTAACTTGTTTTTGCAGGATGTGCATGTGATGTGGTATAGCAATGCTCATAGTAATTCGATTATGTATGAGATGACTATATGATGTAAATTTATTAACATGACCTGCGTGTCATGATTCGGCACGATGGTTGGAGCCATATGATTGTCACTTTAATGACATGCGTGTCAACCTTAAGTAATGCACTTATTTTATTAGCTACAGAGATAGCAATATTATCTGGTGCATCGACAAGGTGGTGGCAATCTTCGCGAAGGTGAACACCGACGCAAATGCCGAAGACGAAGAAATTAAAGACTTCTCCGTCAGAAAGGGCTATACCATATCATGCTATTATGAATTGCCTGAGATGTTTATCCCTTATGCTGCACCCTTTTGATTGCGCGGTAGTCGCTTTTTATTAGGGTGATCTCTCACTTAAAATATCAAAGTAGTTAGTGTTCACCCAAGTGTAGCAACGTCTGAAATTCGTATCTTTTCGGGGTGCGCCATGTACACATGAGCACGAATGAATCGAGAGGAATGAGGCGGGTGAGGTCAGACCTCGCAGCAAGATCACTTGGTTGTCTTTGACGTTCAGGCAGGAGAGTCCTGAGCTCGGAACACGCCCATCGAAAGATGAACAAGAATCACATAGAGATGTGATCGGCAAGTTGGCCTACCGATTGAAATTCGCATCATCAGTGATGAACCCGTCAATGGCGTCGAATTGAAATACGGATCTTGAATCACTCACAATCAATTATGAGAGATATTGATTTGAGTGGGAGCGCACTTTAAAATAAAATTGTTTATTCACTAGTGCAAATTAATTATGAACAAAGTCTAAGTGAAACTTGTGTTTACCGTTGTAGATCAAATGGCTCGCAACACCGCGTTCAACTTAGGCCCGATGTTAGAGAAAGAGAAGTTAGCTGTGACTGGAAACAACTATGCGGACTAGGTCCGTAACCTGAGGATTGTCCTCAGGAGCGCTAAGAAAATGTATGTGCTTGAAACTGCTCTTCCAGCTAAACCGGCGGCAGATGCCCCGGAAGATGAACAAAATGTCTGGGCCACTAAGGATGGTGATCACAACTTAGTGCAGTGCCTCATGCTAGCTTGCATGAGTCCAAGGCTTCAAAAACGTTTTGAATTCCATAAACCCCGTGATATGATCCGGGAATTGGATGCTCTATACAAGGAAACCGCAAGTTCTGAACGATTTGATATCATGAAGACCTTGATGGAATGCAAGATGGCTGAGGGCAATTCAGTTGGCGAACACGTAGTCAAAATGATTGGCTATGCTGAAAGGCTTAAAACCCTGGAATTTCCAATTCCACCAGGCCATATGATGGACATGATGCTTTCTTCACTCCCCCCGTATTACGAAGGTTTTGTCATGAACTACAACATGAGTGGGATGGAGAAGACACCAGAAGAGGTGCTCGCCATGCTGAAAACTGCGGAAGGAGGACTGCGGAAAAATCGCAAGCAAGTGTTGCTTGTGAATAAAACCGCCAGTTTCAAAAAGAAAGGCAAGCAAAAGAAGGGCAAGGGCGCGATAAGACCGGCTCCCAAAGCAACTCTAAGGGCGGAGCCAAGAATGAAACTGAGTGCTTCCACTGCAAGGGCACAGGACACTAGAAGAGAAACTGCAAGAAGTATCTGGAAGATAAGAAGTCCGGGAAAACCGGAAAAGTTATAATTGTTATACAAGTTAATGTCATTGACGTTTTGCTTGCTAGCGAAAATTCTAAGTCTTGGGTATTTGATACCGGATTGGTTGCTCACATTTGCAACTCGATACAAGGACTGCAGAAGGTGCGCAAGCTAGCAAAGAATGAAGTCGTGATGCGCGTCGGGAACGGCGCTGGGATCGCAGCTCAAGCCGTCGGCATTATGCCTCTATGTCTCCCTTTAGGATTTATCTTAGAACTAAGTAACTGTTATTTTGTTCCACTATTGTGTAGAAACATTATCTCCGGATCATGTTTAGTACACGATGGGTATTCGTACAAGTCTGAGAACAATGGTTGTTCACTTTATTGTAAGGATATGTTTTATGGATTTGCACCCATTGTTGGGGGCCTTTTCATACTACATCTTGAATGTGGAAATTATGTCTTTAACGTGAATGCTAAATGCCTTAAGAAGGCTGATACCACCACCACTTTCATGTGGCACTGTCGCCTTGGCCACATCGGAGAGAAACGCATGCAAAGACTCCATAAAGATGGAGTTTTACCGTTCTTTGATTTTGAATCATTTGACACATGTGAAGCTTGCTTGATGGGGAAAATGACCAAGACGCCATTCACGGGTCATCCTGAACGGGCGAGTGAATTGTTGGAAATAATACATAGTGATGTATGTGGTCCAATGAGCACAATCGCACGGGGTGGGTATTTCTACTTCGTGACTTTTACTGATGATTTGAGTAGGTATGGATATATCTACTTGATGAAGCATAAGTCGGAAACCTTTCAAAAGTTCAAAGAATTTCAGAATGAGGTAGAAAATCATCGTAACAAAAGGATTAAGTTTCTGCGGTCTGATCGCGGGGGCGAATACCTTAGTCATGAGTTTAGCCAACAACTGAGTGACCGTGGAATCGTTTCACAGCTTACGCCTCCCGGAACTCCACAGCGAAACGGAGTGTCGGAAAGACGTAACCGAACCCTGTTAGACATGGTAAGGTCGATGATGTCTCTTACAGATCTGCCGATATCTTTTTGGGGTCACGCACTAGAAACTGCCGCTCACACATTAAACAGAGCACCGTCTAAGTCTGTTGAGATGACACCATATGAGTTATGGAACGGGAAGAAACCCGGTTTGTCGCATCTCAGAATTTGGGGTTGTGGAGTATACGCAAAATGTTTACAACCTACCAAACTCGATCCCAGATCAGACAAATGTTACTTTGTAGGTTATCCCAAGGAAACAATTGGGTATTCCTTCTACCACCCGTCCGATAACAAAGTGTTTGTTGCCAGAAATGGACAATTTCTTGAGAAAGAGTTTCTCGCTAAAGAAGTGAGTGGGAGGACAGTACAACTTGATGAGATTATTGAATCTTCGGCAACCGTTGATATGGCTAAGGAACCGGAAGAAATTCCGCTAATTATCCCTACAACCGAGCCGGAAGTTGTCGCATGTGATGCGGAGACTTCAGACAATGTTGTAACTGAACCGCGCAGATCAGGTAGGGCAATCCAGCCACCTGAGTGGTTTCATAACGAAATCTTCATTCTTGAAGACGATGAACCTGCGCACTACAAGGAAGCGATGGCGGGGCCGAGCTCAAGGGAATAGCACAAGGCCATGAAATCCGAGATGGAATCCATGTACGAAAACCAAGTTTGGAACTTGGAAGAACTTCCAGAAGGCGTAAAGCCCATTGGTTGTAAATGGATTTTCAAAAGAAAGACGGACGCGGATGGTAACATTACTATCCACAAAGCTAGACTTGTCGCGAAAGGGTTCTGTAACACCCCATGTACTTAGCTACAGTAATCACCTGTTGATAATGCCATGTCATCATGATTAACTATGCTTGAGCATCATTTGCATCATAACTCAATTCAAATTCCAAATCAAATTGAAATTCAAATTTAAAGTGAAAATAAAAGTTGATCAAATTTGGAAACTAAAATGTTCATAAAGTTGAATAATCCAGAGGCAATTATAAAAATACAATCCACATTAATTGAAATTGTTAAATGGCCATGGCACCCTAAAACAAAACCAAATCAGCAATATTAAGTACATTCTTATTTAATTAAAATTCATATGAAAACATATTGGCACCAAACCATTTTCTGTTAGTAACTAAAATTGCACTGTTAATTTTGGGCTAAGTCTCCTATTTTACAAAATTACATTTGTGGCTAAATAATTACTAAACGGAAAATAAGAGAAAACAGAAAAGCAAAAAGTAAAAATAAAAACAAAACGGAAAACCCCCTAGCCCCCTTGGGCCTCGGCTAGCCGGCCGGCCCAGCCGGCCCACTCCGCCCGCTATAAGTCCCCCCTCGCTCACCCCAAACCCTAGCCCGAACCCCACTCCCCCTCGCCCCCTCTCCCGCCCGAGACGCCGCGCCGCCGCCGTCGCCTCCGTCGTCGTCGCCGCCTCGCCGCACGTCGCCGTCCCCAACCACCTCTCCCTCGCCGGCTTCCACAAGCCTCGCCGCCCCTCTCCCCTTCACCGTGGGTGAGCCGCGCCCCCTCTCCTCTCCTCTCTGTCGCCGCCGTCCGCCGTCGCCGTGCGCGCGTCCGCCCGGCCTCCTCCTCCCGCCGCGCGCGCCTGCCCGCGCCGGCTCGCCCGCGCTCTGCCGCCTGCTCGCTCGCTACCCCGCGCGCTCACCCGCACTCGCCCGCCCCGCCGCGCGCCTGCAGCCGCCCGAGCCACCGCACGCGCCACCGCCACTGCTGCCCCCCTACTGCCGCCGTCGCCCCCCGCGCGCAGCCGCGCCCGTCGTCGCCCGCCGCAGGCACGGCCTCGCCGTCCACTCGGCCGCCTCCGCCCGCAGCCGTGAGCCCACGATGACCGGACGTGTCCGGTCGCTGCGCACGCGCGCGCGCTGTGGAGCTCGGACATGTCCGGCGCCCAAACAGGCACGGGGCGGACATGTCCGCCTAACACACTGACTGCTGGGCCCCGCCCTTTTTAGAATGAGAATAAAAAGAATTAAAATAAATAATAACTAATTAATTAAATAATTAACTAATTAACTTAATTAATTAACTTAATTACTCTTGTTTAATTAAACTAATTAGCTAATTAACCTAATTAATCTGTAATTAGATTAATTAAACACTAATTAATTTAATCAGACGCTCACAGGCGGGACCCACTGGTCATGTTCACTGCTGACGTCAAATTGACATCAGCATTGCACTGTTTCGGATAATGTTAAATTACATAATTAAAATAATTCCAGAATTTAATAAAAATTTTGAAAAATCATATCTTTTAAACCGTAACTCGGATTAAAATAATTTATATATGTAAAACGATCAGAAAAATGTGTAGAGTCCAAATAACCTATCCACATGTCTGCCACACCCCTCTAACATACCGAACATGGGACATTTTGCCCGTATCCGATTAATGAATAGTGTATGACTTTAATAAAATAAATCCAAATAAATTCCTAAATTAACTAAATCATTTAAATAGGCAGTAAAACACCTCTGCATATCATTTAGACATGTCATGCATCGATGTTGCATTTTGCTGTGTATTTATTGTTTCTTCTCCCCCTTCTCTCACGATAGCCCCTGCGACTGCCGACGACGCTGCCGTGTATGACGACGTTGCCGACGACCAGACCCCCTTCAGCAGAGCTTCCAGGCAAGCAAAACCCCCTTGATCATCATATATCACCCATTCCCTTCTCTCTTATTCTTGCATTAGAATGGCCCCTGCTACTATTCCGATAGCACCTATTCCGATGCATAGCCTGATTTTGTAGTCTGTTATTGATACTCCACCAGTTGTCCCACAATACTTAGTTAGCTATGCTACTGCTTCATCGGTGACCCATCGCCCTTGTCCGTATGCCATGCTTAATACCGGGCCGTGGTCACTCTGGGTGAGGATCACGGAAGTGTTTACATTGCAACACTTAAAATGTTAAAGTCGGGCTGGCCCTAAGGGTGCCCGCAAGAGAATATCATTAAAGACGGGTCGGCTCCAAGAGCACCCCGCGCGTTATGTAATACCAAGTCGGAGCGACAGGAACCCTGTTCGTCACTGCGAGTTACTAAACATGATTAAGCGGATTTGGGTATTTGATCTGAGTGGGTCGTTGGCCCTAAACGCACTACCACCACTTGGGATAATGGATATGGGCCCCTCTACGTTGTACGTTTCTCCCGAAAGCTCTGTCAGACGTTCAGTTCAGCATTGCGGCCGGGACGGACCGGCGCCATCCAGCACACGGGTGGTGCCTGGCTTCACCCTGCACGCAATGACCCGGAGGGCACAGGGCGATGGCCCAAGACCCCTGAGCTCTTAGGATGTAGACCGGCGGGGACCTCTCTGTTGAGCTTAAATAGGACGCTGCTTCGTGTCGATTACCCGAGGTCGGGTATTACCCAGCAAGTGTGTCCGGCCAGATGTAATCGAGCGTGCTGGGTAACAGTAGTGCACCCCTGCAGGGAAGTTATCTATTCGAATAGCCGTGTCCACGGTAACGGGACGCTCGGAGTTGTATCCTTATCTGCTACAACTACAAATGGATACTGATACCATATTAAACTGCTACTACTGCTCTCGGAATTGCTTTCTCGCAGGGAGTCGAGAAAGGATCTCAGGGCGCTGCAACTATATAACCACTATTATATGTTACTGTGCTCTACTCTCTTCTGATGCTGCAAGATTGCTTCAAGATGCTAGTCTTCGATAGGCTAGGCTTCTCCCCCTCTAATTCTGGCATTCTGCAGTTCAGTCCAAAGATATAGCCCCATTCCTTTGATACCAATGCATACATAGTATAGTTCTGATGTCAGTCTTGCGAGTACTTTGGATGAGTACTCACGGTTGCTTTGCTATTCTTTTCCCCATACCCGATACTTGTGATCAGACGATGGAGCCCAGGAGTCAGCCGCCCCAGTCGACGACTACTACTACCCCTCTGGAGGAGCCTGCTACGACGTGGAGACCGCCGACGACCAGGAGTAGATTAGGAGGCTCCCAGGCAGGAGGCCTGCGCCTTTTCGATCGTTGTCGTTGTTTGTTTTCGCCTTCTTAAGGCATCTTGTTTAACTTTGTGTCTGTACTCAGATACTGTTGTTGTTTCCGCTGACGCTTGATCCCGAGTTTTTGTATTCGAGCCCTCGAGGCCCCTGGCTTGTAATATAAAGCTTGTATTATTTTATTTTTGTGTCTAGAGTTGTGTTGCGATATCTTCCCGTGAGTCCTTAGGCTTGATCGTGTGCATTTGCGTGTATGATTAGTGCACGATTAAGTCGGGGGCGTCACAGGTTCACGCAAGTTCCAGGAGTGGACTACGACGAGACTTTCTCTCCCGTAGCTAAGCTTAGGTCTGTTCGGATATTACTAGCAATTGCTGCTTATTTTGATTATGAAATATGGCAGATGGACGTCAAAACGGCTTTCCTAAATGGAAATCTCAAAGAAGATGTATACATGATACAGCCTGAAGGTTTTGTCGTTCATAAGGATGCTGGAAAGGTATGCAAACTTCAGAAAGCCATTTATGGTCTGAAGCAAGCGTCAAGGAGCTGGAACATTCGTTTTGATGAAGTGGTCAAACAGTTTGGCTTCATCAGCAATGACGAAGAATCTTGTGTTTACAAGAAGTTTAGTGGGAGCGCAAAAGCATTTCTAATCTTGTATGTGGATGACATATTGTTGATTGGAAATGACGTGAATTTCCTTAGCGAAATAAAAGACTCATTGAAGAAAAGTTTTTCAATGAAAGACTTAGGCGAAGCGGCATATGTATTGGGCATCAGAATCTATAGAGATAGATCAAAACGCCTGATAGCGCTTAGCCAAAGCACGTACATTGACAAGGTGTTGAAAAGGTTCAACATGGAGAACTCCAAGAAAGGCCTACTCCCCATGTCACCTGGCACAGTGCTTTGCAAGAATCAGTGTCCTCGGACTCTCGATGAGCGAGTACAGATGAATGATGTTCCATATGCCTCGGCAGTTGGTTCTATTATGTATGCCATGCTATGTACAAGACCGGATGTTTCCTATGCGCTAAGTGTTAGCAGCCGATACCAAAGTGATCCAGGATTGGAACACTGGGCCGCAGTCAAGGGTATTCTTAAGTACCTCAGAAGGACCAAGGATTTACTCCTTGTGTACGGAGGTGATGAAGAGCTCATTGTAAGTGGTTACACTGATGCAGGCTTCATGACTGACCCAGATGAGTTCAATTCTCAATCAGGCTATGTTTTCATATTGAACGGCGGTGCAGTTGATTGGAAAAGTTCCAAACAAAAGACTGTGGCGGATTCTATGATGGAGGCGGAATATGTTGTTGCTTCAGAAGCCTCCAAGGAGGCGGTATGGATCAAGCAATTTCTTGAAGACCTTCGTGTGGTTCCAAGTGCTCTGGACCCGGTGGAGATCTATTGTGATAATAGTTGCGCCGTGGCTCAGGCAAGGGAGCCAAGTTCGCACCATAAGACAAGACATATTGAACGCAAATATAAACTCATTCGACATCATGTCGAAGCGGGTTTAGTGAAAGTACGCAAAGTTCACACGGATCTGAACGTGTCAGACCCGATGACAAAGCCTCTACCACGAGCAAAGTATGAGCAGCACCGGATAGCCATTGGTATTAGGGAAGCCATGTAACTGGATTATGACTCTAGTGCAAGTGGGAGTCTGTAGGAGATATGCCTTAGAGGCAGTAATAACAGTTATTTTGTATCTCCGAGATTGTAATGAATGTTTATGTTCCATGCTATAACTGCAATGATTCTCGAGTCTGCAATATCCACGAGGCTCGGAGGGAAACTCATGTGCACGTGTGGTATAATAAATGGTAAAATGTATTCCTGGTCATGCCTCTAAGACCGGCTGAAGTATTGCATGATGATCCTGTTTTCCTGATCATGGGCATGTCTATGCCAGCAATTTTGAGGGCACAATGTTAGTAGAACACTTGTGTTGAATCGACCCGAATTGATGTTATGCTATGAGATACATTCGTCACAAGCTAATGGTTAATAACACAGAGATAGTTAATGTTTGCATAATTCCTTAGACCGTGAGAGTATCGAGTTCCTTCGTACTTGCTTCGTGAACTTTGGGGTTTGTTAAACGTCATCCCTAACTGGGTGGATATTACGGTGGCTTACGGGTTCACGAAAAAGTATGACAAGAAACGAGATAGCTCAAGATTGGGATTTTCTCCTCCGACGATGGAGAGATATTCTCGGGCCCTCTCGGTGTTACGGTATCCATCATCATCTGGCCGGACACAATGTGATTTGATCACTGGGATGTCGGAACACGAAAACGAGAAAAGAGAACAAAACCAGTAACGAGGTAACTTGCATGGTGGACAAGTTGTTGATCCACGGGGATGCAATAAATCTCACCTCGGGTGTTTGTAATATATCGTGAAGCAACAGGAATAGCACACGGCAACTAGAGGCTCACTCGAATATTCATTCATGTGGGTATAGGAGTCAATATGGGTGTCCACGGCTCCGATGTTGATCATTGATCGGAAAGTGTTCCGGGTCATGTCTATACTTCACCGAACCTATAGGGTCACACGCTTAAGGGTGATCTATCTGCTGAATACTAGACAGGGAGTCTGAGAGAAAATCACCGGAAAAGTTTCGGACGCAACGGAAACGTTCCGGAGAGGATACCGGAATAGTTCCGGTAAAACTGAAAAGTTGTTTCGGGGTATACCATTAAGTCAAATTGGTTTCGGCACACGCCTAAAAATTCTTGGAGGGTGCCAGAATTGTTCTGGTAACTTCTGGGATTTTTCCGGGACAAAAACCGGAAATGTTCCGGAGCTGCGGAACCGGTTTGGTTGCTTTTCGCAGATGAAAATCACTAATCCGGAATTGTTTCGGAACGAATCCAAAATCATTTTAGTGGGTACTGGAATTATTCTAAGACCCACAGAAATATTTTTGGATTTAACGGTCGCGGAAAATTGTCTCCGTGAATAGTGAAAATCACTTTATGTTTAATTTTTTGGAAAGCCACTTTGTGGGATTTTCCCAAAAGGCTTCTAGAATGACTTAGGAACTAAGGAAGCCCCCTTGGGGGGGGCCCATGAGGGTGGCCGACCAAGGTGGCCGACCAAGGTGAGACATAAAGTGGGGGTACTTTTGGTATTTTTGTATGCCAACTTTACCCCTTGGCTTTCCTATAAATAGAGGTGGAGGGGTGCTCTCCACACTCACTCCTTACTCTCATACACATGCCATAGACATTTCTGGCTTCTCTCTCCCTCCCAGCGAAATAGTTTCGTAGAGCCGAAAGGTTGTCTGGGTTCTGGCAGGAACTAGTTCTGGACGGCGAAGCCCTGCCGGATAGCTGACACCGTATGTGTGCAACCCCGTAGAGAGGTCGTAGTTTCGATCTTTTACCCGAGGGGCTGTTCGAGGGTCCTCCCGAAGGGCTGTCCGAGTTTCCGTTCGAGTTACGAGGGTCCTCTCGAAGGGCTGTCCGTGACATCGTCCGAGGAACTGTCCGACCGCCTCCCGAAGGGCTGTCCGACGAGGGAGTACATCCTCGCGGTTGGGAGGTTGTAAATCCTAGCTGCGGGGATCTGCACCGACGATCTACACCGACTCTTCTTCCGCTGCGCTACGAGTCGGTAATGACCAGATCAAACCCTGTATGCAGTCTCCATAGTAGTCCTGGGCGTGCTCGTTGTACCGAATTTTTTTGTTTTCTGTCGCGTTCCCTTACAACTTCATCATATGCAAGAACCCCGTGCAGATCATATCTGCATTGCCATTTAGTCTGCGAAACATCCATCTTTCTTTAACTATGGCAGAACCCAAAGAACTGTTAGCACTTCGTTCACCTGTCAACCAGCATACTCAGGAGTAGCATGGAAGGATCGCGGATTGCCAGAACTTTGTGATATTCTACCATGCTGTCAAGATCAGGACTACGCAAATTCAAGGGAAGCAACAAGAACATCGGGCAATAGATTTTATCTGCTACCCGCACAAATAATTTTCAGCAATAGAACTCATCTACTACAAAATTATATTGTGCAACACCCATACATCTCATGTACTCTAGATCGTAACCTGCATCTACGCATAGCACGGCTCTGATGCCACTGTAGGGGAACGCAGCAGAAAACAAAAAAATTCCGCACTACGAAGTTTGTCAGCCTTGTCGTATGCCGAGTAGGGAACCATATCCCTCTAGGAGGGGACCAGATCTGGGGGAGAAGAGAGGGAGGAGAGGGAGTGGTGCAACTGAGGTTGTGAGGAAGTCATGGGAGCTCCCACCTGAATCTTCCTTCAGATATACAGGACCGGATTGGCTGCAGATGCTTCTGAGCACGGAAACTGAGAATATGCGGACGAGACTGCTACTACTGCTCTGGAGGAGTTGGCATCTCCGTGATGATTGCGTACATGGGGAAGGCGAAGAACATATCAGACAGTCTGTGTCCTACATGTACTTACAAGCTACACTAGCTAGTAACAAATTACACAGAGTGAGACATCACATGTCGATATGCAGGTCATTATACATTATAATGACAGCACTGTGGCTCCAGCCTGGCTGATGAATTCATGACACGTAGGTCATGCAGATTACACATGCATCACATACACATTGAGCCATACCATTCGCATCAATTCTACAAAAATAGGTTATGCACATAATTGCATTCTACCGGGTTGAGTAAACTCGTAACACTTTAGGGGTTCTTACGAAATACAAGGCGCTATGACTCGGCGGTCCCGCTAACCGGTTAGCGGGCAGGGTTCAAAGATATAGATCAAATCTACATTCTACTAAGCCTAGGATTTTTCCGATCTGACCAATCTCATTGATCCCCGGTGAACAGAGTCGGCTTTACGTTTCATGATCTATCCTGATGGTGGAAACCGGCCGGTAGGGGTATGCAGTGTCACGACCTCATCAATCAGAATCACTGAAATCTAATCATCCATGATTGCCGAGTGCAATCGATCATATTGATCAAGCACAAAACTGATCTATCATATAGATCGACCAACAAACCAACAATAGATCATATCTACTACCTCCCGCATATCACATATGCACATAAACCGAATCTAAAACCATATAACTGAGGCTTTGATACCACTGTTGGGTTACGCGGCATGCAACGCTTGCAAACAAAAAATTCTACCGCTCGAACCATGAACATGTTGTGGAGACAGATCACGGGTTTACCACTAGACGTGCAAAATTGTAGCGGAAGTAGACTCGTAGCAGTGCGTCGAAGCAGTGTAGTCAATCTGCGCCTTCTTCCGCGCGAATCCCACGAACGGTTCATTTGAGCGATGCACATGCAACGCCTCCAAGTTATCCGCGCGTATAGGCAAGAACGTCGAGCGGCAGATTGCTAGATCCAATCGCATGACGTGGGCATGGAAGTGGTTACGGCTAGGTCATCCAAATTGCATCAACCCCAAACCAGGGTACCGTGCCGACTTATATAGACGTCCCTAGATGGGCTCAACACTTGAGGCCCATTAGGACTCTAAGCCCAAATTCCACTTAGATTCCGAGTGACTGACTCTGATCTCATCAGAGCCCATCCGAGTGATTCACTCTGATCTCATCCGAGTGGATTCATTCTCAACCTATCCGAGTGGTTCACTTTGATCTGATCCGAGTGATCCAGTCAGATCCAAACCAAGTGGGTTCCTGCCCTTTAAGAGCGTGACCCCATAGGTTCACGTACACATGGACACGACTCTGATCACATCCCAGTCGATAGCTGGTAGCGCCTCCTATCAGAACATGCCAACTCTCAAGTGTGCGCAAAGTCATACCGACGAAACTCAATGTGTCATATGCAACATTCCTTTTGCCTCACGATATATGTTGCCGAGCTCAAGGCGAGTACTTGTCGCCCTTGTTGGTAGCTCGACCTCTCTTCTCGAAACAGTGATACAGACTCCCTAACCGTAACACTTAACCCATGTTGTATGGCCATGCTTTTCGATTCTGATCACTCGAGATGGCCCAGAGAATATCTCTCTGAGTCGGAGGGGCAAATCCTTTCTTGGTCGACCATGTCTCGCGGCATGTATCATGACCCACCCGAAAGATACCTTTGTAGCTACTCAGTTACGGAGTAGCGTTTCATATACCCTAAGTGAGCCGGTCCTCAATCCGAGAACATGTGAAGACCTCAAGTATAAGACATGACATATACATTGGACTTGAAACTAACAAATAACAATATCTTGCTGCGTCTCAAAGTGGGCCTGTCCGACTCAGCTATCCATCTGAGTGATTCACTCAAATCACATCCGAGTGAGTCACTCAGATCCAGCCAAGTCCATACTCTCGGGTCAGCATCTCTATGCTCATGACTTGTGAAACAGAGTCATCAACCAAGTCGTATATGTAACATCCTGAGTAATGAGCCACAATGATCTTCAAATTAATGCTAAGCTAATTAGTTTTGCAAAGAATGATCACAGTGAAATCATATCTCATTTCAAATTCCACCACCAAATTCAATTCAAATTATGAGTGAAATTTGAAGTTGCTCAAAAATTTCTAGAAAATAGTTCATGTTTTAGCAAATATCACCCCTTTGCTAAAATGAACTAGAGCATTTAAAACAGTGCTAAAACAGCAATTTAAATGCCATTTCAGTTTTGAAAAATTCAAATGGATTCAAAATTTGCCCAAACTTTTTGTGACAGTACACAATATTCCCTAGTATTTGTTTCCACCAGTTGCACATTTTTGCAAGGTCATTTAATGGCTAAAGAAAATGTAAAACACTGCTGGAAAAAGAAAAACAGAAAAATAAAAAGGGAAAAAGGAAAAGGCTACTGTGGACTGGGCCTAAGTCCACAGTGCGGCCCAGCCCACAGCTCACCGTCTCCCTCCTCTCTCTCTCTGCGCATGTCGGCGCGCCCGTGGACGCGCGCGCACGCACCGGCGAGCGGCCGACACGGCGACGCCCCAGGCCGGGCGAGGGGATCAGGACGGCCCCCTCATCCTCCCCGTCACCCTGATCTACTCGCCTCCCCCTCTCCTCGCTCCGCTCGCCCTCTCCCACTCGCCAGCGAGCGCCGCCGTCGCCACGCTGCCTCGCCTCGCCCCTCCGACGTGTCCAGCCGCTCCGCCGAGCTCCACTACATCGGCTACGCCGTCGAACGCGAGCTGGGGAGCTTTGTACAGGGAGATCGCCGTCGTCTTCTCCGTCTTCGGTCGCCGGCGTTCGTCGATGAATCCGGCGACTCCTGCAGCTCCTAAGCCCCTCACCGGCCTCCGTGTGCCTCTCGGTGAGCTCCTTTCCTTCTCCCCTCTCTTCCCCGCTCTTATCCACGCGCGTGGACACCGTTCCAGTCGTGGCCGTACCCGCCGCCGCCGCCATGCTCGCCGTCGTAGCCGTAGACGCTGTCATGCTCAAACGAGCTCGCAGCCGAGCTCCTGGAGCTCGTAGGAGTCCAGCCAGCTCACGCGCGTGCCTCCCCGTGCTCCGCATCGCCGAATCCGCCGAGGCCCGATTCCGGCCGCCGCCCCCGCTGCTCGCCGACGACGATTCCGGCCACCCCAGCCCGCGCGGCCACCACCATTCGACGCGACGCAGTGTCACTGACAGGCGGGCCCTACCCGTTTAATTAATGTTTTTATAATTAAAATTAATTAGTTAAACTAATTAGACACTGACATGTGGGGCCCACGTGCTAATTAACCCCTAATTAGTTTAAATTAGTCTCTGTTTAGTACTGTGACACTGACGTGTGGGACCCAGCTGTCAGGTTTGACCTGGAACAGCTGGGATTGACTTGCTGACATCACTCTGACGTCATGCTGACGTCACAAGCTACTGTTCTGGATAATGCAAATTTAGTAATTAAAATAATTCCAGGAATTTCAGAAAAAGGTTTAAATCTTTGAAAATTCGTAGAAATTCAACCGTAGCTCAGATCGAAAAGTTTTCAACATGAAAGTTGATCAGAAAAACGAGACGAATCTGTATATGTGGTCAAAATGATTGACCATCACTCCTAACTATATGAACATGGAACCTTCCCCTCCGGTCCGTTAAACCGATAACCGCCTAAGACCGGGAAAATATCTCAGATATTTTTCCGCTTCGTCTGCAACGTGTAGCATTGCATTAGGTCATCGCCAGCACTGCATTTTGACATGCCATGCGCTGTGTTGCATTTGATTGCTTTTATTTATTGTTTCTTCCCCCTCTTCTCTTCCGTTAGACCCCGAGACCGACGCTGCCCCGGAGGACTGCTACTCCGTCGACGACCACTCTTTTGTCGTAGAGCTTCCAGGCAAGCAAACCCCCTTGAGCATGCCTATATCACCTATTCTTTCTCCCTCCTGCTTGCATTAGAATTTGCTACTGCTTTTGATTGATCCTATTATGATGCATAGCCTGTTTTTGTAAACTGCTATTGATACATTACCTGCTATCCTAAATGCTTAGTATAGGTTGGCTGGTAAACCATCTGTGGCCCTCTTCCTTGTCCTAGTTGCCCCGCTTAGTTACCAGTGCCCCGATCGAGGTGATCGACGGGCTGAGACCAGCACATCACCGCACACCCCCTAAGTTGCACGACTCTGCAGAGCTACCATCGAGTGCCGAGGGTGATACCTCTTATCTCACTCCTGATGTTGTCTCTGTAGTATAGTTAGTCGGTTGTGGGTTAACAAGGGTGATTCCTCTTTCACCACCTCCGACAAAGCTTCCGTCGTGCAACTCCTCAGGGGTGAATCCAGCGAGGGTGATTCCTCCGGGTTCACCTTGATGGTTACATCGAGGGGGAAATCCAACGAGGGTGATTCCTCGGACTCCTTCTTGATGTTATGGACACACGGGTACTTTGACTTTACTACAGTTACTTAATAAAGTCGGGTCGACCCTGAGGGGTACCCGCGAGTAATATGGAGTCGGGTTGACCGAGAGGGTACCCGCGAGATGATTACGTGGCACCGCCGGGCATTCCTAGCCCTTGCCGTAAGTCCACGAGACAGGGCGACGGGGTCACATGATCGTGGATCTTTGCTCATCTCCGTGAGCTCCTAATAATTCTCTAACGGATTTGGGTATTTGATTTGAGTTGGGAACCGAAGCAACTGGGGGCAAATATCTGGGCCTACCAACGTATGTCGAGAAGTCCAAGAAAGTGTGCTTTGCATTTATCAAGGACAAGATCATCACTCGTCTCCATGGTGGGCTGGATAGGTGCCTTTCTACTGCTGGCAAAGAAGTCTACGTTAAGGCGGTTGCTCAAGCGATTCCCACATACGCCATGTCCTGTTTTGATCTGACAAAGTCTCTTTGTGAGGAGATAAGTCAATTAATCTGCAACTATTGGTGGAATAGGCTGGGTGAAGAGAACCGAATGCATTGGATCGGCTGGGAAAGAATGACACTGCCGAAAAAAGAAGGGGGCTTAGGTTTCCGAGATCTTCATTCGTTCAACCTGGCTATGTTGGCCAAACAAAGCTGGCGCTTTATCCAGGCCCCGGATTCCCTATGTGCCAAAGTTTTCTGTGCCAAATACTTTCCCAATGGAAACATTCTGGAGGCCGAACCGGTAAAAGGAATGAGCTATGTTTGGAGAAGTATACTCAAAGGACTGCAAGTGCTAAAGGAAGGGCTCATATGGAGAATTGGGAATGGTAATTCTGTCAGGATCTGGGAAGATCCGTGGGTGCCAAGAGGTGTGACTAGATGCCCATGTTCTCATCAAGGCCAAGGTCTTCTTACCATGCTGTCAGAACTAATTGATCCAGTCACGGGTTCCTGGGATCGGGCGCTTGTGGAGAACTGCTTCCATCCTGATGATGTTGCTACAATCATGAGCATTCCTATTTGTGAGCAAACAGAGGACTTCCCTTCTTGGCACTTTGACAGCAAGGGGATTTTTTCAGTGAAATCGGCTTACAAAGTTCATATAGACATGCTACGTCGGGAAGCCACGAGGCAGAGAGGTCAAAATTCTATAGCTGAGATGCAAGATGCCACACTATTCGAATCACTTTGGAAGATCAAGTGCCCTCCGAGAGTGCACCAGTTCCTTTGGAGGTTGGCACACAACAGTCACCCCATGTATATGAACATCAGTCGTCAAGGAGTGGAGCTTGATACTAGATGTGCCGTGTGTGGTCGTCTCTTTGAAGATGGTGGTCATCTGTTCATCCAGTGCAAAATGGTAAAGCAACGATGGCATGCCTTGCAACTTGAGGATGTCCGAACCAGCCTCTCACAGCTTGGATCAGCGAGAGAAGTTATTCAGGCTATTTTTCGGCTGCCGGAGGACAAGAAACTTTTAACAATGGCGTTGTTGTGGCTATGGTGGTCTGAGAGGAACAAAGGCAACCATGGAGAGCGACGTCTTGGGTCGATGAGTTCCAATACCTGGCACGGCACCATGTCAATGAATGGACAACTTTCCTCAACCCACCACCGGGACCAGCCTGTGCAGCCACCCAGAGATCATGGAAACCACCGTCACAGGACATGGTCAAAATCAACTGTGACGCGGCCTACACCACTGCATCGGGCACCGGCGATTGGGGGTTCATCTGCAGAAATGAAGTTCGAGATGTTCTGTTTGCGGTAGCTGGTTCTGCAAATGGCCTATCTGAAGCACTTCATGCTGAAGCAGTGGCTCTACTGCAAGCGATCATTTTTGCAGATGAGATGGGAGTTGGCAGAGTAGTGTACGAAACTAACGGCCTGGAGCTCCAACATGCGGTGACATCTGATGTGTATGACTTTGCAGCGCTGGCCAATCTCTTCAAAGTTATTAAACTGAAGCTACAAACCCAGTTTATCCATGCGTGTGTTGTGCATGCCCACCGTATAATAGGCCGGGGCATGCTCTTGCGTCGTTGGGAGCAGGGTTAGATATGGATACCAAGTGTGTGTGGTTTGAGAACTACCCTGATGCTGTAACCCGTGCTGTTATTGGCGATCTTGCAGTGTCTTAAATGGAATACAAGTGTTCCATCTCAAAAAAAAAAAAGTCGTATGTACTAGCTTGCACTAACAGGAACGAGCCACGTCCTAATTTTCTCAGTCGACGGAGCGCTACGTGCAATCACAAATTAAATATAATATCATCGAACAAACGTGTGTACTCTACAAATATTATATCATCATAAATACAACAGCGCATCGCTTCATAAATATCTGTGCCCCAACAAAGCAGGGAAGGAGACCAAGAAGAAGCAGAGCATTTTCCCCATAATGCCAAATCTGCCCTCCCCTGCATCATTCTCAGGTCAACCAACTCCCGCCACCAGTATAAAAACAATGGAGGCGCGCCTCTATCCGTTCCAAACTTCCAACCCGACATCTCTCGGAACACAAGAAGACTCCATGCCTGATCCGAGCAGCACGGCCTCTTCTTCTCCGTCTTGTTCGTCTACCTCCCCGCGGCTCACCCCCGGCGTCATCAACTTCCTGACCCGCCGTGCCAAGACCACGCAGCAGAACCACCACCGAGCAGCACCAGCGGCGGCCTTCCCGCTTCACTCGCCGGGCTCCTCCACTGGCTCCGCGGACTCCGCGCCCTGGCACCACCACACGGCCACACCCGTTCATGCCACCTCTGCTCCCGTTCGACACCAACGCGTCGACGAGGTGCTCCTGCTCGACATGCTCTCCAAGGACCACGAGGACATGCACACCGCGGCGGCGCCCGTTCCCTCCACGGCGGCGGCGACGGCCATGAAGGGAGAGGCCAGCGAAGAGGAGGAGGACAAGGTGGCCGTCGGCGGCAGTGGGCGCGCGTTCCGCGGGGTGCGGAAGCGGCCGTGGCTGGGCACGTTCGACAGCCCTGAGGCGGCGGCGCTGGCGTACAACCAGGCAGCCTTCGCCATGCGCGGCGGCGCGGCCGTGCTCAACTTCCCCGCCAACCAGAGCCGCAAGGCCAAGGCCGCCCCCGGGCGGACGGAGGGCGTGATGGAGCTTGAGGACCTAGGCACGGAGTACCTGGAGGAGCTGCTCGGCGCCTCCGAGGATACAACCTCATCCTCCGGTTCATGGTGTTGGAGTCATCACTCTATCTGATTCTCACTCGTCAGCACTCGCACTCGGGAAGCTCTCATGATGCAAGAAGGGATCAACATTCGTGTTGTGTTTTTCTTTCTTACCCGATGGATCACCATTCGCCTTCCATATATTTATTTCCGTAGCTACTCTAGAAGAGAGCATGTGATGCCATGTACTACAGTAGCCATCGTGCGATAAATCATCCAATGTTTTGTATCATGTTTTATCAGACCTCATCCATTACCGAAATATGTTTACTAAACCATGAAGCATGACATTTATTTGTATGCTATATCATGGCACGGACCTTTTTATATTTTAGAAATTAATAGGGACACGTGGATATAAAAGTAAGGATCTCGGCCCTCGCAACGAAAGGTACTTGGGGATCTCGGCCCTCGCGTCGCCCCTCGGGCGACTCGGGGGATATTAGGGATCCGCCGCGCCGCCACCCCTTCAGCCTCCCTTCCCTCCTCGCCGCCATCGGAGACGGCCGCCGGGAAAGCC
Organism: Elymus sibiricus; assembly: GCA_039707655.1. NCBI lineage: Eukaryota > Viridiplantae > Streptophyta > Magnoliopsida > Poales > Poaceae > Elymus > Elymus sibiricus. The sequence continues at coordinate 511,978,542 of CM077672.1, read as the reverse complement.
CGCGCGGGCGCCGGGGAAGGTGGCGGCGGGGATCTCGGCGCTCGGATCGATCTTGACGGCCTGCGGACCAGATCGCATTGGAGGCCTGCGGTTCCTGGGGCGGCAGCCCTGCCGGCGAGGCGGCGGCGTCCGGCGGCTGGCGACGTCCGCAGGAGACGCTGGCCAGTGTGCTCGGCCACGCGGGCGGCGGGTCGCTGGTGGAGTCCGGCTGCGGCGCGGTGCTCTATTGCGTCAGATCTGGAGGTTCCCCTTTGTCCTGCTACCTCTCTCGACGTCCTGGTGGCTTGCGTTTACTGGCTCCGGTGGTGGTGAGCCCTAGTGGTGTACTTGGGGTCCGGGGGAAACCTTGGCCGGTCTGGCCGGCCCGGCGGCGGCGACGCCCAAGGGCGCCGCTTTCCTTCATGGAGGCGCAGCTGGGGTACCAAACTACCCATCCCGATCCCCTGCCCGGGTAAAAACATTCAATCCTCTTCGGATCTGGCGGCGGCGGCGCTGTTCGCGTTGTGACCTTCCTGGACGCGTCGTCAGGGGCCTTGGGGCTCGGTTGGGAGTGCAGAGGAACTGCAGGCGGAGGGGATGGGACCCGTGGCAGCAGGTGGTGTTCGCGAAGGAGGAGCGGCGTGGCATCTGGCACGTCGACAACGGCGGGTCTCGGCGGCATGGAGCAGCGGGGTCTCGCCGCTGGGCGTGTGATGATGGACGAGCACAGGAAGGTGGCGTTGTTTGGCGTCGTGGTGGCGTCGACGGCAGCTAGGCCAGGCAAGGTCGATGCGTCAGTACAGCTCTGAAGATTGATCGGGGGCAGTTGGCGGCGGCGGCCTCTGAGAGTGCGCCGGACCGGTGTGTGCCCCATACCCGGCAAGTGGCTTGGTTGGGGCATCCGGTCTTAGATGTTAGGCTTTGCTGCGAGGTCTGTTTGGTATTAGGCTCGGACTATCAGCATCCCTTCATCAACTGGATAGGAGTAGCGACAGATGTTGCCAAGACGGTGGCTTCAGATTTAGTGATGTATCACTTTGTAAGGTCTTTGTGAATAATTAATAAAGTGGCTGCATGCATCGCCCAGATGCAGAGGCCGGGGGTCTTCCTCCTTTTCTAAAAAAAAACTGGATATTAAAGTGAGAGTGCAGAGTAGAAAACAGCACGATACATGGATAGTGTAATGGGTAGAAAAATAATAATATTTTGCCAAATTTTGTGAAAATCAGACTATATACAACACACATTTAGGGACTGTTCAATAGTACAAGAGGATGATTGAAGATGAATTTGTATTTTTTATTACTCAACCGATATAATACAACTAACGTAGACTTAAATACAATTTGAATATCTTATTGCATAGCTTACGACAAGGAGGAGGATTGAAATCCATTCTTTAAAGAAATTATTCAGTTGTTTATTCGTGAGATTTGAAACCATACATACTATAGATTTATATATCAATTAATGGTACACCATCAATGAAACTAGGATGGATGAACCCAAAAACAGGCCACAGATTTATATATCAATTTGTCGTACACTATCAATGAAAGTAGGATGGATGAACCCAAAAACAGGGCACAACACTTCATTGGAGCCCCGTGTCGCTCCCGCGGGCGGCCCGGGTGCTAACCCTAGCCGCCGTTGGGCACCACTCCCACATCGGTTCTCCTCCCCTCGCCGCCACCGGAGGGCGTCGCCGGCCAAAGCCCGCGCGGCGTCACTGGCGGTGGGGCTATTTCCTCCTCCTCTCACTTGGGCTGGGCGGCGCGGGGCACCCGTTTCCGGCGAAGTCTTGGGCTCGCGCGGCGGCGTAGGTGCGCGCGCTTGGGGCGGCGCATCCAGTGGCGGCGTGGCGATTGGCGGGCGCGCGGAGGTGGGGGGGGGCACGGCTTGGAGGCCCTGGGCGGCACGGGGACGCGCCGGCGCATGGTGGTCCTTGGCGATGTGTAGCTGCGTGGAGCTGCTGTCTAGCGCCCAGATCCGCATTGGAGCTGGTGTGGGTGCGCGCGATGGCGCGGGTGTGGGTGGCCCTACCCAGGGCTTGCTCGGAGGGCTGCGGTGAACGCCGTAGCGGCGGCTCCGGGCCATGGATCTGAGGATGGCGCTCCTCGTCGGTGTGACAAGGAGTGCGAGGGTGCGGCGGGCGATGGGGCGGTCCGCGGCAATGGGGATCTGGGTCCTAGTGCCCAGATCCGGTAGTTACGGTGGCGGATGCCGCGCTCGCGGTGTCGGCGGTTGCCATGCGCGCTGGAGTGGGTGGCCGCTGCGATGTGCTCCGACGTGCTGCCTGGGAGCTGGGGCGACGGCCCCAGATGGCGGATGTGGTGGTGCGGCGGGCCATGAGGAGGCTCGACGTGCGGGGATCTTCGTACGGTGGTGCGCAAAGCAGTTCGGTGGTCCGATCGGTCTCGTGCTCGGGCGGGCGGAGGGTGTGGTAGCACCGGGTGAAAGCTTGCCCTCGTCTCTTAGCTGAGGCTGGCGACGGCGACGCCTTTGGGCGCCGCTTTCTTCTTGGAGACGTCATCGAGGCGTGGTGCTTGCCCTCTGCACGGACCGCTCCGGGGGAAACCTCAGATCTCCTCGGGACCGGACGATGGTGGCGTTCTACGTCATGCTCCCCCCTGGGGGCATCGTTCTTGGAGTGGTCACCGGTGGAGGGACCAGTGGATGCATGAGGATGTGGGGGTCGTCGCGGCGACCGGTGGTGGACGGTGGTGTTGGTGTCGGGATTTATGTGGCAACGACGGTGGGGGTGACCGACGTCGGGGTTGTGACAATGGTTGCGGTAGTCGACTCTTCTCCGGCGTGTCCGTGGGATTGTCTCGGGCTATTTGTTGTGGTGAAGTCGGAGCTGCGGCGACGGGGTCCTGGTGGCGATGATGACAGGCAGCAGGTGGTCTGTTCGGTAATCTTCTGCGGCATCCAGAAACAGTTATGCCAAAGGAGGAGACCAAGAAGCAGAGTATTTCTCCATAATACCAACTCTACCCTCCCCTGCATCATTCTCTTCTCAGCTCAACTAACTCATGTTTGAATTATGAGATGCAACACGTAGTTTGTATTGATGATCAAGGTGTGTTAATATACAAGTACAAGCCACTGCCGGTTAGTCTCCTAGATGCTAGGCTACGTGATCTGAAGATAAGCACGTAAGGCTAGGGGAAAGCTAACGTCAGCTAACAGTCGTATGTACTAGCTTGCACTAACAGGAACGAGCCACGTCCTAATTTTCTCCGTCGACTGAGCGCTACGTTCAATCACAAATTAAATATCATATCATCGAACAAACGTATGTACTCTACAAATATTATATCATCATAAATACAACAGAGCATGGCATCATAAATATCTGTGCCCCAACAAAGCAGGGAAGGAGACCAAGAAGAAGCAGAGCATTTTTCCCATAATGCCAAATCTGCCCTCCCCTGCATTATTCTCAATGCGGGTCAACCAACTCCCGCCACCAGTATAAAAACCATGGAGGCGCGCCTCCATCCGTTCCAACCCAACATCTATCGGAAGAAAGGAAACTCCAGTTTTTCTAAAAAAGGAAAGGAAACTCCATGTCGGATCCAAGCAGCACGGCCTCCTCTTCCTCCACTCGCCGGGCAGCAGCGGCACAGGCATTCCCGCTCCACTCGCCGGGCTCCTCGGTCGGCTCCGCCGACTCCGTGCCGGCCATCCCGCCCCTGCTCCCGTTCGACACCAACGACGCCAACGAGATGCTCCTACTGGACATGCTCTCCCAGGACCACGAGGACGCCGCGCCAGCCCTTCCCACGACGGTGGCGACGCCCGTGAAGCGAAAGGCCGACCAAGAGGAGGACAAGGCGGCCGTCGGCGTCGGCGTCGAGCACGCGTTCCGCGGGGTGCGGAAGCGGCCGTGGGGCAAGTACGCGTCGGAGATCCGGGACTCGACGCGGAAGGGCGAGCGCGTGTGGCTGGGCACGTTCAACAACCCGGAGACGGCGGCGCTGGTGTACGATCAGGCCGCCTTCGCCATGCGCGGCGGCGCCGCCGTGCTCAACTTCCCCGCCGACCAGGTCCGGCGCTCGCTCGAGGGCGCCGCAGACGACGTGTGCGGCCGCGCCCACGGGGTGTCGCCCGTGCTGGCGCTCAAGCGGCGGTACTCCATGCGGAGGCGGCTCGTGGGCGAGGCGGCCAAGGCCGCCCGGGGCCGGCCGGAAGGCGTCATGGAGCTCGAGGACCTCGGCGCGGAGTACCTCGAGGAGCTGCTCGGCGCCTCCGAGGACACGACCTCTGGTTCCACTTCATGGTGCTGGAGCGACCACTCGGTCTGAAGTCTGAACTCGAACTGAGAATCCGACGATAGCGCTCGATATTCTTCACTCACTAAACTAGCGCGCGCGATGTGTACAAATTTTGTTGCGAGTAGTTCACCAGATGGTCGGGAAGAATCCTGCCTGGCGCCAAGTTTGAATCTCTCGCGTGCGTTCCTTTTCAAAAGGAAAAAAAAATAGGAGAGATTTATTTTTTAGTTTATTACTTTAATAGGAAATGGCAAAAAATAGTTCTTGAACTCCCAAAATGTCCATGAGCCTTTTCAAAATGTCTAACAACCTTACAAATTTTACCAATTACATACTAGCAAATTAAACACAAGATTAACAGTGATAATGACATCTGTTAAAAGAAGAGCAATTAACAGTACACCAGCTATCATTCAGCAGTACACATGTGCATGTGTGTGGACACCATCTAGCTATAATGTACACAGTAGTACACATGTGTCCACCTCAGGACAACCAAACAAGCTAGCTACCGGCCATCAGATCGTAGCTCGCGGTGCAAAACCATCTACAGGTTGCTCTCATCATGTCGATCAGGTGACAAAGTCCGCCCGGCTGATGCCAACGGCTTGGGTCTTGACTCTTGACAGTTTGAGAGCATTAGTGAGCATCTTGGAGAGCACTGAGAATTTGAAGGTAAAGCTCCTCCCTTTCTTGAACCCCTTCTTTGTGCCTTATCTATCTTTGCTTCAAGCCTATCTTCTTGTGTGTGTGTGTGTGTGTGAGAGAGAGAGAGAGAGAGATCCTATGTGTGCTTGATAGAATTGATTGAAGATATTTTGAGAAGTTCATCCAAGTGACTTTGCTTTACTTGTTACTCTTGAAGGGTGTGCACCTCCTAGACGGTTAGGTGTCATTTGAGAGCCTTCAAGGTTGTGAAGGAATCAATAGTTTGTACCAGGCCCGGTAATCGCCTTCTTCGTGAAGATCAACCCTGAGTGAGGCTTTGACCTTTGTGATATTAAACCATGGTGGCAGAGGTGGGCAAGGGCTTAGTGGGCTCTTTGTGGGCAGCGGCGGAGCCCAATAGGCCCACCCTGTGGCACAAGCAACAAGGTCCAAAAACATTTTTAGTACGAATTATTAGCTATAAGGCCCAAGGCATCAGGGTGGGCTACCAGCATTGCCAAATGGACCATAAAATCAGTTTGCAGCAACAGGCTCTCAAGCTCGGCATACAGCGGGCTGCAGGCCACATCAATACGTTCTCAACACCAATCAAGTACGCACGCACGAAATTAAAAGGAGTACCCTAGGCGATTAGGGTTTGACCTACTCCGTCGGCGAGCCCCGGCTTCGAGTTTTTCCCTACCGAGCCATCGACCCTACCCTCATTCTGATCATCCCGCCGGACTCTCGGGCAGATTTCAGGGACGTCGCGTCCGTCTGCCCGGCCTTGGAGCTTTGTATGGGTGTTTAGGGCAGGGTAGATCGCATATGTTGATCTGTTTTTGAGGTGTCTGGCGACATGTCGGCGCCAGGCTCTAGGTCACAGGGGGCAACATGATGAAAGGAGAAGGTGGACGAAGGCTTAGAAGCGGCGATGAAGAACATGTGGTTGGAAGAGGGAGAGCTCGACGACGTTTATTTTGGAGTTGAGGAGATCCGGCAGCTAGCCAAGTAAGCACGATGGCTAGTGGTAGCCAAGGTGAACACCACCAAGACTATCAGTAGTGCAGCCCTGAAGGGAGCGCTGAAGTTTGTATGGAACCTTGCTCATGTGCCGGAGATCAGGGAGGGTGACGATAATCTGTTCGTCATCTAGGTCTTCTCTGTTTGGGTGATTGGAAGCGCGTGATGTTCCAAGGACCATGGATCTTCCATGGCCTTATGGTCCTGATCGAGTAGTTTGATGGAAATCATGTGCCGGAGTCGGTTAAACTCGAGAGGGTGTCAGTATGGGCACAAATTCATAAGATCCCGGATCTCTACCGAAAGGAGCCGATTGTTGATCAGTTGGCAAGGAGAATAGGGATAGTAAGGAGTGTGGAGTTAAACCAAGTGAGATATTTTTAAGGAAATTATGTTCGTATTAATGCAAGCATTGATGTCACAAAACCCTTGATCCGTTGGACACCCCTGAACTTGGCGGGAGAAAGAAACTTTCTGGAGGTTAAATACGAGAAGATCGGCTACTTCTGTGAAGTGTGCGGGGTACTGGATCACAATATGGAGGAATGCGGCGATGGAGAACAAGCAATGGGGAAATGGCTAGTGGCTAAGAGAAGAGTGGTGCAGGTGGCTCAGGAAAGTGACCATGGTAAATCTTTCTATCCCTGAGGTAGGTTCCATGGAAGAGGTCATGGAGGCCGGGCGGGAAAACTTTGTTTTTGCCACTCTAGCTTTTGCCCACTTTGCTTATGCCACTCTAGAATTTGACATTTCACTTTTTTGCCACTCTTAGCTTTTGACAATATATCACATTTGCCATTTCGTGGCAAAAGCAATAATTTTAGAGTGGCAATTGTGATACATTGTCAAAAGCTAAGAGTGGAAAAAGTGAAATGAAAAATTATTGCTTTTGCCACAAAATGGCATTTGTGATGTATTGTCAAAAGCTAAGAGTGGTAGAAGTGAGATGTCAAATTTTAGAGTGGCATAAGCAAAGTGGGCAAAAGCTAGAGTGGCAAAAACAAAGTTTTCCCGGAGGCCGGGGTGGTATGCCTCGGAAATGCAGCTCCGGTGATGATGGCTTTGAGGATGATGATGACCTGAATGACACGGCCGAGAGCCCGTTGAAACCGACAGATCTAGTTAAAGATGGGGAAGAGAAGTCGGATAAAGGCACAGTTGCAAGGAAGTTGGACATGAATGAGGGGGGGAAAGGAGATGCACCAAGCAAGATGGTAGATGGTGTGGAGACCCCACCAGCCAAAGGGGGGCCATCGGAGGCAGTACGTGATGCTCTAATTCCGCCACCTCCTCCACCCTATGTGCCACCAAAAGAATGCAAGAAAGCAAGGAAGAGCACCTTAGAAGTAGAATCCGCGACTTCCCTCGGGGAGGACCGCCGGGAGCAATGAGTCTCTTCTGCTGGAATTGTCGTGGAGCGGGCAACTCTGCGACAGTTCGTGAGCTTCGCAAGGCAATTTTCCCCGTCTGTGCTATGTATAGTTGAAACTCAGCTCTCCAAAGTTCGAGTAGAAAACTTGTTAGGCACTTTAGGTTTCGATAATGCTTATGCAGTTAGTAGTTCTGGTAGAAGTGGCGGTTTGGGTTTTCTTTGGAATAATGAAATAAAGTTGGAAGTGTTTGATTACTCGGACTATCACATTGATGCTCATGTTTCTTTGCAAGGTGACGAACCGTGGCGTCTGACATGCATGTATGGTGAGGCGCAGGACAGCGAGAGAAAGTGGACGTGGGATCTTATGTGCTCTTTATCTTCAGAGAGTGATAAACCATGGATTTGTTTAGTTGATTTCAATGAAGTTCTGAAGCTTGATGAGGTTGAAGGGATAGGCTAGAGAAGTATGTCTCAGGTAGTGGATTTCCGAGATGCAGTCGATGTTTGTGGCCTCAGGGACATTGGCTACTCCGGTACGTGGTGGACTTTTGAAAAGCGAGTGGCCGGGGGAAGCTACACCAAGGTACAGTTGGACAGAGCATTAGCTTCGGCAGACTGATGCAACAAATTTCCTAATGCAGCACTCATACAAGAGACATCATCGACCTCTGATCATAGCCCTTTAGTCCTCCACCTTGCCCCTCAAGGTGAACAGCAGTGCCATGGGGTGACGCCTTTTCTCTTTGAACTGATGTGGGAATCCCACGAAGGGTTGAAGGAAACGATCGAGCAGCATTGGCAAGGCCCGGGAGCTCACACGGTCGACGGTTTCCATGCCAAGCTTAGCTCCCTGTCTGGCACGTTATCTCGTTGGAACTGGACAACCTTTGGGCATGTGATATTAGAATAAAGAAGCTGAAAACTGAACTTGAGAATTGCAGACTTGACCCGGCTCGAGTGGGACCAACTCTTGCAGAAATAAAAATAAAAGACCGACTAGTGGAGCTCTACCATAGGGAGGAGGTCATCTGGCGGCAATGGTCCAAAATAAATTGGCTCGCGGCTAGTGATAAAAACACACACAAAAATCACCTACGGGCTAGCAGGCGCCTGCTCAAGAACAAAATTAAGCGCTTAATGTGTCAGGATGGTACCTCTATAGATGATGCGATGGAGATGGAGCAAATGGTCAGAGTTTTTTATCGGAATCTTTTCACCTCTGAGGGGACTAGCAAGATGGACAAAGTGATTGATACAGTGCCCCAAAAGTTACAAACATGACGAATGCAAGGTTAACCGCAGATTATACAATGGAGGAGGGAAAGGTTACCCTGTTCCAAATGGCACCCACAAAAGCACCAGGTTCTGACGGATATCCGGCTCATTTTTTGCAGAGACACTGGGAGATGTGTCGAGAAGAAGTGACCACGTTGGTTTTGTGGATTTTGAGGGGAGAGGAAGATGTTGGGGGGTTTGAATGACACAATTTTGGTTCTTATACCAAAGGTAACAAGCCCTACCCTCCTATCTCTGTTTCGACCCATCAGCTTGTGTAATGTCCTCAATAAGATTGCTTCAAAGGTTTTGGCTAACCGTGTGAAAATGATCTTGCCCGAGATTATTTCGGAAGAGCAATCTGCTTTTTGTTGATGGGCGGCTTATCACAGACAACATCATTTTAGCTTATGAATGTCTTCATTTTATGAAAAGCAATAAGTCAAAGAAAAACAGTTTTTGTGCTTTGAAGTTGGATATGATGAAGGCATATGACCGTTTGGAGTGGAACTACCTTCAGGCGATAATGACCAAGTTGGGGTTTGCACCGGCTTGGATTTCTTCGGTAATGCGAATGGTGAGCTCAGTAAAATTTTCTGTTATGTTCAATGGAAAGAAGCTTGAGGAGTTTCAACCTACAAGGGGGATTCGTCAGGGAGACCCAATTTCGCCCTACCTCTTCTTGTTGGAAGCAGAGGGCCTTTCTTGCCTCTTAAAAAGTCAGAATCAGTCATCGCATGTTAGTGGGATTAAAGTGGCAGAATCGGCACCACCGATGAGTCACTTACTTTTCGCGGATGACAGCCTGTTGTTCTTCAAGGCTGGGGGTAATGGTGCTACTTTGGTGTCTTCTTTATTGTAGACCTATTGTTAGGCGTCAGGACAAAACATAAATCTTTCCAAGTCATCGGGTTTTTTCAGTAAAGGGTGCCCTCAAGTGGTTAGGGATGAGATGAAGGCTATTTTAAATGTTCCCAATGAAAATTTGTCAGAGAAGTACTTGGGGATGCCTAGTGATGTAGGTAACAGTAAGAATGGATCTTTCAAGTATCTCAAAGAAAGGGTTTGGAACAAGGTTAAAGGGTGGATGGAGAAAGTCCTTAACTTTCTTCTCCATGGTACACCCCTCATCCACCTCCCACCCCTTCCATCTTGTGGTTTCTTTTGGACGATCTAGTTTTTGATTGGATGAATTTAATGTTGGTCTGGCCCTCTCGGCGTGTTTGGGTAGTTAGCATGATGGATTTCTGGTATCACATATCAAGGGTTTGGTTTTTCATTTCTCGGTTAACTCTATGGCTGGGGCTTCTTCATTATCATGCAGAAATCATTCTCATGTGATATGTTCAACTGTTTCTTTCATCTCTGGGGATATGGAGGTCCCAATTGGATCTATGAAGAAAATAGATGGTATTATGAGCAAGATAAATCTTGGACTTTGGTGCCGCAGAAAAAATCTCATCGACATCATGGTATCGTCATAGACAGGTATATGTCCCTATTGATAGATCCGGTTTGCATGATAATCGTGTTGATGTTTCTGGTGCCATTGCCATACCCCTTGGTAACTCACGAGTATCACACACTACGGACGATCATAACATTTCAAATCATGAGAATGATCGTAATTCTCGGCCAGCTGAGCATGCATGCTTCCGAATCACAAGGCTTGATCCATGATACATGGAATTCTGTTGGCGGGATCGCACACAATTCAAATTCGGTTCCTCGGCTGAATCGTTATGGGCCTTTACTTACCAGTGATCCATCTGGCAGTGCTCCTCCCACCAGACCTATGGGCCGCCCTTCAGATCGTTATGAAGCAGGGGACATTCCGATTTCCTCTAATTTGGATATTTCTTGTTCCCGTTGTTTGGGTTATGGCCACCTTTTCAAGGATTGTCAGAACAAGATTCGATGCAAATCATGTTTTACATATAACCACATTGTGAGACAATGATTATCCAGGTGTAACAAGAAAACTTATCGTATCAAATCCGTTGAGATCACAACTGTACGTAGAATTGATAATAACCTTCAGAGCCCTGTTTTGCCGTCTGCATATTCGTCTTCGCACCCTGACGAACAACACCTTGCTAGCTCCATCGCCATGGCTAACTACTCGTGTGATCCATACCCTCACCTACCGGAGGGCGCCATCGTGATCCCTCCTGGTCCCCTTCGTGCCCAACGGGGCTATGTTGTGGTTGGCGGCGAGCTCCCCGTCATCTCGACGACTGGGCGATTGCTTCCCTAGTGCCTCACGTACCAGCTAAAGACTTCCATGGTGCCAGAGCTCTCATCGTTGAGTATCTTCAGAGCAGAGGCTGGAAAGTGGCAGGCACTTCACGTTGTGGTATGGCTACAGCCCTGATTCAAGATGGCAACGGGGACGAAACCCATCGGGTTTTGCTTGCCCAAACCCATCCCCACGAGAAAATCGCAAGCCCGTCCTCGTCCCCGTCACCGTGCGCGGGGCTAGTTTTTTGCCCGTCCCCTAAACCCGTTGAGTTTTCTAAACCCACGGGGTACCCGTCGCCACGAGCAGTCAATGAAAACAGCAACATTTGAAAGAAGAACAGAGCATATTACAGCAACAAAAATCAGCATATTTAAGCAACAAACATAGTACAAAGATTCCGAATCCATTTTGTTTCTTTCTTGCAAGAGTGTACTAGCTTCAACTGAACTTCTGAAACTTTCATGAAAAAAAGATCATATACTAGAGTCTAAAATAGGCATGTGGCTTTGGCTTTGGACCGTTTGAGTCAAGATGGATCAGTGCATGTTAAAAAAACATATTTTGACGGGTGTTGTCGGGTTTCGGATTCGGGTACTACCGAAACAGGTTTAAACCCGCGAAACATGCCGGGTTTTATAATGTACCCACCAGCAGCCCCGCGGGGATAGAAAGACGCTCATCCCCGTCCCCTAATAGGGTAAAAACCCGCGGGGACGTGGGTTTCGGGGCCCCATTACCATCTTGAGTCCTGATTCAATTTGGTACTACTTGTGCTCGAGATCTTGCAATCAACTCTAGCGCTTTTCATATTAGAGACATTATCCTACATATTGACAGGGATGACAGAGGCACTACCTATCGTAGAGCAACTTTCACTCATGATGTATGGCTTATGTTAATGAACTATCCACTAGAATGCTGGGAACATGGCTAGCTTTGAACTTTTGTATGTAGGCCGGCAAGCTAATGCTGCTGCTGATCTATGTTCTAGACAGGCTAGTGAGAGTAGGAGAAGGTGCCTCTGGATCAATTATGTTCCAGGTTTTCTCCTCGGCTGCTTGCAAGCAGATTGTAATCCCGCTGTTTAAGTTATAAAGCTCAGTTTTCGCAAAAAAAGAAAGAAAAAAAAAGAAAGGAGAAGAGCATAATGAGACAAGGAGAGAGAATATTCTTAAGGAGTTGTCATGCATGCATGGCAGATTGGCATGAAGAAGCTGCAGCAGCAATGCACGTGCTGTTTGATAGCACCTCCTTAATTAGCTGAACAGTTGCCTTTTGGTTTCTTTTTTTTTAGCAACATCACAAGTTGAGGGGGCGAGGGGCGAGGGGCGAGGAACCCAGCCTGCCAGCCTGCCTTCTTGGAACCTTCCTCTTCCATCACTCCCTCTTGCTCTCTCTCAGAAGCTTCTATTTGTGTTCTGCTAACTAGCTGCAGGATAACATATGAATACCACTACTACCCCTTGGAACGTTAGTTGAACCTGTGCATACGTACGTGAGACGGTGAGAGAGAGGTGACAAATTAATTGATCGATGCTAGCAGCTTCCTGGAAAGAGGAGATAATCCATATCATCAGCAATGGCGTAGCATGCAGGGTTTACTTTGGACCAAGCGTACGTTGCTTTCTTTCTTTCTTTCTTTCTCAGAAAGTATTCATTCATTCATTCATTATAAGCAGTCCACGTTTTCTACCAAATTCACGAAAAGAATTGTTTAATGTCAGCTAGCCGTCAACCACATCAACAACAGTGCAGCGCCAGTGGCCTATGGATGATGCATGGATACACCTAGCTCGCTCACACAAACAAAAGAAGCTTCCAAGAAAGAAGGAACCAAGTAGTATCTGTGAAAGCGAAAAGTAATAGACGAATGAACAGTTTTCTTTCATTGATGAAAATGCGGTACCCTGGGTACAAAGGCCGTTAAAAGAGGCTGTTTTGCCAAACTCTGTGAACTGGCAATCAGAGATTAACCATTAATTAACATGTGAATTAATTAACTCGGACACCCCCTAATCACACTAGTAGAAAACGGGCCTTTAGTCCCGGTTGGGAAGGGCCTCTAGTCCCGGTTTTCCAACCGGGACAGCGCAATCGGGACTAAAGGCCTCCCCCTTTAGTCCCGGTTGCGTCACAAACCGGGACTAAAGGCCCTCCACGTGGCTGCGCTCGTGCGCTAGGCTGGAGGACCTTTAGTCCCGGTTGGTAACACCAACCGGGACTAGAAGGTAGCCATGCGTCAGCACCTGCTAGGCGCTGGAGTTTTTTTTTGTTTTGAAAGGAGGGGTTTAGGGGTTTTGAAGGGTTTAGGGGTTTCATATTGTGTTTCCCCTTTTCTTTTTGTGTTTACCATTCAATTCCTTTACATTTAGGGTTTTCATTTTTATTTTATGCTTTTCATTGTCCTCGACGCAAGCTACTACATATATATAGCAATGAAGGAACCATTACACAACATCGTCATGATCAATATATAGAGAGAAGTGACCTCTCTTTCTCTGTGCTTGGTCGAACAACAAGTTTTCGTATATCTATTCGACGCTACTACATATAGTACACGTTCATGCATATATACAATATAACATCTCTTACGATCCCTAATATCTAATTACCAAAATCGCATTGCCAATCCCGATGGTATTCTCCGTCTGTAGGTATGACATGGTCAAGAAAGAATCCCGCCAATTCGTCTTGAATTGCTCGTATGCGATCAGTTGGTAGGAGTTCGTCCCGCGTCCGCCGGAGCTAATTTAAAGAAGGGGGTCAATATATATATATATATATATATATGAATGAAACTCAACACAATTGATGGTAATAAAATAAAAATGTGAATATTGTTTACGTACTTCAAATTCTTCTAAAGATCTGCCCCGCTCAGAGATCTTGTGGTGAATGTACTCGCAAACGTAGTATCCACATAAATTATTTCCGGATTCCTGCCACAAGAACTTTACGAGAATAGAGTTCAATCAAAATGATAATCAAGCATGATAATGGTATTGAAACTAGAATCAATGAGAGATGCGCGGAACTAGCTAGTAGTACTTACTTTGGGGTGTGAAAATCGCAGCTCCTTTTTTCATTCACCCCTAACCTGGTAGGTGAACTTTTTCCAAACCCTGCCCGGCAAAGAAAATGATTACTTGATATCAGGAAATGAACGAAAGTTGCCGATATGGTGCGATAATGATTGAATTTACTTCTGGAGCATTTGACTCATGTCCGCCCACTCCTTAGCCTCTTTACGTCTCGAGTCCAAGACAACTACTAGTCCCACGTCAAGCTGAATGGCTAGCAGAATAAAGTGGAACCTGCGCACGCATAACTCATCAATTACACTTAACCTCGAGTAAGCGAAACAGAATGTGCACAAGACAGTAACACTCACTTGAAGTTGTAAGGAAATAGTATTTCCCTTTTGTTTTGTTGTCCAAGTAACGCCTTTAGCAAGTAATTCTCTGTATCATCGGGTTTTTTTTGTATCGTATATTCATTTACGGTATTTGGGTTAATGAACCCAATGTCATAGATTTTTCCTCTGCATTCGTGGATCTTCAATCTGCATAATATAGTGTGAGGATAGTTATACATGCAATGAACGAGCTGAGCTAGAGACTTAATTACAGAAAAAAATACTTACAGACAATAGCAACTGACGATAGTTTTGTCGAGGGCGTCTTGATTGTATAACTAAAATAATTCTTCAAATTCAATGTACAACGCCTCGACTCCATTGATGTAGTGGTCATCTTTAATTCCCACGCAGATACTGCCGGTCCCTTCCTTGCAGGTTTTCAAGTACCAGTTATGCAATGTTCGCATCATCGTTGATAGACGCGGGAGCTGCTCAGGTCTGACGAGAGGCTTCCCGTGCTCGTATCTAAAGGCTACCTCAGCCATTTCGAACTGTATCTCATCGCCTAAGTAATCACGAAGAGTGTAACCAGGATGAGCGAACGCTACCCCCAGATCATTAGCGATATAGGGAAACACCTTGAGCGGGGGGCACGATTGTTTTTCCTGTTCGCCGAGCTGCGGAATTGTTTTCCCACTTCTTGCAGCACTGCTAGTACTTCCCGACCTTTTCGCTTCATGAAATGTCTTTACAATACAGCGGTCATAGTGTGAGAGCGGCGGAGGAGGTGGTGGTCGCTGAAGGGCATCCAGACAGCGCTTCGCTTTTACCGAATCTATTTTCTCCTTTGGATCTGGACGTTTCGGTGCAAGCTGGCGTTTCACATCGGCAGCCACGAACTCCTTGTTTTCCTCCTCAGTCATGTCGTATGGTAACTTGGGAGGAGCCTTCTTGACGCTTGGACCTGCTCTGGATTTCTTCGTTGTTGTACTGCTAGCCGCCGGAGCGGCGGCGGGTCTCTTCTGCCGTTGCTGAGGTGGCGGAGGAGGCGGAGTCAGCTGACGCGGCGGAGGAGGCGGAGTCCGCTGAGGCGGCGGAGACAGCAGAGGCGGCGGAGGATTCTGCTGAGGGGCCTCCTCCGGCGGAGTCCGCTGACGCGGCGGAGACAGCTGAGGCGGCGGAGTGTGCTGACGCGGCGGAGACGACTGAGGCAGCGGAGATACAGCTGGACTGTGAGGAGTCTGCTGAGGGGCCTCCTCCGGCTGAGTCTACGGACGCGGCGTCCATTGTGGAAGCACGATGTTTTCCTTTCTCCATAGAATGGTAGTCCTTACGGCATCTACCAGATGAGTCTCCCCTTCACCTGTAGGGTACTCAAGCTCCAGCCTCTCGAATCCGTTGGTAACTTCATCCACCCCGACAATAGCAAAGCCATCTGGAATCGGATTGCAATGGAAAGTTGCATCAGGTCTAGGAGGTAAGACATAGCCGACTGCCACCTTCAAGGTTAGGTTGATGCATTTCGCCATTAGCTCACAATGTTCCCTCTCCGTGATATAATCCACGGGGTAGCGAGGAGCCGTGATATCAGGCCGAACGAGCTCCGTGGAAGCCACGCTGCTTTTCCGCTGAGACGGTGGGGTAGCTTCGTGGGCAGTATCGAATGAAGGATCTTCGTGCTGCTGAGATGGTGGGTCGGTAGCTCGCTGACTGGTAAGTGCCTCTAGTTTCTTCTCCTGCAACGCTAATCTTTGTTCTAAATTCTGCATCCGGTCTGCTTCCTCTTTCTTCTTTCTCCCTCGGCTTCTATAACCAGCGCTGTCGGGAAACCCATGCACCCACGGAACGGAGCCTGCTGTGCCTCGTGTTCGTCCAGGGTGTTCAGGATTCCCGAGGGCGCGTGACAGCACGTCCTTCTCTCTGTCGGGATGGAACCTCCCTTCCTCCACGTCCTTGATTGCTTCTTGAATCTTTGTGACGGGTGTTTCAAGTTGTTCTTTCGTGTAAACACACTTCCCTGTTTCTGGGTCCAAAGTTCCCCCATGCCCGAAGAACCAAGTCCTTGCCCGTTCGGGCCAGGTCAATGTTGCAGGTTCGATCCCTTTAGCAAGCAGGTCGTTCTCAGCTTTGTCCCACGTAGGCCGGGCAACCTTGTAGCCACCTGACCCCGTAACATGGTGATACTGCTTCTTTGCAGCATTTAGCTTATTTGTCTGTGACCTGTTCTTAGCTTTCTCCGATTTCTTGTATGCCACAAATGCGGGCCAGTGATCTTTTATCTTCGCATATTGACCGGTGAATTCTGGAGTCTCGTCTTTCTCGACAAACTATTCGTTCAATCTTTTCTTCCAGTTCTTGAATTGTTCTGCCATCTTCTTAAGAGCCCATTTTTTGACTTTTCACTGTATAACTGGGTTATTTGGATCCTCCTCTGGCGGTAGGCTGAAATTTATCATGAGCGAGTTCCAAAGCTGATCTTTGCATCTATCGTCGACATAAGAAACTCCATCGTCCTTCTTCTTATTCCATTCTTGGATGCTGATCGGGACGCTGTCCCTAACAACAACTCCGCACTGATGTATAAATTTGTCTTGGGTCCGCTTGGGAACAGTCTGTTTGCCATCTGGATCGACTTCTTCGATCATGAACCTTTCATTCTCGCCCAACCTTTTCTTCGGGCCTCGTCTCCTTATAGAAGTTTGGCTCGATCCGGAGGGCTAAAAGAAGAAAGAAGTGTTAATATACGTACATACAAAACAATTAATGCATCTAGTCAGCAGAGTCTTAATTAATATATATAACTCGCTGGACTTTGCAACAGTTAAGGCTCCAACACTGGCGGAGCCGTCATCTTCTCTTCCCTCACCATCGGAGTTGTTAAGAAACTGTGAGGGGCTATCATCACCTCCGTCGCGGATTATATCCCCCAACATCTCTTCTTTTTCTAAGTCTCTGTCGTGTTCCATAGTTTCTGCAAATATTACAACATGGCAATATACAACCATGAGAGATGGATTAGTGGCAAACATAGACCTAATCACAACAAGGAATCATATGCATATGAGCAATGGATTAGTGGATTATCGGGGTTATGTTTTAACGACCCCCTCCCCCCTCATGTCGAAGTTATACCGAAATTATCGGGGTTATGTTTTAACGACCCCCCCCCCCTCATGTCGAAGTCAATGAACAACATGAAAATTTGTAAGTGACTGCTAAACTTTTATGCTTCATTTATATGAAGATCAATTATCCAATATAACTATGTTCGCGATATGAGGCATTGGACATTATCTAGAATCATATCTGATGAGTCGTCCTATCTTTCGGGAGAGGATACTTTGCGGACCGCCTCTCTCATGCCTGTCCGACGTGCAAATCAGGTTTTCATATGCCTCAAAATCAAAGTTATCGGGGTTATGTTCTAACGACCCCCCCCCTCTCATGTCAAAGTTACGACGATATTTGTACAAGATGAATACAAGATTTATACACAAGATGAATACAAAATGAATACAAGATGAATACAAGATTTATACACAAGATGAATACACAACTCAACAAATGAACCAACCATCATCCTATGAACAAAACTCAACATACGACAAATGGACACCTTTTGTCGAACAGCGGAGGGACGATAAGGGACCAACTCCACGGAGATGCAACACCACAACTTGTAATTCCACCGAGTGAAAAAAAATTAGGCAAACCCAAGTATGCCACTGGATAGAATGGAAGATTTTAGTTTAAATGGACCTATAAAGATCATGGCAAACGGATGCACGGAATTCAAATGGTGATCAAAGCAATATGCAATGCAAATCTGTCCATTATAGCTAGATACCAATTTGAAAGCAAGATTTGAACATGCTACAGAATTTCTACATGGAAACAAATGGCATGACATGAATGTACATGTAACACATGGCAAAACGTGCTTACTGAACTAATTCAAATGACCCCTAGATCAATGGCAATCATCATGACAAGTTGACAAGTATTAACAGATTTTCAGACTTAGTGATATTTGCATGGCATGGCAGAAATGAATAGATAGCAAGTTTACAAGCTTGTAGCACTCACTACAGGTCCTAACATGGCATGAACTAAAATCTACGAGCAAGATGACATCAAAATGCTCCTACTTCATGTTCAAAGATTGCCCAAAAGATGCTTGCATTAAAACATACAAAAAAGACAAAATGAACTCTAATGCAAAAATTTTGTTCTTCAATTTGTTTTGCTAACCACTCATCATATCTCAATTTTGGAGCACATCTCACATAGCTATTTAACAACATATCAAATTGAAAAAAAAGCTAATGAATCTATTTTAGAAACTAAGTTGGAATTTATATTTATCCTAGTTTCTTTGATTTACAAAGGAACCATATTTTCTATAATTCTTCTGCACCCACAAAAATTATCCTAGCAACTAGACAGTACCCACAACCCATTTCACCAAAAACTTTGAGTTCCACAGTTCAAAATTTTCAAATTCCATCCAGTTCAAATTTGGTCCAGATTCAAACTCCATGACCAAAACCTATTTTTAATTGCTCCAAAAATTCTGAAACTTTGCCAGACCCTCCTATATGCTTCAACACCTCACCACAAAAATTCCCAAGAATTCCTAAAATCCCTAGGACCCTCTGGCATTTCATCATACATGTGGTGTGCACACTGTTCACCTGTCAAAAAAATTCAGAAATGAAGAAGATTCAGAGAGAGAGGGAAACGGCGCCATGCGCGGGTGGCGTCGGGGTCGGCCAGCAGCGCGGGGGGGGGAATAGGAGGAGGAGGAGGGGATCGGGGCGGCGCTCACAGAGAGGAGGCGTCGGCGACGGCGTCGGGGCAGGGCTCGGCGACGGCGGCGTCGGGGCAGGGCTCAGCGACGGCAACGGCGACGTTTAGGGCGCGGCGAGGGCGTCGGCGAGGGGGGGAAGGCGAGAAGGCGACGGCGATCTCTGGCGCAGCAGCCTGGCGGCGTCGTGCTCTGTGGTTCGGCGTCGGGGGAGAGAATGGGAGAAATTTTTTGAAGTGCTGCTTATATACCCAACCCTTTATTCCCGGTTGGTGGCTCCAACCGGGACTAAAGGCCCCCCTTTAGTCTCGGTCCGAGCCACCAACCGGGACTAAAGGTGAATTTCACCAGGCCGAGCGGTGGGAAGCCCAGGCCTTTAGTCTCGGTTGGTGGCTCGAACCGGGACTAAAGGGGGGCCTTTAGTCCCGGTTGGAGCCACTAACCGGGACTAAAGGGTTGGTCCTGGCGTGGTGGAAGTTTAGTCCCACCTCGCCAAGCGAGAGGCACTCGCACCTATTTATAAGCCCCGCTGCGATATCGGTACCGAGCTCCTCTCTAAAGCAGGCAGTACATGCCTAACGTTCCTCTCTGCCTTGTGGGGCCTACTTGCCCTGCGGGCTGGCATCCTGGCCCATATATAGTTGGGTTTCTAGTCTTATGCAGGCCGTGGCGGCCTAGTAGGCGGGCATTTTTTTATTTTTTGCACATTTTTTAGTCCCGGTTGGTGGCTCCAACCGGGACTAAAGGTCTTTTCCAGTTTTTTTTTGTTTTTTGCTTTATTTTTTTTCTTTTGTTTCTACTTACAGCCAAATATTTAGAGTTTTTGAGTGAATCTTTTTGGTTTAGGTCACAAAAATTATAAACTTTCTGTTAGTGCCAGTAGTTTTCAAATTTGAATAGTTTAAATTTGAATTCTTTGAAATTTGTGTGAATCACTAGTTTGTGAATAACTTTACTTTAAAAATAGATTTTTGAGTGATTCTTTTTCCTGCTGTTTTATATTAGTGTGTTTTATCAGTATGTTCAATTTGGTAATTTTTAGGTTATTTTAAATAGGTGTTTTAATCAAAAACAGATTCTGTTTAGCTCTTTTAGTTTTATAGCTCAAAAAAATCATTAAATGCATGAAAAATAGCGAATGAAGTCACAAAGGGTTGAAAATTGATGATGTGGCTTTGAATGGTGCATGTTGAATGCACAAAAAGTCTGGAGTTAAAATAAGTTTAAAAAAATGAAATGCCTTTGTAACAGATGAGTTTTCGTCCGAAACCCTGATACTTCGAAAGAGATTGTCCAGTTTGTACACGAAGTGCATCCAGTTTTTGCCGTAACCCTCTCAACTTTTTAGCACATGCTATGTGGGTGAAATGATGATACCATGCCAAGTTTCAACATTTTTAGAGTTCATTTGTAGTGGATATGTTATGTCAATTTTATAGAGAGGAGCGGGCTTGAGGTAAAGTCGGAGGTATGTACCTCATTTTTATATAATTTTAAGTTAATATTATTTTGATCATAACTAGAGTTTTATAAAAGCTTTTTAGTTGATTCTTTTTGCTATTGAAGAATATTATAGTTTTGTTTTAGTTGATCATAACTAGAAACCACATAGTACCTCCAACTTTATGTCATACAACGTTTCTCTCTTATCATCTCCGATGCTTCTGCTGTATTCATCTATGTCAAGACGTTTAAGCCATGTCTATATTAACCTTGTTATTATATATGGAGCCACTAACCGGGACTAACCGCGTATGATCAACCTTGCAAAACATGTAACTGAAAGGATAGGAATAATTGAAATTTCATAACTTAATAAATAATTATTATAAAATCATGTTTCAAATGCCAAAATGCCCTAGCTAGCTCTTACAAAGATTCCCTCCGGTTTGTCCGAAGTGGCACTTTCCAGCTATAAGTCCAGAAACTCACACTAGAGAGAAAGTGATGGCGGTGAAGCCGGTCACATCCCAGAGTGGGATCTTGGGGTATAAAACTATTTCTTCGCGTGTGTCCCTTGCTTATTGCGCCGTAACCATGGATAATCTTCATCATTTAACAGGATGCTTGGGTCAGTCTTCACTCTGAAGGGAGAAATTTCATGAAACTTTTCATAATCTTCTGACATGTCTGTCTTGTCCTCCACTCCCACAATGTTTCTTTTCCCTGAAAGAACTATGTGGCGCTTTGGCTCATCATATGATGTATTCACTTCATTATCTTTTCTTTTTCTCGGTTTGGTAGACATGTCCTTCACATAGAAAACCTGCGCCACATCATTGGCTAGGACGAATGGTTCGTCTGTGTACCCAAGATTGTTGAGATCCACTGTTGTCATTCCGTACTGCGGGTCTACCTGTACCCCGCCTCCTGACAGATTGACCCATTTGCACCGAAACAAAGGGACCTTAAAATCACGTCCATAGTCAAGTTCCCATATGTCCTCTATGTAACCATAATATGTGTCCTTTGCCCTATTGGTGTTTGCTGCATCAAAGCGGACACCACTGTTTTGGTTGGTGCTCTTTTTATCTTGGGCGATCGTGTAAAATGTATTCCCATTTATCTAGAACCCTTGGAAAGTCAATACAGTCAAAGATGGTGTCCTGGTCAACAAGTACAGCTCATCGCCAACAGTGGTGTTACCCATGAGATGTGTTTGCAACCAACCGCCGAAAGTCCCCATGTGTTAACGTGTAATCCAGTCGTCAGACTGCTCCGGGTGTTTGGAGCGTAGAATATTCTTGTGTTCATTGATATACGGGGCCACCAAGGTAGAATTCTGTAGAACTGTGTAGTGTGCATGCGCCCAAGAATGCCTGTCCCTACATATTATTGAGTTCGGTCCTAGCGTGCCTTTTCCACCTAGTCTCCCCTCATGCCGCGATTCAGGAACACCAATCGGCTTAAGGTCAGGAATAAAGTCAACACAAAACTCAAGGACCTCCTCTGTTTGATGGCCCGTGGAGATGCTTCCTTCTAGCCTAGCACGGTTACGAACATATTTCTTTAAGACTCCCGTGAACCTCTCAAAGGGGAACATATTGTGTAGAAATACAGGACCCAGAATTGCAATCTCGTCGACTAGGTGAACTAGGACGTGCGTCATAATATTGAAGAAGGATGGTGGGAACACCAACTCGAAACTGACAAGACATTGGAATGCACATAGCTTCACAATGGCTAATCGAACATTTTCTGGTAGAAGCCCCCTCAATGCAACCGGAAGCAGTTGCGTCGTAATGACGTGGCAGTCATGAGACTTTAGGTTCTGGAATTTTTTCTCTGCCATATTTATTATTCCCTTTATATTCGACGAGAAGCCAGACGGGACCTTGATACTGAGCAGGCATTCAAAAAAGATTTCCTTCTCTGCTTTGGTAAGAGCGTAGCTGGTAGGACCTTGATACTGCTTTGGATGCATGCCGTCTTTTTCGTTCATACGTTGCTGGTCCTCCCGTGCCTCCGGTGTATCTTTTGTCTTCCCATACACGCCCAAGAAGCCTAGCAGGTTCACGCAAAGATTCTTCGTCACGTGCATCACGTCGATTGCAGAGCGGACCTCTAGGTCTTTCCAATAGGGTAGGTCCCAAAATATAGATTTCTTCTTCCACATGGCTGCGTGTCCGTCAGCGTCATTCGGAACAGATTGTCCGCCAGGACCCTTTCCAAAGATTACTTGTAAATCCTTGACCATATCAAGTATATCATCACCAGTACGGAGGACAGGCTTCTTCCGGTGATCTGCCTCACCTTTGAAATGCTTGCCTTTCTTTCTTAAGGCATGCTTTGTCGGAAGAAATCGACGATGCCCCAGGTACACATTCTTCTTGCATTTGTCCAAATCTATACTTTCAGTCTCATTTAAACAGTGCGTGCATGTGTTGTATCCCTTGTTTGTCTGTCCTGATGGTTACAAATAGCAACGCTCGTAGGTCAAATTCTTGCTGTTTGTGCTCATCCCACACACGTACACCTTTTATGTCCCACAGCTGTAAAAGTTCTTCAACTAATGGCCTTAGGTACACATCAATGTCGTTGCCGGGTTGCTTAGGGCCTTGGATGAGCACTGGCATCATAATGAACTTCCGCTTCATGCACAACCAAGGAGGAAGGTTATAGATACATAGAGTCACGGGCCAGGTGCTATGATTGCTGCTCTGCTCCCCAAAAGGATTAATGCCATCTGCACTTAAACCAAACCATAAGTTCCTTGCGTCACCTGCAAAGTCCGGCCACGTTCTCTCGATTTTTCTCCCCTGCAACCCATCAGTGGGTACTCTCAACTTCCCGTCTTTCTTACGGTCTTCTTTGTGCCATCGCAACAACTTGGCATGCTCTTTGTTTCTGAACAGACGTTTCAACCGTGGTATTATAGGAGCATACCACATCACCTTGGCAGGAACCCTCTTCCTGGGGCGCTCGCCCTCAACATCATCAGGGTCATCTCGTCTGATCTTATACCGCAATGCACCTTATACCGGGCATGCATTCAAATTCTCGTACTCCTCACCGCGGTAGAGGATGCAGTCATTAGGGCATGCATGTATCTTCTGCACCTCTAATCCTAGAGGGCAGAGAACCTTCTTTGCTTCGTACGTATTGTCAGGCAATTCGTTATCCTTTGGAAGCTTCTTCTTCACTATTTTCAGTAGCTTCCCAAATCCCTTGTCAGATACACCATTCTCTGCCTTCCATTGCAGCAATTCCAGTGCGGTACCGAGCTTTGTGTTGCCATCTTCGCAATTTGGGTACAACCCTTTTTTGTGATCCTCTAACATGCGATCGAACTTCAACTTCTCCCTTTCACTTTTGCATCCTCTCTGTGCATCAACAAAGACCCGGCGAAGATCATCATCGGGCACATCTGGTGCCTCTTGATCTTCAGCTTCCCCCGTTGCAGTATCACCGTATTCAGGGAACATAGGATAGTTGTCATCATCCTCTTCTTCTTCGTTGTCTTCCATCATAACCCCTCTTTCTCCGTGCTTGGTCCAAACATTATAGTGTGGCATGAAACCCTTCTCAAGCAGGTGGAAGTGAAGGGTTTTCGAGGAAGAGTAATCCTTCGTATTCCCATAGACAGTACATGGACAATACATAAAACCATTCTGCTTGTTTGCCTCAGCCACTTCGAGAAAATTATGCAGGCCCGTAATGTACTCGGATGTGCGTCGGTCACCGTACATCCATTGCCGGTTCATCTGCGTGCATTATATAATTAAGTGTATCAAAAACCATTACAGAACATCATGAATAGAGAAATGACCAAATTAATACAAGTTCATCATCACATTAAAACCAAAGTACAGTAGTGATCAAATGTTATTACTGAAAAAATAAATACATAAAGTTCATACATAGTTCTCATAGAACAACATACATCTCTCTAGAGCATCTAATTAAAACATACATTGAAAATAACATACAACCATGTAAAACATTTAAATGCAACAACAAATGCGATCAAAATCGCAACTAAGGTAACAATTGATCCAACAGCATAATGATACCAAGCCTCATTATCAATGACATATTTTCTAATCTTTCTAATCTTCAAGCGCATTGCATCCATCTGGATCTTGTGTAGATCGACGACATCGGCAACATGCAACTCCAATTTCATCTTCACTTCTTCAATTCTTTTCAATTTTTCTTTTAAATAATTGTTTTCTTTTTCAACTAAATTTAACCTCTCGACAAGAGGGTCGGTTGGAATTTCCGGTTCACATACCTCCTAGATAAAAACATCTATGTCACTTGGTCGGCATAATTGTCATAAACACTAAATGAAACAAATAGTTATAAAAGATAATATACCACATCCGAATCATAGACCGGACGAGAGCCGATGGGGGAGGATGCCAAAACCATGGCACTATATAATAACAAACAATAATACAAGTAAGAAAATTATACAAGTAGCTATCTAAATCATACAAGTAAGAATTTTTTCTTTTAAAAAGAAGAGAAGAACAAGAGGCTCACCACGGTGCTGCTGACGACGAGATCGGCGCAGGCGATCGACGGCGGTGAGGACGGGGACGGGGACGTGACGGCACCCTACACATGTGCAAACTCTAAGAAGTTAATTTGAGCTCAAATTGTGCATCTAAATCAAAAGAACTCCCACATACACACCTCCACTAAAACCCACAAACCACTCTACTTCTAGAGCATTTGAAATGAGCTAAACTAGCAGTTAGAGATGAAAGGATGAAGTTGCTAACCTTTTAGAACACTTGGATAGTTGGTGCACCGCCAAACCTAGACAAATCTTGGGGAAAATGTAGCTTGGAGGTCGAGCTTAGAGAGGAGAAAGCTTAAGTGTGGCTCGGGCATTTCATCAAACACCTCATGTGCATAGGAGGTGAGAACAGAGTAGCACACACCTCCCACACGCCGGCCGGCCAAGAAACAGAGGAGTGAGCGCGCAGGGGCGAGCATATATATAGGCATCTTTTTAGTCCCGGTTGGTGTCTAGAACTTGGACTGAAGACTGACCTTTAGTCCCGGTTCCAGACTCCAACCGGGACTAAAGGGGTTCCGCCAGGAGCGAGGCCCTTTAGTCCCGGTTGGTGGCTGGAACCGGGACTAAAGGTCCCAGCCGAACCGGGACTGGTGCCTGCCGAGGCCCGGCCGGCGTCCTGGCCGCTCGAACCGGGACTGATGCACGCATTAGTCCCGGTTCGTAAGTCGACCGGGACTGTTGCTCTGGTCTGGCAAAAACCAATGCCCTGTTTTCTACTAGTGTCAATGCTTGACCTTGTAAGTATGCTTCTAGACTCCTCCTTCCTAATATAGTATATGCTTGACCTTTAGAATGTTCGGCCACTGTTTCCAATTGGGCGTCCAGAGGGTTCGAACCTTGGGAGCTCCCCTTTTGATGCTTTTTTTTGGTTTTTTACCTAGGCGTAGGATAGCTATTGCGCGGCCAGCGCAAATTAGTAGTTAGGCCGCTGTACAGCAGGCCCATGTACTATTCACCATGGGCTGCATTATGCTGACCAGACCAGCCCATCTAGCTCAGTAATGTTTCCTTTTATTTATCCCTTTTGCAATTGTTTGAACTTTAGGAATTCATAACAAAATCATGTCAAATCTGTTGCAAGCATATAATATGTCCTTCATGATCATAATTTCATGTAGAATATAAATATGCCATCTGTTTGCATGTTGCATTAATTAAAATTCATGCATTCAATTAAATGTCATTAATGCATTATTTAAATTGCTAAGATCATAACTAATTATATATAAATCAAAAAATATAAATAATATGTGCATCTTTATCAGAAAATGCATACAACCCATTCATGTCATTTTCATGCAAGTTAGACAATTTTAACCCCCTGTTTAGTACTAATTCAATTTTAGCTTCAATTTGCATTTGGAGTTCTTTTGAAAACCAATTGCATTATGGTTTCCACCTCCATTTAAATTGAGTAGTGAAATTTTAGGTTAATCCAATCACTTTCAAATGGCATGCATCATATTTCTTGAGCATTGCATTGAATCTTATGGTTGTTATTCCTTTATTCTTTGTCGGTATTTGATTCTTCCTCAAAGACTCTGGTTCCGACATTGGTTACGAGGCTGTTTACGACTACGCTCCTGAGGATTCCGTTCTGTGCCAGGCCACTGAGCCAACAGGCAAGCAAACCCCATGATCATTCTGGTCCCATGCTCCCTCCTCTTGCTTGCATTAGTTAACGATGTTGTAGTGAGTCCTTTGATGCCTATTCTGATGCATAGCCTAATTTTGTCACCATGATATGCCTTTATAGATGTTCCTAGCATACATGTTACTTGCTTGTGTTGATGCCATGCTTAGCCTTGTTTATCTTGTTGTTTGTATGCCATGCTTAGGATTATGCTTATGTAATGTCATGTATACCTATATTTACTTTTGGGATATCACATTTGTTATCCCGGCTCTGATACCAAGTCTGTTGGAGTCGGAAGTGGTACTATACCAAATTTAGCGATTTCGGCCAATAAGGTATAGTACCGTATCCAAGTCCTACCCGTATCGTGTACCTTCATCCATACACGCATTAGTATACATTACAGGATGAAACGTCAACGGATATTATTGCAGAAACTCTAAAGAAACGAAATATATAAGTAGGACTCACAGGAGTCCAGGTCCAAATTATTACAACCAGAGGTCACATGACCCAACATAACATAAGTACATCACGAAAGCGAGTACAGACAAATTCACCTGGGACCTCCTATCTACTCGTCATTGACGCCACCCAATTCCACATAGTAACCTCCAACCATAACATCATAGTACTCTGCAGCAGTTGTTTGTAATAGCAAGGGTGAGTACATGGCGTACTCCGCAAGACTTACATCAGATCTATTGTACATATGCATCAGTATCAAAGGAAAGGGTATATAGTTTCGGGGCAGCAACTAGCACCTATAAAGACACGCTACAACTTGCGTCTATCAGAGATAAGGTAAGAGAGCGCATACAAGGTAAGCTAGCGATATAGATCAACTACTCTATTCACCTACCTAACCGCAAACATAACACAGCCTTACAATCCCCTTTGCATCACCCACGAAGAAGAATCCCCAAGGCACTCACGCGGTTGGCAAGTTCTAAATATTTAGTTGAAGATGTTCTATGATCAAGTAAGAGTACTCATCAAGTAAACCATCTCCAAGTGGTCCATTACCACGGACACAGATATTCGAATAGATTTATCCTTGCAGGGATGCACCAAGTTACCCATACACATTCGATCTCCTCTCAAAGCCCCGGAGTAGCAATACCCCAAAAGTAACCACAAGTACTCATCTTAAGCACGCGTTGCTTTCGAGTTTACGTTCAAGCACGCATTGCTTTCGACTTTTTTTGTCAATTCATTAAGCATAGGTAGTCTTCGTACGTGCCTAGGGTGTCAAATTCACAACAGTTGCTGGTTGTCTTATGTCAGCTAGCCGTCAACGAAAGAAAGTAGTATCTTCTACCTACCTGGTGAGGATTGCCTAGGTGCATGCTGTGAACATCCACAATGACCGCACACACACACTTGGACAAGGCTGAGTCTGGTGTATCAAAGGTTAACAAAAAAATGTCACACGTACTCATTCATTCAAAGGGTCCATGCCATGATGCCGGGGCTGGTTTCCCTAAGAAAAATGGATCCACATGCATTTTGGCCCGAGATGACATGTTCATCTGTCCCGGACAAGGCGTCGGTTTCCGGTTTTTCTGGTCGGACCGCCGGTCTGGTCTGGTTTTTAAAACTATGGTTCGTTATAACGATGGTTTGCTTTCTCAGTATTCATTCATCCAAGCATACGTTGATTTCTTTCTTTCTTTCTCACTATCCATTCATTCATTAAGCAGTCCACACATGTAGGGCCGATGTCAAATTCACAAGAGTTAGTCGTTTAATGTCAGCTAGCCGCCAACAACAGCAACAGCCCAGTGCAGTGCTGCACCTCGGTCACACACAAAAAGATTTTCTACCTAACTGATGATGATTTTGTGGATGCGTGGTCATGATTAGATGTTGTTTGTTAAACGAACAATTTACTACCCCGCATGGCCACGACGTATAGTACTTATCATCACTGATTAATTGGTGTTTGTAGAAAGGTATTGGATGCAACTCAATTGTATTCCTCGGAGTCGGTTACAATATATACAGGAGATGTCTTGTGTGACAAGCCAACTAACCCTACCATATCTCTAGGAGTCAATCTATACAAGGCTAGAGATCATAGAAAGATCAATTGGAGATAGATACAGATATGTCACGTTCAACACCCCCGCAGTCGAAGCGTCGGCGTCGGCGATGCCAAGACTGGAACGGAACTCCTGGAATGCAGTGGTTGGCAACCCCTTAGTCATAATGTCGACGAACTGTTGGGTAGTCGGTACGTGAAGAACACGAAGCTGACCCAACTGAACCTTCTCGCAGACGAAGTGAACATCGAGTTCAATATGTTTGGTGTGCTTATGTTGCACCGGATTGGCCGCGAGATAGGTGGCCGAAACATTATCACAGAAAATCACCGTAGCCTTCGGGATTGAGACCCGAAGTTCACCAAGAAAGTGACGCAGCCAAGAGGTCTCAGCGACTGCGTTGGCGATAGCGCGGTACTCGGCCTCGGCACTCGAGCGGGAGACGGTGGGCTGCCGCTTAGAGGACCACGAGAAAAGCGAGTCACCGAAGAAGACACAGTATCCCGACGTGGATCGTCGAGTGTCAGGACAGCCAGCCCAATCCGCATCCGTGTAGGCGAGAAGCTCGATGGAGGCGGAGGCGCGGAGACATAGACCATAGGTCGGCGTGCCGCGAATGTACCGTAGAATGCGCTTGACCAGAGACCAATGAACATCACGAGGCGAGTGCATGTGCAAGCAAACTTGCTGTACCGCAAACTGAATGTCTGGTCTGGTGAGCGTAAGGTACTGAAGTGCACCAACAATACTGCGGTAGAGAGCAGCGTCGGTGGCGGGCTGTCCAGCTGTGGTAGAGAGCTTTGGCTGGGCCTCAGCAGGTGTGGCAACCGGCTTGCAGTCGGTCATGCCCGCACGGTCCAACAGATCATGAGCATACTGCCCTTGATGGAGGAAGAACCCAGAGGCATCGCGTCGCACATTAATGCCAAGGAAGAAGTGCAACGCGTCTAGGTCCTTCAACCGATACTCAGAGCCAAGACGACCAATGATGTCGCGAAGAAGGTCCTCTATGGATGCAGTGATGACAATATCATCAACATACAGAAGGAGCATGGCGACATGATCGGCTCGATCGAGCACGAATAACGACGTGTCGGAGGTGGTGCTGCGAAAACCGAGAGCAGCGAGGAACGCCGCGATGCGTTGATACCACGCACGAGGGGCCCGCTTCAGGCCATACAAAGACCATGATAACAGGCAGATGTCATCCGGTCGTTGGGGGTCGACGAAACCAGCCGGCTGCTGACAAAGAACACGCTCCTGGAGATGACCGTACAGGAAAGCATTGTTGATGTCGAGCTGATGTACAGGCCATCGTCGAGAGGCGGCCAGCTGTAAGACAACACGGATCGTGGCGGGTTTGACAACGGGAGAGAAAGTCTCCGAGAAGTCAACACCGGCACGTTGTGAGAAGCCTCGTACGACCCAACGAGCCTTGTACCTGTCGAGAGAGCCATCCGGTAGGAGTTTATGCCGAAAAACCCACTTGCCGGAGATGACGTTGGCGCCGGGAGGACGAGGGACCAATGTCCACGTCCGGTTGGCGACAAGTGCATCATACTCAGCGCGCATAGCAGCGAGCCAGTGCGGATTACTCAACGCAGAGCGCACCGAGCGCGGCACCAAAGAGATCGTCGTGACGCTGAGGTCGTGATAGCGCGGGTTCGGCTGTCGGATCCTGTCCTTGGCACGCGTCACCATCGAATGATGAGGCGGCGGAGGAGGTGGACAGGGGCCGTGACGGCGGGGAGCCACGTTCATGGGAGCGACCGGCGAGGACGGCGCCTCGGGCGAGGCCACGGGAGGCGGGGATGGAGGGACCGCGGAGCCAGCCGAAGAGGCAGCCGAGGGGCCAGCCGAGGGCCCGGTCGAAGGGGGGGGCCGAGGAGGCATCCGAGTGGCCGACCGAAGCGTCCGAGTGGGGCGACGGGGGTGCCGAGACTCTTGCGGAGGCTGGCTCCTCCTGAGCTGGCGAAGGCGAGGCCGGCTCCTCCTAAGCCAGCGAAGGCGAAGCCGGCATTAGGACCGGCGTGAAAGCCGGTGATGATGAAGACACCATCGGCGTAATCCCAGCCGAGGACAAGGAGCCCGAGCGAGCGGCCGGAGGTGCATCATGCAGTCGCGTCGGATGGAGCTCAAGAGCTCCACCAGGCCGACGAGAAGGTACACCCGGAGACGGGGGCGCGGTCGGAGGTGCCTGCTGAAAGGGAAAATGAACCTCATCAAAGTAAACGTGTCGCGATACGAACACACGATGGGACACCGGGTCATAGCAGCGAAAACCTTTGGTGTTAGGTTGATATCCAAGAAAGACACAGGCAACAGACTGAGGCGCAAGTTTATGTGGTGCGGTGGCTGTGATATTAGGGTAACACAAGCAACCGAAAACATGAAGATCGTCATAGGATGGAGGAGACCCAAATAGGAGGTGATGAGGTGTGTAGTGCCACCGCGGTTTGCAAGGCCGAATGTTGAGAAGAAGAGTGGCGGTAGCAAGAGCATCTGGCCAAAACCGTGCAGGCATATGTGCGTGGAAAAGCAAAGCACGAACACTCTCATTAAATGTGCGAAGAACACGTTCGGCACGACCGTTTTGTTGTGATGTGTAAGGACAAGTGAGACGAAAAATGGTGCCATGGGTGGATAAAAGGATGCGAATAGCGATATTATCGAATTCTTTTCCGTTGTCCGTTTGGAGGTGAGCAATGGTGCGATGAAAGTGGGTGGCAACATAAGCATAAAATGAATGGAGAGTCAAAGCGACATACGATTTACGGCGTAACGGAAAAGTCCAAGTGAAGTGAGAAAAATCATCTAAAATCACTAGGTAATATGATAAGCCCGAATTGCTAGGCACCGGAGAGGTCCAAACATCACAGTGAATAACATCGAATGGAAAAGTGGCAATTGATGAAGATGATGCAAACGGCAAGCGAACATGTTTTCCTATGCGGCAGGCATGACAAGTATGAGCCTCCAATTTATTACAAGAAAAAGGGAAAGTGCGCAAAATTTTGTGAAGAGCATCGGCGCCGGGGTGACCAAGAAAAGCGTGCCAAAGAGAGACGTCGGCGTGTAGAGCAACCGGACCGCCGCTCGTGGTTGGGCCACATGGGTAGAGGTCGCCGGGGGAATCACATCGGTGCAGAACCTTCCGGGAGTGGACATCCTTAACAGAAAAACCAAGCGTCAAACTCAACAGTGACTGGATGTTCACGAGTAAGAGTACGAACAGAACATAAGTTTTTGATTAAGGATGGAGAAACAAGCACATTATGAAGAGGTAATGACGAAGAAGTAAGCGGAAGGGAAGATGCGCCGTGGTGGGTGATGGGAAGGGTGGTACCATCACCGACGACGATGCGAGAGAAGAAAGGATAGGGAGAGGCACGGGAGAGGATACAAGGATTTGAAGCCATGTGGGGGCTAGCCCCGGTGTCCATGTACCAGTCGCCACCGCCATTGTAGTTGCTCGGAGAAGGCGCGGCTTTAAGAGCGGCGAGAAGCGCGGGGTCCCACGGGCCACCGAGAGCACCACCATACGAAGAAGGGCCACCGTAGGGCGCGGGCGCGCCATATGCGGGAGGTCCGCCGTAGGCCGCAGCGCCACCGTACGCCGAGGGGACGGGGGCAGGCGCGGTCAGAAGCGCCTGGTGAGGCGCCGGCCGGGGACCAAGGAGGCCCGGAGCAGGAGGACGCGGGACGGGCATGGAATATGCATGCACCACACCCGTCCAGGGATTATACCCCGACAGCCAGGGCGGAGTAGGCGCCGCGGCGGAGTTGGCAGGGGGGCGCGGCGCGGGGTTGGAGTTGCGGGCCCGGCCATAGCGACCCCCCCCCCCCCCCCCGACCCTTCTGTTTACGCCCACCAGTAGGCGCGGGCGCGGGCGCAGGTGGCGGGACCGGGGCAGGAGCGCGGGGGGGGCAGGTGGAGACGCGCCGGAGCCGCCGGCTTGGCCGACATGAAGCGACGTGTGGGTCGCCTGCCGCGAGGAGTGGCGGAGGCGCTTCTCCTCCATCCGAAGGTAGGTGACAGCCTTGGCGTACGTCGGCGTGATGAGAGAGAGGTTGGCGGCGGACTGGCCGAGGTCGGGGTGAAGGCCCCGAAGGAGGTTGGTGAGGAGGACGGAGTCGTCAATAGTCATGCCGACATCACGAAGCTCATCGGCGAGCACCTTCAGCCACGTGCAATAGTCATCGATCGAGAGATCGTTTTGTTGCAGGGTGAAGTACTCGCCTTGGAGAAAGACGCGGCGCTGGAGTTGATTGTCGAGGAAGAGGTCGCAGAGCCGTGTCCATATGGCGTACACCCAGGGGTCTCGGGTGTTCACCAAGTCGAAGAGGCCCCGCGAGATCGTGAGGAAGAGCCACTTGATGATGCATGCGTCAACAGCCAGCCACTCGTTATCGTCCTTCATGTGGCGGATGTCGACGCTCCCGTCAACGTGCTCAACGAGATGGTAGGAGCGAAACAGAAGCGCGAAGCAGCAGCGGCGGCGGCAGGGAGTGGGAAGGGCGGCGGCGGCTGTAGGGGAGAGCAGCAGCGGCCTAGGGTTTTGGGTGGAAGGGCGGCGGCGGCTAAAGGGAGAAGTGACGGCGGCCTTAGGGTTTGGAGATGGGGGCGGCAGCGGCGGCTTAGAGGAGGCGGCGGCTGCGTAGAGCGGAAGCGTCGGAGATCTCTAGGGTAACTGATACCATGTAGAAAAGTATTGGATGCAACTTAATTGTATTCATCGGAGTCGGTTACAATATATACAGGAGATGTCTTGCGTGACAAGCCAACTAACCCTATCATATCTCTAGGAGTCAATCTATACAAGGCTAGAGATCATAGAAAGATCAATTGGAGATAGATACAGATATGTCACGTTCAACAGTGTTTGTAGAACAATTCTAAGCAACACGCACTCACGCACGCCAGCACTTATTTATGCATGCCAAATCTTACATTTTCCAATTCATCAAAGTAGTTTGACCTACTTCTGAGTGCTTCAGCGGGGGAAGACTATAGTAGAAACTGAGCTAAACGTGCAAAACTAGAAAAATTCGACGTGGCCTGTTGGATCTCCGATGGATGGCTTCGGAATGCTTCAGCGACCAATGAGCCTTTGTTTGTCCATCAACTGCATAAGCATTTAAAAAAAAAAACAAGATGGCCAAGTTAGTGTTATGTTGTGATCCAAATTCAAGTATATATAAAGATAAAGGCTAACTTCTGACGAACGGAGCGGATGGGCCAGAGCGGAGCGGAGCGTATCGGTACGGATCAGTACTGACCTAGGTCACCGCTATTATATATACTTCTTGTAAGCCGCCGCACGGGATAAGTTGATCAGTTGTAAATCTCCGGTGTTTGTAACCCCTCCCGATATAGTGAAGTTCGCTAACTGGCGCCCGTGGTTTTTTCCTCTTCGTATTGGAGGGGTTTTCCACGTTAAAATCTCGTGTCTCCCCTGTGTTGATTTCGTTCTTCGTCGTTTGATTTGCCTGTCGTATCTCTAACATGTTTGTCTATCAACTGCAGAAGCATTTAAAAAAAAAATAGACCAAGATGGCCAAGTTAGAATGAAAATAAGCTTTTAGCACCTCAATTAGTATGCAATTAGAAACAAAATAACAGAAAAACAAAACAAATTAGTTAAAATGAGAGTACACCTGCCTCCAGTAGGTGAAATAAAACATGTTCTCAGACGACAAGTTGATAATACAGTCACACGCACACACACAAAAACCAAAAGATAATGGGAGATCACCATTACAGCATTTATTTTGTATAAACTGTCCAGCTAGAG
Source organism: Elymus sibiricus (assembly GCA_039707655.1). NCBI lineage: Eukaryota > Viridiplantae > Streptophyta > Magnoliopsida > Poales > Poaceae > Elymus > Elymus sibiricus. Next base: position 511,944,048 of record CM077672.1, on the reverse strand, counting down.
GAAAACCTAAGTTTTCCTTGTACAACTTCCCAATAGACTTACTTTTTATATTAACTGACGGAAAATATTTGCTCAACACCAGATACAATCAATTCATCGAAGTGTCAACACAAATTGTAAATTTTGCAACAATTAAAATATCTAATTGACGCAATAAGTAGGGATACAAAAAATGTCTACAATCAGATCATTAACATCAGACTCAAACTGAACAGATAGGCAAAACGCACGACTGTCATGTGACCTGACAAATTTTAGTGGAGTAATTTGAAAAGATGCTCTTAAAGTAGGCATGAGTGCACAATAAATTAAATGCCATTATTTCTGGTGGAAATCTCACTATAGATAGTTAATTAGACAAGAATGAGGCAAAGGAGGGGCATACAGGCTGGTGGCAAGCATCATGCAAAGTTTGTGTCTTGATGGCAACACTCGAGTGCAAGGATTGTACTTCTTCGAAAAAGTTCAGTGTGATCATCCACCTGAATGGAGGTACTTAATGTTAAACAGATAACAAAAAAAAGGTTAAACTAAGAGACAGGTTCACTCACGGTCATACTTGTTGAAGGATACCATCACATGTGTCAACACGTTTCTCTGATGCACTCTCATAGAGGCGATACTTCTCCTCGGTCTGTTGAAAAACAAAAAGGAGGGGGCTACTTAATTAAAACTCAGCAAGCCATTGCAAGCCTGTCCACTACTAACTGAAGAACAGTGTACGCACGGACCTTGGATTTCATAGCAGATTCCAATTCAGCAAACCATTTGTAGAACTACAGGTGGCAATAAAAGCATTAGCTCAATCTGCAGAATTTTTTCACCTTTTATCCTTAGGCAGCTCAAGGCTAAACATAAAACATAAATAAAGAAAACATAGAAATGAGGTTCCAAAGTTGTCTCTCTGGTCAACCAATAGAAATAGCAGCGAGGGAAAGTCTACTTACCTGATGTGTATTCACCAAGAAGGCCTCCTCGAAAGCGGACTCCTTTTCACCATCTTCCTGATACAACAGCCCGAAATCAATCAATTTTAGACCCAGCCCTGATGCCAATGCGATAAAGATGGAGAAGCATGAGCTAATAATGTTACACGGATCACCAATCATTTGGTTAATTGACCAAACCCTTGTACTGCAAATTAAGCCTGTACGCTCTATTATTTACTGCAAATTAAACATCTCGTGTCTTACCAGATTGGCCGGGAATGGGCGCTGGGCCAGGGCGTGCGAAAGCACGGAGATGGCGGCATTCTGCTGCTCCGTAGGCGGCGCCTTCTGCCAGAAACGAACGAGAACGAGGCCTCAGATCAGATCCACCAAAAAAAAAAAAAACTGTTGATTGCATCACACCGAACACAAGGGGAGAGGGAGGTACCAAACTTGTCCCAGGCGTAGGCAAAGTTGTAGCCCTTGGAGAAAGCTGCCGGCATGGGCAGCAGGGTCGCCATGGACGACATCCTCCAGCGTGGAGGAGAGCGGGCGAAGAAGACGGAAGGAACGAGATCATGTTTTTTTTTTCTCGATGGACTTTTTCTTTTTTGTAAACAATCTTTCGCGCGTGGTACGACGCGAGTCGACAAACATCTCCGCTCCCCCGGGCGCGCTTTTGGGCCGGCCCATGTGCTGGGCGTGGCATCCCTGTTTTTTTTTGTTTCTTTTTGTTTTGTGTTTTTTATATTTCTCTTCTGTTTTTGTTTTCTGCTTCATTAAAAAAAATCAGATTTTCAAAAAATGTTCATGAATTTGACAAAATGTTCCAAATTTCAAGAAATGTTCCAGGATTTCAAAAAAGTTCATGAATTTTAAGAAATAATCATGAATTAAAAAAATGTTCACGAATTTTGAAAATGATCATCAATTCAAACTAATGTTCATGAATTTCAAAAAATGTTAGCCGATTCAAAAAATGTTAGTGAAATTCACAGATTCAAAAAATGTTCACCGGTTTCAAAAAATGTTCACGAAATCAAAAAATTCTTCCTGAAATTGATAAATGTTCACGAATTTTAAAAATTATTCCGTGAATTTCAAAAAATGTTCCAAATTGAAAAAATGGGGAAAAAATAAATAAAAGCGAGAAAAATGAAAGAAAAACTTGGTTTAGGGAAGGTTCTAGAACCTTCCAAAAACCGGTGGGGAAAAGGCACGTGAAAACCCGAATATGGGCCAATCCATATCTGTTCGAGCTTTTGGGGGAGGGGGCGGGGGGGGGGGGGGGGGGGGGGGGGGGGTGCACGTTTGCTGGGTTTCCCAGAGAGCTCCTAGTCGCCGCCCGCTTGCGTCGAATATAGACGTGGCTTCGCTGAAGCCAGGGCAATTGGGCCGGCATACTCTGCCCCGCGATCGGTTTTTTATTCATTGTTTCTTCGGCTTTTAGTCGGTTTTAACCCCAAAAAATTAGTTGTTGTTTTTTAGTAGCTAGATATTTAAAAACCTATTAAAAAATAAAAAATATATTTTTGAAAATTGTTTAGTTTGTGTTAATATAAAAAGGTTCAATGCATATAAAAAAAGTCACCATATATTAAAAAATGTTCAGTGTTTATTAAAAAATGTTCATCGTATAATTAAGAAAAGTTCAATGTGTATAAAAAATGTTCATTGTATATACAAAAAAATTCTATTGTGTATTTGAAAAAATGTTCACCATATACTAAAAAAATTCAACGTGTATTTGGAAAAACAAATGACCATATATTGCAAAAATATAAAAATCAAGAAAATGTAATAAAAACAGAAATAAAAACCAGATCTCAAAAATATAAAAAGAAAAAACCGAAACAGAAAACCATAATAAAAAAACACACATAGAAAAAAAAAATGGGCCGGCCTATCTTGCATCTCGCTTCAGCGAAGCCGTGCCTACATAACGCACGCGGGCGTCATATAGGATTGGCCGGTTTCCCCGACCTACGCTGGAAATAGGAGCCATCGGGAGATTCTCTTTCTGGGACGCGCACGCCTTGACAGGCGTTAATCCTAGCAACCTCACCGGGCCCAGGGACACGCAATACATGTCAAGCCCAGCCAGTTGATGCAAGCGAGCGGGGCTATACCTCGCTTGCTGCGAGACTCTGGAACCATAAGTCTCGAGCGCAACCAATAGTTGGCCGGCCCGTTACAGACTTCTCTATTTTCTTTTTTCCAGTGCGAGTTTTTTTATTTATGTTTATATTCCAAAAATGCTCTAAAATATAGATATATATGGAAAAATGTTCACCATGTATTATAAAATTGTTTGAGGAATATAAAAAAATCTGATTTCAAAAAATGTTTCGTACATTTAAAAATAACAATGTTTGTGCCATTCAAAAAAATGTTCAAGCATTTAGAATATATTCGAGCAGTGTAAGAAAATGTTCGCGCCTCTCTTTCCTTTATACGCTTTTGTACTCACGACTCTCCGCACAGCCGTGCGTGGCTAGGTCTTTTTTCATCTCCTCCCCTCTCTCTAGCCCGATGGCACCCAAGGGTTCTGATGCAAGATCGTGAGAACCGTCGTCCGCCCCTCGGCGGTCGAGCCGCGCGTCCTCGGATTGTGTTGCAGTTGAAGTGCCTCCCTCCGTACATCTCCGAGCGGCGGTTCACTCATTGGTCCTGACTGAGGGGTCGTCGGCTTCAAAGGTTGACCTCAGTTGCTTAGCGGCGAGGCAGCGGGAGGGAATGCTTCCCCCTGATGCCGCCTTCTCGAAGGATGCCCTTCCTACTGCTGGGTAGGAAAAGATGGTGGTGCTCACTGACCACTTTCTCCGTGGGGTCAATTTCCCCCTCTCCTCCATCGTTCGCTCGCTACTATCCTTTTATGGGATCCAGCGTTTTCACATTGCTCCAAACTCTGTGATCTTCATATCCATCTTCGTACATCTGTGCAAAGCTTTTATCGGGATCCTTCTGCATCTCGATTTGTTACGACTCTTCTATGAGTTGAAGGTGAGGGCCAACGGCCATCCTGGCATGATGCCATGCTCCTGCGATTTTCTCTTCGCACTAAGAGGGCGGATGGTTACATTAAGATGTATGTACGGGAGTCCTGGAATGCGGCAAAGGAGGGCTCCTCTATGCTTTGGGTGACTGCGACACTCATTGTTCGTGACCCTTCTTTCGTGTTAATGGCAAACTGTCTAAGGCCTCCTACTAGACGAGCGAGCCTACAATTTCCCCTCCTCTTCTGGAGATGGAGAGGGCGATCGGCGACCTGCGCAAGTGCGGACTCGAAGGAACCCACATTGTGAATTACTTCGTATGTCGTCGTCTTTCGCCCATCAAAGAGCACGTCTCTGATACGTCCCAAACGTATCTACTTTTCCAAACAGTTTTGCTCTTGTTTTGGACTCTAATTTGCATGATTTGAATGAAATTAATCCAGACGGACGCTGTTTTCAGCACAATTACCATGGTGTTATTTTTGTGAAGAAATAAAAGTTTTCGGATTGGGCTGAAAATTTACGGAGAACATTTTTGGAATATATAAAAATTATTGGAGAAAAGACCTGCTGGAGGGGGGCCACCCAGGAGCCACGAGCTCAGGGGGCGCGCCCACCCCCTAGGGCACGCCATGTGAGCTCGTGGGTCCCACAGACCTCCGTGTGCCCTAATTCCAACTCCATAAAGACCGTATCGTCCAGAAAAAAAATCAGAGAGAAGGAATCATCATGTTTTACGATACAGAGCCGCCGCCACCTCCTGTTCTTCATAGGGAGGGCTGATCTGGAGTCCGTTCGAGGCTCCGGAGAGGGAGATTCGTCGCCGTCGTCATCATCAACCATCCTCCATCGACAATTCCATGATGCTCACCACCGGGAGTGAGTAATTCCTTCGTAGGCTTGCTGGACGGTGATGGAGTTGGATGAGATTTATCATGTAATCAAGTCAATTTGTTAGGGCTTGAAGCCAAGTATCCACTATGTTTTGAGATTGATATTGCTATGACTTTGCTATGCTTAATGCTTGTCACTAGGGCCCGAGTGCCATGATTTCAGATCTGAACCTATTATGTTTTCATGAATATAAGTGTGTTTTGGATCCTATCTTGCAAGTTATATGCACCTACTATGTGTTATGATCTACAGAACCCAAGGTGACAATAATTGTGATTCACTTTGGTGATGACCGTAGTATGAGGAGTTCATGCATTCACTATGTGCTAATGCTTTGTTCCGGTTCTCTATTAAAAGAAGGCCTTAATATCCCTTATGGACCCCGCTGCCACGGGAGGGTAGGACAAAAGATGTCATGCAAATTCTTATTATGAGCACGTATGACTATATACGGAATACATGCCTACATTGAATTGATGAATTGGAGCTATTGTGTATCGCTCTCGGTTGTGACTGTTACATGATGAATGCCATCCACACAAATATCCATCACTGATCCAATGCCTACGCTTTGCTCATATTGATCTTTGCTAAGTTACTACTGTTTCTGCTGCTGTTACAATCACAACAAAACTACTACTGCTACTGTCCTTGTTACTGTTGCTACTGTTACTGCCACTATCAAAACTATCAAACTACTGTGCTACTAAACACTTTGCTGCAGAGATACTATTTTCCAGGTGTGGTTAAATTGACAACTCAACTGCTAAGGCTCATAAATATTCTTTGGCTCCCCTTGTGTCGAATCAACAAATTGGGTGAAATACTACCCTGGAAGACTGTCGCGATCCCCTATACTTATGGGTTATCAAGACCTTTTTCTGGCGCCGTTGCCGGGGAGCATAGCTTTATTTATTGAGTTCACTTGGGTTTTATACATCTGTTTATCACTATGAAGAATCTGAAAAGGCTAAAACCAAGATCGTACCCTCTAAGACGAGGGGAGGTAAGGAACTGCCATCCCACTCTGCACTTGATTCACCTTCTGTTTTGAGTAGACTATCGACAACAACACCTGCTATTCGATCTGATATGTCGCAAGTAATTAATGATGCTACTTCTACTATGAATGATACTTGTAATGATGCTACTACTTTGCTTGATGAAACTGTGCCACTAGGTGAATTGCTTGATGAACAAATTGCTAAAGCTAAAGAACTTGAGAATGCTGAAACTACTGAAAATTATGATTCACCCATTACTCCTAGCTCTCTCAGATTTGAAATGCCTAAAGTACCTGAGGGATATGTGATGGATGGGGAGATTGCTAGAGAATTTCTTGCTTGTAATGATAGAGAAGTAAGACATTGCTGAGTAAACTGAAAGAAAAGGCTATGATAGAGAGAATGAAATATGATCCTAAGTTTGCTACTTCTCCTATCTTTGTTGCCGATAAGGATTATGAATTCTCTGTTGATCCCGAACTTATTACTTTTTTAGAATCCGATCCTTTTCATGGTTATGAATCTGAAACTGTTGTGGCACACCTTACTAAATTAAATGATATAGCCACCCTATTTGCTCATGAGGAAAAAATTCGCTATTACTATATCCTTAAGTTGTTTCCTTTCTCATTAAAGGGTGATGCTAAAGAATGGTTTAATACTCTTGCTCCTGGCTGTGTGCGTAGTCCCCAGGATATGATATACTACTTCTCTGAAAAATATTTTCCTGCCCATAAGAAACAAGCTGCTTGACAGGAAATATATAACTTTGTGCAATTTGAGAAAGAGCATCTCCCTCAAGCTTGGGGCAGGCTCCGCCAATTAATTAATGCTTTACCTAATCATCCTCTTAAGAATCATGAAATACTTGATATCTTCTATAATGGACTAACTGATGCATCTAGGGACTACCTAGATAGTTGTGCTGGTTGTGTTTTCAGGGAACAGACTGTTGAACAGGCACATGAATTATTAAATAATATATTGAGGAATGCTGATGATTGGACACTTCCTGAACCACCACCTAAACCAACTCTAAAGAAGAGAGGTATTCTATTCCTCAGTACCGAAGATATGCAAGAAGCAAAGAAATCTATGAAAGAGAAAGGTATTAAATCCGAAGATGTTACGAATTTACCACCTATTGAAGGAATACATGGGCTTGATATCCCGACACAGGTAGTAGATGTAAATTCTCCCTATAATAAATCTCCTAGTCAGTGCTTGGATGAATTTGATAACTTTGTTGTGAAACAAGAAAATTTTAATAGATATGTAAGCAATCAATTGAAACATAAGGCTATTACTATTGAACGCTTGGGTGATTTGATGTTTAGAATTGCAAATGATGTGAGAGGCCTATGTAAACATGCATCTATGGTTCAAACTCAGCTAGAACAAGTTTCTAAATCACAGAATGATTGGCTTAAAGAGAAGAATAATAAAATGAATGATCATGTTTTTAGGGTAGTAACTAGAGGAGGTAAAATGACTCAGGATCCTCTATATCCTGAAGGTCATCCTAAAAGAATTGAACAGGATTCCCAGAGACATAATATCGATACACCTAGTTCACCTAAGAAGAAAAAGAAGAAGAAAAGGGATAGAACTTTGCATGCTACTAGCGAACCTGCTATAGAAAAACCTTCTGAGAATCCCAATAATGTTTCTATTTCTGATGCTAAGACTCAATCTGGTAGTGAACATCCACCTAGTGATAATGATAATGATGATGCTAATGATGATCTTGTTGATGCTCAACCAGACAATGATAAAGAATCTGATAATGATGTAGAAATAGAACCTGCAGCTGAGCTTGATAACCCACTTCCTAAGAATAAAGATATGATAAAAGAGACTTTGTTGCTAGGAAACATGGTAGAGAAAGAGAACCATGGGTCCAAAAACCTATGCCATTTCCTAGCAAGGCCGTTAAAAATAGAGATGAAGAGGCTTTTAATCGCTTTGTTGAAATGCTTAGACCCTTGTATCTGAGAACACCCCTTACTGAAATTATGAAAATGCCTCCTTATGCTAAATACATGAAAGTTATTGTCACAAATAAAAGGAAAATACCTGAGGCTGAAATTTCCACTATGCTTGCAAACTATTCGTTTAAAGGAAAAGTACCTCAGAAATTATGAGGCCCAGGGATACCTACTATACCATGCTCCATTAAAATGTGACAGCCCCAGACCGACGCTCCAGATGCCTTCCATGATTCTCGTGATAGCCGCGTTAATTATTTGTTTGTTGCACTCATCATCGAATCATTCGCAATGCATCGGCACTCCGTTGTTGTCATTTTTTTTAAACTTGCATCCGTTCGTCGTTGCCGGTTCTCCTCGTTCTCGTCGTTGACCGTTCCGAGACCAACCACACTTGCACGCGCCCACAGCATCGTTAAAATATTATTTTCTAAGTGGGAATTAAACGTTCTCGGAATGGGTTGAAAGTTGGCGTGCGGTCTTGTTATATGGTAGATAGACCGCCTGCCAAATTTTGTCGCATTCGGATGTCGTTTGATACCCGAACCGTTAACTATAGCCGGTTAAATTGTCGGACATTTTTTTTCCGTATATAAAATTGTTGCCGAGCTGCCCTTCTTCCCTCTCATCTCAGCCCAAGGCCTCTCACAGCCCACTACCATGTAGCCCTAAGTCCCTTCGACCGGAGTCGTCCGATCGCAATTAGGGGGGGGTCCGAATCTGCCCAAACCCGCAAACCCTAGACCCCTGCCTATTTAAGCAGCAGCCCCCTTCCATTTTTGGCACCCCAGCCGCCACCTCCACCCTCGTTTTCCGCGCTGGCCACCCAACCGCCACCACTTTGTGCTCAGCCGCCGGGCGCGCCGCCACCTGAGCCCGCCACGCCCCAGCCAGCCTCCCGCGCAGGGCCCGTTGAGCTCAGATAGGGCTCGGGCAGGCCCATCGGGGCCCAAGCACCCCGCCGTCGCCGCCCGAGCCTCACGAGCTCCCGCTCGCCCCCCGATGCCCGAGCCATAATGTCCTTCCGCCGGCGATCCCGCGTCACCCGCCGGAGCGCCGCCGCCGCAGATGAGCCCCGCCGGACGTCCTCCTTCCCCTATCTCCTTCTCTCTTCCTCCTCCCTCCTTTCCTTCCTCTCCCCTAACCCTCTTCCCTCTTTCTTTCCAGCCCCGCCCGCCGCCGCCGACCTCGAGCTCGCAGGAGCGCCGCCCTGCTCTGCCTCGCCCCTTCTCTGGCCAGATCCGGCGTCCCAAGGCCGTATCCAACCATCCCCGACCCGTTCTCGGTCATCCCCTCCGCCTCTGCCTCGCCTAGCATAGCCGGAGGACCGGAGCCACGCATGGTAGCCACCCCCTTGCTTTTTTTTTCCTGATTATTTGACCGTCTTTTCGTCTGCGAAAAAAACATCATATATGCATGTTGTGGCCTCTGTAACTTTGCACCTGTTCATCGTATGTAAATGATCTATATAAGAAAAATGATCTTCTCTATGTGTACTTCATGATGGTGTCATTTGCATCCATGTTAGGTCTCATCTTCATGATGTAATCTCTGTTGCAAAAGAGCATCAATGTTAACTGCAGAAACCGATAAAATTTGCCAACTTTGCTTGATGATTGCCATTGATCCATAGCTCATATGCATATGATTCCTTCATGTGATTTGCACTACATCATGTCTACTTTCATGCCATGCCCTTGGGTGCCATGTTAAGCATCAGTAGCATGTTCATTTCTTGCTTTCAAATGGCTGTCATGATATCAATGCAATCCTGTTAACAGAAAGTTCCCTTTTGTAAAAATCATAGTAATTAATGCATGCATCCTACAAATTTGTGCCAATGGAGTAAAATGAACTTTGCCATGTCTACTGCATGTTCATATCATTTTCATAAATCTTAAAATTGCTTTACCTATTGTTTTGTGCATCCCAAGGCAGCGTCATAATGTTACTGTTTTGCAAATCCCAGATTTTCACCAAGTCCCTAAAACTTAACAGAAAGTTGCATTTTGCCTAAGTCATACCAATTTAACCTTCATGCCTATGAACTTGAACCTTTTAAGTGAATTGTAGTATTTTAAATCTACTTTAAGAGCATATCATTTTCATATATGTTAGTATCATGCAAATTGATGTTTTATTGCTTATAAGTAAGCATCACACTGTTTTGGCAGATTATAATTAGAACTTGTGTTGATTGTAATTGTTGATCCATGGCTCCATTTTGATCATGTCATATATGAAACTTGTTTAGAATTGCATGTAGTTTCATAATATCCTCTTGCATCCATGATTAAAATGTTTCTAAGTGTTGTTTGCATGCATGTGTGCATTCATGACATGGTAAAACTATTTATTTCATATATAAATATCCGTACCTCCAAATTGAATAAATTATATATGAAATTTGACTAGAAAAATGTGTAGAATAACATGGTGAATTTATTTTTCTTGTTTAACAACAATAAAATTGTGTTTAGGGCAGAACAGTACCAAATTCGAAATTGCATATGGGGTTGTTTCGGAAATGCTATATATTGTTTCCGGTCTCATTTAAATTGCCTAAATAGGTACTTTATTTGTGCTTCACCTCTTGCCATGTTTAACAACATTTAAACTTGCTGAGTACATAAACGGTAACGAACTAAATAATTGAGTGTGGAGTTTCGTCAATATGCAACTCGTTGCATATTGAGCTTCACTTAATGTGTAGTATTTGATTGTTGCATTTTGCCATGACATGCCTCGTTAAACTTGACCTGCATCATACTTGGTTGTGCATCATGCCATGTTATGCCTTGTTTGTTTACCATGTCATTTGCTTCTTTCCGGTTGTGCTTCTTCTCGATAGTACCGGATACGTTGCGAGTGTGAGGATTCGTTCAACTACGCTTGTTCGACTACTTCATGGATTTTCTCTTCTTCCAAGCAAGATTCCAGGCAAGATGACCATTACCTTGGATATCACTACTATCTTTGCTTGGTAGTTGTCTCGTTGCTATCGCTATGTATCGCTACCTACCACTTGTTTGTCAGCCTCCTAAATTGCCATGATACAGCCTCTAACCTCCACTATCATAGCAAACCGTTGTTTGGCTATGTTACCGCTTTGCTCAGCCCCTCTTATAGCATTGCTAGTTGCAGGTGCAGTTTGTTCCATGTTGGGACATGGAAGTCATGGGATATCACAATATCTCTCTATTTTAATTAATGCATCTATATACTTGGTAAAGGGTGGAAGGCTCGGCCTTTTGCTTGGTGTTTTGTTCCACTATTGCCGCCCTACTTTCCGTAATACCGGTGTTATGTTCCTTGACACTACTAGGAAATACCTTATAGATAGATGCTTAGCAGTAGCGAGGGGTATATACCCCTCGCTACTGCTAATTAGTAGTAGCGTGGGGTATAAACCCCTCGCTACTGCTAAGTTGATAGTAGTAGCGCGGGGTATAAAACCCACGCTACTACTAAGTTGATCCCACCGTGCACCCCGGGACAGGCCATAGTAGTAGCGTGGGGTACGAACCCCGCGCTGCTACTAAGTTGATAGTAGTAGCGTGGGGTATAGACCCCGCGCTGCTACTAAGTGGTCTCCACCGTGCCCCCGGGACAGGCCATAGTAGTAGCGCAGGGTTTAAACCCCGCGCTACTACTAAGTGCAGGGTTTTTTAATAGCCCCGAAATCCCCATCTCCTCCCTCCTCTCTCCCGCCCCTCTCCCTCCTCTCTCCATAGGCTCTCCCATGGCGCTCCTACCCATGCGCGCCTCCTCCTCCGTGGCGCCCAAGGAAGCCGCCGCCTCGCAACGCCGGCGTCCACGATCTCGCTGGTCTTCCCCGTGCATCCATGCCACCACGCCGGAGCACCTGACCACCGGCGACCGGCCCCGCCGCTCTCTCCATTTCCATCCTCTCTCCCTCGTTTCTCTTTTTCCTTCTCTCCCTCTGGTTTGACTCACCCTCCCATGTCCATGCCCTTGCAGGTCATCGCCGTGACGATCAGGAGCTCTCTGCCTTGGCGTGAAGAGGAGCCCCACACCGCCGCCTTGCTGTGCCCTGGATCCGGTCCCTCTCCAGCAGCCGCCGCTGGATCTGGTCCGCCGCTGCCCGTCCGAGCCTCCGGCGACCCCTGCCGTCGCTGAATCGAACCACTGCCACCGTTGATAGCACGCACGGGATCGAGATTTTTGTTTTGTTTTTGAAATTAATAGTAGTAGCGCGGGTACCGGACACACGCTACAGATAACTAGTAGAAGCGCGGGTGGCACCCGCGCTACTACTACCAGTTAGCTGTAGCGCCGTAGTAGTAGCGCGGGCACCCGCGCTACTACTAGCCCTTTACCCCGCGCTGCTACTAGGCTTTTCCCTAGTAGTGTGAGGAGCGCTCCTAACATGTGTGGGGTTTTATTGGGACCCCCTTGATCATTTGTTTTAGGATAAAACTCTTCCAGCAAGGCCCAACTTTGGTTTTACATTTGCCTAATAACAACTAAAACTTGCATAGGGACTTTCCGGACCCCGTGGCTAATTAATCAACAACCCGGGCCAGTGCTCCTCATGAGTGTTGGTCCAAAACAGAGCACCTTGCGGCGCCCCCTTGGAAACTTGGGTCTCAGCTAACCATAAGCTTCGCTTATCCGCCATGTCCTGAGAACGAGGTACGCGGCTCCTATCGGGATCGTCGACACATCAGGAGGTCTTGATGGTTTAGTTTTACCTTTGACGAATGGCTTGTCCACCAGGATTCCTTATAGGCATCGTGTTATCACGGTGTGAGGTTTTTTCATCGGATGCGTGTGGTATTTTGTGATGGACTACTTGGAGCACCCCTGCAGGGTTAAATCTTTCGGAAAGCCGTGCCCGCAGTTATGTGGCGACTTAGAAATTTATAACCTCCAGTTGTAGAGAACCTGACACTAAATCTAATTAAAATACACCAACCGTGTGCGTAACCGTGATCGTCTCTTTTCGAGGGAGTTCGGGAAGAGAACACTGTGGGGTTATGTATGAACCGTAAGTAGGTGTTCAGGATCACTTGTTGATCATATTAATTTTGCGTCCGTTTATGCGTAGTTTACTCTTCTTATTCTTGTACTCGTAAGTTAGCCACATACAAATGCTTAGTTCTGGCTGCAACCTCACCACTTAACCATTCCATACCCATTAAGCTTTGCTAGTTTTGATACCCATGGTAATGGGATTGCTGAGTCCTCGTGGCTCACAGATTACTACAACAACAGGTGCAGGTAGAGGTAAAGCGATGCTTTGACATGAGAGTGATGCTTGTCCTATTTGGAGTTCTTCTTCTGCTTCTTCTTCGTCGATCATAGAATGGGTTCCTGGTTGGCAGCCTATGATTAGCAGGGTGGACGTAGTTCTCTTTTTGTTTGATTTCTTCCGTAGTCGGATCCTGCTCTTCTGTATGATGATTGTTATGTATTAATGTATTCATGCTGTAGCTTGTGGCGAGTGTAAGCCTTTATCTGGTATTCTCATCTATTCAGTACATGGTATGTTGTAATGATATCCACCTTGCGAAGCATCTTTGATATGCGCTTCTATCCTTAGCGGGACTTCCAAGTTCCTTGAGGATAGGACCGCATATTGGGCGTGACAAGTTGGTATTAGAGCCTCTACCGACCATAGGAGCCCCCTTCTTTGATCGAACTTGGCCGTTGTTGAGCCTAGAAGAAAAACTATTTTGAGTCTAGTTATATATCGGAGAGTAGGAATTATTTTACTCCTTATCCCCTTCGTCGCTCTAGTGAGAAATTGTGACGTAGGTGTTTTGATTCTACTACTCTTCCCACTCAAATTTTTAGGATCACGCGGGTATTTTGGAATCATTGCGATATTGGTGTGACAGAATTCTGTCTTGGTGCCTCCTATCTATGGGTGGTGTCCGGGGGAGTTGAGCTCCAAGTTGTTCTTGTCACATTCGCTATCGTTTTAGTTCCTGAATACCAGAGGACGCTGACGTCAAAATGCCTCTATACTTTTTGTGGTGAGAGGAGTCCGGCGCCACCCAGTAATGGGGAGGGAGATCAGATGTACTGCCATGGCTAGTATAGCTGTTGTTTTTCGAAGGTCTGAGGTACACGAGTTTTCGAGGTTTCTTGCTTATGTGTTGAATGCAGTCAGAACATTGAGCGTAGTATCATGTTAGGAATTGTTTGAAGTTTTTCTCCGTGTAGCCGTGGGACCAGATTGCATAACCTAGAAATTTTGGGATTTCCTAGGTGGGAATTCAAGTATTTACCTTGCCTATTTTCCGACAAATGCATGATATGAGGTTGGGGTTCGACATCTAGTGGTTCGTTTGTACATGGTCGGTTTTACAGTGGGTCTCGTTCTGTCTTAAAGAGTCCTTGTAGTTTCGCTACGACTTGGGGATGCTTCGTAGTCTTGTACACTACCTTGTATAGGATGGTCACTGTACAATCATTCCCGTGTGAGCCTCACCACGAAAATATCGAATGAAATCTCGGTTATGTATTTGTTTCTGGCTTATTCTGCAATCCCAATCCTTTGTTTTGTTTTGGTTGTGGTATTCGAGTTGCTTCGAAGTCAAGTGTTGATCCATACCTTTCCTAAGCGGTGTTGTCATATTTCTTTGGGAGTGCTAATCCATCTTGATCATCGAGATAGTCATGTAAATTCTTTTCCAACCGGCGTGCTTCTCTTCAAGTTAATCCGATCCTTTCAACATTTGCAAGATCAATTCTCAACTTTCTCATCGGTTATTCATTCCATCCGTCCTAACTTGTCTTCTTCTTTGTCCCACCCCCACCCTTTTTCTTCACGGAGTCAAGATTCTCAAATCAAGTATCCAATTTATTCATGTGAAGTCTCTTCATTCTTTTCCTTCAATGTTCTGATCCGGTGATTTCTCGTGAAGATGCTCAGGAGCTACAAGTTCGTCATTCTTCGTTCTCGTTTGTTCTTCTGCGGTGGATCCAATTAAAGCTTCGGTGTTGATCATATCCCTTTCTTTTGTTTCACATGTTTTCCCACGTTGGAA